>PCDK01000022.1:1202500-1802500 GCA_002778075.1 Grosmannia penicillata | reverse complement strand
CTAAAATGACGCCGTGATATTCAAAAGTCTTGTAGTCAAAGCTGCTCTCCGCGAGGAGCTGCCCATCCAACTGGCTCTAAATCTGCACTCTGCTCTATCCGCTGCCGCTACTCGTACATCTGTATTCACCCCCATGTTCCTCGCAGAATCCAGTCTATATTCACGCCCGGAGTGGCCGACCCATTGCGGCTGCATCGTGGCCGGCCGTGCCGAAGCCGCCGGCCACCTCCACGGCCACGTTGACCACCGTACTGACCGTCCAGATGCAGATCAGCGCGATGCCGATGCGCCGGCTCATGACCCAGCCGTTGGCCGGCACGACCACCAGCAGCGTCGCTAGCGTCAGCAGCACCGTCACGGCCGACACCATGAGCGTGGCGCCGACCTCGATCGCGTAGGGCACGCTGTCGGCCGTGCTGGCGCGGCCGCGCGTGGTCATCCAGGCGCCGCCGATGCCGACGCCGAGCAGAATGTTGAGCATCGGCCCGCCGAAGCAGGCCGAGAGCGCCATCACGGGGTAGCCGAGGCGCGCCACCGTTATGTCCGCCACGAGGTCGCCGAGCGAGTTGCCCACGGCAAAAATCGTCAGGCCCAGGATCGCGTCCGAGATGCCCGCGAGTACGCCGATCGTCTTGAGCACGCCGACCACCTCGCCGGCCACCGTCGAGATCCACGCCACGCTGATCACAAACCCCAAAAAGCACAGAAGCGAGTGGTACCGCGGCCGCTGCGTCGCCGTCGTCGTCGCCCGCAGCAGCGCCAGCATCGCCGCCGACGCCGCCGCCCCTCCAAGCGCCAGCACCCACCAGCGCGCCTCGTCCTCCGTGTTCGCCCACACCACAAACGCCGTGAACTGCGGGCCCGCGCACAGCTGCACGGCCACGAGCCACCGGCTCCAGCCGTCCGCCGGGTCCTTGGCCGTGCCGTCCGACGCCGTCGCCGTCACCGGCCGCCCCGGCTGTGTCGTGACGGGCTCGTGTGTCGTCGTGACCGGGCGCCCCGCCTCGTGTGTTATTGTCGTCGTGATGGCTGGGAACGCCGGCGCCGGCATGCCGACACCGACGCCGACAGACGACGATCGGCTCGCGCTCGTGCTGCGCCGGTACCGCTGCCACTCGGTCTCCCCCGGGACAGGCGTGCCCGGCGCGCACTCTGCTTCGACTTCGCTTTCCATCTCGTCCTCGTCCTGCTCCTCCACCACCGGCAGCGTGATCACGAGCAGAAACACCGTCGGCACCGACACCAGGCTCACAAACTTGTCCCACACACTCTTCTCGCGCCACGCCTGCAGCGTCGGGAACAGCGTGCACAGGATGACGTGCGGCGGCGGCAGCAGGTCGTAGGGCCACCAGCGCACGGGGCGGTAGCCGTGCTCGGCGGGCGCGTCGGCGCCCCGGAAGGTCGGCGTGTGGGTGCCGCCGTGCTCGGGCGGGCCGAAGCTCGACGTCCGCGACGGCTGGCTCGGCGTCCCGGGCAGCGGCGACTCGGCGTAGCCGGGAAACGGCGACAGCGACGGCGAGGACCGCGGCGACATGCTGTGGGGGATGAGCAGGTGGAGGCCGGGGCGCTCCGGGCGCGGCGCCGCGTCGGGGCCGCCGCCGGCCGGCACCGCCGTGGCCGGGCCCGGCAGCGCAAAGGCGTCGACGTCGGCGTTGCGGGGCGGCGCGTCGCGGTCGTACGTCACAATGGGCCCGTCGCTGCGCGGCACGTCGCCCGACGACAGCGCGCGGTCGCGGAGGTCCTGCGGGCGCCGCGGCGGCAGCTCGGCACTGCTGGTGCCAAAGTCGTCGTCCCGGTAGCCGGCCGGGCCGCTCCAGGCCGGCGCGGGGTGCGAGGGCCGGCGGTCGAGCGGCGCCAGGCGCACGGTGCCGGAGCGCTGCAGGGACGCGAGCACCGAGCGGAACTCGAGGGCGCCGATCAGGCTGGGGCGGATGGGCGTCAGCGTGCTGCTGCGGCGGCCGCGCGGCCGGTTGACGCGCATGCTGCTGGCGACCTCGGCGGAGATGTGGCGCTGGCGGTCGTCGTCGTCGTCGCCCGCGTGGTTGCTGTTGCCGTCGCTGTGGGGGCTGATGGGGCGCAGCGGGCTGGGGCCGTGGCCGAGGCCGGCAAAGGAAAAGGCGGCGCCGCGGACGCCGGCCAGGTCGTGGAAGCGCGGCAGCGGCGAGAGCGTGTCCTCGGGGCCCTGCACGCTGATCTCGATGTGCGGCCCGCGCTCGAGGGCGCTGATGTCGGGGGCCGGACGGGCGCGGCGGCCGACGGGGGCGTCGTCGTGGGCGGCGGTGTCGGCCGCTGCCGTGCCGGTGTCGGCCGCTGCCGCGGCGGTGTCGGCGTCGCCGCCGCCGCCGTCGTCTCGGTAGGGCGCGAGCTCGTCGGGGACGGCCAGCGTGGCGGCGCCGCGCAGCAGGGCCTCGCGGGCGCGGCGGCGCTTGCGGCGCTGGGCGACCCAGTGCCAGCCGACGACGGTGGCGACGTAAAAGGCGTAAAAGGCGATCATGACGCAGCACTCCCACAGCAGCAGCTGGCCGTCGGCCAGAAAGACGACGGCAAAGGCGACGGCGGCGATGAAGAAGAGGATGTCGCGCACAAAGGTGCGGCGGCTGACGGGGAACTCGCGCACGAGGGCCATGGAGCCGGCGACGACGGCGGTGATGAAGCCGGCGGCGCCGATGAGCTCGCCGACGGCCATGCTGCCGCTGTTGCTGCCCATGGCGGCAAAGGTGCTGAAGACGTCGGGCGAGCCGTTGCCAAAGGCCAGAAAGGTCACGCCGGCGAGGCTCTCGCTGAGGCCCAGCACGCGCGCAATGGTGTTGAGGTTGACACTGAAGAAATCGCTCGCCGCGATGCCGATGGTCGTGAACAGCAGCGCCAGCCAGGCCACGAGCAGCGCAAAGGCCAGCGGCTGCGCGTCCGCCAGCGTGCAGTAGTACAGCGTCAGGTACGACAGCAGGCCGGCCTCCTCGTCCGCGCAGAACGCGCGAACAAACGCGCACTGGTCCTCGGCCTCGTGCACAAGCCGGCAGGCCACGCCGTCGTCCGCGCGGCGCGCCAGGCCGCGCGGGCGCACTGCGGCGCCGGCGCCGGCTCCGGTTCGGGCACCGGTTCGGGCGCCGGTTCGGGCTCCGGGTCCGGCGCCCGCCAGCCAGTGCACGGCCACCAGCGACAGGACCACCGCAATGGTCACGTAGAACGGCCGGACGCTGAAGCGGCGCCGGCGCCGGGCTCGGACTCGCGCGGCCGACATGGCAACTGCAGGGCGCAGGGCGGCTTCAGGCCATGGCCCGGGACGCAGTGCCAAGGAGAAGGAGGGCGCCAGCAAGCTGTCCGTCGACCTCCGTATCGTTTCTTTGCCCGTTCGTCTGCCTCGTTCTCGGCGGATTCGTTCTTCTTTCGGTCTTCGTTCTCTTCTTCACACGTTGGTCGTCCCGTCAGCCGTTCGAGTAGCCGGTCAGCTGAAGCGGAGGCGCGTCGCGATCGTCGTAGAGTTGGCGCAGATTCGACACAACGCGCGAGGGTGGTCAGCTTCGGCATGCGCAGCGGGCTGGCAGCGACGCAATGGGTGATGACTCGCGTGTCGCAGGAGGCAGCCTGCGTCTCGGCAATGGCTTCACGGTGGTGACGATATGGGCTGAAGGTCGAACGCAGGGAGGTAGATGTACTTTGGCAGGCGCCGTGGACGGCAGCGGGACCAGGTAGCGGCACATGACACGGCCAGATCCACAGCGCACGGATCTTGGCAGCTGCGGTCTACTCCCGATGAGGCTAGCCGACACGTGTGCGGACATCGTCGTCGTCCGGCATAGTCACGTGACGCAACTCCGATCACGTGGACGTGTCGGCCAGTGTGCGGCCCGTGCGCTGTGACGGCCGGCGACGATCGATTGGCCCCGCGGCGTCGGCGCTGGACCGTCGACGGGCTGCCACGTAGCGGGCAGGCGGAGGCCGTCACAGTCGCAGAGACGCCGACACCAACACCGAGACCGTCACACGGCGCCGTTGCCCGTCACAGCCAGCGTGGCAGCGAGCCACAGAATGGCCACGGGGGAGGGGAGGGCCAGCCGCCGTTGCAGTCACACCGGACGAGGCATGTCCCGTGGCTCTGTCTGGTCTCAGGACGGCAGGACGGGCAGTGTCTTGCCAGACGCTGGACACCACTTCGCAGCTGGCCTGTGCCTGGCGTGCTCCTGTCGATCGCACACGCGGCGCCGCGTGGTTAGCCGCTTTGCAAGTCAGCGATGGGCAAGCCGATGCGGCCGTCGTCTGCCGTCGCCAAGCGATCACGGCGCATGTGCGGTGCTACGAGTACGACATACTCGTAGGCACGCACTCGTCCTTGTCCGCCGGTGGGCCTGGCAATTTATCGTGCATGAAGCTATGGCAGGTGTGCCATGCTGCGGTACAAAGTACCTGCAGAGTCGCAGCGGCGCAGTGGTGCTTACGACGTCCATTGCGCTGGCGCGCAGAAACGGCTAGCCTGCTCGACGAGACAAGACGCTGGCCAGACACGCCCAGACACTGGCCCGACAGCACGACAGCACGCCCGACAGCACACAGCACTGGCCCGGCGTGCGGTGTCCACCGTGTCTGGGCCTTGGGCAGCGGCACAGACGGCATGGACGACGGCCGGCCGGCGCGGCGGCGGCGATCCTGGCCCGTGCTCTGGCCGACTGCTGGCGGCCCGGCAAGAACGCAGGCCGTCCCTGGCGGCTGATTGGCGGGGCCGCAGACGCGCAGACGCGATGCGCTGGCAGGCAGGCTAGCACTGGGGTTTCAGCACTTTCGTACCGCGCATCCGCCTCTTGATCATCGGACTCGGATCCTCGGATCCCCGCGATAACGGCAGCAGGATACGGAGTACGTAAGTACGGAGTAGTCTAGTCCGTCGATCTACGAGGATTCCTGCTGCAAACCGTACAGAGCATTCCGCCTGCTCTGCTGTCTGACGCCGACCTGCACGTCTGCATCCGCTGCAGGCACGCTGGCCTGCGCGGCCTGTTGAGAAAGACCACAAGCGCGCCGTGCTCTCTGATGCGCAGTTGGCGCGCACCAAGAAAGAGTCTCGCATTCCCTACCCGCAGTTCGCTTGCTACGGGCCGTAAATACTCGTACGGACTACTCCACTGTAGTGTCGCGATGTATCCCCACTGACAGCGCTAGAACGCCGCTTCGACCAAAGAAGATATGCTCCGAGCTGTCCTTGGTCTGTGTGTCGGATCCGCCATGGGCTGTCTCGTACGGAGTATCTTACTGTCGATACTCGATCACAACGGCCGTGCTGCGTTCCTGAGCGCAAACGTGACAACGTCGGGGCCGAAGCATGCGCTCGACGTTGTACTCCGATCAGCAGTCCCGTGCTGATTATCAAGCGAAGCCGGCGGTCGATGCCTTTTGTTCAAAGTGGTATGTTGTATTTCGTACTCCGTAACCCAAGATACTCTACGGAGAACTTGCTCACGCCCGAACCACTCCGGCTGGTGCTCGTATTGCTCGCATCCAGCGTTGCAGCACCATCACCACGCAAGACCGTTGACGCCGTGTCTCGGCTCGCTGACTGCTGACCGCTGACCGCTGACTGTCTCACGATGCCCAGGCACAGCATGCCGGCGCACCCGTAGCGCTGTTTCAAGCCATGGCAGGGATGAGCTAGCCTGCGTGCGCTACTTCTCGCTGCTTTATGATACAGTCCTGAAGTTCGTTGACATTTGTACGATAGTACTCCGTCCGAGTACTCGTACATGTTCGTACCTCGCGTCCATCGAAACGGCTTCGTACTTTGGCGGTGAGGCTTCTGGACTCTGTCCACGACTCCGCAGCTTGCATAGCGGCAGCAGGCATCGTGCGACGCCGCTGCTGCAGTCTGGTCATCTGGCGCGAGCAGTCCGCATCGCGCGTACGCAACGAGTCAAGTCGCGGTGTTTTGCTTACGTAACCAGGACGCCCGCCTTTCGACGTCTCTGCTTCTCTGCTTCTTAGCTTCCCGCAAGGCTCCCGCCCTGCTGTCGTCGATCGCTATCTGGCTGCGCGACGGACTACTGCATGCGGCAAGCCTGGGCACTACTCCGTACGCGTACGACGACTGTCAGAGACGAGATGCTGCTCGATGCCGATGAGGAGCAAAGTACTCGTAGACTGCCGACGCCGAGCTGCCGAGTGCGCCATTTTCACGGGTCTAGCACGCCTCGGACGCACCTGCCCTGGCCGCCACCCTGCCGGCCACCCTGTCGCGCCTTCCTCGCTCGTTTCACCGCCAGCAAACATGGATGAAGGCCGCATGGCTACCTCTGATTCCACCAGAAGATACGTACAGCGAATACGCGGGCGGTGCGGGGTACTTGTGCAGTACGCAGGAGCACCCAGGCGCGCCGCAGTGCGTGTGCATACGCGAATACGCGCGAGTACTCGGATGTACCGGTGCGGCAGTCGGGCAGGCACGCAGCAGTACGGAGTAGAGGCAGGAGCAAAGAACATGATTTGCGTACGGTACTTTTGTGCCGCTGCGGCTCGGGCGGTTCCTGCATTTACCGCGTAATTACAGCGTAGCTTCAACGTCTTTTCCCGGCACGAAGTACTCAGTTTGCCTATTCTCTCTGCCACTATTTTGTAAGCAACGATTATATTAGGAGATCTCTATATTCGGCCGTGATAGTTGCGACTGGTAAGCAACACTCCGTTCCAACTCCCATTGCTTGCCCTCCGCCCCATCCGCCTCTGCCATACAAGTGCGGCGTATTACGAGTACGGAGTACTCTCGTACAAGAACAAGGTACTTTGTACCGCTGCCGCCACTGCTGACAGGGGTGTGATTCACTTGCCTCCGCAGCCGTGACTTGTAGATACTCCGCAAGATACAGTGTATTCACAGCGCTCCGAGTACCGCACCCATGTACTTTGTACTCCCCACAACTCTGCCGCCTCGCCGTGTTTCCGCTCGCCGTGCGGCCCTCTTGCTCCGGCACTGTCGATCAGAGGCACGCTACGATGCACGGAGTCATACGCAGTACTCCGTACCGGTGCATCCGCACACCCTCTTGCAGCACGCACACAGCACTGCAGCACGCTGCTCCATACGCTCTGCTACTCGTACGCCGTAGAGTCTCCGCCGTACTCCGTATCGCGGCACCTCGATCTGCCCGCTGGTCCACCCGGCAAGCACCTCCATTCATATAAGGATGGTCCCGCCCGGCTGCCGTCCTGGCCTGCTCCTTCCCTTCCCCTGCCGGCCTCCTTCCCGAGCAGACGTTCACCTAGAGCACAGCGAGCGCGGAAACGGGACAAGCATCGTCCGTCTGCCTGTCTCGCCTGCCTCGCGCCTCGTGCCTCGCGCCTTCTCTTCTTGCTGCACGCGGCCTGCCCTCGCTCCTGCCTGGCGGTCGATTCGCCGGCTCCTTCTGCTCCTGCTTGACAATCCGGTGCTGAGTACTCCGTCTGCTTTCTTTTCCTTCTTGTTTCCTCTCGCCGACAGCTGGCTACTTTCTCTCGCCGACTCCCCTTCTGCGACTCAGCTGGCTACTTTTCCTCTCGCAGCCGCCCGCCGGCCTCGTCTCTTTCCCGGACCGATGCGCAACTCCATGGCTCATTGACCGTCGCGTCTCTCTTCGCCTTTAGCCTTTCGCCTTTCGCCTTCTCGCCTCTCGTTCGGTCTTTTGTTATTTTCTGGGGGCTTCGTTTGATTCTTCTTCTGGTCTGCTCCGCTGGCCTGCTTGCCTGCTTCTCCCGGCGTCTTCTCTGCAGCGCCTCACGTCTGCCGTCCCGTGTCTTGGATATTTATGACCGACGCTGTCACGCCAACCTATATCCGCCGTCGAGAGCATTCGCGCTTGACACACTACTTCTTCTCGCAGACGACATCCCGTTTCACTACTCCCTGGCCGGCCTGTTCATTGCGTGCCAGTCTGTCTCTGCTTCTGCACTGCGCATCCGCCCTCAGCCATGTCTGCGTCCACATCTGCAGCTTCGGCCTCAACTTCGCCGTCCCAGAACACCAAGACAAATCCCGGCATCGTCATTGTCACCCACACCACCACAACCTATACGTCTGCGTCTTTATCCGCCGCCATGGTCGAGTCCAGCTCCAGCGCCAGCTCCAGCTCTTCCACCGACGCCACGTCCACGCCTGCTTCCTCCGCGTCCGGCATTTCTTCTCACCGCACTCTCGTCATCACTCTCAGCACCACGCTCTCTGTTGGCGGTCTGCTCGTCATCGGCCTTGTCTTTTTCTGCTGGCGCCGTTGTCGTAGAGGCCGCCTCTTCCCCCGGGGCATCTCACCAATCGACGACGATGAGATTGAGACCTGGAAGGGCGAGCGTGAAGGCGTGGAGTCTGCTGGCGAGAATGCCGCCTGCTACGGGACCAATGCCACCAACGAACGCGCCGAGAAGAGCGGCATTGCCGCTGTGCACTCCGTACCGACCACGGCGCAGAATCAGTCACGGCCCCGGAGCTTCAGTATCGGCGCCGCCACCACCGCTTCTGCTACTACTTTCACTACCCGGCCCAAGCGCTCGCTGTCCAAAATTGTCATCGACGACCGCCCGCTCCAGGTTTATCCCTACACCAGCGGAAGCCCAGGAAGCCGCGGCAGTCGTGGGAGCCACACCGCCTACGTATATGACGCCCCGGCCGCAACACCTGCCGGCGCTGTCGCAGCCGAGTCGTGGCAGCAGTTCCGCCAGGAGGTCGAACGCCGGTCCGAGGACCTGTCACCACGTTCCGCCCGCTCGCTCTCTCTGAGCCACGCGCAGTATCAGGCCTATCAGCCTCGCGGTCGTTTCAGTCTGGACCAAGGCCGCGAATCCGAGTCCGATCTCGACGGCGTCCGCCGCCACGACATACCGCTTCCGGCCGCTGTTCATGCGCGCGCCCCCAACTCGCGCCCCGGTCTCACGGACGAGACTATCCCGGGTGACCCGTCTTTCTTGCCCACACCACTCTACGCACAACAGTCGAATCCGCGCGCACCGCGACGCCAGACGTCGCGGCTGTCCAAGCAGGCGCCAGCAGGGCGCGCCGGACATCGCGTGTCGCGGTCGGTGGGCGGCAATATCACCGCCAGCGGCACTTTCGGCACTTCCGGCACACCGGGTCCCTCGGGTCCCTCGGGCTGGCACGGCCGCACGCGCAGTGCGCGAAGCAGCAGCTCGGCCAGCGGCCGCAGCTTTGGGGCCGTGTCGGAAGCACTGCCGGCCGTGTCAATGCCGCCACTGCCATTGCAAATACTGTCGCCGAGAGGGTCTACCGCAACCGGAGCCCCGTCCAGCACAGCGCCTGTACCGAGGCTTACACCTGCGCCGGCCACGTCGCCAACCAATCAGATACAGCCGCACCCGAAGCCGCACCGGCGTCAGTCCGGCGGCGGCTCTACTAGCAGCATCAGCAGCGGCAGAAGCATGTTTGCTTACCACCATCGCGCACGGCCGGGCGCGCTGAGCCCTGGCGACCCGGACGCCGATGAGGGCGCACTGCTCGGCGGACTCTCGCCGCCAATGCCGCGGCGAGTCGAGCAGGGCGGCATTGTACAGGCTATCGGCTGAGGCATTGGTCTCGCCTTCATTCTATGTATTTGATTTCACTATGGTCTGGGTGGAGTTTTTGGTACGATTTGCATGAACGTATGAGGCTGGCGAAGGCAGAAACACGATTGCGTGAGAGATATTGCTGTCTACGTATAATTATTGAGAAGGATATACCCCTCGGGCCCTCGGAGAGACGCCTTTTTATTTGTTTTATTGGATATTTTCGTCTTCTTTCTATTCTTCCTTGACTCCCAACCGCCAGAGACACGAGCTATACGCGCTTCTCAGTCTTCTACCTCTTTTATTTCTCTTCTCTCACTATGTATCTATCCCATCCTACAACGAAAGCCGTTCCAGCTGACTTTGTGCATGGATTTATGTGAAAGCCTTGTAAGTGGACTTTCCCGTTGTATTTCCCGTCGACGGAAGCCGGCAGCAGCCCGCGGGGAAGTTGTCTTGGCCACTAACGGCCGTTTTTAGTGTTCTTAGTGGACCCTACAGGCTGCAGAAAATTACTGTTCAACCCTGTTATCACAAAATATCAAAACGTCTTGTCCAGCGCACATCTACTCTCAGGCTGCCGGTCTTCTCGCCAGTATCCTCTCAGCTGCGCGTTGGTGTTATCTTGCTCTCTGTGATTCACGGCGCGTCATGCCGCTGCAGTCGACGTGGACGGTGCGGGCGGCGGGCGGCGAGCCGGTGGCGGTGGTGCGGGTGCGGAACCTGCAGGCGGTGCTGCCGGCGACGGCGACGTCGGCGCAGGACGCGTGGGGCCGCAGCGTACGGGCGCAGCCGCTGCTGGTGTCAGCGGAGGTGGCGCTGGCGGCGCCGTTCCTGGCGGCGTCGGCGGGCGACCGCGTGGCGGACGACACGGTGCACTACGGCATGCTCAGCAAGGCGATCCTGGCGAGCGTCGGCGGCTTGGCGGCGACGGAGACGGGCGGGCTGCGCGGTGTGCTCGACACGGTCTGGCTGGGCCTGACGGGGGGGAGGATTGAGGGCGAGGCCGGGACCGCGGCTGGCGGCGAGGCCGACGGTGCCGGTGCCACACGGCCTGCCCTCGACATGGCGCGCGTGCGCCTGCTGTCGGTGTCGGTGCACCTGCCCAAGGCGTCGCTCGTGGGCGACGGCGTGACGCTGACGGCGACGGCGGCGGGCGGCCGCGCGGCGCTGCAGCTGCAGCTGCACCGTCTGCGCGTGCCGACGCTGGTCGGCGTGCACCCGCACGAGCGGCAGGCGAAGCAGGCGGTGGTGGCGGACGTGGCGCTGGAGCGCGTGAGCGGCCGGACAGACGTGCACGCGGGCCTGGAAGCGCTGGTGGTGCAGGTGTGTTCTGGCGTCTTTGCCTTGCTCCTTTCCTTTGCCTTTGTCCTTCCTTTGCCTTCTTCCTTCTTCCTGTCCCTCCACTAACCGTCAGACCCTCGAGAGCAGCTCGTTTGAAACCCTCGAGGCGCTCGCCATGCACATCGGCTCGACCATCCTGGCGACCGAGGGAGCGGCGGCGTGGCAGGTGCGCGTGGCGCTCGAGAAGCCGATTGCGGTGCCGTTTGCGGACGCGCCGGTCGTCGAGGTGCGCATGGGCGGCGACGACTAGGCGCGGCGGAGGGTCAGCTCTGTGGCACGGTGCATGTGGTCTATTGTCTATTGTCGCTTGTCTATCTACTCGTCTAGATGGCGGACGACGCGCACAGAGATGGCGAGGCTTACAAAGTTCAGCCTACGAAAGTCCAGACCACATCCAGACCACATCCAGACCACAACCAGACTACTCCAGACCACATCCAGACTACTCCAGACTACTCCAGACCACATCCCACGTATTGCCTACAGCCCCAGGTCTTCGTCGGCCAGACGCCGGCTGAGCGGCACGTCGCCGCCGGTGATGCGGTCGATGAGCTCGGGCGGCGGGTCAAAGACCATGACGTGGAAGTGCTCGACCTGGCGGACGGACTTGAGCGAGGCCCAGTTCTTGAACCAGACGTACTGGCAGCATGAGTAGGACGAACGGAATACAGGGCCGTGCCACGCGGAGACATACCCGGTCGGCCGGCAGCGCGGCAAAGGTGGCGTCGACGTAGGCCTGGATCTGGGCGCGGGCGTCAGCGGTCAGGTCGCCCGTGGCCGGGTCTTCGGCGAGGCCGAACTTGGTCCACACCACGAGGTGCACGATGCGCGGGTCGATGCCGTACGGCCAGTCGTTGCAGAGCACGCGCACGTCGGACGGGCAGAAGGGGGAGGGGGAGTCTGGAGAAGCCGTCGGCACGCGGTCGGCGGCCGTCGGCCAGCGCAGCCGCTCGCGCAGCAGGAAGTCGGCGGCGCTGCCGTAGCGCTGCCGCAGCTGCGCGCTGTACGCGAGGTAGCGCCGCAGCGCCAGGGGCGACCGCTGGAAGCGCCCGAGCTCGTTGGCAGCGACGTAGCCGCGCACCGTCGGCCAGTCCACGACGGTGTAGTCGGCCTCGCGCGTCGCCAGGATGCCGCGGTCCTTGGCGCTGACGTCGCGCAGAAAGGCCGGACACGCGGCGGTGCGCTCGTGCGGCGGCACGTTGACCTGCCAGTACGGGAGGGCGGTCTCCATGGCGGTCTCCATGGTGTACAGCCTAGAGAGTGTCTAGAGAGGCCTGAAGGCCCAAGATGCTATTCGCAGGTCACGTGCAGCGGAGCGGTGTCCACCTGCCGGCGCCGCGAGGCCGAGACGGAGCGGCGCAGTCACGAATTGCTCCGAGCTTGGCACTGCACATGCAGCAACCTCGTCACTGGATCCTGTCCCAATGGCCTCTAGACTGGCCGTATCTCTGCCTACGCAGCGAGGGATGGAGTAGCCCGCCGATAAGTCAGCCAATCAGGACACTGCCATTGGTCAGTGTCGGCTGGATGACGCAGAACGGCGGTGACTTCTTGTTTGCCGTCGCGGGCGCCGAGCTGCTCATTTTCGTCGTTCTGTCGTCTGGGCCGTCTTGTTCTTCGTTGCTGTCGTCTGGTCAGCGGCGTCCGTGTGATGCTGCCCTGCGCGGCCATGAGACGTCTCGGGCTCCTGCACCGAGCCAGCTTGGCCCGTTCGCTGCCGCGACGATGCCGGGACACGCCCGGCCGCCTCCGACTGTCGGGGCTCTCCGGGGCCGGGAGCGGCGCGAGGACATGGCGGACTCCGTCGCGGCCGGCGCACCAGACGCGCCTCCTCGGCAGCGTGGCCGCCGACCCGTTTGGCGAGGAGGACGCCGGCGCGTACTCGGAGTCGGACCGCGAGCACGCCGTTATCTCGACCTTTGACCTCTTCTCCATCGGCATCGGGCCCTCGTCCTCGCACACCGTCGGGCCCATGCGCGCGGGCAACATTTTCATCGTCGACCTCGTCGAGGCCGGCCTGCTGCCGCGGGTCGACCGCATCCGCGTGGCCATCTACGGCAGCCTCGCGCTGACCGGCGAGGGCCACATGACGCCGTCCGCGCTGCTGCTCGGCCTCGAGAGCGCCGACGTCGAGACCGTCGACACCGCCCACGTGCCCGCGCGCTTCGCCGCCATCAAGGAGACCGGCCGGCTCTTCCTCGGCCACGGCCTCGGCCCCGGCCGCGGCAAGGAGATTGCGTTCCGCTACGACACCGACTTTGTCTGGGAATGGGGCCGCAAGCTGCCGCTGCACAGCAACGGCATGCGCTTCACCGTCTTCGACGCCGACGGCTACGTGCTGGCGCGCAACGACATGTTCAGCGTCGGCGGCGGCTTCGTCGTCAACGGCGCCCTCTCCGTGAACCCCAGCGTCGGCGCCGACCCCGACCCCGACAGCAGCGCCGCCCACCACCCGGCCGATCTCGCCGAGAACATGTTCTACAAGGAGACGCGGCGTGCCGACGCCGCCGGCCACCGCCGCACCGGCGCCGAGGTGAAGCCCATCCCCGTGGCCGGGGACGCCGGCCTCGGCCCCGAGCAGCTGGCCGCGCCCGGCGCCCCCGCCAGCAGCGCCGTGCCCAGCGCCGAACCGCCTGGCTCTCTTGTGCCGGCATCGCCGGCGGTGTCGTTGGACGCTTCGACGGACAAGGCTTCCGGCCGCCAGCCGCGCTACCCCTTCCACAACGCCGCCAGCCTGCTCGCGCTCTGCCGCCAGCACAACCTCACGATTGCGCAGCTCGTGTACGAGAACGAGAAGAGCCAGGGCTACAACGACGCGGAGATCTACACGAAGCTGTTCCGCATCTGGCAGGTCATGGACGCGAGCATCCTGGAGGCCGTGCAGGCGCCGCTGGACGGCATCCTGCCGGGGTCGCTGAAGCTGCACCGCCGCGCGCCCAAGCTGTACCGGCGCCTGACGCGCGGGCTGTACGGCAGCGCGCCGGGGGGGCCGGCGCGCGCGCCGGACGGGGCCGACGGCCGCGGCGTGGCGGCGCCGGCGGGCACGGGCCTGGCCAAGCGGCCGCCGCCGCGAATCCACGGCGCGCTGGACCACCCGGTGGCGCCGTCGCCGGCGCGGCGCACGTCGTTCCCGGCCATGGACTACCTCAACGTGTACGCCATTGCGGTCAACGAGACGAACGCGGCCGGCGGGCGCATCGTGACGGCGCCGACCAACGGCGCGGCCGGCATCATCCCGGCCGTGCTCAAGTACGTAGTCGAGTTTGTCAGCGACGACGCCGAGCGCGACATTAGCACCTTTCTGCTGACGGCCGCCGCCATCGGCATGCTCTACAAGCGCGGCGCCACCATCTCGGCCGCCGAGGGCGGCTGCATGGCCGAGGTCGGCGTCGCCTGCTCCATGGCCGCCGGCGCCTTTGCCGCCTGCATGGGCGCCAGCCCCGAGACCATTGAGCAGGCCGCCGAGATCGGCATCGAGCACAACCTCGGCCTCACCTGCGACCCCATCGGCGGCCTCGTCCAGGCGCCCTGCATCGAGCGCAACGCCCTCGGCGCCATCAAGGCCGTCTCGAGCGCCAACCTCGCGCTCAGCAGCGACCCGGCCACCCAAAAGGTCCGCCTCGACGACGCCATCCGCGCCATGCGCGTCACCGCCCGCGGCATGCGCAACGAGTTCAAGGAGACGAGCCTCAGCGGCCTCGCGACGAGCGTGCCGCTGTCCATCCCGGTCAGCGTGCCGGACTGCTGAGCGACGGGGGTGGCGGCGTGTGATGGAGTATAGTTTTGCTTTCAGGCTGTACGTGATATTGTTCTGCTTGTTAGGGTCTGGGTTGGACGTGCTTGTCAGAAGATATGCATTTCACAATAGCACTGCCCGTGAACAGTAGACCAACGAACTACGTGGCAGGAGCAAAAAGTATGCTTGCCGCTCTAGACGCAATGTTTGATTTCAGTCAAACGCCGCTCACGACAGAGTTGCCATTTCAAGGAGACGACTCCTGGCCACAAGGCAAAAAGCAAAAGGCATGGGGTGAACCGGGATCGAACCGGTGACCTTCAGATTTGGTGATTGAAGTGGACTTCAGTCTGACGCGCTCCCAACTACGCCACCGCCCCGCTATGATGGAAATGGTGGTCAGTCGGTACAACAGCGGGACCACGCTGCCGAAGATGGGAGTTGCGACTACATCGCGTTCCCGGCAGATTTGTAACCATGCGTCTGTGCAGGCAGCATGGTATCTCGTCAGTTTTCTCTATCATTTACGTATTAGCAATAAGAGCCGGAAATTCATCCTCTTGACTGATCTTGGCAAGAACATAGCAAGAGCATAAACAGGTGTCGTTGTTTGAAACATTGTTGCTCAGGGTGTTATTCAGTTGATTATAAATAGGCGGGAGCGCCTGTCTTCCGCAAGTAATGGCAAGGATCGCCTTGACACATTCGGCATAACCCCCAAAACAGCAGGTGGTAAGAGGCGCAGCCGTCGAAACCGGGTCGGATCGGTCCCTATATTGTGCCGTCTAGACTCCGGAACTTCCGACGGTCTGTCTTACGAAGCGTGTTCTCCGTGCTCGGCGCCGAGGCCGCTGCGGCGTCATCGTCGCTCTGGGTGTCAGGAGCAGAGCCGACTGTGCCGGGCTTTGGCCAACAGACGATTTTTAAGACGACCCCACAGAGCACGACACGCAATGCTGTGCTGCTCTTTTCCTTCAACGTACTCCGTCAAGCCCGTTTTCGCACTTGCTCCAACGAGTCCAAGAACTCCAAAGGTTAGCATGAGTATGTGTCATGGTTTCAACCCTTAAATTACAATGTCGTATTGACGAATATATCGCATCCGGATGTACACGCGATTATAAATCGTACGAACTACTTATTAAGGAACGTAGTATTCCTGTTGTACCCACCCATGTATACGTAAAGGACGACGAAGCCAGAACACGGTTAGCCCTTCTAAGATGTACAAGTGGTGCAAGCGGATCTGATAACTTTAACTAGCACCAAGATTAGTGCCATCGGTTCCGGTGGATGCCGCCTTGTATTGATTTGTATTGCTTTGTATTTCGCGCATCGGAAACGGCCGTCGGAGCAGTTGACTAATAGCCTCGTTTTGGGACTGGACCTATGCTGGTTCTGGCTTGATAGGGAAGGTCACAAAGGCCATCACCGTTAGCATGCCACTGTGCGCCAAGATGACGAGAGTCGCCACTACTCGTATCGTATAATGAAATCAGGACGGGGCTAACGGGAACTCGACTAATGCCCCTGTCGCCGTAGAGCCTGCAAGGTACGTGTACTCGATCGTGGCCGATCCTTACCAGGCGCTTGGCGTAGTCTGCAGACGCGGAAACGCCAAGATGGATCATCGAGAAGAAAGAGCATTATGGGGCGTTTCTTTACGAAGTACACCGGTACGGAGAACTCCGTACAGCTCGGCAAGCATGGGTGGCGCGAGAAAACGAAAAGAAACAAGTCGAGTATAAGACTGTGTAATACGCCGTAGACAGCACGAAACAAGCCCTCTCAGTCGTCTGTCTGCTGGCCCTCATCCTCTCCTTCACACCGTCTTTACCGTCACCAAGATGCACACCCCTACCGTTGCTCTGGCCCTCATGGCCACCGGTGCTCTGGCCGCCCGGCCGTTCCTGGACGAGCCCGATACCGGCATCACAGACGTGCTGGGCGACCTGGCCGTGGGTGCGCTGCCCGATCTCGAGGACATGGTGGCGCTCAACGACTTCCAGTATGCGGCCCGCAACTACCTGCCCGCGGCCAACTACACGTACTACCGCAGTGGTGCCGGCGGCGAGTGGTCGTACCGCAACAACCTGGAGGTCTACAACCGCTACCGCTTCATCCCGCGCACCGTCGTGGACATTACCGGCATTGCCAGCACGCTGCCCACCACCATCCTGGGGCACAACGTCTCGGCGCCTCTGTTCATCAGCCCGTGTGCCCGTGCCGGCTACGGCCACGCCGATGCCGAGCTGAACCTGGTCAAGGCGGCGGCCACCAACGATGTGCTCTACATTGTACGTGCCTGTCTTTGCTGCATCGCGCGTCGTGCTGACCATGTCTAGGTCTCGGGCTACGCTACGCTGCCGCTCGAGCAGATCTCCGCGGCGGCCGCGTCGGGCCAGGTCCTCTTCAGCCAGATCTACTTTGGCAACAACGACACGTACAACACGGAGCAGATCCGCGCCGCCGAGGCGGCCAACGCCAAGGCCATTGTCTTTGCCGTCGACTCGCCGGGCAGCCCGAGCCGGCAGCGCGCCGCCCGCTTCAGCGTCGGCTCGGCCAACACCGTCTTCCTCGCCAACTCGTGGGAGCGCTACCACCTGCTCCAGAACCAGACCGAGCTGCCGATCGTCCTCAAGGGCATCATGTCCGCGGCCGGCGCGCGCGACGCCATCAACAACGGCGTCAAGGCCATCATCCTGTCGAACCACGGCGGCCGCAACCTGGACGGCTCGCCGTCCTCGCTCGAGGTCGCCCTCGAGATCTACGAAAAGGACCCGGCCGTGTTCCAGGACGTCGAGGTGCTGGCGGACGGCGGCGTGCGCTACGGCACCGACGCGCTGCGCCTGCTGTCGCTGGGCGTCAAGGCTGTGGGCGTCGGCCGGCCGATCATGTTCTCCAACGTCTTTGGTGAGGACGGCGTCACCAAGGCCCTCAGCCTGCTGAAGAACGAGCTGATGAACGACGCCGCCAACCTGGGCGTGGCCGACCTCAAGGCCATCAACGCAAGCTACGTGCAGTGGACGCCCAACAACTGGTACAGCTAGGCAGCTAGCCGCATTTTTCTTGGCGTATTTCTTCAGCGCAGCCGGATAGACTAGGCGTACTTTTTGACATATTCTTTCAGCGCAGCCGGATAGACTAGGCGTACTTTTTCTTGTACATATTTTTTTAAGCGCAGCCGGTAGGCTAGATTTGGCTTGGAATCATTAGAAATCAAAACCGTTCAAAATCCTTCACTGAGACCAGCGTCTACTTCGTACAAAGAACGTACTCGTATTTCTCTACATGACGCCACCAACGGCGTATTGTCGATATTTCCGATCCAGTGTAACCGTTCCATTCGCTTGATAATAGCATTGCTAAATTTTCCGCAACATACCGCGAAATGCGTAGAGACTCGTCCGGCCGCGGACGGCGTTCGTCCGATGACAAGTTGCTTCGCCACCGCTTTTTACACTACCAAGACCAAAAGTGGCGGCCGTGGCACTCATCTCCACTTTGCCATGGCTTGTCCAAACGAAAACCTTCTCGTAAGGCAAGTGACAGTCTGGTCTTGTCGCCAGCGGGCTAATTTGGGCGTCAAGCTCGGCTTCCCGGCGGATCCACTTATATTTCAGGGTCTAAGCGAGCAACGATCATGCGATGGGACAGAAGATCAGGTGAAAACTACGAGAAGCTTTGACGTCTGGGCTAGGGACCATGTCCAAGTCTCAGTAAGCCATTGTGTAAATCGCACAGCCATATCGTATATCATGTTTCGACGGGTCTCATTTGTTTCATTACTTCGTACAACGGGCTTGCATGGCCAGGGCAAGGCAGGCAACGCCGGCTGCTCCCGCCATTCATAAGTAAATTCAATACAAGCACGAGTACGGAGTACAATTACGAAAGCTAAGCATCTGGTAGGATTTGCGTACAAAGACTGGCGTGCACTTGATTGTAAGCTTAGTGCCGTTGTGCTGGTTTATTAGCTTATTGTACAAGTCGTACTTTTTTGCACTGGCATCTTGGGCTTCTGGGTTGCGGCATTACCATTGCGCTACTTTTAGCAAACAACTATGAAGTATCGCCATACTGTGACCAATGTGTTTGATGATTTTGCAGCGTACGCCTATATCCGTCACAGCAGCAGGTATAGAACCATCGTAGATGCATAAATTACAAACAATAACAGACAACATAAAGAGATTACCTAAAGTATAAAAGAGAGGCGCACTCTCCAGCCTAATAGTCCCGTAATGTGCAAGTATGCGGGCTCATGAGCATCTTGCCGGATGTTAAGTGTCTATCTTTGAAGATTAGTTACCTTGTGATGCTGAAGCTGGCAGCAACCGGCGATCTTTCTCAATCGATATAAAGCTGTTTCGTCTACGATGAGATCTAGCAGTGTTGAATTGCCTGTAAATGCTTCGAAAGTAGCTGACAATTTTATCTTGACAAACCCGTAAGGGCCATTTTGTTAATGGACCGGTGGCTTTGTCGCAACACAGCCGCGCCGCAGAGGAAAGGCGCTGCCGCCTGCACTTACACGCATCTCCAACTTTCCTGTCTCCCCGCTTTTGCCCAGCGTGCCTGAGCAATATTTCGCATGGCTGAGCACGTAAGGGTACATAAACTAAGCACACTGTAAATCCTTCACGTACGGCCATAGATACTGGAAAACACGGGATCCCGTCCGCTCTCCCCTAGTTAAACCAGTAATCGGCGGATTAGTAGTTGGGTCGGTGACGACCAGCGAATACCCGCTGCTGTACGTCTTTTTTTTTTTTGCGTGTCTAATCTCTTTTAGATTCAACCAAGATAAACAGGGCGTGTCTCAACCACACGTACAAGTATGCGTACGGTACGGTAGTTGTCGAATATGATACCCAATATATGAGGCACACATAGCTAGGGCGCCTTAAGGTAGTAGAGGGACTGAACATCTCCCTCGATCAGTTCTTCAAGTAATACTTCGGTGCTCATCTTATTCATGCCTATTAAGGTTTTGACATCGTACGCAAGGCCCTGGTCAGCTTGACACATCAAGTAAGCCTACGGGGCATCTCTGGTGGCGACACCCAGCTGTGGAACATTGTGCTTGATAGCTATTGTTCTCATTATATTCCATTGAGCAGACAACGGGCCGTAATGCACTAAACATCATGATGTCATTACTCTCTACCAAAGCCGCCCTTTCTTTTATTGTGCATTTACTGTTACGCGACGTGGTGGGGTCAATGACCCGTAGGCTTTTTTTGCAGTTTATCTGCAGGTCCTCCCTCTTCATAGACAAATATGAATCACCATCCCTCGTCTAGCAACATTAAGCTATTAACTAATCAACAAGCCTGTCCATCTACGATCTGACAGATTGTCTGTTTGCAGTGTAAGCTATCGACTTAAGACGCACAACCCTACCTTTTCGATTTCTCCATCTACTCTTGCTTTTTTGTCTCCTTTCCATACCCGAAAAGCTTGGCTAATAGTTAGGAAAATAGCTTGCTATTTCGTGGTAGGACAAGCCTTTCCAAGCAGCGCAGGCGTCAAGGCAGGGAGACGGGTGTCGAACCCCAAGGAAGCAGATTGCCGGCTCTACTATTTAAGTAACATTGAGTAACTTGCACACCAACACCGAATGATCTTGGTCTACTGGCTCTTGCGTCGTGTTCTTGCCCCCCGTTTGCTTCCTTGGTGTTCAACACCCGTCTCCCTGCCTTGGCGCCTACGTTGCTTGGCAAGGCTTATTTCACCACGATGTCTAAAGCAGCTCCGGTCAAAGTCGCAAGATGGATGTCTGATGAATACGAAGGCACCAAAACCAGCCTCATCTGCATCGCTAAATGCAAAGATCTGTGTCCCTCAGGTCGAGGTGTAGCTCATTTTCTTCCCATTGAGCAAGACCATCTACTAGTGGGCCTGTATGATAGACTCGAAACTAGAGTCCGCAACGCGTTTGCTCCTATCGAGTGGCAAGCAATCTGGGTTCGGCGATTCGGTAGACACGGCGAGTGGAAGAAGAATCCCGTGACCATTATTAGGCTTTCTGAGAGCTGTCTGCCGGATATTGTTGTTAGGGCAAATGAGGCCGTCAAAAGTGTAATGGAAATCCTTAGAGAGTAAGTCTTGTCACTTGTTTCTTATAATGTTTAATTGCTAACAACCAGTTCTGTCATTACTGATGTCCAAGTGCATGTTGCGTACGCACATACGTCCTTTAATACGCCTGAGATTCCTCATCTTGATATGGCTGACATGGCCAACGAGGGCAACATGCAGCTTACACTTGAAGGAATACGACCTGGGGCCAGCATTTCGCCACAAGGCTCAAATACGTGTGGAAGCATGGGCCCTATTGTTCGCATTGAAGACAATGGGGAACACTACCTTGCAGTGATCACTACGCATCATGTTATCTGCAAGACAGCATGCCCATTTCGTCCACAAAGTGACCAGCCGATTCTGGTGGAGTGCCCTTCGATGGTTGATCTCGAGTTCTTCAAGGGCGTTGACCAGGACTTCCTTGCCACGATGGAAACCACGCTTGCCAGAATAGAAGAGGATATCAACAACAATTCCGGCAACACTGGTCGCCAAGCAAAGTACCGTGATGCTGAGGCTGCAGCGAATGTCGTCCGTGGCCGGTTGTACCAAGCAGAAACACTGCAAGACAAGTTGGTCTTTGGTCATGTAATCGCATCCAGTGGCATTCACAGCATCAGTCCCCCTATTCCATTCCAAGACTGGGCCTTGGTCCGCGTGCATGACTCCAAGCATCCAGCGGACGAGTCTGGTGGTGCAAGCCGAGAAGGTCATAGACTCTACGCGGAGCCCATATCACCCGCGTTCGAGATCGGAGCTTTCTTTTGGACTACCGCGGGACAGCTGAAAAGGCAAAAGAGATCAGAGGTTCTTCAAGACTTCCAAAGCCATTGCCAGGATCGACAACGTGGGAAGCAAGCTACTGTTCATGACGTCTTTGTCCAGGAAGACAGCCCCGACAAATTCCCTCCTATTGTCTTCCTGTATGGCAGGACAAGTGGTTTTACCGCTGGCTACGTTAACGGTATTCGAGGCAGCGTTGCCATCGAGTACCATATGGACGACGGAATCGTGACCGCCTTTGGTCGCCACCTGACAATCTTGGACATCGATGACCGGCAGTTCTCTGGCTCTGGCGACAGTGGTGCGCCTGTGTACGACCGCTATGGAAGGATCATTGGTACGCTGATTAGTGGCAATAACTTTGATTCTTGCCACTTTGGTCGTGCGGTTTCCTATGTGGTGCCGATTGACAATACGCTTGCCAGCATCGAGAAAAGCTTCTCGGATAGCGGCAAAAACGTCACCATCAAGCTGATATGAGGAGAATGGTCTTCGTGGTAGAGATAAAACGGTGATTGTTTTGCGTGATCTTCAGGTGGCTCTAATGCATCAATAGATTTGTGTTGTGTGTTGTGGCAACATATGCAGATTATTTAGCTCATGCCTTCACTTGGCTCTCTCATTGTCTTCTTCTCTCCGAATACAACGATTCCTTCCCACACATTTAGGATATTTTCATAGTCCCATTCGAGGCCGTTATATAATTCATCCAGTGCGAAGTGCACCAGTGCCAATACTGTTTGCGTTTAACTTGGAGTCTGGGACATGTCTAGTATCGTCTAACAGCGTTCTGAGTTTTATCTTTGCCTTCAAGGTGTGCCTCGTACGCCACCAAGTAGAAGACACTCCTCTTTAAATCAACCGTTACTCTCATCGTCTTAGAGAGTGGAACAATCATAAATAAAACGATCCATAAATGGATGTTATAAGCTCTGCCTGCCTCTAGAGGCACCACACTAAATCAACGGATCCATCTTCCCTTCCAATGTGATCACAACGTCCTCCTCGACAATCCCTTGGGATACAAGTTCCGTAGCACGCGAATTACCCAGCCCTGGCAATTCTCGGTGACCTTGCTTCTGTCATCGGCTCGTGGAGGTGGCTCGGAGCGAGCCACCTCATCCACCTTTTTGTAGTCGTCGTCGAGATTGGTGACTTTGCCGACGCTCCCAACGTGCCACTGACCGTGCTACGACCTTCTTTGATTGGAATTTGGCATACACCAACTAACTACTTTACGGAGTAGTTGGTGTATGCCATATTCCAATCAAAGTAGGTCGTAGCACCAATGCTTTGGCTCGTCCTGTGCTTGCTTCTGGGCGACGACGTACAGCGTCATTGGTGCTTCCGACGCTCTCGTCGCAGTTTCTAGCTGGGTCCACTGACCCAGCGCATTGCCATCAATGTCGAGCTTCCGGGACCATTGCGTCCCGTCCGAGTAGGTTATGAACTCCCTGGAGCGAAGAATCCTTGTCTCTGTAGCACCATTCGTTCGGGGGCTTCTGGTAGGCCTTTGAGACGACACGACGCCATCGTCATATTCCACGATTCGATCCACGCGAGGTAATCTTGGGGCGTTTGCCCCATTGAGTTCATGCTGTCGCGGTATTTGTTCTTGACATCAAGTTGAAGGCGTTCTGGTGTCACGGAAAGCCGTTCTCGGAGTGTGTTGATGTATAAGGTGGGATCGTCGGTTCTTCGTTCTTTCAAAATCATGGCAAATGTCGGGGAGATGTTCTCTAGGATCCAGGTCCGTAAGGCTAGCTTTCCTTTTTGCTCCAGTTCGTAGCGTCGCCAAACACGATCGGACGCATTGTTCGGAGGGAGGTTGGACCAAGGGACTTGGTCATTTTCTCGTAGACTTGCGACGCAATTGCTGTAGATGATAGGTCCGTGTACTAATCAGACCAATCAGATAGCGATTTCAGCACTGTCATGTTTGCGGGAGGATGAAAAACCAGATAGAGAAGCTTAGCAATCAGCCAATCAGCAGCTTTTGAGATGGTGAACAGCAGACGATCAGACTGGCGTGAGGAGAGAAGCCAACGATCTTGAGGTCAAGCTGAGCGAGGTTTGATGATGAAGCTGAGCGATTGATGATCAATTGGATGGGCAGAGTTGGCAGAGACCTCAACCACACGGCGCTCGTCCATGGCCTCAGACAAAAGCAGTCGATACTATGAATGTTAGCTTGCTTGACCGGATGTCCACGATCTTGAACTGGTAGAGACTAACTTTTAGCGTCGCAGATAACAAGGGGCTATGTAACCGTTTAATGTAACGCTTGTGGTTAACGCTATCCGTACTCGTAGACGGGAGATGGAGCTCGAAAAAAATGGTGCGTTCCAGCGCGTGCGTGCGGCGTGGCAGGGAATACTGCGTATTCGTGCTCCGCCTCGCTAAACGACCAATGAGCGGACGGCCTGCGGTGGGTTGATCGACTCTGGGGAGCGTCTGAGCTGAGGGGAAATGAGCATGTGGCAAAGAAGAAAAAAGAAGCGTCGGAGGCACCAATTGGCAGAAGAACAGAAAAATAGAAGAGGCTGGAGACCGGCCTGGTCCTGGCTGATAAGACTGCGGTTCAAAGCGCGGCTGACGTGAAGATCGTGTTTGGTCACGTTAGCGGCACGGGTTCCATAGCCGCCGCCGCCAATAGTACTCCCGCTGACTGTTTCTTTCTCCAAACCATCCTTGGCATGATTATCGCCACCTTTGGACGAGCGTCCTGATTTGGTGGCAACGACCGTCGTGATAGATGGATGCAAGGACCCGTTCGATGTAACGCTTGGTGCGTACAAGTAAATAGTGCTGTCTGCGGCGCTGATTTGGCTCGAAAGGAAAAACAGTGCTATATTATGAAGCAGATGAATATGCAACGTTTAAAAGTGAAAGAAAACAGAGGGATCATGGCCAGCACGCGGGAGAAAAGACTTTTTATTCTCCAAACGGCAGGAGCGAAAATCTCTGCGCGCACAACTATTGCAGGGCTAGGGCATGTGGCTTGGTGGTGTACATTTGCCGAGGCGAGGTCTTTCCACACACATCCTGTGAATTATGGGAGGCGGCATCGATAGATCCGCTAGATAGTGAGACTCTCCCATCATCCAGTTCATCTATAGAACACATCTTGTCCAGGCCTACCCTCTACTACAGCACAAATAATCCTGGTCAACTTACAAGACAGACTACTCTGGTAAGCGTACACTCCTACCAGCTAGGAGCTGTGCCGCCGTGCCGGACGACGAGGCGGCCTTCATTTGTCGTTGTCGTTCGGCGCCCAGGAGCTGCGACAGGCGGCTGCCCATGTTCAACAGCAACGGTGAACAAATTACAGAAAGTTATTAGGCAGAGTAGGGAGAGAGTTCGCTCAGTCAAGTGGTAGATGTACTATAAGGCTGCCCTCTTGCGTTTGCTCCGTGACAGCTTACAAGATACTGAGAACATATCACCTAAATCAGTTTAAGGGTCTGCTTCTTCGCTGGAGCCGTCATCTGCGAGTCTGAACCGCGCCCTCTCTTGCTTTGACTAGCCTAAGGAAAACTGAGCCATCTTCACCGTCTCCCTTGCACCGCCGGAATACCAACAACAAATCTAAGGACTTAATACCGGTCGTCTACGGCATTGTCGGATCACGTAATGTCCCGATGCGGGGCAGGACGGCGGGTTGCCTAGTTGGGCAGTGCGTGTTTGCTGATTTTACCGATTTGAAAGGACGGTGGTTGCCTAATAGGCAAACTTAGGATATATCTACAAAGAACAATCACGTCTTTCGGCGGCCGGTTTGTTTGGCTTGCCCAATTCAGCAATTCTACCGTGGCTTCACTTCCCTTATCCCCCTGACCGCCTAGTCACATCCACTATGCCTGCTACGGAAGAAGAAGCGCACCTCGCTGCACTACTTGGCGTCGACGTGACCGCTGTAGACGAGAACTGGCTGCAAGTCGTGAGACAAGCCGCACTCGCTGCAACTGCAAACGCCAAAGCTGTTGATGCGGCTCTCCGCGTTGCGCAGAATAAGCCGTCCGCTGTGATCGCCATGAGCAAGGACATCCCGCAGCCACAGGAACCGGTGCTTGACTACGTCACCGAATTGGATTTGCGGGCTGAACTATTGCGGGAATACTGCCGGGGTTCCTGGGAGAAGGCGAGCGAGAAACCCAATGCCACAGTTGCCGCATTTTTCATGGTCGCTCCTCTAAGTATCCTGCAAACCGAGATGGAACAAGCTAGGGCTGCAGGTTTAGAGCCTATCTTTCGCACCATTGGCAACAGAGCGGCGGAAACTATCCGCTTGTGTAAGTGTCCCACGACTCTGCACTGCATGCTAGCACAAATGACAATAATGCCAGCTAACACTTCTCCTTGCACATTAGTTCTTGCACGTGGGGGCAAAGCTAAGCCAGTGCCTGGAAGTGAAGCGAGCACTCCACCGGTTACCCCGACCAGAAAACGACCAGCCTCGGGCACCATATCAGATCCACCGACAGTTAGTCCGCTAAAACGACAGGCTACTGCAGGCCACCTCAGGTCTCATTCGGATACACAAGTACAACAGCTTCACTCGAGTAAGGCTACAACCGTCAGCAGCCTAGACGATCGCGATGAGGAGCCCTCTATCCCGCTGCCTAAATCACCAGCATCTGCTTCCGCATTGTCGTCGTCCCCAGCACCCAGTACCAGAAGCCGAAGTGCAGTCTATCGCGTAAGTATGCCATGCTGGCCCTATTTGACTTTTTCAACACCGATTAGCCCAGTATCTTTCTCCTTAGCTTTAATAACAATGTTCCAGACCCGAGAACGGGATTCCGACAAGTGTATCTTCATGGGAACCTGCGATCACGAAGTTGTGCATATCTTCCCGAATTCTCTTGCCAAGTTAGACGCGTCGCCACTGGCCGATATTCTGTATATGTTCTGGGCAAAAGACGAAAGCAACCTTGTGATAAGGCAGTTTTTGGCTCTTTCGGTGACCGAGTCACCAAAAAACCTTTTGTGCATGAATCACCAACTCCACTGCTGGTGGGGACGGGCGCGGTTTGCCCTGAAGCCGTTGTGGAAGTCGGACAAAGAAGTCGTCGTCCAGTTTCATTGGCTGAAGCAGTCACCGTTCAAGCCAAAAGACCCGATTGGTAACGGCGAGGGCTTCATTGAGGCTGTGCGTGACCAGGCCTGGGGCTCATCCATGGTGTTTCGCGAGAGTGGCATACCCCTCGATACAGGTCAGACATTTGCCATCACCGCAAACAAACCAGAAGACTTGCCAAGTTTCGAACTCCTCAAACTTCAGTGGGACCTTTTGCGCGTTGCGGCTATTTCTGGTGCTGGCGAAGCATCCGATGAAGACTACTGCAATGACTCCGATGATGAGTGTTCCCAGTACCAATCCATGACCCAGTTGGAGGAAGACCCGTTCAAAGAGGATGTCGAGTTCTGGGTATTCAATAATAGTCTAAGGACCGAGAACCCAGAATCTTCTTAGAAGGGAGGACGGATTGAGGCAACTGGACTCCCCACAAATGATGTATTAGTTAATTACCAGCTGCCCTGCCCGCTTGCGTTGTAAATAGAAAATATAGGTGCCTGCTTATTTATCTAATACCTCATTGAACCTGATGGGCTGCTTATTCATATGTCTGCCTTTTACCGTACGCCTGTCTATTTGTATTGTATGCCTCTGCTAATTATCTGCCTACGGAGTTACCTTTTCACTTTAACGGCCAGTCCACCGGCCAGCCCACCGGCCACCGGCCAGCCCATTGTCCACCAGCCTGCCTATTTTATTAGCAAATGCATCAAATGCATCAAAACAATCAAAAGCACTTACCTGTTTACTTACCTACCTGCCTACCTACGCAACAATTCACCGGGGAGCAATAAGCGATATATATGCAACTGACTGCTATGTTCTGCGCCGAGAAAATACGAAGTAATGCTCGAGCCAAAGAAGGATAGCGGGACTTTAAACTCACAACTGTACAGGGGGACAGGGGGATTAAACGTATTAGACTAGATGCAAAGCTTGACGAGCTTGAGGGTGATCATCTTACGCTATGAGAGAAGGCTGAGAGAGAAGATAGCGAGAAACGATGGCCTGTGCCTATTGTGGTCTGAAGTTTGCTTTGTCGATAGAATTCGAAACGCATTCATTGTAATGAGCAGGCACGTCGATAGCGACAGTATTTAGCCTACATAGTCGTAACAAAAACATGCCAAGTAGTCCTAGACCAGAACGTTGCTCTAGCTTTAGCTAAGCCACGGGGGCTGTGGAAGTGCGTCTTAACCATCCAGTACACTCTGTGACTCCTCCTCCTCCTCCTACTACTCTAGAGCCTTGACACGGATAATGAGCTTTCCTGTGGCAGAGCCTTCCTTGAGCTTCGCAATCGCCTCGGGGACGTTTTCAAATTCGTAAACGGTGTCAACAACGGTCCGGACCTTGCCCTCGCCCATCCACGCAGCAATCTGGACCAGATCTTTGTGTGATTGCTTCGTGAAAGGTGTCTCGAACTGGAACGGGCTGCCGCCCAGGAACGCTGGCACAATGCTGGACGCCACGTCGCGCACGGTGCCGAGCGACAGCGCCGGTGCAATGGTGCGAAAGTGGCCGCCCGGGAGCAGAATGTCCTTGCAGGCCGCAAAGAGTCCCGCCGGCGACTGGCCGACGTTGTCCAAGACGAGCGCAAACGACGGTCCGTCACCGCGGACGGCAGCGATCACGTCCGTCGTCTTGTAGTCGATGACGACATCGGCGCCCAGCTCCAACGCCAGCGCCACCTTGCCCGTGGACACGGTGGTCGCGACCCAGGCGCCCAGGGCCTTGGCGATCTGGATGCTGAAGGTGCCGGTGCCGCCGGAGCCGCCGTTGATGAACACGCGGTCGCCCGGCTGGGACACCGACGGCGCAATGGACTGGTACGTGGTCAGCGCGGCCGTGCCCACGCCGCCGGCCTGCTCGAGCGAGACGGCGCCGGGCAGCGTGGCCACGCCTTCGTAGTCGGCCACGACGTACTCGGCCAGCGCGCCCGTCGGCTGGAGGGGGTCCAGGCGGCCGACGACGCGGTCGCCGACCTTGACGTCATCCGGCACGTCGTCCGCCACGGCCAGCACACGACCGCTAAAGTCCATGCCGGGCGTGCAGGGAAAGCGGATCATCGCCCGGGCCCCCAGGCCGAGCCCGGGCAGCTTGTAGTCGGCCGGGTTGAGGGCGGCATACGCGACCTCGACGAGCAGCTGGCGCTTGCCGAGCGACGCTGCCGTAGGCCGCGGCTGCGTCGTCAGCGTTGCATTGGCAAGCGGGCCGGGGGCATTCAGCTGATAGAGGCGGTGGGTTTGGGCGTCTTGAGCGGGCATTGTGATTCGAGGTTGTATCGGTTGTTCGTCTAAAGGTCTGCTTGTAGTTATGGTATTGTAATGAGATCTCATTGTAATCTCTGTGATTTCTACAAAGGAAGAGCGGACTAAGTCTGACACCGAGGTTGCACTGATAAGACAACTTGGCGTTGGAGCTAGTCAGAGCTATGGATGAGTGGCAAAGACGATTGGGTGGAAGGACGCTTGATTAGAAGAGGAAGATTTTATATTAGAGGGGTTCTCTAGTCGATCTGTAGTTGCTCATACAAACGACAGATTATACAAAAAATGACAAGGGCCTTTCAGATATCGACTCATCGGATGGTGGCGTTAGTCTGGCAGTATAGCACAGAGACTGGAAGCACGATGTCTTTGATTTTCCCTTACGGGTATGTGAATCTGCTTGACAATCATAGTATAATCCAATAACGTACATACTTTGTAGTTAGTGATGAGGAACAGACGGGACTTGACAAGTCTGAGGTGGTCTGCCCTTCATATTGACATCCGGTTGTGCGGAACGGCATACCAATGTAAAATAACGCCCATCTACGTCTAATGCAAGTGAACAATCTGCAATTCACTGTAGAAGAAATAGCGTCAGTTGGCCCTCGTAGATTTCGGCCGTCCTACGACGCAGCTCCCACAGACACAGGGGGTTCATTACAAGGGGTAACTATTCACACGGCGGAGAACACCGACGACGTACGCCACCTCCGCAGTGTTCTACCAGTTCGGGACATGGACAATACCAATCTCCCCTTCTATGATGTACCGGCGAGCTTCCATGGTGCCGCTGCCGTGCTGGCCTTACTAGGAATTTAAGATACTCGGACACACGTGGCTCTAGTTTAGCTCTATCAGGTCTTGTCGACATGGACACTCTCGGTTTAGCATCTCCTCTTTCGATAGAGCCAAATTACCCTTGTTCAAAACTTCTTGTTTGATACGAGTACAGCTTAATTCACGAACCGGTTCTTACTTACCCGCTTACGGAGTACGATCCGAGAGTGCAGTGTGGATAAGCTTTTTAGTGCGAACTTAAGCTTTGCACGTTGTAAATGCAGCCTATTTTATTGGAGGAGACACACTGTTTCTGATGGAGTATATACGTGTCCTACCCACCTTGCAGCCTTCCGGGCATTGCTCCAGCCGACGAGCGAATCTCTGCAAGACGTGAGACACGTGTTGTTCACACAAGTTCGCTGTAGCCTCCCGGAACAAGGATGACGTCCCAGAGACGAGGATAGGGAAGTATGGTTGTGCTAGGTATAAAGATCGGCCGTAGTCCGTGAGATGGAAACCAGGGAGAAGGGTTTGAACAGTGCAGCAGACTTCTGTCTTCCTATTCATCTTCGTGTGCCGCACACTAATCTGCTCAAGATGCATCCCGCTTCACTCAAGGGCATGCTGGCCTTTGCGGCCGTCGCGTCTACTGGCTCGTCTACCAGCCCGGCCATTGAGAACATGAAGGCACACATCAAGAATGTCGTCCTCCTCGTGATGGAAAACCGCTCCTTTGACAACATCTTGGGCGGCCAAACGCTCCCTGGCCTCGATAACCCCTACCATAATGGCCCCTTTTGCAATCCGTACAACCTGACGGACACCTCAAAGGGGACGGCGTGCTCCGAAGCCAAGGACTACGATTCCATTGCCGAAGACCCGGACCATGCCGTCTACGGTAACAACATTGAGTTCTACGGCACCTTCAACCCGGACAACGAGGACATCTATTCGGGCAAGCTAGTCGCCCGCCAGGACGGCTTTGTGCACGAGCAGGTCCGACTCTACGACGCCAGTGCCAACCAGACCTTGCTGTCGGAGCAGGTCATGAACTACTACACGGAGGCGCAAGTCCCTGCTCTGACGACCCTGGTGCAAAACTTTGTGACGTTCAACTACTGGCACTCGGCCATTCCGGGTGTATGTTCCAATGCCAAATGCGTGGATTCCGTGTTGAAGCATGCTGATGAACATAGCCGACAGATCCGAACCGACTCGCTCTCGTGGCCGGAAGCTCCTTTGGCCACGGAACAAACGACGCCCAGTTCGATGTCAAGGGCTTCAACGAGACGTCCATCTTCCAGTCTCTGACGTAGAAGGGCTACAGCTGGCGCAACTACCACGATCCCGCTGGCGGCACCGGCCCGGAGGCGCAGTGGTTCCAGTGGACGTACGATGCCGGGCTCGACAGCCAGGTGGTCGACCTGAGCCAGTTCTACGTCGATGCCGCCGCCGGCGCGCTCCCCCACTTCAGTCTGCTCAACCCGTCCTGCTGCGGCATCGGGACGACGTCGATGCACCCGACCGGCCTCGTGTCGGACGGCGAGGGGCTCATCAAGGACGTGTACGACGCCCTCCGGGCCAGCCCCCAGTGGAACGAGACGCTGTACATTATCACATACGACGAGTCGGGCGGCTTCCACGACCACGTGGCGCCGCCGCTGGCGCCCGTGCCCGACAACCTCACCTACACGGCCACGACGCCCGCGGGCCAGGACTACACGTTCCACTTTGACCGTCTGGGCGGCCGCATGCCCACCTTTCTCGTCTCGCCGTGGGTGGAGCGAGCGCATGTCGAGGGCAAGGGCGTCAACGCGGCGGGCGAGACCGTCTCCTACTCGGCCACCTCCATCCTGCGCACCCTCGGCTACCTGTTCGACTTTGAGCCGTACAACCAGCGTGTCGAGTGGTCCCCCTCGTTCGAGCACCTCATCACCAACAAGCTTCGCTGCCCGGTCAATGAGCTGCCGGAAGTCAGGCCTTTTCGGTCAAGACACTAAGCGGGAGTATTCGGTTGATATAGCAGGCGGATTGTGATAGCATCTGTAGGAGACACTCGTTTCTACACTGCAATCCAGACTCCCCTGGCCTTGGTCGAAAACGGATCACCAGCTAGGTGCAATCCAGTAGTCTCGTGTCCTCGTGGTGTCGGCCTCCTTGTATGTATCGATCGCTCCCTGGACCCCTGTCTCGCCAACGGCCCAGACACTGCCCTCGACCAGCTCTCGCCAGCGGCCCAGTAGCCTCTCCAGCCGTTGCGCCCTCGTCCATTCGCCCCCAAACGGTTTGAAGCCGTGCTGAAAGAGGCCGGCGACGCTGTTCTCTTCCACGTAGCCGCCATCGCTCTTCTTGGCCCCCCACTCCTCCTGGCCGGCGTCGCGGAGACGATACGGCAGCAGAAGCCGGAAGCCCTCTTCGGCATTGTCGACGGCAGTCCGCTCCACGGACTCGCTGTAGAGGCCGGCCGGGGTAGAATGGTCGCCGGCCGGCACGCCGTCAGCAAATACCCTGCAAAAGGGGTTGTGCAAAGTGTATCGGCTGTGCGCGTCAAAGTTGACGCCTCGGTCGCCGTCGGCGGAGAAGACGAGCACCGGCGGGACAATGTGCTGGCCGTTGTCCGCGGAGGCGTAGTCCATGCGCGTGAATCTCTGCTGGCTCGCAAAGCGCGCCGCGTCGTGCGGCACAAGCAGGCCGGGCGCGATGTGTCTGAACCGCGGCAGACGTATGCGGACCAAGAAGTCCCGTATGAAGCAGTTGGCCGGCACGGCAGCAGCATCCAGATCAGCGCTGCGGAGCAGAGGACCGTCGCTTTCGGGCAGCAATGGTCCTGCCGGCATGCGGCTCTCAATGGCCGAGGCCAGCCTGTCAAAGGCTGCAACGGCGCGGGCGACTTGCTTGGCACTGTACGAGTGCCAAGTCCAGGGCCCGAACCTGTCATTCGTCGCCTGGCCTGTGGTTCCAGAGGCGGCGCTCTCGTCCTCTGGGGATGCTGTGATCTTTCCTATGCGGACCATCTCGATCCAGTTGCTGAGCACCGTCTCCAGCGGGTGCCAGAGGTCTCTGTGCTGCTCGGGCGGCTGCGTGAAGTCGAGATCTTCCATGCCAAGCGCCATGGTGGCTCGATGCGTGCGCTGGTCGTATACGAGTCCGGTCGCGTGCCCAACAAGGCCAGCGTTTGTCGTGTACAGCACGACAAAGCGGTCGGCCTCGCCGCACATGTCGCTGACTTGGAACATCTCCGAGGGCTCGGCGATGCCGGAAACCCAAAAGTAAAAGGTCCACATCTCTCTGGGGATCTCGACGGCCTCGAGGAAGGCGATGAGAGAGCCGTGCAGTCGACCACGGATCTCGTCCGCATCGTCGTACCGTTCAAAGAAAGGACTGCTGTCCAGGCCATCCACTGACCGCCCGTCGGCCAGCCACCCGTACCGGAGAATGTAGTTGTGGAGTGCTGCGCATCGTTCGTGATCCAGCTGGTCGCTGCTGCTTGCCGGATTCTCGGGCGTGACGAGGAAGCCTTCGACGTTGGGCATATGGACAAGTAGAGGGTCCTCCATTATAAGCTGCAGGCCGGCGTGGTCAGACAGTACAGTCTTGCATGATAGTGTGATGGCCAGTAGAAGGCTGGTCAGCAAGATCATTTGGAGGAAGATTGGTCTGGACACAAGATGATGGTATGCTTGCATTGCCAGTTGGGACCGGTGATTATTCCCGTGAAGCCTTTCGTCCTGGAGCAGAAGTCACTTGACTTCCCGCTGCAGCCACAAGTCTTGTTTCGGCAAGGTTGGCTCCGCTCCGCCGTTCATCGTGTTTCGCCGTTGTGGGCGTCTACTCGTGGTCGAATCATCTTCGTGATAGCCTTAATGACAAGACGATGTGCTTATGGTGTATTATAGATGCTAGAAAACCAGATACTCAATATTCTAGAAGCTTTTTGTGAGCAATGTTGGTTTATGATGTAATACTTTTTTTTTCGCTGTTGTTCGGTCGCACTTTCCTGGCTAGGTGACTAGACAACCAGCGAGACTACAGAGCCCTTTGGCACAGCATTATTAGCGTAAGGCGACTCAAGTAGTGCACCGATGAACTTCAATACAAAATACGCCTCCCACTCGACGACACATACTCAAAACCCTTGCGTCTTTTGGACCCTACAATATCTGAATAATATCTTGCCATTCTGAAAACACGACGTCCTTCCTCCTTTCTCGACAACGAACGGCAGCAGGCGATAGCGCCCGGAGCTGCAGAAACGAGCTCTGGCACAGTTGTGAAGTGAAGGTCAGTCGGGGAAAACTGGTCGATTTCAGGGACCCTTGGGTCTTTCGGCGCAATTGCGACAAGAATTCGTCGGCAGCGGGTTACGACCAAGAGCATATTCACGCCGTCTTTGATGTCTGCTGCACCTGGCGAAGCGGTGCCAATGGTCGCGGCCAGTGCGCCGACGAACACAAGCTTCCCTGAAGTCGACCAGCTTCCCCCGGCCGACCTTCACTTTACAACTGTGCCAGCGCTTCTACACTACTTGGAAGCGGCGTATGCCAACCTTGATGTCGACTCGGTGACCGTGGCAAGTGTGGCGCCGAAGTGTTTCACGGCCATCGACCAGGCCCTTCAGGCCCGCGGTCGCAAGACTCGACTTTTTTTTCTCGCCGAGAAGAAGCTGCTCATCGTCACCATTCCTAACGCGCCTCATGAGAGGCTACACCACGAACTCAACCGCGGATTGGAGGATCAAGTTACTCAGATGGGACTGAGAATGTCCTGGATAAATCACGGATCAACTCGGTATCCAGCCAACCTGCCGCCCAACTCGTCTGCCTCGCAAGGCGAGGGAGACTCCAGTGGTGGTCCTTCGCCTGGTCGTGATCTCCCTGGCTCTTGGCCAACAGTTGTCTTTGAAGCTGGGTATTCCCAATCACTTGAGTCACTGCGCACGAAAATAAGGTTTTGGTTCGCACGCTCTAACCACAACGTGAAGATCGTGGTCCTAGCAAAGGCGTTTCCCAACGACCATGCTCAGAAGCGCATTTTGATAGAGCAATGGCAAGAGCACTTTGTGTCCCGAAGTAGCGCCCGGCCGGGCGCTACAACTACACGTCTCTCTGCCATGTCTGGCCCGGCGACCATTCAGGAGCCTGTTTGTATCCAAACGATAAACGTCGTCTGGGTTGTGCCAGGCGTCACCTTTGACAACGCGAGCCAAGATCAACGGCGAGACCCGCAGTCGTTCAACGTTACTAGGGGACCGTTGCGACTCGAGTTTGCTAGGCTTTTCCTCCGGCAACCTATTGGTCCGCGTGAGGGCGACATTGTGTTGCCAGACTCCAAAGTGAAATGGATAGCGTCACGGGCGTGGCTTCGATAAGGCCACCGCTGTTGTTGCTGGCGTGCAGCATCCAAAGCACGCTCTTTGTCCAAAGGAAAAGACACACCACAAGAACCGCCTACCTAGTGGACCAAGAGGACAACGTCTCAACACTCCCCGACTTACCAGGAGCGCTGCTCACGGCTGAGACAATCCCGGGAAGCCAAAAGTCCACCAAGAAGATATACTTCACGTCGACGCTGTAGCTAGAATTCAATTAACGCGCGCTATGATACGAACCTCTACAGAGCCTGGTCATATTGATAGAATCCCGCTTGCACAAAGACACGGCTATGTACCTTGCGAGCAATTGGCTGCTTGCGCGTCGCCGCTGCGTCCGACTGGAACATGCGACTCATATTCAAATTTCAGAGCTAAAGAAAACATATATTGGAAAGAAACTGTAGATGAAATATCCCAGATGCTGCTGGTCTATTGGTGAGCAATAAGTGGTGCCTCAGGCATCTCCGTGACCGTACCAAATTAGACTACAGCCGTGCACGGACGAGTCGGGACAGCCCACCAACACCAGCATTTGGCGTGTTGCACCCCACCTAACTCTGATCGTGGGATTTTTCTGCCTGTGACTCAAATTATCAAATAATCGCCAACGCAACTGCACTGCGGGCGCCGCCTCTACCGACCAATCTTGCCGGGAACGTCGTTGCGCCACTGCCCCCGCCGGAAGCCCACCATGCCTACCATCTCCGTGGACAAGTACCGCCTGTTCAAGGAGCTGGGCCAGACGTGAGTGTCCAGTGCCGTTGATGGAGCGCATGCACCGAATACGCCGATGGTAGATCGACCGCCGGCCAGAGCACCTGCTGACAGTCGCAGCTTCACGCCCGATGAGTTCCAGGACCTCGCTTTCGAGTTTGGCGTGGAGGTGGACGAGGATACCGAGGACGACCCGGCGCGGCCCAAGGACGAACCCCCGGAGCTGAAGATTGAAATCGGCGCGAACCGTGAGTCTCACCCTCGCATTGTCGACTCTGGCCGTTCGGCGTGGGGCTGACAGTACAGGCTACGACATGCTCTGCTTTGAGGGCATCTCCATGAACCTCAATGTCTTCCGCGAAAAGATGCCGATGCCCAAGTTTCAGCTCGTCGACATCCCGGCGGACAGGATGCAGACGATCACCGTCGCCAAGGACACCGAGCGCGTGCGTCCCTACGTGGCGGGCGCCATCCTGCGCGACATCACCTTTGACCAGGCGACCTACGACTCGTTCATTGCTCTGCAGGACAAGCTGCACCAGAATCTAGCGCGCCAGCGGACACTGTATGTGGAGGCATCGCGCGGGACAGCGAGGCGTACTGAGGACTTTGGGCTGTACTGACGCACCAGTGTCGCCATTGGCACGCACGACCTCGACACGATCCAGGGCCCGTTCACGTACGAGGCGCTGCCGCCCAAGGACTTCAGCTTCGTGCCCCTCAACCAGACCAAGAAGATGTCGGGCGAGGAGCTGATGGGCTTTTACGAGACCGACCGGCACCTGGGCCGCTTCCTGCCCATCATCCGCGACAAGGACGTGTACCCGGTCATCCTGGACAGCAAGCGCACGGTGTGCTCGATGCCGCCCATCATCAACAGCGAGCACTCCAAGATCACGCTCAACACGAAGAACGTGTTTATCGACATGACGGCGACGGACCCGACGAAGCTGGACATTGGTAGGTCCCTCCCGCATCCCGCCCGCTCTCTCGTCTCTAACGCCACCACTCGGCAGTCTGCAACATCATGGTCACCATGTTCTCCCGGTACTGCGCCAAGCCGTTCACGGTCGAGCCGGTGCGCATCGTCTCCGAGCACAACGGCAGCTCGCGCATCACGCCGAGCCTGGCCACGCGCGTGGTCGACGTCGAGGTGGACTACATCAACCAGGTCTGCGGCCTCGAGGAGTCGCCGGCGGCGCTGGCCAAGCTACTCAGCAAAGTCACCTTCACGGCCGAGCCGTCCGCCGACGGCAAGCTGCTGCACGTGTCCGTGCCGCCGACGCGCGCCGACGTGTTGCACCCGGTGGACATTGTGCGTGACCCCGTGCCGGTTCCCCCAGCCTCACCGAAACTAACTGCGCCAGGTTGAGGATGTGGCCGTCGCCTACGGCTTCAACAATCTGCCGCGGTCGTCGCCGAACAAGGCGGCCACTGTGGGCCGGCCGCTGCCCATCAACAAGCTCGCCGATATTGTCCGCTCCGAGGCGGCGATGGCGGGCTGGATCGAGGTCATGCCGCTGATCCTGTGCTCGCACGACGAGAACTTTGGCTGGCTGAACCGCAAGGACGACGGCCAGACGGCCGTGAAGCTGGCCAATCCCAAGACGTCCGAGTACCAGGTGGTGCGGACATCGCTGGTGCCGGGCCTCCTCAAGACGATCCGCGAAAACAAGACGGTCCCGCTGCCGATCATGATCAACGAGGTGTCGGACGTGGCGTTCAAGGACGTGACGCGGGAGCGCAAGGTGAGTGCAAGAGACGGACACCGCTAGGAATCACTCCAGATCAATCCGTCTAGAGAAATGAAGCGCTAACATTGCAGGCGCGCAATGAGCGCCACTGGGCGGCAGCGTACTCGTCCAAGTCGGCCGGCTTCGAGATGGTGCACGGCCTGCTGGATCGCATGATGCTGATGCTGCGGTTCAAGTTCCTGACACAGGACACGGGCAGCGAGGACGGCTACTACATTGAGGAGATGGACGACGCCACGTTCTTCCCCGGCCGCGCGGCGGCCATCTTTGTGCGGATCGGCGGGAAGACGCAGCGGATAGGCGAGCTGGGCGTTCTGCACCCGTCGGTGCTGGAGGCGTTCGATCTGCGGTTCCCGGTCAGCACGCTGGAGCTGAACCTGGAGACGCTGTTATAAGCCGCGGTGGCGGGTGCGATGTACGGCATACGAGCAGAATAGACGTACGCGGCGTGTATGCGTAAAAGGGGAAATGGACAGGAGAAAGAACCCGTTCCAAGATATAGCGGCGCGATACACAGCGTAGTCAGCGCTGCGCATGTCGTGACATGGACGGATACAAGCATATGCAGACACTCTGACGGATATTGTTATATCAACTGTCTACGCTTGTAAGCGGCTGTACGTGATCCAGCCCTACGGAGCGAGTGGCTGCCGAACCTACGACATTGATGAACGGCGGGGCAAGCACGCTTGGCCCGGCTTACCGTTGTTTCTGAGGGTTCCGGTGGCGCTATTATCGTACAAGTAGCATGTGGGAAAGAAGGGGCCCGCCGGGGAGATCGAGGGAGAGCAGCGCGGACGTTGACGTAACTATGGCGTATTATGACAGAGAGCGACCAAACGAAGGGCAGGCCGAGCATCATGCAACCCTTGACTCGACCGCATCCGCAGCGCCACTGCCTCCCTGGGCGCGACCGACGAGCATGCTCGCTGCCCTAGTCTCTACCTTGAAAACCCTAGACTCTGCCCTCCTGCACCGATCCTCTGCTCTCGACAACGCACTATTCTGCATCCGCCCCAAAACATTGTATGCTCGTGTAATTACCGGCAAGAAGACACGGCAAAGACAAACACTGGACAGCAGCACGCAGACGGCAGAACCACAGGTCCGATACCGAGTACAGGTAACCTTTCTTACAGCGTGCCCGCAGCCGCCATGGACGACGACGACCCCCTCCCCTGGACCTGGATCTTGGTCCCCGTTCTCCTCGCCGCCGCCCTCACCGTCCTATTCACGGTCTGCATCGTCCCGCTCTGCCACAACCGAGACGCGTTCGACGAGAACCGCGAACAGCTCGCGCTCGAAGAGGCCCCGGATCGCGACGTGCGCGGCGCCGGCGACAGCGAGCACGACCAGTTGCCCAACTACCACAGCCTGGCGCCCACCGTCAACCGCTGGGGCTGGATCAGATCGGCCGGCGCCGCTGGTCGGCGCCGTCGCGAGGAGGGCCTCGACGCGCGAGGCGAGGCGCCGCCGCCGTACGAGATGGAGGCGGCCTACGAGATGGAGGCATGCAAGGGCGGGGGCGAGGCATCGCTGCCGGCATCGCTCCCGGCGCCGCTCCCGGCGGCGCACGTGCGGGCACCCAGCCGCGCCCGCCCGTCGCGATCGCTGCACGCAGACCCGACCATGCCAATCGTATTATCGCTGACTGCAGCCTCTGTCGCCGCCACGACAACCCTCACCTGCTTATAGGCGCGGCACGGCGTCGGCGATCGATTCGAGGCAGAGGGCCTGAGCCTTGAACGGGAAATGGGAAATGGATGGGAAAGGGAAAACGGAAAATGGGAAATGGGAAAGGAGAAAACCTTGTTTGCGGTAATACTGGAGCTGGACTGGAAACGGGCGCAAAGGATTTCGATTACGGCGGGAGGACTGATAATAACCATAGTGTGTTGTGTAGCAGTAACTGCTCTACTCCGTAATACCAAGAATGCTGCTACTCCATCTCACCAACGGCTAAACGGCAGTGCAATTAAGCTTGATGCTGCTCGCAAACCCACAGCACTTGGCGCGCCAAGACGGCACAATTTCGGGCCGTGTGTTGGCCGTGTGAATACTATACTGGGACAGTGCGGACCTCAATACGAACATCTCAACGCCGCGCTGCCTTGCGACTACTCCGTAAACTAAGAACTAAACGCCTCAGCGTTCACAGCCAAAAGCATGGTGCGCGCGATTCGAGGTGAGAGAACGGCTGCACAGCCTTATACCTTCCGGATTGCGCAAGGGCCTGCGAACTGACCGGCTTAGGTGTGCTGGTCGAGTGCGACCCGGCGATCAAGTCGATCATCGTCAACATCGACAGCAAAAACCACGACTTTATCATCGAGGATCTCGACGAGCAGCGGCTCGTCATCAAGGAGAACATGATGGAGACGCTCAAGGTGAAGCTGGAAGACGTACGTACTGCCCTCTTTGGCACGAGCTCCACCCCCTTTCTCGGGCGCGTTCTACGCCGCATGCTAACGCTGCCAGCGCCTCAAGGAAACCACGCAGCAGGAAGAGGAGGACTCCGACTCCAACTAGGCCGCCGCGCTGCACTCTCTGCTCCGTGCGCCGGACCACGCCGGCTTTGCCGCAGCTACGGGTTGGGGCGCATCAGGGCCGGTTTTCAGTGCAGACGGATACAGCGCACGACTCTGTTCTTGTATGCATTGCCCTCATTGTCATTTCTCTCTACATCTTTCACTTCGACCCTGTCCGGGCCATGCAGACGTTATGACAAACAGCGCCTGGAATACATGCACATGAACACCGAGCCGCCGTGGCATCGTGACGTCGAGGTGGCAGCGTCTATAACTTTTCAAACGTCGGCCGCGTCCTCTGCATGCTGGCCATGAGTGCTGCCTGGACGTCGTTGGACTGGATGGCCGCGGCGTTCCACACGGCCGTGTAGCGCAGGTCTGATCATCAGCACGAGAAGGTAGAACGAAGACAGAAGACAGAAGACAGAAGACAGACGACAGAAGACAGAAAGACAGAAAGACAGAACACAGAACACAGAAACACAGAACACAAAACACAGAACACAGAACACAGAAACACAGAAACACAACGTACTCTCTGCGACAGAGTGGTCGCGCGCGTGCACCAGCAGCTCCTTGGTCCCCTGCACGGCGACGGGGCTCTTGGTGGCGATGAGGCGGGCGGTGTCGAGGGCGGCGGCGACGGTGTCGGCCTTGGCCGGCAGGACGCGGCTGACGAAGCCGACGGCGAGGGCCTCGTCGCTCTTGAACTCGCGGGCGGTGAGGCAGACCTCGCGCACCCACGAGGCGGAGCCGACGATCTTGGGCAGGCGGGCGAGCGTGCCAATGTCGGCGGCCAGGCCAATGTCGACCTCCTTGACGGCGAAGCGGGTGTCGGCGGCGCAGAGACGGACGTCGGCGCAGCAGGCGATGTCGATGGCGAGGCCGAGGGCGATACCGTGGATGGCGCAGATGATGGCTGGGGGTCAGTTTCTGTTTGTTTCCTTGCTTTGCTTGCTTTGCTTGTACGACAGGCACTCACGCTTTTCGCACGCCTCCATGGCCGTCAGACACGCCTGGAAGTCGGTGATGAAGCGGCGCAGATTGGTGGCGCGACGCGCGCCGTCCGGCGCGGCGGCAGCCTCGCCCATCCACTGGCCGGCGGAGAAGATGTCGAGGCCGGCCGTGAAGGCGCGGTCGCCGGCGCCGGACAGGACGACGGCGCGGACGTCGGGGTCGCGCGACAGATTGGAAAAGACGCGGCCGAGCTCGGCCCACATGGGCGGCACAAAGGCGTTGAGCTTCTCGGGGCGGTTCAGCTCGACGTGGACGACGTGGTCGGCCGCATGGTCGACGCGGAGGAACTGGAGGGCCATGTCAGGGCAGGCGGAAGCAGGGCAGCGCAAGGCAGGAGTCGGATGGAGCGAGGACAGAGGAAAGCAGGAGTCGGAAGACGAGCAGAGTCCGATGGAAAGACCCAAGAGCACGAAAACAGCGGAGAATGGTACGGATGTCGTCCAGACAGCCGCGCTGGCATCCTTCTCCACGCGGTACCACGGGCATGGGCTGCCGAGGCTCGTTGCGGGGGCTAGCGCAGTCGGGCAGTCAGCTGACAAGGCACGTGGCAATGTGAGGGCCAGTCTACGGAGTGAGTACGAGTACGGAGTATTACAGAAGCCAAATACTCCGTAATACACTGCTCGCAATGAGACTGACGAAGCCTGACGCAAACTGTCTAATTACAGTAGAGAATGGGACTCGTAGAGTACACTGTATTACAGACTGGATTACGAGTCTTTGTCTGCACGCATACTCCGTACTTGTGCATCCATGCTACTCGACGCCGTACTCCGAGCACCCGCGCCGGCACATCTGTCGTACTGTTCTCTGTATGATTACGAGTAATACTTGGTGCAATGCGCACATGTACGACGTCTCCTATCAGCGAGGACCAGCGCCAGCCGAAGCGTCACGGCTCCACAAGCAGCGGCAACCAGCGTCGACCCGCCCGCCGCCCGCTCATCAAACCCCTGCGCACCCCTGCCTGGGTAGAGTGGTGCCGGGTTGTGTCCGTGCTGGTCTTGATGCCTTTATGGGAAGATACGGAGACGAGGTCTCCTGCTTTGGTTTCGACAAGATGGACAGGTATCACGTACTGTACAGTACATACATACTCGTAAGTTCACATAGTAAGTATCTCACATACTCTTATCTCACATACTCGTATATCACATACTCGTATATCTCGCATACGTATATCTCACATACGTACTCCGTACTTGAACACTCCAGGCCCTCGCCCCTGTAGCCGGCGTCGCATCGCCAGCGCCGCGCCTTGCGCTCGAACGCACTCCGTAGCCGGGATACTCCGTGCAGCGCAGGTACTGCCGTAGCCGTGCCGTAGCTCGGCGCGCCACGTGCAAGAGCGCAGACGCAGTCGACCCTCAACACTTTGACTCTTTCAGTCGCTCGCAGTCGCTCGCAGTCGACACCCGCAGTCGACACTTCCTGACTCTTTCCCAGTCGACACTCGCAGGCGACAAGCAGTCGCTCGCAGTCGACAAGCAGTCACTCGCAGTCGACTCAGTCGACACTCCAATCGATACTCAGTACACTCTCTCCGTATCTACAGCCTCTACTCCGTACTGGCATACTCAGTACACTCTCTGTATTACTCCGTATCTACTCCGTACAGCCTCTACCACAGCTCTCTGGCCACTCCGCTGCGGCCACGATCACCGATAGCGCGCCCCAGGGCCCCTCCTTCGCTCGCGCCTCTCCTTGTTCCTGTCGCCGCTGCCCTCCTGCTTTGTGCTCCCTACGAGTACGCCACGCCTGCTTCGTGCTCCCTGCTCCCACCCACGTCGCCCTCGTCGCCCTCGTCGCCCGCTCCACGCGCGCTTTTCCACGCCTTTTCGTCGTCCCCACGACTTCCGTCGCGCATTCCGTCGCGCCTTCCGTCTCTGCTTTGGTCCTGCGTGCTGGGTCCTGCCGCCCGCGTTTATTTTCCCACTGGCCCATTGCCATTGCCATCTGCCATTCGCTTGCCCCTTCCCATTCCTCAGATCGCGCTTCCCTATTTTGGGCTGTATTTTGGCTTTATTTTGGCTTTATTTTTATTTTATCCGCCATCGCCTGCTCCGTACCAACTTCGACTAGGCCCGTTGTTCGCTGCATCGCCTCTCCATCGCCCCAACGGCACTCTGCCCTGCCCGACGCCCGACGCCCGCCCGCCGCCCGCCGCCGACCACCGCGGCCGCCGCTCCGCTGCTACGATCACCGGCCGCTCGCCTCCAAGCAGCGCTCGTCGCCAAGCGCGTCTCTGCCGGCCTTGTCGACCCCTTCTTTCTTTTCTTTCCTCTTTTCTTTCTTCTTTCTTCTTCGACCTTCGTCTTTCTTCTTCGACCTCGTCTTCGCATCGTCGGACACGGCATCGCGACATCGCGACATCGCCCGCCGGCGCTGGCTGTCGACACTGGACCCGACTCCCGCCGTCGCCCGTCTCCCGGCTCCGCTTCACCGGCCCCGAGGCGTGGACCTCCGGCCGCCTCCTCGCCGCGCCCCGACTTCCGTTCGGCTGCCTGTCGCCCGGCCTGCCCTCGGCCATGGCCGCCGCCTTCACCCGGCCCGACGTGGGCGACATCCTCCTCGTCATCCGTACGCTGGCCTCCGGCCATCTCCCTGTTGGCCCATCCGCCTCTCGCGCTCGCGCTGACTGTCTAGATGACTTCCAGGCCCGCAGCTCCGATGAGCTGACCCTCGCCAAGGGCGACCGCGTCGAACTGATGGAGCGCGACGACGAGTTCGGCGACGGCTGGTTTCTCGGGAAGCACCTCGTCAGCGGCAACACGGGTCTCTTCCCGGAAGGTGTGTGCGGCTTGCTCGCTTTTCCGTGCCGGGATCCTGCTCCCGGTCGCCGTCTTTCGCCGTCAGAATGCTGTGCATCCCCATGTCAACCTGCCCATTCTTCCGCCTCTTTGCTTTTGCGTTTGCTTTTTGTTTTGGCTGCACGGCTCTGTTTCCGCCGCGCGCCGGCTGTCTCGTCGCCCGTCTCTGCCCTGTCTCGCCCTGTTTTGTTGTCTTCTGCCCAGTGTCTCATCCCTTTTCCGCCATCCTCTCCGTCGCGCATCTCCGTTGCCTCGCTGACCTGGCTCGACAGTCTACACCCGGCCCGCCCCCAAGGGCTTTCCGACAGGAGCCAACGCCCTCGCCGCCGCTCGGCAACAGCAGCCGCTGCCCACCCCCGAGGCTGCACGAGCCGCCGATCAGAACCCGACCCAGCTCTCGCCGCCGCCAAGCACCGCAGCCAAGACATCGACCACGCCTGCAGTCCCCGAAAGCTGCATGCCGAGCAGCGCCGCCGTCTCCGCCGCTGGCGCCTCATCTCCCACCGCCGCCGCTGTCTCAGCACCGGCGCTCGCTGTTCCCGCGCCAGCCATATCTTCGCCTTCTGCCGCCTCCCCCGTGGCTGCGTCCGCCGCGCTCGCGTCCTCACAACCTCTGGCCTCGCTCCCGCTCCCGGCAGCGCCCCCCGTGCCGTCGGCCTCCTTTGCTAGTCTGTTCCAGTCGCCCAGTCTGCCCGCCAGCGGCTCCGCCTTCACCGGCCGCCCCGGCACCAAGGACAGCCAGGTCCTCCACGAGACGCTCAACGTCATCGACGAGCACATCACCGACCTGCGCTCGCCCTCAGGCAGCCACAGCGCCCTCCACGCCGCCACCGACTCCGGCAGCGAGTACAGCTCCCACCTCGGCCACCGCATGTCCTACATCCACGGCGAGGAAACCGACGAGGAGGAGGAGGGCGCCCACTCCCGCGCCGAGGTCGAGGCCTGGACCCCGGACGACGTCGCCGAGTACCTCTTCACCGTCGGCGTCGAGAAGCACCACTGCGAGGTCTTCCGCGACCAGGAGATCAGCGGCGAGGTCCTGCTCGGCATGGACCAGGCGTCGCTCTTCATCAAGGCCTTTGAGCTGGGCCCCGTCGGCCGTCGCCTCAAGACGTGGCAGAAGATCAAGTCCCTGCAGGACGAGGTCAGCAACCAGACCCGCCCGACCACCAGCCATACGCGCCGCAGCACCCAGACCTACGGCAGCGACCGCGGCTCCGACGACATGCGCCGCTCCGACTCCAACCGCAGCCGCACCAACACCATCACCAGCGCCAACACCGCCGGCCTCCAGCGCCTGCCGCCCATCGACGACCGCCCGCTGTCCATCCAGTCCAAGCGCCTGTCGCTCAGCCAGACCCCGCGCATGGACGCCGCCCAGCCGCTCTCGCCCGTGTCCCCCCTCCTCGCCCAGGGCGCCTACCTCGACAACAGCGGCAGCATGCGCGGGCCGCACCACGAAAAGCGCCCCTCTGCCGCCTCGGTGCGCGACCTGCACCACTCGCGTCGCCACTCGTCGGCCGACTACCGCCTGCCGAGCACCTCCTCCAGCTCCTCGGCCATGCCGTCGCGCATGGCCTCGGGCGGCTCGTTCCCGCTCGCCAACGCCGCCGCCACGCCGCCGCCGCAGCACCGAAAGCACCCCTCCTTCGACCGCAACTGGACCCTCGGCAGCGCCACGCCCCGAGGCTCGCAGCAGCTGCCGCCGCTGCAGACACAGCCGCCGTCGGCCGACCCGCTCGAGCCCCTCGGCAGCGCCGGCCTCCACCTCGGCGGACTGCTCGGCGAGTCGGCCATTGACTACGACCGCGGCTACTTCTCCGGCCCGGACACCGACAACCGCCGCAAGCCGTTTCTGCAGAAGAAGCAGCGGGACAGTCTGCTCAAGTCGCCGTCCACATCGTACACCGAGGAGCAGCGGGTGCGCAGCGCCACCGCCATGTCGCGGCATTCGCACTATGGTAGTTTCGACTCGGTGCGCGACTCGGCCATCTCGCCGGCCGCCCAAAAGTACTACGGCGTGCCGACAAACGGCGGTGCGGCGCCGCACCGCCGCACCACGTCGACCAACACGACCGACTCGATGCTCATGCGGCCGACTGTGCCGGCCAAGGACGTGCTGCCGCCCACGGTCACGCGGCTCGACGGCAACCGCACGAGCAGCACCACGGCCATCGACCGGATACGGCCGTCGCCGGCGTCGCCGGCGTCGCCCGGATCGCCGACGGCGCATCGCAACGGCGTCCACGGCGACTGGTTCTCGTCGCGACCGGGCTTCAAGTCGCCCGGCTTCGGGCTGCGGGCCCTGTCCGATGCGGTGTCCGGGCAGATGAAGATGGCGTCGCCGCTGTCGCACGCCGACTCGTTTCCGCGGGACTCGCCGGTGCAGTCGCCGTCGCGGACCGATTCGAGCACGCCGTCGGCGGGACCGAGCTTCGAGATGGACTCGCCGGACGCCGGCAAGGGCGTCAGCCCCAGCGTGAGCACGACGGCGACGGCGCTGTCCATGTCGGCCAAGAGCGGCGCGGCGCGCAAGAAGGGCAAGAAGGAGACGAGCGCGTACCAGCAGGGCCTGCTCAAGATCTCGCCGCGGGAGGCGATGGAGGGCGCGGACTACAGCGGGTGGATGAAGAAGAAGAGCTCGAACCTGATGGCGACGTGGAAGCCGCGGCTGTTTGTGCTCAAGGGCCGGCGGCTGGCGTACTACTACGCCGAGGACGACGAGGAGGAAAAGGGCCTGATCGACATCTCCTTCCACCGCGTGCTGCCGGCCGACAACGACCGCCTGACGGGCCTGCACGCGACGATCACGGGCGCGACGACGTCGCCGGCCATCCCGGCCAACAGCTCGGTGCCGACGCTGGCGGCGGCCGAGGCCGAGGCGGAGCCGACGTCGTCGCTGCGGGAGGCGAGCGAGCCCGACTCCATCTTCATCTTCAAGCTGGTGCCGCCGCGCGCGGGCCTGTCGCGCGCGGTCAACTTCACCAAGCCCATGGTGCACTACTTTGCCGTGCCCAACATCAAGCAGGGCCGGCTCTGGATGGGCGCGCTGGTCAAGGCCACGATCGACCGCGACGACAGCGTGCCCGTCACGACGTCGTACCAGCAAAAGACCATCTCGCTGACCAAGGCGCGCCAGATGCAGCACCGCCCGCCGGCGCTGATGAACCTGGACGAGAAGCTCGCGCGCAGCCGCGCGGGCGACGACGACGACGACGACGACTACGACAGCCACGTGCTCGGCGACGACGAGAAGCGCATGCTGGCGGCGGCGCTGGCGTCGACGGGCCCGCACCCGGCCGACAAGGCGCCCAGCGGGCTCGGCATCACCTACGACGAGAAGGACAGCGGCGTGTCGGGCGTGCAGTCCGAGGGCGCGCGCGCGCGGCCGTACGTCTTGGAGGCCGACAAGGAGGACGAGCGGCTGCCGCTGAGCGCGTAGGGCGGCGGCGACGCGCCGGGCCGCCCGGCCGCCCGCGCCAACGAGCCCACGAAGCGCACGCGGCCCCGCGCCGGCATGCGGAAAAGGAAACTGACGAGCGCCATGAAGGAGTAGTGTGTTATGTGTATGTGTGCAAGACGGGCGATACTTGGATTAATGTTTGTTCTCTTCTCTGTCCTCCTCTTTTCTCCCACCTCGCCTTGGCTACCGCGGATCGTGGGCCACCCTATACCTGTGTCTGCCGGGTCTCGTCTGTTCTGCAGCCATTTCTTTCCCTTCCTGTTCCATCACCCCTTCTTGGTCTACGTGTTTGCTTTTGGTTTGGTTGCCATCTCTCGATGGAGATTACACGCACATTGTTACCCTTTTCCACGTCATCCGTCCAGTCCCAATGCAAATGAGATCCATATATCCTCCCCCGTCGCGGTCGTGTGCGCGGCTGCCAGTCGCGATGTTGTGCGCTGCGCTTTCCTTGTGCCCATGCCCATGTGCCAACGCCCTGCTACGGCCGCTCTGCCGGCACATCCCAGCACCGCGGGCACCCGTCCATGCAGCCATCCTCGTTCCACCGCGGCCAGGTCTCCACGCACCTGCCATGCCACGCGCCACGCCACAGCTCGTCGTCCGACACGCGCAGCTGCTGGCGCACACGGTCCCAGAAACGGCTGGCCTCCGCCGAGCTTCCGTTGGTCCGCCGTGCAGCGCCATCCCGGGTGTCTGCAGCCTGCGGCTCCGCTGGCGTCGCTGGCGTCGCTGGCGTCGCGGGTGTCGTTGGTGTCGCGGGTGTCGCCGGCGTGACGGACGGGGCCGATGCCCGAGACGGGGCCGCCTGGCCGCCCTCTGCCTGTTTCGGTCTCGGGCCGGCCGGCTCCGGCTCTTCGTAGGGCGACGCGGGGATCAGCGCTGCGTAGGACAGCGCGGCCAGGCCGCGCATCACGCCGTCGAGCGGCTGCGCGGAGCTCGACGTGGGGTGCTGACGCTGCGGACGCTGCTGCGCGGCGGCGGGCACGGCAAGAGCGGCACTCCTGCCCGCCTTGGCCCGCGGGCGCCCGAACACGGCCCGTGGCGGCGACTCCCCAGTCGCCGCCGCCTTTGCTGCTGCTGCTGCTCTGGGTGCGGGGGCCTTGCGTGCTGCTGCTTCGGGTGCTGCCTTTGCACGCACGGCCGGCGACGCGGCCGGAGGGAGCGCGACGGTCAGCGCAGCCGGGCCCGTCTTTTTCGGCAGCGGCAGGCCGGTCCGGCTGCCCTTTTTTGGCGGCGCATGCGTGCGGGTGCTGGGACTGGTGCTGCCGCGTGCCGCGGCGCCTGCTTCGAGCTGGCTGACAAGGTCCTTCACGGACGAGGCCGGCAGCTTGGCCATGACCAATGGTGGCTGGCAGGTTTGTGTGGAATTCCGTCTGTTCTGCTGCTTTCGAATCAATGACGGGGTGCGTACGCTGGCCTACGGCCTGTTCTCGTCAAATATTCAAACAGCCGCTACAAATTGGTGCTGTGCCTTTTGTTTTTGCTTTTTACTTTTTGCCTTTTGTTTTCCGTTTTTCGTTTTGCTTTCAGCGAGCTTCAGTAAATGGTGGCGAACTTCCAAGGAGGGAGATATTGCAGTATATGGGAGTGCTCTATTCTGCACCGGATTTCATGATCACGTAATGGCAAGACGAGGCAATGCCGATAAGGGATGAAAGCCGTCTCCAGCGTGCGGAAGATCTCAAGCGCACGATGGACACAATGAAGCGGCAAATGCAGTCTCAAAGGTCTGCGGAAGAGCTAAGATTGCTTTGTTTGGTGCGCGTCTTTGTTTGGACTTCCGAATGAGGAAAGTGCGAGGCAGCATGGAAATCACAGTCCAGATCATGTGAGCACGAGAAACGACTTATGCATCGAAAATCACAACGTCATACCGAAAGACGGCGAGCAGCAGAAACGCTTGCCAACTCGGGACAGACGCGCAGAAGTACACCAGCTCCTAGTTCCAGGCATGTCTAGACGCTGCATGCGCTATCGTACAGATGTCACAGCGGGCCGGCGCCATCGCGCTGCTCCGCGTCCATCATCTTGGCGATCTCGGCGACCTCGCTCTCGAGCTTCCGCAGCTCACGCGGACTCCCATCGCCCAGCGGCCGGCCAGGTCCCAGGTCGGCGGCGTCGGCGTCGGCGTCGGCGTCGGCGTCGGCGTAGTCTGTGTAGGCCACGCGGTGCGTGCGGTCAGCGTAACGCTCACTCTCGCGCTCAAGGCGTCCGGCCGCCGCGGGCGGCGTGCTCGCGCCCGGCCGCGGCCGCTCGGCCTCGGCAGCCGCAGCACCAGCGGCCGCGGCACTGGCCTGGTCCGCGCGCTGGCTGTCCGCCGCGCGCCGCGCCTCCAGGTAGCGCAGCACCGCCGCCTTGTCGCCGAGGTACGAGAAGGCGCGGAACGTGAACTCGTCCGGCTCGAAGCCGGCGCGCTCCTGGCGCCGCAGCGTGCTCGCCGTCTTGCGCACGTTCTGCAGCCGCGCGTAGCCGGCCGTGAGCGTGTTCCACGTCACCTGGTTCGGCTCGACGCCACGCGCGCGCATCAGGTGCAGCACGCGCTCGGCCTGCTTGACCTGCCGGTGGAACATGAAGCCGTTGAGCAGGATGGACCAGGTGTAGACGCTGGGCGCCGGATGGGGCGTGCCATGGGTGTCCGTCTGGGGCGCGTCTGCTTCCGTTGCTTCCGTTGCTTCGGCTGCTTCCGCGTCCACTGCTTCCGTTGCTTCCGCTTCCGTTGCTCTCGTTGCTTCCGCTCTCGTTGCTTCCGCCTCCGCTGCGCCCGCCGCCGACCCCGACGCATCCCGCAGCATGTCGCCCACCACGTCCAGCGCCACGCGCAGCATACCCTCGTACTCGCACAGCGCCATCACCACAATGTCGTGCACCAGCGTGCCCTGCTCGCGCACCAGGTCCGCCGCCACCGCGTCGCCCGCCTGCAGCAGCCGCCGGTACCGCGAGTAGAACGCGATCACGTCGTACGGGTTCGACACGCCCTGGATGTAGCCCGAGACCATGGTCGCCAGCGTCGCCGCCGTCGGCCGCACGAGCGCCGCCGGCCCCAGCGGCGGCAGCGCCCGCACCACCGGCCCCAGCTGCGCGGCAAACTCCCAGCGCGCGTGCAGGTTGTCGTGGAAGCCCAGGTGGCTGATGCTGCTCGTCGGGCTGTCGGCCGCGCCGCTGCCGACGTGCGTCAGCCGGTAGCACGCCTCGTACTCGGGCAGCACCGTGTGCAGCGGCCCGAGCTGGAAGATGCGCGCGTACGCCTCCAGCATCAGCGGGAACGACGGCACCACGCGCGGCCGCTTGTTCTCCCGGTTGCTGCGCGCCTCCACAAACGCCGCCTGGTAGATGGCCTGCAGAAAGTCGTTCCACACCACGGCGCTGCGCACGCCCTGGCTGGCCGCCGCCTCCACCACCTGCTGCAGCATCACGTAGTCGCTGCGCGTCTTGGCGCCGTTCATCATCGTCGAGTAGACGTACGCGTCCGGCTCCGTCTGGTTCTGCACCATCAGCTGCAGCACCTGCTGCGCCGCCTCCAGCTCGCCCTTGAGACAGAGCCCCCGGATGATCGTCGTGTACGTGATGAGGTTCGGCTCGAGCCCGCACCGCAGCAGCAGCTCAAAGATCTCCGCCGGCGTCGGCTGCTCCGCCAGCTCCGCCGCGCCGCTAGCAGACGGGCCCGGGCCTGTCACGTCGTCCTCCCGCACGCCCAAGATATCCGTGCACAGCGCTGCGCCCTGCGGCGTGTTGATGTCCAGGTCGGTCGCCCGCAGTGTGGCCTGCAGCATCTCGGTCGCCACCAGCTTTCCCGCCGGCCGCTTGGCAAACTGGCTCGCAATCTGGAGCCGCGTGTGCTTGTGCAGCGGGTGCTCGTGCTTCTCGAGCAGATTGTAGAAACTGCCCAGTGCTCCGGGCGTCGGCAGCGACTTGATGATGAAGAAGAGCGTCGACTGCCGTAGCCGCAGGTAGTTCTTCGGGCTGTTCTTCAAGACCGCCTCCACCATCGCCACGACCTGTTCGATTCTCGTATGCGGCGCACTGTGAGACGAGGGATGCTCGGCGATCAGTCGAGCCAGGTGGTGTATCGTGTCCTGGGCGTAAAAGGACCACATCAACGCAGGGTCAAACGTCGCCATGAATATGTCGTAGCAGCGGTCTGGTCGCGTCTGCAGAGCCGATATCATCAAGGCTGGCCACAAGTTCCGGCGCCGCTCTGGCTCCCCAACCAACGCTTCCCAAGTCGCGCGCAGCTTTTCGATGCGCCTCTCTTGGTTTTCCACGTCTGCCATGTTCCCCATGCTCTCCGTACTGTCTTTGTCGCCGGCGCTCTCAACCTCGACGCTTTTGGCGCGAAGCAGCGCCCGGATCCTGCGGCTGTTGGGGTTAAGCAGCGCATGGAGCCTGCGGCTTTCGCCGTTCTCCCGCGGCACCTGGGATGCCTCTACCATCTGCCACGTCTCGGACATATGCTTCTTCCACTTCCAAAACGCTGCGTTTTCCCTCTCGTAGTCTGCGCGAGGACACCTCCGCTTGAAAAATAGGTGCTCGGCCTCGAATTCTTCCGGCCTCGCCTTTGGCAAGTATCTCCATTTCCTCGCCGTTGGCTGTGGTATAGTCTGCGATGCCTCCGCTCTGTCCTCGTTCCTTTGCATTCTTGGTCCGCTCTCTTCTCCGGAAGATGAGGCCGTATTGTGTGCTGGTGGCCGTCGGCTCTGATTCACTTCCGCGTTGCCGAGTTCCTCTAATGCGTCGGCAGCAGCTCCCCAGAGGTCCTCATATCTCGACCAGAACACTTCGTCGCCCGGCGCGTACTGCGCAGTGTTGAAGTAGGCGTCTTTCGAGACCGCCTTTGGCTTCGGCCTCTGTCCGGGCGTCACGTCGCTAGGCTGGACGCGTGGTCTGTCGTCAACGGTGTTCTCGGCCTGGGACTGCCATCTTGCGCCGAAAGCCGCCGGTGTCACTAATGGCCGTCTGCCGTTGCATCCGTACTGCCGCAGGAGCTGCAGACGCACACAGGGGCACACTCCCCGCATAGTTCGGAACGACTGCGTGCCCGCGTTTGCGACGCGATGCGACACTTCTCCGAGAGAGGACGTCGGAATGTGTCGCATCAAAGCCAGTAGACGGCTAATTTTCTTAGGTGGCGTGGAGTCTTATCGCCGATAACGACGACCGCTGTGGCTAGTTAATGATTAGCCACATTTGCGCAAGATTTCGCGAAACACTGGAAAGCCTCGCGCCTAGTTGGCAGGCTGTAAAACAGAGGGTTAAACTGGTATCAATTGACACAGTTTGCTTTCTTTCTGTATCGCAATCAAAGGTACCGGGACGATGGTCTTGTGCACATGAGGGTGTGTAGGCCAACTTCGGCTTCTGCCTCGAAATGGACCATGCTTGCATATTGTACGCGTCGCATGAATCTAGATATCCAATGATACGTTTGTCTAAACAGTCAGGTCTTGTTCCTCGAATTCCGGGCTATTCGTCTCTGCGTTGCGCCGGTCATGCTCTTTGATACGCCAGTCGTCTTTGGGGCTCTTTTGGAGTTTTCCGTCTTGGAAGCGCTGTGCTTTGTCGAGGACGCCTTCTTTTGAGAAGCCTTCTTTGCGGCAGGGATCTTCTTTTGGGTAGGTGCTTTCTTTGTTGCGGTGCGATCCCTCCTTGAGCTTGACACTTTCTTCGTAACTGTCGAAGAGCCAGACATGGTATTTCCAGGTAAGCCGTTTTGCTTTGTAGTGGAGTCCCTAGACGCTTTCTGTCGATTCGCCTGCTGCTCTGCTATGCGACGACTGCGCCGTAGTGGTGGTGCAGAAGTGCCTGTCGAAGCTTCTTCCGCTAGGTGCTCTTGCGGAAACGGTTTAGATGACTTTGCCCTCGATGACCGTGGTGCAGAAATACGTATGGGTGCTGCGTCAGATGTGGGTGTGCCTTTTCTCCTCTTTGAAGCTCGTTCGATGCTCGGTTCTTTCTGGATTGTCGAGCTCGCCAGAGCGTCGTCGTGATCGTCATCCCGCTGGCGCTTCGATGTCTTTTCGAGAAACGGAGATGCCACCAGCGACGATGGCGGCGATGGCGGCCGCGGTTCAGCTGTAGCAGTATATGTCGCCAGAGCAGAAGCGTCGGCGCCGCCCTTGGCTTCTTCTGCCATCTCCCTTTCGATCACTGGGATCTGTCCAAGAACCCAGTTCAAGTAGCGTGCCTCCACGAGCTCTCGCTCTATGTCGTAACGTGCTAGCTTGCCGCCCAACCGCTCAAAACTATCGCACACGTAGTCCAGATATTCCACCCACGTTGTCAGCTTGTCTTGTTGTGTTTTGTCCATGAGAAATGTAAACGGTCGCTGGAGTCCGACCAGGGCCCTCCGTTTCCCCGCCTCTCCATTGAAAGCGGCGAGCTTTTCGGCAGACTGCCTGTGTCGGGTTTGCTTGGCTTGGAAATGCCACCAAGAGGTGTCTTGCATTCGAAATATGCACCACCAGTCATTGTATTGTTGTCTTGATTTGGAGATCTGGTACGGCAGCACGAGATCCATGTGCGCTTCGGGATTCGCTGCGACATCACGGAGCCTGTCGATGTGGTAGATAGGACGGCCGCCAGCACTCGTCAATCTATCATAAGCGTCTTCTTCCCCTTGGATCTCTTTTTCCAGCATGTCCTCTGAGTCGAGCGAGCAGTCGGAGCAAGGCGATGGTATTCGGCGGCGACCACTTCTTGTTAGCGAGTGCAATAGCTGAGCCGTCACTCGGTCCAAGTCGACAGGCTGAGACGCCCCATGGCGCTTCTCTGGATCGTAGCGTTCCCTGTGACGAGTGTTAGAGAGCCAATGGCACAGGTCAGAGTATAGGGAAAACACCCTTATCGGCGCATTCTTACCTCAATCTTTGTATGAACGACTCGGGTAGGTTATCGGGGTCTTCGACATTGACCACTCTGCCATTCTCTTCCAAGTACTTGTCTAGCTGGTCGTCGTCATATTGAATGAGATCACGGGCAAATATTAGGGAAGTCATCTCGCCTCTGCAGCCTTCGTTTGTGTGAGGTTGGCATACAGGTTCGCGGTAAGGCGTCAGAGCGCGTTGGTAATAAATAGTATCACGTGATGCTATATATGCTGATTCAGCTTGATTGTATAGTCCGTGCAGTTGGCTGCCTACGGACTTCGATCCGAAGCGCCGCCTTGAAACCAGGACAAGTGGATGTCAGTTTACTTTGACACAGCAGGTTCAGCGTTTATGGCCGGCTAGCATCGAATAATGCTAAATCACTACAAAGCGACAGCGTTTGTAGCCGCCGCTTGACGGCCGTCACCGCGACCAATGACAAATGGAGCAGACTATGGAATCAGCAATGGCGATTTATTCCCTGCGTCTGAAGATATGAACAAATACTCGTCTTGCTACCAGACTTGCAATCAGACTTGCAATCGCGTTTTTCCTCTTGTTGTTCCACCTCGAACAAGACATCCTCATCCTAACAGGACCCAACAGGAAAACGCCCATCATGGCTGACGATGATCTGATATTCGCTCTATATCCTTTCCACTCTGAAGGCGACACCCACCCCGGTGCATTCAAAGTTATATACTCTGACAAGAATGCATCGTACTCCCGCCGCGGCCTTGGCGGCTTGGAGAAAGCCGAAGCCAGTGCCCATGAGAGCCCCGGTGAAGAGGATGTCGACGAGCCCTATCCGGGTGCCACTCCGCTGCCAGACTCACCAGGTCAGTATGAACACTGGCTTGACGGCCCAAGACTACAGTTTTTCTGGGGAGACCACCGGAAGAGCCGTCACGGCTTTCTCTTCGGTTCGGCTGAGTCGATGTGTGACATCACCATTCCAGAGCACGCCACGTACTTCCGCGGTGTCAGTGCCGTTCACGGCCTTGTAAAATTCGATGAGCAAATGCGGCTTGTTTATCGCGATCTCCGGAACCCTGACGTCAAGGGTGATGGAAGTGCTGTTTTGTTCGACGGTCGAGGAGGTGATAAACGGCGCGGCTTTACTTGGACTCTGAGCGGGACCGATTACCTTGATACGGAGGCGCCTCTGATCATTCTCAAGCTGCATGACAAACTGAGCTTCCGTGTCTATATTCCTCCGCACTCCCGGACATCTTCCGAGTATCAGCAGAACGTCGCGAGTTTCCGCTTACAACAAGGGCAAACCGACAATTTAGTGGGCAAGCTTCCCGTTGGCCTTTTGTCGTTTGATATCGACGATACGACAGCTGTCCCAAGTGGTGTACACACGATGTCACAGGGCTCAATCCTCATAGATACCAAGGAACCACTTGGCTATGGCGGCTTTGGCTCGGTCAAGCGCATGTACGATGTGAATCGGGGTATATACATTGCGCGGAAGATACCTCTCGAGCACTTGTCTGAAAGGACAAGGATTTTGTGGATAAGAGAAATCAGATTGCTAAAGCGCGTCAGTGAGGTAGGTTAAGTCGCGCCCGTGACAAGTAAGAAGTGCTGTTTGCTATCTGACATGATACTGACTCTTTTCCAAGGCGGCGGCTTCAACGGCAGAAGCGCGAGATTTCAGTAGCCACATCATACGTATCATTGACGGTACACTTGAGCCGGCCCCTATTATCGACCTAGAATACGCACCATACGGGTCTCTTCGGAGCCAGCACAGAAGCCAACGTCTATCCGGTGACGAAATACTCGCCGTTCTTGAGCAAACTCTCAAGGGACTCGCCTTTCTCCACGGCCTTGATCCGCCGGTTGCCCACCGCGATATCAAGCCTGCAAATATACTAGTGCAATACCGCGACGCATATGCCAATGGCAGCATCCATATCAAGCTGGGAGACTTTGGACTGTCCAAAGATGAGACCCTGACGTCGTTTCACATGGGCACTGACAAGTACATGGCACCCGAGCTTTATGGTGTACGCATGCCAGACTGGGACGGCTATCGTCCCCGGTACACGCTCACGGTGGACATATGGGCGTTGGGTGTGACAATCTTCGAGCTTGCTCACAAGCTCCGGAAGAAAGCCGACGATGGCGAGTCGTTGTGTTCACGGATAATGGAACATATCCGGAACACAAGGGGCGGCCTTGCTTCCTTCTTATCACGGCACATGGTGGTATGGGATCCGGCTGACCGCTTCTCCGCGCGAAGCTGTCTCGATCTCATGCGCCAGGAGCTGCTCACAAGTCCAGGATTGGAAACACCTCGGCAAGGCTCGCCAGTACGAAATTCATCCTCGGATCAGAATAGCGATTCGCAAGGTACTACTGCGCCCCTTAGAACTGCGATGCGGCGCTCAGCATGCCCATCTCCATCTACACCGAGAGGACCGGATTCCGAGAAAAAGACCAGCAAGCGTCCCCTCAGCAGTTCACTGAGCAGTGAGCAACTTGTCTCGCACTCGCGCCGTCGACGGACCTCTTCGTGCAGCCAGCACAATCCGCCTCGTGATGCCAGCTCCGCGCCTCGCGGCAGTCACTCTCCTTCCGCGTCCCACTCCGATCGATCTACAGAAAGCGAAAGTGGCAGTAGCAGCCAATATGAAGATGAAGAGTATGAAGACGATGACGACCAGGAATTGGCGCCTCCTGGGTCTCCCAACATCCGACTTCATATTCATGATGTAGGAGGCGATCCGCAAGCCACCATTGCTTACGGAGGAAGCTCCGGGGTGAGGTCCGAATTCAGCCCGTTACCCAGTAGTGGCTCTGGGTGGCCAAAATGGAATGACGAAGAGGTAAATGAGTGGGCTCATGCGCAGAATTCAGGTGGGGAGAAGTAAAGCCTACTTCGAAAGAGTGAACGGAAGGAGATTCAAAAAAGCAAGGCCTGCATATAAAAGCGTTTATCCATTTGCTAGAAGTGGACGACGGTTCTTTGGAAACTAGTGGAGGCGCAGTGGAAACGACACGACCTTTAACTATGACTTTACCCATTGCAATTTCATCGGCATGTAACGTCCTAACATGAATACAATATGGCGAATCACTATCTACTGTTCAATTATTTTGGGTACATATACTTACAACCTCACGTCGCGAGCTAGATTTGTTTTCACGATGCTACATAAACGCTGGAAATGATTTTTTCTGTCCTTTTCAAAAACCCGCATTGTATTTAGAACAGCTTCTCCTGTGTGTTAAGGAGCCAACCGATTTCATAAGCCGCGTCAAAGAGGAAGATAGCTACAGTTATGAAGAAAATAAAATTCATCATAGGCGCGAAAACCCGTTATATTACTCCTTTGCCAGCACCAATACAGCGCTTGTCCTGTAAATAACGGCTGGCTTATCGGCGATAACAAGCACCTGTATTCCGTGTGGCGCCTATTTAGCCACACGACATAACTGGAAAATTTCACGTCGACAACCACCATACATCGACGGCTACACCTCGCGAACTCTTCATTTCTCGCACAGCCAAACACCCGGGACACAATACACTCTCGACGTGAATCATGTCCTCGCACGCATCCCTGAGCGCAGCGGCAAACGACCGCAAGGCGCGCCTCGCGCAGCTGCGGGCCGCCAAGCGCAAGCAGCCCGGCGACGAGATCGCGCCGCCCGAGTCGGATCGCGTATCACCGGCTCTGGGGGGGCCTCCAGACGACGCTGAGATGGCCGAGTCAGGGATCGACGGGGCCGAGAAGGACGTAGCACGACTGCACCTGTCGGGGCGCAACTACGACCCCGAGGCGCGCGGCGTGAAGCTCGGCTTTGAGGCGCCACCCAATCTCGCGGCCGGCAACAACACACTCGAGGCCAAGGCGGCCGAGCTCGAGGCCGACCTACGGCGGCAGCAGGAGGAGGAGGAGGAGAACGATATCACAGCTAGTGCGGACCCGGCATCGGCGGCCAACAAGGGCATCGACCTCTTCAAGCTGCAGCCCAAGAAGCCCAACTGGGACCTCAAGCGCGAGCTCAACCGACGGCTCGAACCACTCAACGTGCGTACCGACCACGCCATTGCCAAATATATCCGAGAGAGGGCGAGTTCCAAGCCGCAGAGCACGACAGCGGCGGGCTCGGCCAAGGCAGATGCTGGCGACGAGGGTGCCCTGGAGGGTGCCGCTCTCGTGGAAAGCATCCGGCTGCGCGAACAAGAAGCGGAAGAAGACGAGCAGCGAGAACGGGAGGCCGAGGAGGAGGATTGATGTGGTACACTGCGCTTGGAACGAATGGTTCTCATTTTCTCAAGTATGTATTATTGCAGGACGATTTATGATACCCGGCCAGCTTTTGTTCATTACAATGCCATTTCACTTTGCGGCCCTTTCTCTCCGTCTCTCTTACGCTTGCATCATCTGCCCGGGTTCCTGCCCTGAGTCAATGCTAACCGTTTGCTAAAGGGACTCAGGCTACGCTCGCGAGGAGCTGGCCGCTCTTCGACCCGAGGCTGACTGTCTGCGTCTCTCGCCGGACCATCGCGCTGCCGATAGCCTCTGTTGTAGCCGTCCCTGCTTGATACTCCCCGGTCTGGCGATCTTGAATCCCTACGCCGGTCCGGCTGCCTGGAACGGTTGCTGTGGGTATCTGTAGTCTCATGGCGGCCGAAAAAGTCGGAGGATGTCATGCGGTCCTTGGTAGCTGCACCGCGGCCAGACAGAGGGGACCGAGATCGTCTTGGGCGGTCGGAAGGCCGAGCAGTGCTTCGGGCTTTCGAGCCGGTCGCGTCTGCAGATGGACTGCGACGGGCGGGGGCGCGTCGGGGCGGAGACGGACTACGGTCACCGGCAGAAGAAGGGGACGGAGAATGTGAGCCGCGCGAGACAGGTCTTCCACGGCGGTCTACTGCGGCAGCGGTCGGCGGCAGCTCTCTTGGGCGGTGTGGCGACACAGCAGGGACAGCCGGTTCGCGGCCACGGCCGGCTTTGGATCGCGAGGACACGGAAGAGGCGGAATCCGAGTCTGAGCCAGAGGTGGAATAGCTTGCAGACCGACGTCGCTTGCGCTTCTCATCGCGATCCAGGTCTTCCTCGTCGCGCCTCTTCTTCTTCGCGCGCTCTGCTTCTCTCTTTGCAAGCAACTCGTCTGCGACTCCTTTCCTGTAAGGAACTTTGTTAGCAATCTGTATAAGACACTGGGCGGCTACCGATGCGAAGCAGTCTCATACTTCTCCTGCAGAGTGCTGAATGTGTCTTCGGTCAGCTTCGGGGCCAGCTTCGGGTTGCGTAACTGCTGCGACCGCGACGGGCGCGCCTTGTACGGGCGATCCTGGACGGCAACCTTGCATTCGTATGAGTAGTGGCGTGAAGCCCATGTTAGCGGAGAGTCCGGGACGGCGCAGGTAGCAACAACGGCGAGGACTGAAGCATATCTTTCTTTAGGCACTTTTGACATAAAACGCTGCTGGACGTTGCCTGGGGCGGGCCACGGCGGCCCGGGAAAGAGTACATGTCGGACCGCACTTCCAGGTAGCGCGGTGTGATGGTTCAGGGAGCGCCGGCCGTTTGTTGGGCGGTTGCTGGCTATCGGTCGCGTCGCAGAAGCTTCGTCGCCGAACGCCGAACGCAGAACGCAGAACGCAGAACGCAGAACGCAGATCGAGACAGCCGTCGGCTTACTCATCAGCACTGGAGAGTGTACACGTGATCCGGCAATTTTTCGAGGTTAGAACAGGGCAATTCGGTGGGGCTGACGGGAAAGAGGCTCTAGTCCACTTTTTATCTCGGCTCCACTCTCAACATCGAACTGGTTGTTTTCTCATCCCCAAAATCCATCACCATCGCCGACTCTCCGTCGACGAGACTGCGTTCCCTGCCTCTTTGCACACCGACAAGGCGAATAACCTTGCGTCGCCCCCCGCTGAGATACTGCGTCGAGCAGGCACCTGTTGTCGGCACCGCTCCGTGGCCTGTACGTGAAGCACGACCGGCTCTGACTCGGAGGGATGGACCAGCTCTGACAGCTGCTGCTCCGTCGTCGGTCTCGCCTCTCTTTTCGTTCTGACGTGTGTCGGCCGTTTTATTCTCCGCGATCTCTCTGCCGCCTCCTCGGCTTCGTGCGGCTGCCGCCCGCCTTCGCTCGTGCCACGGCCACGGTCCTCCCTCTTTGTCAGCAGACAATCCGAGTTCGGCCCTCCTTGTTTTCCTTGTTCGACTCTCCCGACGAAGCCTGTCGACATCTGCAAATCCGGCATTCCTTTATCTGGTCGGTCTCTTCCAGCCTCCGCTAAAGTGTCTGGTTTCCGTTGTCCTCCGCCTCCCGCAGCCACAACTCATCAGCGTGTCACTGGCACTCGCTGCGCTCACTGTCTCTTCAACAATTCGCTCTCCATCGCCTGCCAGCTTCAGAGCATCTCGCAACGCATCTGCAGGAACACTGTCCGCACTGTCTGGTGCCTGCTGCATACGCTCGACCTGGGAAAGAGGATTTACGCCCCCGATACCTAGCCAGCGGCCTTCGTCTTCCCAGGTGTAGTGTGGCTTCGAGCAAACCATCTGACTCCACGACACGACTTGCGACCCTTTTTACAACAATGACCCCTACCAATATTAATATTTCAGTTCGGCTTGCTTTGATACTTTCTGCTGCTTAAGGCTTTGCTATATTCCTCGAGACGCCTCATCACCGAGACGCCTCATCCCCGAAACCCCTTCGATATCCTTCACCGTCCACCTATATAATAGGCGCAAACGCACACACCTGCCGAGACACCCCGACGGACAAAACCGCCGCAAGCTCCTTTATCGCTTACCACGTCTCATCGACAGATACTTGTGCTTCCTACACCCTCGCTTCTACGTGCTCAGTCCGATATGGCAACGGCATCTGCCATGGCGTCTGACACAGGAAAGATGTCTTTTGCCAAGGTACGTCCCACGTTTAATACGCAAGTGCGGACGCCTCGCTGACAATAACACATTTAGGTTGTGGCGTCGGCCTCAGCGAAAGAGAGCGCGCCGTCCATCGCAGTCACTCAAAGCCGGGGTCCTACAAGTGGTGCCTCTGCTACAACATCTACCACCTCTCCAGGTTCCACAGCTGTTGAGCATAGCACTGTTGCAATGGGCATGAGTGCCAAAGTGCTACTCATGAAGCCTACCCTGGCGGCTGCTGACCCGGACGTGGCCGCGGACCTCAAAGCATTGAAACTGGCTGGGCCTCCTTTGAGCCTTGCACATTCTTCAGCTGAACATGCCGAACTCAAGACGGGCAACAGCAATGGCAGCATCCAATCGCAGCCGTCTTCGGACGAGGTGTCCCAGAAGGCTGACTCGAGCTCGGAGCTGGGCACCAAACCGCCGAGTCTCGATGGCAAGAGCATCACGTCAGGGACGACGTTTAACGCGCTCGACGAGAAAGAATCTCTCCGGCCTGACGACAGTGCAAGCGTCAAGGCTGCCGCGGATGAAGACGACGCATTCTCTATCCGCGGCTCGCACGTGATCAACTCTCGTCTGGGCTCTGATGTTGCCCTGCGCATGCATCGCATCCAGATTGGCGACATGCCACCTCGTACGATTACTCGGCTCAGTGCGGAGCCGATAGTATCGGGCGCAGTGACGCCTCACAGTGGTTCGTCCGAGCAGCAGGCGGTGACAGAGGCGCGTGTCCAGCTCGCGACGAACACGACTCCGCCAGACGCTCTGAACAGCCAGAACCCTGACGAGAAGCTGCTCGAGGCCATGCAGACGCAGAAGGATCGCCTCTTTCTTCTGAGGCTGGAGAATGAGGTTGTGAACTTTGTTCAGAACTCCAAGTCAGTAGCCCTGCTCGTTGTCGCTATTCAGATGCATTTCGGCTAACGTGACATCTTGACAGGGAACCGTTCATGGACCTCCCCCCATGCAACTCCTTCTGCCGGATGCTTACCCACAAGCTGGCAGACTACTACCATATGACGCACTCGTTTGAAGCTGTAGCTGGCTCTGTGCGCATATACCGTACACCGTTCTGCCGTGTTCCTCCGGCCTTGGCTAGCCTTGTTTCGTCCAACGCGTCGAGCAGCGACACGCCGCCACCGGTGATACAGCCGAGAAAAATCATGCGTCGGGGCGAGGAAGGCGAGCTTCTTCTCCTTAGTGCCGGACCTTCTAAACCGACCTCTGAGGCGGACAGTGACTCCAAAGACAAGAGCGCACCTTCGAAAGAGCCGTGAGTGCACCGGTTTACACAGCGAGCAGCCGTTGGTCTTTTGATTTTTCACTACTAACACTGCGCTCTAGACTCACAAGAGAAGCCCGCGAGGAGGCTTACAACAAAGCGCGGGAACGGATTTTTGGCAACTCGGTGCTAACGGAAACATCGACTCCCGGTATGTAGCCTATATCCCAAGACTGCTTGTTTATGTCTTCGTCTCCCGTATAATTCAGGCGCGGTGCTAACGGTTCGCAGAGAATGACGATGGAACTGGCGTTTCTAGAGCAAGCTCCGTATCGGCCAAGGAGAGGGCGGCATCTGTTAAAAAGGGCAAGATGGGGAAGCAGCGGCGAGATGACTCGGAGAGTTTCGACTCTCGGTCGCAATATACGCCGTACTACAACCATCCGCAGCAGCCGACATGGATCCCGCCGCAGTACATGGTTGCTGCCGGCAGCAGATTCAGCGCTCCCCAGATGCCGATGCATCAGCAGCAGCCATCTTTGATTCCGCAGCCTCACCCTATGGCGCCTGCATCACAGGCCGCTGCGTTTGTAGGTGTAATGCAGCCGCAAATAGCATACGGTAGTGCACCGTCCGGATATCCGCCCATGGCCCCAGGGAACGGCATAGTGCCCCCGGTTGCAGCTGGACAGCAGGTATGTTCTCGTTGGGAGCTTCAGTGGCTTGATGGCAGCGTGCTGACTCTACAGCAGTTTCCGTCTCCGTCCGTACCAGCACGCTACCCAGCGCAGCCTGCCATGCCGAGCATGCCGTACGGCTCAGCGGCGCCAAACACGGCCCCCCAGCCGTGGCAGCAACAGACACCTCCGTTCAACCCGGCGCCATTCGCCACGCCTCAGGCGCGGACTGTGCCGCCATCTGTCGTCCCCTATGCGTACGGACAGCTTCCCGTCCACGTCAACCCCAACGACCCAAAGAGCCAGCACCCTATACCCGGAAGCTATGCTGGCAACTACAACCGCCACGCCTTCAACCCACAGACCCAGTCGTTTGTGCCCGGGAGTGGTGCTATGCCGGTACCGGGAGCGTCGCCACCGATGCCTTACGGCGCTGGCAGCCACGGACCTATGGCTCCGCCGGTGGCGGGAGGCTTCCCTAACGGTGCCTACCAACAGCCTGCGGCCTACGGCGATGCTGCCAACTCCGGCTATGCCATGATGCGGCAGGGATCGAACGCGTCTGGGCCTACAACATATCCGCCGCAGCCGCCGCAGCCGCCCATGGCATACCAGGGACCGGCGCAGCACGGCACTCCTGCCCATGGCTCTCGCAGCCAGATGGGATCCCGTGGATCTCCGAATGCGATGTTCCACGCGCCACAACGCGTGTCTCCGCTCCACAATGCGCCGCATGGGCAGAAGCATCATGGCCAGCATTCGATGCCCTTTGGCCCCAAGAAGCCGGGCGTCCCACACGGGCCCAATGGCGGTGCACAGGGATTTAGCTATCTGCCGAACTATGGGAACCCGGCAACGCTGCCGCAGAAGCCGACAACCAGCTCATAGATGGGTGTTTTGTGTAGTTGAGGGAAACTCTGGCGCAAAGGGGGAGGGCTTTCATTCATGGCGTTTATACGAGCTGTATCTGCATTTCTCTTCTCCTTCTTTTGGGTTTATATCATTGTTTTGGCATTTATCGGTCGAAAGCATTGCTGCGCAGGCTGCATGAGAAAGGAGATGTCGAGTTTCTGGCGAATTCGGCGTCCATAGCACATTGTCTCTTTCTTCCGGGGGGAGATTAGAGAAGAATAAAAGTCCACGTTCCTCACCTCTACGCGAGGACGGTCCATGTCCAGTGAGATGCATGCAAGAATAGCCAATACCACAGAACAAAGGCAAGGTGTGTTGCATGTTTTTTTTTACCGATCCCCTGCCTCTCTAATCCACATATCAAACGCCTCGGGCAGGAAGCATCTCCCGTCCTATCTTTTGCCGGGTAAAAAAAGAGCCAGAAGAGCGGCAGCCCCCACGGATCGATGCCGGCCATCCTCCAAGGGACAAAACCAGGGGCAGCCCAGGCCAGCAGAGCCAGCCAGACGCGCCAGACCGACGGGCGCAACGGCGCCGCGTCTCCGGCCTTGCCAGATGCGCAGTAAGCCGTATTCATATCTTTTTCGTATACACAAGGGAAACAAGGGCGGGGTCGCGCGCGTCTACTCTTCGCGCGGCTCCCTTGGCTCGCGCGGTTCTCTTGGTTCCCGGGGCTCCCGGGGCTCGCGGGTGTCTCCGCGCGGGGCGCCGCCACGGCCGCCGCCGCGGCCGCCGCGGCCACCACGCTTGGCGCCGCGGTCTGTCTTGCCGTCGTCGCCGTCCTTCTTCTCGTCCTTGTCGCCCATGGTCAGGGTGGAGGTGGCGAGGCGCTGGGCGAGGTCGATCTGGGTGCCGATGGTGTTGGCGAGGTAGGAGACCATGAGGACGTCCTGGATGTGGTTGTTGAAGTCGCGCTCGATGCTGAGGTTGTCGACCTTGGGGGCGAGGGACATGGCGTTCATGAGGTACTGGCCGAGGGCGTGGTTGGGCTCGCGCTCCTCGTCGAGGACGGCGCCGACAAAGTCGGCGGTGCGGTCGAGCAGGTCGAGGGTCTGCTCGATGCTGCGGGCCAGGGCGTCGACGTCGGAGGCGACGGGGGCGGTGCGGGCGTCCAGGCGGTCGGGGGTGGCGGCGGCGGCGACGGCCTCGAGGGCGGCGCGGTCGGCGTCGCTGTAGAGCAGGCGGTGGGGGACCTCGACGAAGAAGCAGGACTCGGCGGCGCGGTCGGCGTTGACGGAGACGGGGGTGGAGACGTAGCAGCGGCTCTCAATGTCCTGGCCGGGCTCGGTGCTGATGGTCAGGTGGATGGCCGGGTGCGGGTAGGTGCCGGTCTCCGGGCCGGCAAAGTAGTTCTGGATGAGGGCCGAGAAGGAGTTGAGCTCGAGCGAGGTGGTGTACCAGCCGAGCAGCGACTCGCGCGGCGCGGCCTTGAGCGTCAGCGCCAGCATGTTCTTCTGGTACTCGACGTCGACCTCGACCTGGTCGTCGGTCTCGGTGTGCGGCACGGCAAAGCACGACCGCACCTCGACCTCGAGGCCGTCCTCGGACCGCACGCCCACGAGCGCGCCGATCACGCGGGTCGACTGCGTCGAGGAGGTCTCGCGGCGCACGGCATGGTCGAAGATGGAGACGACCGCCTACACGCTGTCAGCAGTCCGGCCGTGTGTCTGGGCAGGGTGTTTCTGTGTCTCTGCGTCTCTGCGTCTCTGCGTCTGCGTGCCACCGGGTGGGTCGCCGTACCTGAGGCTGGATAGTCACCGACAGCGGCGCCGTGTTTGTGTGGAAGCCAGCGCCAGTCGGCACCACAGGGCGAGCCAGATGGAGGAACTCCTCCTGGTTGATGGCCATTCTTGCAGTGGGCGGAGCGGGAGCACAGTGCGCTGCCTAGAGTGTCGGGACGGCGAGGGGGCGAGGGCGAGGCGTGGCAGGGGTTCTTGATCACCTCTCGTGGTGGGCAGTTGCACGTAAATGGCAGCCGAAAATCGTGAAGAATATTTTCGAGGGCATTCCCATTTGCTGGTGGGGTAGTTGTGCGCGCTAAGATACGCGCGATAAGCCATTGTGGCGTACATTTCTGGTGTGGCGTCCCAACTTTTTTTTCGCTTTCGCTATCCGTGAGGCTTTGCGACAGCCAGCGCCGCGCACCACGATCCTCACGGCACTCTCGCCCTGCTCGACGACCATGGGACCCAGAGGGAACATCCGTGGACGAGGCGGCGCACGAGGCGGCAGCCGCGGCGGCAACCGGGGCGGTCCCCGCGGCGGAGGCCGCGGCGGCGCACGAGGCCGAGGACGCGGAGGCTCCAAGTTTGACAGATGGCGCAACCGCTTTGACAGCTCGCGACTGGCGGAGAAGGAAGAGTAAGGCTCGTGCTGGCGACCTCGCAGCGCCTTCCTACGCCCGTTGCTAACTGCATGCAGGGTCGAGGCACACGAGGAGGCAGAGGAGTCCGAATCCGCGGAGGAGGAGGTGGTGGAAGCGGAAGAGGAAGAGTCCGACTCGGAGAAGAAGAAGAAGACATACCTCTCACTGCTGCAGAGCTTTGAGAGCAGTGCTGCACAGCGCTCGTCGAAGCGAAGGAAGATGGACGCGGACGACGCACAGGACGAGGCGGCGCCTGCGAAAAAGGGCAAGCACCATGGCAGCGACGAGGAAGACGAGGACGAGGATGAAGACGACAACGACAGCGATGTCGACAGCGCCGACGCCGATGAGGAGGCCGAAGGGCCCGTGGATGTCGACCGCGTGGAGGAAGCCGAGGGGGACGCCGACGACGAGTCCGAGGACGAGGACGACGAGGACGACGAGGATGAGCAGCCCGACCAGACCGACCCGTTCGAGACGCACTTTGCCAGCCCCGACGAGCAGGACGTGGCCCGGCGGCTGAAGGCGATCGCGGACGACGCCTGGACGACCACCAAGGTCGTGGCGGCCGGCTCGCGCCAGGTGTTCTCGCTGCCGCAGGCCGGGGTCTTCACGCCGCCGGCGGCGGTGCAGGGGCCGGGCGACGTGGCGCTGAAGCCGAAGCTGGCCGCGAGCCTGGCGCAGAGCAAGCGGCCGGGCTTTGACGAGGTGGAGCAGCAGCTGGCGCCGCTGCTGTTCAACTACCTCGACGTCGAGTACTGCCAGCGCACGCCGGCCAACGGCGCGAGCCTGCGGCGCATTGCGTGTCTGCACGCGGTGAACCACATCTTCAAGACGCGCGACCGGGCGATCAAGAACAACGCCAAGGCGGCGCGCGACGACGGTGACGACGAGGTCGAGTACCGGGACCAGGGCTTCACGCGGCCCAAGGTGCTGATGCTGCTGCCGACGCGGCAGTCGTGCGTGCGCATGGTGGAGGCGATCTGCAGCGTGTGCCAGCCGGAGCAGCAGGAGAACCGCAAGCGGTTCGACGACGCGTACGCGGACGCGGCGACGGTGGGCGACGACCGGCCGGCGGACTTCCGGGACCTGTTTGACGGCAACGACGACGACATGTTCCGGCTGGGCCTCAAGTTCACGCGCAAGACGGTCAAGTTCTTTGCGCAGTTCTACCACGCCGACATCATCCTGGCGAGCCCGCTGGGCCTGCGCATGGCCATGGGCGCGGACGACGCGCTCGACGCGGACCGGCGCAGCCGGACGGACCACGACTTCCTGAGCTCCATCGAGCTCGTCGTGGTCGACCAGGCGGACGCGCTGCTGATGCAGAACTGGGAGCACGTCGAGCACATCTTTGCGCACCTCAACCGGCAGCCGCGCGACGCGCACGGCTGCGACTTTGGCCGCGTGCGGCGCTGGTACCTCGACGGCGCGGCGCGGCACTACCGGCAGACGGTCGTGCTATCGGCCGTGCACACGCCGGCGCTGGCCGAGCTCGTGCGGCGCCACGCGCAGAACTGGGCCGGCCGCGTGCGCGTGCAGCCGGCGGCGCACGCCGGCGTCGTCGGCCGCCTCGGCGTGCGCGGCGTGCGCCAGACGTTCTCGCGCTTCGCGCCGGCCACGGTCGAGGCCGAGCCCGACGTGCGCTTCGACTACTTTGTCAAGGCCGTGGTGCCGTCCCTCCTGCGCAGCAAGGGCGTGCTCGTCTTCATCCCGTCGTACCTCGACTTTGTGCGCGTCCGCAACTGGTTCTCGACCGCCGCCGCCACCGCGCACGTCAGCTTCGGCCAGGTCTCCGAGTACGCCGCCGTGGCCGAGGCCTCGCGCGCGCTCTCGCACTTTCTGACCGGCCGCCACCGCGTGCTGCTCTACTCGGAGCGCGCCCACCACTTCCGCCGCCACCAGATCACCGGCGCCCGCACCATTGTCTTTTACGGCCTGCCCGACAACCCGCTCTTCTACGCCGAGATCGCCGGCGGCTACCTCGCGCGCAGCCAGCGCAGCCACAAGCTCGAGCCCGGCCAGGGCGCCGTGCGCGTGCTCTTCAGCCCGTACGACCGCTTCAAGCTCGAGCGCATCGTCGGCTCCCAGCGCGTCGCGCCCATGGTCCGCGAGCACAGCGACACGTTTGTCTTTGAGGAGGAGCGCGCCTTCTAGTTTTAGGGCGGCGGACGGCACGAGCACGGCGTGGTCCTGCGCATGTAGATGTATCTTGCACGGTATAGATCCTAATGTACACACCCCTGCCCCCTATGCACTCTGTCCTGGCCCCTTGTCCTGTCGCCCGCCCCCGTCCGTCATGGCGCCGTGCCCGGCTCGCCCAGCGCCGCGGCCAGCGACGTGTTGCCGCGGCTGCCCCGGGCGCCCGGCGCCGGGTGCCAAAAGTCGTGCAGCGGCTTCGCCTTGGTCGCCTTCCAGTAGGGGTCGGCGCGGCGCAGCACGTTGGTCTCGAGGTCGGCCAGCTGCGTGCCGGGGCTCGCCAGCTGCAGCGCGCGCGTGCGCTGGACCATGGCCTCAAAGGCGTTGTCGCCGTGCGGGCGGAAGCGCGTGACCTTGGCGCGGTTGCGCAGCGTCAGGTCGCTGTGGCCGCGGCCGAGGTCGCGGTCGCGCGCGACCGCCGCCGCCGTCATGGCGAAGCGCAGGTCCTTGGGCCCGTCCACGAGCTCGAGCACGGCCGACTGCGCCTGGTCGTCCTTCTTGGCCTCGGTGCGCAGCACGCGCGTGTAGCCGCCGGGCCGGTCGGCGTAGCGCGTCTTGAGCGTGCCGAACAGCTTGGGCAGCAGCAGGTCGGGCGTCTGCCGGTCAGCGACTCTCCCGCTCGTCCCGCCACACCGCGTCGCCCCCACTTACAAACAGAATGGCCTGTGCCTTGCGCCGCGTCTCCTCATTGTCCCGCTTGGCCAGCGTGATCAGCTTCTCGGCCAGCCGCTGGGCCTCCTTGGCCTTGTGCCATGTCGTGTGGATGGTCTCGTTCTTCACCAGCGACGTCACCAGATTGCGCAGGAGCGCCTGGCGGTGCGAGGACGACCGGCTGAGGTGCCGGTACTTGGTCAGGCCGCCGGCCATGGCTTCTGCGTCGCGAGGGAGGGCCGGAGTCGGGTGCGTGCGGACGTGTCCCGGGACAGCAGAAGAGTGGCCGGCGCTCTTCGGCCGCGACGTCGATGCAACTTTTTGCAAACGTCACGTGCGCGCCCGCAACCCGCCAATGTGGGGCGCCGTCGCTGCATCGGCGATATCGCAGCTGCCTCGGGTTTTTCCCATCCTCGAGCCTCACTCGCGACAGCCGCCCGGCCACAGCCACGCCGACCACACAGCCGCGCGCGCATCCCAGCGCCCTGCACCTCTCTGCTCGTCTGCCCGGCACGCGTCCATCGCACGTGCGCCGTCTCCCGCCGCCATGGGCTTCACCACGGGCTTTGTACGTGAAAAGGCCGCAGTGGGCAGCCACTTTTCTCTTTTCTTTCCTCTCCTCTCCTCTCCTCTTCTCTCCTCCTTCGCCCTCCGCTCTGCCAGTGTGCTGACTCCCGCAGACGGGCGGCGTGACCCTCACGCTCGGCGTCGCCTACCTCACCGTCCTCGCCAACCAGCGCCACCGCCAGCAGCAGAGCGACGCCATCCGCGCCAACACCGGCGTGCTGCTGGCGCTGAGCGTGTCCGACCCCGTGGGCGCCGCGCGCCTCGCTGCCGACGCAGCCGCGGCTGCCGAGCCCGTCTCCTTTGCGCCCTCGCCCTACCTGAGCCGGTCCGCGATCGCCGCCCACGAGCCGCGCCCGCGCTTCGCCGACCAGCTCAAGGACCGGTGGAACAGCGAGGTCTACCGCGCCGTCCACTGGGCCCAGACCAAGGACTGGGTGCAGGCGCGCGAGGACGCCGAGGCCGCCGCGGCGCAGCTCTGGGCCCGGGCCCGGGGCTCGAGCAGCGCCGAAGCCGCCCGAGACGCCGTCGTCGAGGCCGCCGCCGCCGCCAAGACCGAGACCGCGAGCGCGCGCAGCAGCTTCGCCAGCGCCTCGTCGCAGGCTGTCTCCCAGGCCGTCAGCGCCGTCCAGACGCGCGCCAAGGAGGCCGTCACCTCCGCAGCCAACGCCGTCGAGCGCGGCGCCAAGATCACCGGCGACGCGCTCGCCCTGCAGACCGCCAAGACCGAGGCCGCCGCCGCCGCCAAGGCGTCCGGCGGCGACGCCGACGTCAAGCTCGCGCTCCAGCAGCGCTACGCACACGACGACGCCGTCATGAAGAAGAGCGTCAGCAACCTGCTGGAAGAGCGCTACAGGCAGAAGAACTAGACGGGGACGTCCCGCGGCAAGGACGTCCTTGTTGTGTACACTTTCATGTATGAGCCTTTCGAAGACGCGGAGACAGATGTATTCTAGGTCAGGGTCCAGGATAGGAGAGCGCCTACTCCCTTTGTTTTGTTTTGAGATTATGCATATCATGTTCCTTTCGGTCATTCTGCAGCGGAGCATGCATTCCTCACTCTCTCGCATGCTGCTACGCTCTGCCGCTTCTGTGCTGCTGTGGCCATGACTGCTGGTATTCATACACCAGCAGATGCAGGTAAGCGAGTGGCGTCCTCGCTACCTGCAATGCATACACGCTTGCCTATACACGATATGCATGTACTGGGCAGCCTGTACCCCGAGCACCCCACCGGAGCTAGACACAGGCCAATGAACAGCGACCCTTTTCTGACCAATTTGACCAACCGGCGCAGGGACAAAAGCCGCAAACCGACCTAATACGCTTTTTCTACCCGGGGAATTATCACCAGTGTTTTCTGCGTCCCACGCACACTCACCCCCGACATCCTCGCACCCACACCGAACGCGGCCAGCCCGGCATCGCCCATCCGACCCGACCCAACGCCGGCACCCCGGCCTGGCGCTTATTGCTCATCGGCCTGTCGCTGCATCTCGCCAGAGGAGGAATTGGCCGTGCTTTTGGCACTCCGCTGAAGAGTCCCTTTGCCGCCTCACGTTGACTCTTTCTCTCGACACCGTCTTCGCCCGACAGACCAGACGCCATGGCTGCATCATTGCGGACAAGGGCTACGGCCCTGCTGCGGGGTACGTTTCCCTGCTGCTGCGCCCTGCTGCGCGCCGATTGCCTCCCCATCGCCCTCAGCCCATAGCCCACCACCTCGTTTCGGGCTCCTTTCTGAGTGACCCGTCCGCTGGCATCTCCGGCGCCGGCCTGCCCGTCCTCTGCCGCTCTTGCTAACGCTCGCTCCGCCCGACAGCCAAGCCGACCTCCGCCTCCGCCCTGGTGCCCTTCCGCGGCATGCCCGCCCTCTCCCTCTCCCACCCCGTCTCCTACGCCCCCATCTCCTCGTCCGCCCGGCGGACCCATGCCGCAGCCGTCGAGCAGTCTTCCCACAGCGCGCCACCAACGGGCCTCGCCCGGCGTGAGCGCAGAGAGGTGCCGCTGGGCAGCCAGGAAGGCACAAAAGGCGTCATGCAATACGCACTGTACGTGGGAGCCCGAGGGCATGCATACGACGATCCTACCAAGGCGGGCAGCTAACTCCTCCAGAACAACGCTCGACATCATTGCCAACTGGGGCCGCCAGGGCTCCTTCTGGCCCATGACGTTCGGCCTGGCCTGCTGCGCCGTCGAGATGATGCACCTGTCGACGCCGCGCTACGACCAGGACCGCTTCGGCATCATTTTCCGTGCCTCGCCGCGGCAGTCAGACATTATGATCGTCGCCGGCACCCTGACCAACAAGATGGCCCCGGCTCTGCGCCAGGTCTACGACCAGATGCCCGAGCCGCGCTGGGTCATCAGCATGGGCTCGTGCGCCAACGGCGGCGGCTACTACCACTACAGCTACTCGGTCGTCCGCGGCTGCGACCGCATCGTGCCCGTCGACGTCTACGTGCCCGGCTGTCCGCCCACGAGCGAGGCCCTGATGTACGGTGTCTTCCAGCTGCAGCGCAAGATGCGCAACACCATGACCTCCCGTATCTGGTACCGGAAATAGACGGGCGGCGCCGTGCGCCAGCTGGCGTGTTCGCACAAGCGAGCGCAGAGCAGGGGAGTGGAAACGAGAGACCACACGGCCGGGATACGGATGGCGGGTGACGGCATCCGGCATCCGGGAAAGAGGCCGGGGCAGCATGGCCATACCACGCGCGAGAGCCAGTGCTTTGCGGTGAGCTCTACACCTATTACAACCAACTATCCATTGCAATCGACAGCCTGTTCGGCAGAGGCACTTTCAGGCATTTTCGTTTTTCAAGAGGTGATTCTGCCACGTCCATTATTGCGAATCATGTACATACACAATCTACAGACGAATGCAAGAAAAAGAGGAAACTTGACAAACAAGTCGATGCGGATCGTTGGAAACTGGACAAATCATTCAGCACAAATCGTTCCATCGCAAAAAAGTAGCACCGTATCAAAAGACTGTTTCAATTTGTACTTCGCAGTGCGGTGAAATCATTCAAAGTATGTTCGGAATAGCAGAGATGCGATGTGTGGATGGGCACGTATTTATTTATAATCCATAAGGCTCCGCAGACAGTATCACATGAAGAGAAAGAGACGAACTCGGGCAAAGACGCAAAACTATGTTCAGTAGCCAACTCTACTCTTGTCCAAACCCCATGGTTTCTTCGACGGCAATCGTGAGCTTGCCTTGCAGCATTTCTAGGTTCTTGTAGGGCGGAAGGTCAAGCCGGTTGAAACTGTTCTGGTTAGCAAGGCTCTCGGCAGGGTTCTTCTTCTCGCGATAGAAATCAGAGACATACCATGTGTGCGCCTTGGGCAGGTTTTGGATATCGCCAGCCTTCTCGATAGTGAACCGTCTGGGCCCATCACTTCCCTGCAGGTCCTTGAAGCCATTCACCGGGATACGGGATGTGCCGGTGGTGAACTGCAGAAGACGAGACTTCTGTTCGCCGTCCCATGACCGCACCGTCTGCCAGAAGAACTGGATGACCTCGTCCGACTCGGTGTAGCCGCGGTAGTCCGTGTGCTTCTTCCAATCGTCCACGTCAATCTCAGCAATACCGCCAATCAGTAGCTCCAGCTCGCGCTCGTCAAAAACGTTGATCAGATCCTGCGGAATGAGCTCGTTAAAGCCCTCTTTGAACGCCTGGAACTGCTCTGCAATGCGCTTCTCAATGCGCCACTTCACCATCAGCTCGACGTACTCCTTCTTGTTTTCGTTTGTGACTTCAATGTCACGGCCGCCCTCAATCAGATCCTCAACGGTGATCACGCCAAAACGTTCGTCTTCCGTCGAGAATGTCTGCTCCAGAATGCCGCCTGAAATGTCATTGTCCAGGATCCACTGGAGAGAGCGGTGGAAGTCGGCATCCACTCCCTCCATGTCAGCCAGCACCACCGTCTTTGACAATATCATCTTGTATAGTGCTCCAATGAAAAACGCATCCAAAAAGCGTCGGTGGAAAATTGCCAAGCCGACAACACGCCCGATGAAACGGAAGTAGTTCAGATGCTCGGGGTTGATGCCCGAGTGCGGGTTGATCTGCAGAGTGTAGTTGTCGTGCGCCGAGTACTCGAACAAACAGTAGAAAGGGTTGAACATCTCGTGGGAAAGAAGGAAGAAGAATTCTCGCGACAAGCCTCCGTAATCCAGACCGTCTTCGCCGTCGAACTTTATCATAAGGCGTTTCTTCAGGTCCGTTGGTGACTGGCGGGTGATCTCGGCAAAAGAGTCCTCGAAAATGTGGGAGCGCCGCACCTTGATGTGGCACTGGCCCGACAGAATGCGCATGGCAGGCTGAGAGCGGAAGTAGATAAGCTTCCGTCTGAAATCCCGCTTATACTGCGGCACATTCTGGTCAAGTGATGAGGGGAGGCGGGGGTCGTCCCAGGTCGTCGTCTTCGTATTATGGTCGACAAAGTACACGCGAGCCGTGTTGGTCAGGCGCATTTCCCAGCCGCTGGGCAGAGGACCGAGTTGTGATACCGGCTGCTGCTGGATGACACCGTTGGCGCTGTTCTGTCCGCCATACATGCGGATGTATTGCTGGCGGCGAGGATCCACCCAGGTCGTCGTGCGCGTGTTGTGGTCCACAAAGTAGGCTCTGCCTTCCGGCGTAAAGCGTTGCTCCCATCCTGGAGGCAGTTCGCCGGTTCCAGGGCTGGTCGCACCAGTGTGCATCATGGTCGCGGATGAGGCCGCCTGCGCTACAGCCGCCTGCTGGGCGGCCTGCTGGGCCTGCTGCTGCTGGAGCGTTGGGGAACTGGAACCCGTACGGTCCTCAGGCAGCGTTCGGTTTTGGTGACGCTGCCGCTCGACCTGCGTATTCGCCTCCTGCTGGTTTTGCCGATCCGTAGCGCCATTGGCCGTCGGGCGAGTCCAGCTTGTCGTCCGCCGGTTGTGATCAACATAGTACTGTCTTCCTAGGTTGTCTTCGCGGCGCTCCCAGCCAGGTGGCAAGCGGCCGAGGTGGTCTTCGAACGGGCTCATGGTGCTCGTAGTGCGGGCATGCGCAGAAGCTGCGGCGGCGGCAGCGGCGGCGCCGCCTGCAGCGCCGGTGGCCCCGGTCGGGACATTGTTCGAAGTATTCGTTGTGGATGCACCCGACACAGCGCTGGCGGAAGAAGGTGTCGCAACCAGACTGGCCGGACGGTGGGGAATAGCCGCACCGTTGGGGGTCAGGGAACCGTTCGGGCCAGACATGGCAGACGCTGGCCGATCAGCCGCCTGCGCAGAAAGGGATGGAGCCGACGTATTGACAGATGCACGGCTCGACGAGGCGACGGAGGCGCTGTGTCCGACGGACTGTTGCGACGCATGGGGGTGTGGGATTGTGTGAGGCGGTGAGGTCAGGTCAGTCGACAAGTTGATGATCAGTTTTCCATGCACAACAAGATTGTCGGTGGATTTCTTGAGGTCGAGCGTAATCATCTTCTCTGTAGCACAGAAACCGCCAGTCAGCCACATGTAACAACAAGAACAAAAGCGGAGGAACGGGACGGCCCAGGGTCGAGGTAGAGAACATAAACGGTCACGCACCTTCCGGCTCGCCTCCCAGCTCGATCTGAGTTCCAACCCGGACATTCACTACGCCCAGGAAGCCCTGGTCCTTCTTCTTGAACTTCTTCTGGTCGAAGACCTGGACAGCCAGTATGCTGTCCTCATTTACGCGGCTGCAGTGTGTTAGATTCTCGTGTTATACCAAACCAGTGGGGGTGAACAGGCCGCATACAAGTCGAAACCCTCATTCCAGTACGGGTTCAAGGTCCGCTTGGAGACCGACGTTGTCTTTGTTTGTTCGCCGCCGATAGTGGCGACAGCAAATGGGTCCGGAAAGCCTATTAGGAGACCGCCGTGTTAGATGAGAGTCGGGCGTTGAGCTAGGATTCGGCGAGGTGACTCACGGAAAACATCTCGTTTGTAAAGCCCATCTGCAGCGACGACTAGATGAGACAGACATGTTAGAAACTGACGAGTCCAGGCGATGGGCGGAGTGATTTACTTGTCACGCGCAGGTTGGGCTTGCTGTAAGAAGAGACACGTTAGTTCATGATCATGTAAGAAGTAAGCTAGACTCCCCAACACTCGATTTATGTATGGCAATCGCCATGACCAATCGTCGAGTATCTTTCAGCGGCATAGGGGAGGCAACAACCAAGGCGAAAGGGCAGGTCGCAAGGCTGGAGAGAAGGGCAGGCATACGCAGGAAGCCCGGCATCCAGCCGGCTGTTAGTGCTCATGGCGAGATGAGTAGAGGTTCAGCGAATCAATAGGCTCGATAAGCAGTCGGGTGCATTCGAGGCGAGGAGGTCGCGCGTGTCGCCTCTTTGTGGTGACGATGTCGCTGACGGTAACGAGGGACCGCAAAGGCTGGATCCCAGGCCGGGAAGCGGCCGTGATTACGTATAAGAAAGAGGAGTCGAGAAGTCGAGAAGTCGGCACTCGAGGCGTGCGTCGTGCGTCGTGTCGTGCGTCCAGCGTCGGTCGCCGTGGGTCGCGGGGTTCGGAAAGGCGAAAGCAGCGAAAACAGCGAAAACAGCGAAAACAGCGATGCGAAGCGAAAAGCGCCGCGATGGACGTCGGCCACGAAGCAGGCGAATGCGAGGGCTGCGGTCGTGCTGAGGACGAGAGGCTGGCGGACGGGCGCGACCACACAAACAAGGGGGCGGAAGAAGGATGTCAAGGTTGCAGGTTCGTGGATGCGTTCTGAAATCGTTTCGCAAGGTGGGTATGGCCAGTAGCCGATAGCGCCGGGGCTGTGCTATTTTTCCTTCAGGACTGCGCCTTTCCACTTTCACTCGTCGCACCGCTTTTGCTGTAGTTTCGTGTCAGTCTGCTGCAAAGTATCGCGGTATGGGCTGGACCGGCACGGCGGCTCGGGATGATTCGACCAGAGCAGCTGCACGCAGACGCGGGGAGAGGACAGGGAGGCCGAGGGGTGCTCAAAGGAAGCAGAACAGACAGAAGCAAACTGGACAGATAAGCCGAACGGCCAAAGAAACCGCGAGTCGATCAATACGTACGCGCAGTGCAGGCTGCTAAAAATACAGGGGGCCGATCAAGGCAGAGGGCGCTGGGAGATGCTAGGAGACGGGTCGATGGTCGATTGGCAGTCTGCCGCCAGGAGGATGAAGTCACAAAGCGAGTGCCACTAGGAAAGTGTCGACATCGCCAGATCAGAGGAAGCAAAGGCCATATGTTGCTTACATAAATCACGGAATGGCAGGGAGAGCAAGCACGAGTAACAGTCACCAACAAAGGAGGACCGAGGCAGGCAGATGAGGGCGGCGAGAGAGGAAGGAGGGCGGGTGGCGGTTTCCTCGATACAATGGCAGTAGTAGTTCCATATGGCCACCGGAACAGACCACTAAAAGTACCGGTGGCCAGGCAGGAGGCACTGGGGCAATGCGCAAATACGAGACACTAGGGAAGCCGATTACATCAGCACCTTCTGTTCTGGGCGGCTCTGGTTCTGGCTAGCCCGCGGCCGGCTTTGGCGGGTGGCCGGGGTCATTGAGGGCCCTTAGCGCGGAGTGCTGTACGAGTACGAAGTATTATGATTGTGAGGGATAATACAGTGTCCCTGTGAGCGGCGATAACATCAGCTTGCTGATGCGGAGGATCAGTGAGCTGCACCAGAGCTGCGCAAAGTGCATGACTATTTCCGGCGTCGATTCAACTCGTACATAGGCCAAGGACGGGCCAGCCGGATCGACTGATGTTCTATTATCGCAATGTATCGCACTTCCTGCATGCACGACCCCAACACCAGCATGGGGCGGTAATGGTTGCATTGGCGTTGGCCGCTTGGGCCACAGTGACTGCATAGTTGCGGATCGTGCTGCAAGAAGATCGTGGCCGGCGTCTCCCGGCTCCTCCTCGTCCTTGTACCGTGCAAAGTGCTTCCGCGCTCTGATATCGTACATGGGTAAGCGAGGCGGCTTGTATTCCCTTTATCGCCGCAAAACTAGATAAATACACACAACCAATGCCCTTTCGGGAGACCAAATCCACAAGTCGAGCCCAGTCGAAGAAACAGAGAATAAGAAGCATTTGTCACGCCGGGCCCGGCCCATCCCGGGCGAATACAGTTGCATCCCGCTCGTCAGTATGGCGCAAACCCTCCGCGGCCGCGGCCCCGATAGCCGCCGCGGTAACCGCCTCGAGGCACGAAACCGCCGCGGCCTCCGAAGAAGCCGCGGCCGCCACGCATGCCTCCTCTGCCGCGGCCACGGCCCATGCCTGGGATGTTCGTGCGCTTGGGGACGACCTGTAGCGTGTTAGTCGTGGACAGGGTAGACGTGAGAGGTGGCGGAATACGATAAGACAGAGAAAGTAGATGAGAAAGTAGTGGAGGAGCAAGTAGGAAAACCAGTATAGTAAAAGGTAGAGGAGAAAGTAGAATAGAAGGGAGAAAGTGGAGGAAAGTAGGAAAGTAAGGAAAGTAGGAAAGTGAGGAAAGTAAAGACGCAGATGACGAACACGACAAAAGACAGGGAAGCACAGAGAGGCAGAGAGTCGAGGCTCAAACCTCGGCGCGTTCAAGTCGCTGCTCACCTTTATGTTGCGTCCCTTGAAGACACTCTCGTTCAGTACCAGCGCCTGGGCCACAAGGCTGGGTTCTGAGAACTCGACATAGGCGTATCTGCGCAAAGACGTGAGCAAAGCCTCGTCGCGTGAGAATGGGGGCTGCTTACCCCTTGGGCTGTCCGGTAAACTTGTCCAGGAGGATCGTCACCCGGTTGATCGAGCCGCAGCTCTGGAAGTGCGTCTGGATCTCCTCGGGCGACGCCGAGTAGTCGACGTTGCCGACGAAGATGCTCCGGGAGTCGATGTCCTCCTTGTTGTCTGCGAGCTCCTGGGACTGGTGCTCGGTGTCCTTTTGCATCTCGCGGAGCCGCGCTGCCTCCTCTTCCATCTCGGCCACGCGTTGCTTCATCGCCGAGATCTCCTCCTGCGCGCCGCCTCGTCAGGATTCTGCTTTTCTCTTTTTTCTCTTGCTTCTCTTTCTCTCGCCTCTCTTGCTCCCTCTTCCGCGACGGTCTCGGTGGTCATGGGCGCAGGATGCCCAGGCCCGTCGCACAGAGTCCACGCCGCCCTCCTCTTCACCGCGGTATGTTTCTCACCTCATCGTTGCCCACATCGAAAGACTTCTCGGGCGATTCGGTCGCCGGCTCCGCTGGCTTGGGGTCGGCCATGGTATCTCTGGTCTCGGTCAAACGCTCTTGTACCCAAAACGGCAGCTCGTGGCACGGCGGTCGGTTTCTTTTCTATATAGACGAGCAATCACCTGTCAGCAACAGAGTTGGGCAGCGGAATCAGGACTGGTCCAGCACAAGCCCGGCCGTGGTGGGAGCCCAAGGATCGCCCAAGGTGCCGTGGGCAGGCCACTGCCGAACCCAAGGCTGCCCAAGCTTGCGATGCTTCAGAAGAAAAAGATGGGGCCAGGGCAAAGACACGGCCAGACGGCCGTCCGCCGGCCCCGAAGCCGACAGCGGAGAGATGGACTTACTCAGATGGTGCCCGTGGAGGTCCCCCTGGATGATGACGCTCGGAAGAATGGGAACTGTGATGCGTAGATGAAGCACCCAGCCTTGTTGCGACACCCGAAAACTTTAGGACTTTATGGCGCCTTGACGCGCTCCCTGGCTGCACGATAAGATACGAGCGCACACGTGATGCTCCCCAAACATACAAGGCTATTAGCGTGGTAAATCACATCTACACTACTAGCCTGAGCTTCTTGCCAGTAGCCCATGGACCACAGGAAGTGCGTAGTGGAAAGTCCACTCTCTTGTACATGTCGATTTTCTGGCTTGCATAGTCGAGCACGGTCTATTGTGCCAAAATCTCATAAGCCAAAGCAGATGCGGTGCAAACGCGACATCATCTACCGTTTGCCGGTTTCGCGTCGACACAGTCTTGTGCTACAGACTATCGACGCGTTCTGGCACGTTTCTTGCCGATAATGGAAGAAAACTGTGGCATAGAACACCGGAAGGTGGCCGGGGCGTGGACTGTGGTGTCCAATAAGACGAGTCAGCTGTCAAAACCGGGTGGCCTCTCCTATTTCTCGTTTCTCACTTCTCATTTTTGTGCGCCTTGATTTCTTTCTTCATACTCCGTATACACATCATCCCCGATTCTTCCAATGGAGACAATGGAGACAGTACAAAACATACAGCCAGCTGAGAAGGACGGCTTCTCCTACTCGGGCGAGCTTTATGCTGTGACCGCCGGCCACAAGGTTCACCGCCGGGCAACAGTGGCCGAGCTCAAGTCGCTGTTCATGACGCAGGACGACACCGAGTACCCCAAGCATTGGTACGAAGCTCAATTGATGCACTATGGACTCAAGCCCTCGCGGAGCAAGAGCACGGCGAAGATGCGTCTGTTCGAGTTTGTCGTCAAGAGATGCGGGCAGGTGGCCGTCCCTGCCGAAGTCCAACAGATCGAGGTCGAGCTGAAGGCAGAGTGGAATCGCCGCGTACGCATTGCGAGAAGCAGGAAGATGCAGGAAAAGAAAAGACTGAGTCGAAGCATTTGGGGCAACGGAGCGGCCGCCAGACACGCTGCGGCGGCCACTGGCAAAGCCAAGGGGACGGGAGGCCCTGCCGGCGGCGACGCTGCAATCAACTCCTCCATATCGGCTCCGGGGGGCTACGACGTTACTCTGAGGATCCAGTCCGCGGTACAGAACAAGCCCACGTCCGAGCAGGCTGCAGGCAAGCACCAGGGGCAGTGCCAGGGAGACAAGCGAGTACCGGAAGAACCTGCTATTCTGGCGGAAAAAACACCAAACCCGAGCTTGCCCAAAGAGCCCCCCGGGGATCACGCGGCGGACTGTCTTCAGAGGCTTCTCGTGTTGGGGGAAAACAGCAGGGTGGAGGGCTGGCAAAACCGCAGAGTCAAGAAGACCACCGGTATCAGTATCGGGAGGGAAACCATGGAATCCGCAGTGCTTTGGGGCACCATCAACCTGCTACGCCACCTACGTATGGCTCGCGGCACGGGTCCTGGAGTGGAGGACCTTCACGGGAGTGGAGAGGCCGGCGCTCCTCGGACATGCAATCGGGCAGGCTGGCAAGCGAGCCATTCTTTCGTCCGTACGAGCAATCTTCGCCGTCGTCGTCGTCCTCGGGCAGCTCTTTCAGGCGCTCTTACAGCAGCAATAGCTACCGGCAAGGATACAATACCGTTGGGGGCTACGGAGACAGGACGTTGAACCACCTCTTTCACTGAATACCTTTGTCGATGTGAAGATGTGCGATGTTATCAAAATTGTGTACAACAAGGGTTAGGGATTGCAAACTTATATAGTAGATTAAGGTGGAAAGAGTCGAGGTTATTAGATTCTCTTCATGCTATTCTAGAAATTCTGTAGAGCTAGATAATCTTGTGAATTGAGTGATTTCAGAGAATAAAGAGCTTCTAATTGTTGCACTCTTGGCATCTGTTTTATCGTCGATCGACAATTACTTGCATTTTGCATCGCTTTGTGAAGCATACCTCGCCAATATAGAAGGACTTACACGGCATGGGTGGTGACATAATCCACCGTCAGGGTCGTTTCAGCCACGATTAGGCACCGGGTCAAGATTATGCGCCATAACCAGGGGTAGTCATATGCCCCACAGCGTCAAGCTGCCCCTCCAAAACAGCGGCCATTATGCTACTACCTCAGTCGACATACCTCCATCTCACTTTGTTCGTCCGTTCTGTCTGCGCCCGAGGAAGAAGATATTAGGTGTTTGGATCAGGCAGCAGTTATCCCTTTCGTATATAACCACCAACTCGAGCTCTTACTTGCTCAAAGGGCAGGCCAACCCCCGCTGTTCGTGGCCTTGACCTTCTTCAACGCGAAACTTCAAGTCGTTTCTGGACGAGACAGACAAGACACAACATGGCGACCATCACGATCGAGAAGATCTTCGCGGCAGCGCCGGTAACGACGCGGGGACAGCCGACACAGCTGTCTGCGGACTCCAAGGGGCAGCGGATAGCCTACGCTGTAAGTTGCAGCCCTCCCAGCTTGCCGCCCAAAACGTCCAGCGCAGCCTGGCTGGCCTCGGATCCGTGCTGCCAGAGGGTGCTTGGCTGACGCGTGGCGGATGCAGTCGGGCAAGTCGATCTTCGTGCGGCAGGTCGACGACCCGTCGGTGTGCAAGCAGTACACGGGGCACACGGCGGCGACGACGGTGGCGCGCTTCTCGCCGTCGGGCTTCTACGTGGCGAGCGGCGACGTGACGGGCAAGGTGCGGGTGTGGGACGCGGTGGAAGCGGTGAACACCAAGGGCGAGTACGGCATCATCTCGGGACGCATCAACGACATTGCGTGGGACGGCGACAGCCAGCGGATCATTGCCGTGGGCGACGGGCGCGAGCGCTTCGGCCACTGCATCACGGCCGACAGCGGCAACAGCGTGGGCGAGGTGAGCGGACACAGCAAGGTGGCGAACGCGGTGGCGGTGCGGCAGCAGCGGCCGCTGCGGGCGGCGACGGTGTCGGACGACGGCAGCATGTGCTTCCTGCACGGCGCGCCCTTCAAGTTCAACGCCAAGGCCGACGGGCTGCACCGCGGCTTCGTGTTCGGCGCGGCCTTCTCGCCCGACGGCAGCCGGCTCGTGACCGTGGGCGCGGACCGCCGCATCCAGCTGTACGACGGCAAGACGGGCGAGCCGACGACGGCGCTCGCCACGGACGCCAGCGCGGACGCGCACACGGGCAGCATCTTTGCCGTCAGCTGGGCGGCCGACTCGCGGCGGCTCGTCACCGCCAGCGCCGACCAGACCGTGCGCGCCTGGGACGCCGAGTCCGGCGCGCTGCTGCAGACGTGGCGGCCGGGCGGCGCGGGCGTGGCGCGCGTCGCCGACCAGCAGGTGGGCGTGGTGTGGCTGCACGGCCGCGCCGACGACCTCATCATCAGCCTCAGCCTCGGCGGCGACCTGCACTACCTCGCGCTCGGCAGCGAGGCGCCGGTGCGCGTCGTGCAGGGCCACAACAAGTCGGTCACGGCGCTCGGCGCGGCCTCGGACAACGCCGGCCGCGACCTCTTCTCCGGCAGCTTCGACGGCCGCGTCTGCCACTGGGACGTGCTGACGGGCACGGCGGCCGTCGTCGACGGCGCCGCGCACGCCAACCAGGTGGTGCAGTTCGCGGCCGCCGCGGGCAGCGGCCGCACGCTCTCCGTCGGCTGGGACGACACGCTGCGCACCGTCGACGAGGGCGCACGCACCTTTACGGGCACGGACGGCGCCGCGCTGGGCGCGCAGCCGCGCGGCGTCGCCGCCGCCGGCGACTACGTCTTTGTGCCGCTCGCCTCGGGCCACATTGCGACCTACGAGGGCAACCGCCGCGTCGCCACGCTCGCCACGCCCGACTTTGCGCCGACGGCGATCGCCGCGCACGGCGCGCTCGTCGCCGTCGGCAGCAGCGCCGCGCCGCACGTCGTCGTCTACCGCGTCGGGGCCGGCGGCCAGCTCGCCGAGGCCCAGCGGCTCACCAGCGCCACGTCGACGATCACGGCGCTGTCGTTCTCGCGCGACGGCAAGCACCTGGCGGCCGGCACGGCCGGCGGCAAGATCACGGCGTACGACACGGCGTCCTGGGCCGTGGCCACGGACCGCTGGTCGGCACACACGGGCCGCGTCACGAGCATCGCCTGGAACGCGGCCGGCACGCACGCCGCCAGCGGCGCCCTCGACACCAACGTGTTCGTCTGGAGCCTCGCCAAGCCGGGCAGCCGCGTCAAGGCACACAACGCGCACAAGGACGGCGTCAACGGCGTGGCCTGGGTCGAGGGCAGCACCAAGGTGGCCAGCGCCGGCGTCGATGCGGCGGTCAAGGTCTGGACAGTGGCCGGACTACAGTAGGGGCGCCGGCAGGCGGACGACTGCTGCAGCGATATGGCGTTCTGTATATGTACCATGACCATGTGACCGCGACTTGCGCTTCGGAGACGATGAGAACAAGGCCGCAGAAAATACATCCATTCCTACATATTGTGTACTTGGTACATGTCTAGTCTTGGCGCCCAAGGGTATCCCATTCTTGTAACCTAAACGCCATCCCCAAGCCTCGTCCGACATGCTCGCCGACAGACGCTTAGTCTAGACGCAAGAGGTTCGACTCGGGACCGAGAGAAAGCCCGTACGTACTCAGAGCAGCCCAGTCGAAGAGGCCGCTGCGGTCGGCCTCGGGGGTCGGGAAGACCGGCTCCCTGTAGGCGGCGATGTCGGCCACAGCCTTGTCTGCGCCGACGATCAGGCGGTCCAAGGCGGCATCGAGAGAGCTGTCAGTCAGCACGGCCGCTCTCCCAAAAAGCAAGGCAGCAGAGGAAGCGCGTACCCTAGGGTCCCCTCGACCGCCCAGCCAGCAGCATCGACGGCGGAGGCCAGCTCAGCCTGGTGGTTGTCGAGCAGCGCAGGGTTGGCGACGACCAGCAGCGGCGCGTCGATGCGGGCGGCGTCGAGGATAGAGCCGGCGCCGGCGTGGGCAATGACGGCGCCAGGCCGGCGCCGGCCTGGCTCGCCGCGGCAGGGCAGCATATGCGACAACATGTCGGTGGTGTAGCGGATGACCTGGATGGACGGCCAGGGCCGCGCAGTCGACCGCGCCGCCGCCTCTGTGCTGCTGTTTGGGCGAGTGGCCGGCAGACGCTGCACCACGCTCTCGGCCCATGCCTGGGCCGGCCCCGTCTGGACAACGAGGCTCGCGAAGCCGTGCGCGGCCAGACGGTTGAGGAAGGCCGGCGACAGGACCTCTTCGAGCAGCGGGCGGAAGCTGACGGTGGCGCCGACCGTCACGAAGCAGTGGCGGCCCTGCAGAGCAGCGGCGTCTGGCGTGGGCTGTGCGCGCTCTGACGGCGTGTCCATTGCGTTGCTGGGAGGAAAGATGGAGACGTCGAGACGTCGTTGAAGCCAAAGGTCGAGGTGGGACGGATAGGTGGGCCAAATCGGGACTAGCGCCGACACATCCGAGGGCCGAAAAAAAGCTGAGCGGCGCAGGTTGGACACGCACACCTCTGGCAGGCAGCGACGCAACGGCGACGCAACGACGAGCACGGCACGAGCGCACCCTAGACGGCGCGAGCAGAAGCACACACCGGACAACATGGCGAGTGCGGCGCAGACCCTGCGGCTGGCGCGCGGCGCGGCCACGACGGCCCCGGCCATGGCAAAAGCAAACGCCTCGAGCTCGATGCTGTTCTGGCGAGAGACCGGCCGGGCGAGCAGCCGGGCCGCGCGCGCGCTGTCGACGACGGCGGTGCGCGGCGAGGAGGCCGCGTCTGGCAGCGCGCGCGAGCGCAAGCTGGAGCCGTGGGAGCTGGAGATGCTGCGCAAGACGGCGGCGGGCGACCGGATCCACAACATTTCGCAGGCGCTCGTGGCGACGCTGACGGCGGCGGAGCGCGAGCGGCTGCCGGCGAACACGGTGCCGCTGAGCGCGGGCGAGGAGATCAAGGCGGTGTCGGACGTGCGGCGCGGCTTCGTCCTGGAGCGGCCGAACCGGCGGGTGCTGCGGTCGTTTTGGAACACGGGCGAGTCGGACCCCGAGATGATCTCGAGCGAGGACGACGACTTTATGGGCAACGACATTACGAGCATGGCCCACGGCAAGCTCGACGAGACCCGCGAGCGCCGCCACTATGCGCGCGTCATGGCCTGGGAGATGCCGCTGCTGTCGAGTGAGTTCTACTCTTTGCATGTGCGTACGAAGCCTGACGACGACAGAACTCGCCAAACCGTTTGAGCCGCCGACGGCGGACATGCCGCTGCGCTTCCGCTTCACGTCGTACCTCGGCGAGCTGCACCCGGCCGAGCGCAAGGTCGTGGTCGAGTTCTGCCCCGCCGACCTCGGCCTCACGCCCGTGCAGGAGCGCAAGCTGCAGAAGCTCGCCGGCACGCGCTTCCACCCGGCCACGCAGATCGTGCGCATCAGCTGCGAGCAGTTTGAGCACCAGGCGCAGAACAAGCGCTACCTCGGCGACCTCGTCCAGACGCTGCTCGCCGAGGCGCGCGACCCCACCGACACCTTTGAGGACGTCCCGCTCGACACCCGCCACCACGTCGCCCGGGCGAAGCCGTCCTTCCCCCGCGCCTGGCGCATGACCGACGCCCGCCGCCAGGAGCTGCAGGCCCTGCGCGCCGCCGCCTTCCAGCGCGACCAGGCCCGCGCCGCCGCCGGCACCATCGTCGACGGCGTGCTGCGCGCCCGCCAGGCCCTGGCACCCAAGCCGCCGCCCGCCGCGCCGGGCGTGCCGGCCCCGCCGCTGGCCGACCGCGTCGCCGAGACCGTGCTGCTGCGCCGGTGAGGCGGCCGTGGCCGACACGGTGCAGCGACGGCATGGCACGGCATGCGCACATGGACACACGGCACGAACAAGGCACACGGCATGAGCACCAGGCATGGCATGACAGCCTGGCTGACGGCTCGCCGGACAGAGCGGCCTGCAGCGATGGCGGTGACATGGACACGCAATGTACGATAGTGGACTGGCGGTGGCGTCTGCCTGACCGAATGGAGTGCGATACTCTGGAGGAATGGTGTCACGTGACATAAATGCGATTTCGCGTTGCCATGGCGTATCTTACATCAAGGACCTCAACCCGTATTGGCTTCTGCTCTAGGCCCGTACTAGCATGGCTTCCTCCTTGTACTCTAGTGTGGTCACCAGGGCAGTCTGGTCCGGTACTTACAGTACGGCCAGGACTTTGTGCTGCTAGAGAGGCGTGCAAGAGAGGCTAGTGCAAGATGCTCTGTTGGATGAGTCAGCTATCCGGACGTCAATAAGACGCATTTATGGTGCCACACATGCATACGTGGTCTGTGCGTATCTATGTGGCACGTGACTACGGAGTAGACTGATCCTGACACTGTGTGTCTTAAATCATGACAGTACCATGACAGATATATCATGGCTGATACGTCATGACAGATACTCATAATTCCAAAAGCCACAGTATCACGTCTTACGTGTATTACACAAGTAATCGGGTGGTAAAGTAATATCCGCTTACTCGCACGGATTACTCGGCCGGGCAATCGGCCGTTGGATAGGCCGACTCCTTCGGCGCAACGTCCCAATGAGGGGCCGCTTCTAGCGCGTATCAGCCTTAAGCGAGCCTCGGCCTACCAGGCTCATTCGCATCTGCGTCTCCCCGACTTCTTTTAATAGCTGCGCTGATCTCGGCTTCCGGAGCGTGAATCTGGCAACCGTTTATCTACTTTGTCCCAGTAGAACCGCCTGCTGGACCGCTCTGTTCAGAGACCCTTGATCAAGCCTCTATTCGGCCCATCAGCCCTATCACCAAATCCTCACCATGGCCTCCCCCGACATCCAGATTCCGCCCTTTGAGGACACGGCGATCGACGAGATCGCGGCCAAGTGCGCGCGCGTGGCGGCGACGTTCCGCACGGGCGTGACCAAGGACGTGGCCTGGCGCAAGGTGCAGCTGCGCAAGCTGTACTGGGCGTTGGTGGACTACACGCCGCAGCTGCTGGAGGCGCTGCGCCTGGACCTCAACAAGTGCGCCTTTGAGAGCATGCTGACGGAGCTGGACTGGGTCAAGAACGACTGCCTGTTCCTGCTGGGGCAGCTGGACCGGATGGCGGCGGACGAGAAGATGGGGTCGCCGGACGTGCCGCTGGCCTTTGCGGCGGCGGGCCTGCGCGTGCGCAAGGAGCCGCTGGGCGCCGTGCTGGTGATCGGCGCGTACAACTACCCGGTGCAGCTGGCGCTGGGGCCGCTGGTGGGTGCGCTGGCGGCGGGCTGCACGGCGGTGGTGAAGCCGAGCGAGGTGGCGCCGGCGACGGCGATGGTGATGCGCGCGCTGGTCGAGGCGCGGCTGGACCCGGACGCCGTGGCCGTGGTCAACGGCGGCGTGCCGGAGACGACGGCGCTGCTGGACTTCCGCGACGCGCCGGCGCACGGCCAGACGGGCGAGGAGCGCGGCTGGGCCAAGATCCTGTACACGGGCAACCGCCAGGTGGCGCGCATCGTGGCGGCCAAGGCGGCGGCCACGCTGACGCCGGTGCTGCTCGAGCTCGGCGGCCGCAACCCGGCCATCGTGACGGCGCGCGCGCCCGACGTGCGCCTGGCCGCGCGCCGCCTGCTCTGGGGCAAGACGATGAACGCCGGCCAGGTGTGCATCTCGCACAACTACGTGCTCGTCGAGCGCGCCGTGCTCGACGCCTTTGTCGCCGGCCTGCAGGCCGCCTTTGCCGAGACGTTTGCGCACCAGGCGAGCGTGCGCGGCAGCGAGCTCGCCCACATTGCCAACGCGCGCCACTACGCGCGCCTCGAGAAGATGCTCGCCGACTCGCGCGGCCGCGTCGTCATGGGCGGCGAGCGCGACCCGGCCGCGCTGCTCATGGCGCCCACGGCCGTGCTCGTCGACGACATCGACGACGCCATGATCCAGCAGGAGAGCTTCGGCCCGCTCTTTGCCATCCTGCCCGTCGACAGCGTCGACGAGGCCATCCGCCTCGCCAACGCCGTCGACCCCACGCCCCTCGCGCTCTTCGCCTTTGGCAGCCGCGCCGAGAACGAGCGGATTCTGCGCGCCATCCACTCGGGCGGCGCCACCGTCAACGACTCGTTCCTGCACGGCGCCATCAACACCATCCCCTTTGGCGGCGTCGGCCAGTCCGGCACCGGCGCCTACCGCGGCCGCGCCTCCTTCGAGGCCTTTACCCACCGCCGCTCCGTCGCCGAGACCCCCGGCTGGATGGAGCGCTTCCTGCGCGTCCGCTACATGCCCTACGACTGGCGCCAGCTGCGCCTGCTCGGCCTGCTCGACCCGCGCCCCAACTTTGACCGCGACGGCGCCGTCGTCCGCGGCTTCGGCTACTGGCTGCGCCTCGTCTTCGGCCTCGGCGGCCGCGGCAAAGGTGCGTTTCTGCGGTGGTGCGGCCTGGGCGCCGTGCTGCTGGCCGTGCTGGGCGGCCGCGATCCGGGACTTTGGCAGCTAATTTCGCGCAAGACGGCCCCATAACGGCCACGAACGGCAAGGCCAAGAGCGTCGCCGGCGGTCCTGCGGAGAGCGACTAGGCGGCCAGGGCTGCTGCTGCGGCGGTACTGGTGTGCAGAGAATGCTGCGGTGGTACGTGGGAAACGCTGCACAACGGGCAGCATGTGTACGATAGATTGTTGGCCAAAAGACATGGCACGTCGCCGAGGGCGTCTGCTCTAGTTTGGTAGCTCGTTGCCGTTCATGTACGATGACATCCGCGGACACGCCGTGTTCGCCCGTAGATACTACCGCGCCCCCAGCGCCGCCGCCAGCTTCTCGCCGCGCGCGCCCCCGAGGTACACGTCGTCCTCGCCGCGCTCGGCGTCCAGCCGCGCCAGGTCCAGCGCCTCGCGGTAGGCGCGCATCACGGTCGCCTCGTCGACGGGCAGCCGGTGCTCCACGAGCATCGCGATCACGCTGCGCACGCGCGCAATCTCGCGGATGGTCTCGCGCCGCACGGGGTCGTTCTGGCTCGAGTAGATGGCCGCGCTGACCGCCTCCTCCATGTTGTGCAGCCCGGGTGCCGAGCCCGGCGTGCTGTCGGCCGCCGCCGTCGTCGCCGCCGCCGCGCCGGTGCCGGCGCCCTCGGCGTGCGCCCCGATGAACACGTACCCGTTGACGCCGAGGATCACGTCGATCTTGTCGGCGCCCGTGGCGAGCGCGCCCTGCGCCGCGCCGCGGTGCATCTGGTCGTCGGGCTTGCTGTATGCGGCCTCGTCATCCTCGTCCTCGTCCTCGTCGCCGCCAAACGTCCACAGCTGCCGCCGCGCCCGCACCACGCCCGCGCCCGCGCCTGCGCCGCCGCCCGCCACCGCCAGAAAGACGCCGTTGCGCAGCTTGCCGTAGCGCAGCGAGCGCGTGTGCAGCACCGCCACGCCGTCGCTGAACAGCTGCTGCACCTCGGCCAGCAGCAGGTCGCCCTCGGCAAAGAAGCTCCGGATCTGCAGCTCGTCCGTCTCGGTGCGCTTGCGCAGCACGCCGCCCGGCAGGTTGATCGCCGACAGCGGCAGCGCCGCCAGCTGCGCCGCGCCCACGTCCACCCGCCACCGCCGCGCCTGCACCTCCACGATGCGGCCCACCACCAGGTCGCCCACCTCGGGCGCGTACCGCGCCCGCAGCGGCCGCACCGACAGCAGCCGGTTCGTCCGCAGCACCGTGCCCGCCAGCGACGACACGATCCCCGCGCCCGAGGCGTCGGCGTACGTGCCGTGGCCCCTGCCAACGTCAGCAAGCCCGACCCGCCAACGAGAATGGCGCACCCGCACCCGCACCGCACTCACCGCATCCACTGCGCATCGTCCGTGATCACCTCGCCCGGCGTCACAATCTCGTGCCGGTCGCGCCGCCGCCGCTTGCGCTGCCGCGCTGTCTCTGCCGCTGCCGCCACAACGGCACCGCCATCATCGCTCGCATCCGAGTCGGAGTCGTCTGCCGCGGTCGCCGTTCGAAACGTCGTCGCCGCAAAGCGCCGCGACGGCTGTAGCGGCGGGAGAATGGTGATGGGCATTTTGTGCGATGTATTTTGTGTCCGGCGGAGTAAGCGTATCGTCTTTTAACACATGACTGGGTGCGAAGTCCGTAAAGTTTGTTCCATACGGCCGCAGTTTCGATGTCGTCTGCGATACGGAGTAAAAGCTTCGCTATCAAAGAATTTTAGGTGGGACACAGTAAAGAGCGTACAGTTATTACGTTTAATGGCACTGTCTTGCAGACCCGTAGTACACTGAAATTGCTATGAAGAAGTCAAGCAAAACATATAGAGATCTCAACATATATATATTCGAGGGACGCACCACCGCCCAACGCTGCGTGTATAAGACATCCCGCATCGGGCGCAACAATAGTTAGACAGACTTACTATGCCACCACTTAGACCAACTGTATCCTCCGATTCATGGAATAGGAGGACGTACAGGGTCAACGGGGCTTCGCCAGTTTACCACTACAAGCACATGTAATTATACATCGCGCGATTCCCTCCCCGAGGGAACCGACAATACGATACGCTTGCGAGGAGGAGGCATTAGCAGAGCCAAACGAGTACGGAGTAGTGCACGAAGTAACTGGTAGTAAATAACTACGGCTTATAGGAACTCCACCTTAAGTCAAGGCTATTGCACCTTTTCGGCTTTGACCAGAAGTTCTGGCGTGTTTGGATGCCTATTTGAGTGCAATATATTGGGTACGGAGCATGTGCCCGCTCGCCACAGCCATGCCCACGCAGAACGTGGAACGAATACTTGCACATTCCATGTGAACGAATAGACAATATAGAAAAAACAGTTCACTCTATTAGCTACACATCATACATTACTCGTGACATAACAGTGTGGCCTATAGTGGCTTGTGCATTATCACCCGAACCTCTTCACTCGATGCCCGTCTCGTGCTATGTTGAGTTTTAGTGTTTATTTCATCTAATTACTTTTGCGGTGCTCGTCTGACACAAGTAAGATTGTGGTTCGTAGAGGTGAAGCACATGGCGTACAAAGTAAAAAGTCTTTTCCCTAACGCCATGTAAAGATCCTTGACCTCATCAGGACCCAAAACATTCACTCGGCATGCATTCGCAGACTGCTGTGGCACAAAGACAAGTCGGAAATCTATTGGATCCTACTATCGGGCGATGCTCACTGCCACGTCCTGCCTCTTTATGGAATTTTATACAGATGTGCATATCTAGTTGGGCCCGTTTCCACTCCCACCCATCAGGGGATGCAAAGTGCGAAGTAATACAAAGGAAACTGTGCGCCATGGCGTGTTGGTTGCGTTGATTTTGTGGTTATCCCGGTCCCGGTTCCGGTCGGTGATGGTGCTGTCCTGTCGTGGCAGGCAAAAGAGTGACAATTTTGCTCCCGTACCCGTTCTACTTGTGACCCTGTGCCCCAGCTCACTTGCTCTCCTGGGCGCTGGGCGCGGCGGCCGCAGCGGCCTGGCCGACGGCATCGCGCTGGTCCTTCTCGGCCTCGACGGACTCGGCTGCCTGGGCGGCGACGGCCGGGTCGGCGCTGGCGATCTCGGCATTGCGGTCCTCCTTCTCGTCAATGTCCTCGACGTCGCGGGGCGTGGCGAAGCCGGTCTCCTCGTTCTTCTGGTTCTGCTCGGCCTCGTCGATGATGAGGTCCTCCTGCTCCTTGAGCACCTCGAGCCGCTGCTTGTTGGTGGCGGCGCCCTCGGCGTTGTGGACCTCGAGCTCGATCTCGTGGAAGAGCTCCTCGGGGATGGCCGAGAGCACGCCCGTGAGGGCCTCGATCTGGGTGTCGACGGAGCTGCTGCTGCCCTGCTGCGTCGACGGCTGGCTGTACATGTAGGCCGAGCTCAGCACGAGCAGGGTGGACGGCACGCCCTCGCGCAGCCGCAGGTCGAGCCAGGTCTGCAGGTCCTCGCGCAGACGGGCGGGCGACACGCCGTAGGACTTGATGCCGCGGCTCGCGCAGGCGGTCTTGAGCTCGTCGACGGTGAGGCTGTCGACGCCCTCGTAGCTGATGGCGCGGTCGTCGCGCTTGATCTGGCGCATGCGGTGGCGGATCTGGTAGCGCAGCATCATGTCGGTGCCAAAGGTGTTGAGGTTCATGTAGCGGCACATGGACACCAGCTGCGGCCGCGACAGGTTGTCGAGCGTCACGTCGTCGCGGAAGATCTTGCACACCTTGATGACGTCCTCGGCCGTCGGCCGCTCGCCCGTGGCGCGCACCTTGCGGAAAAAGTTGTGGAACTCCTCGCGCGCGGCCGTGCCGGGCTGGATCGGCAGGCCCGTCTCCTTGAGCGTCTGCCGCAGAAAGGTGCTGACCTCCTTGCGCGTCGACCGCAGGAACTGCGCCTTCTTGTCGCGCGACGTCTTGGCCTCGTACGTGCTCGGCAGCAGGTTGGGGAACAGCTTCAGCGCCACGGGCAGCAGCAGCTCGGCAAACGGCACCAGCACAAACATGGAGAAGGGCACCAGCCGTCCGAGGTCCTGCACCGTCCGCTGCAGCTGCCGGTTCTCGCGCCGCGTCAGCTCGTAGCCCGCGGCCATGCGCAGCATCAGCCGCGAGCTGATCTTGACCTCTGTCGCCAGCAGCTTGGTGCCGTCCCAGTAGTGCTGCGCCTCCTTCTTGATCTTTTGTCCCAGCGTGAGCTTCTTCTCCTTCTTCGCCTCCTTCAGCTCGAGCGCCGGCTTCTCTGCGCCGGCTTCCGCGGACGCACTGCTCGCACCGCCCGCCGTCGTGGCCACACCCGTCTGTGCTGCTGCTGTCTGTGTTGCTGCGGCGGCGGCAGCGGACTCTTTTGGCGTGCCAGCGACGGCTCTGGCGGTGGCCGGAGCGGCCTTGGCGACTGTGGACGTCTGGCTCTCCTTGGGCAGAGGCCTCTTGGCCTTCTCCGGGTCGAAGCCAGGCGGCGGCCCGGCGGCCGGGCCGCTGGCCGATGTGTGGGTGTCGGTGGAAAAGGGGCGTCCGGCGGCGAGGAGGGCAAAGGCGACGGGGTTCTGGGCGGCGACAATCCGCGAGTTCCGCAACAGGTGCAGGGAAGATGCGCGCAGGGCTGTGCGCGGCATGGCGTGGCCTGGCCCGGCTGTTAGCGGCTGCCGGATGAGCCCAGGGATGCGAACGATGCTTACCTCTGCCCACCAGCGGGCTGTTGGCGACGGTGAGGCGCCGGGCCGCTTGGATCGAGGCACTCATGCTGGCGGCGCAACTTGGTCGAGATGCAGGGAGGAAAGAAAAGCGACGAGGAGGAGAAAGCTGCGTGGCAGCAACAAAGAACAGAGAGAAGCAGGCAGATGCGGCAAAGAGGCAGACACCAGAGAAACAGTGGTGTGAGACGGTCGATGCAGCGAGGCCCGGCGAGCAAAGGAGACAAGGGGCGCGGTGGTCTGTCGTCGGTCGTGTTTGGTCAGAGGAGAGGGGATGCACCAAGGGCGGCGGAGAGCAGGAAAAGGTTGCGCAGGGCCAGACGTTCCGCCATTGGAGCCGTCAGCAATGGCGCCCCTGACCGTGGCCAATGGAGGCCCAGTCGCTTCCATGCAGTGCGGTCACGTGTAGAAATCACGTGGGTCCTCCGTTGCGGCATTACGCCATGGCCGCAGTTTGGCGGAGCGAGAGGAATGCGTGTCTTGGGTTTAGTGGCTGCACATACGGCGACAACAACGCACGATCGAGGCCACTGTGCGCTGGCACGAGGCCACGTATACGCTTAGTCAGCATATGGCAACGGAAGTGAAGCAATCGCATAAGGATATATGCATGCAAGTATGCGTTTATGCAGTCTACAGGTACTACCTCCAAGTACAAGTGCACGTGCTGCAGTAGAGCCGTGGCCGAGGCCCCAGCTGCAAGCATCCCCGCACGTATCTCCACGATGCACCCCGGGTCCAAGCAGCCGGAGTGTCCTCGCTGTTCGGCATGGGACTGTGTTTTGGTCGGTGCGGTTGTCGTGGGTTCTGTTTTGCGGCCGTCTGTCCCGGCCGTCTGTGCCTCGTAAGCTCCCGGCTATCTGCTTATGGCTCGGTGAGATGCCTTTGGAGGCATGTGCGGACGTCTTGCTCGTCTTATTGTTGTTTCATTGCTCTGTGTCCATTCTACGAGTACTCGTACGTTTGTAGTGTCTTATGTCTTCAACTAGTGCGGTTGTCCGAGTCTTCGTCTGCATCTGTTCTCGCCAAACTCGCTGTACTTCGACAACTATTCTAGATGTCTCTGACTATCGCCGTTCTGGCTGCTTCTGGTCCAAGTTAACTGTGTAGCTGAGCTTGAGTAGCTGTCTCTCGTGTCCATCCTCCATTTGGTACTCGTATCTTACTTCTCGTAGTAGCGGCAGATACCAAGCCAGCGGGGGTATGTGATCACCGCTGCACGTGCTGACCACCCGGCAGCTGGTCCGCGGCTGCTACGTCACCTCCGCACTACTCCGTACTCCGTACGAGTACTCCAGATACATGGCCGCAGTGGACGAGAAGCGCTCCCTGGTCGTCTTGGCGTTCTGCGCTCTCGGCGACTGTCGCACCTTTCCCAACGTCCTCCCCCACATTGCGCTCGCTCGAATTTAGCTCAAGCCCATTTCTCCGGCCCGCGTCGGCGGGTCGCTTGCTACGAGATATTCGCCGCGATTGTGTCCCTCTTATCTCTCGTTTTTGCATCGTCGCCTTCTTGTCTTCTTGCCCGTCCTCGTCTCGTGGTGTCTTATTTTTCGTTTCCGTTTCTCGTCTGCTCTACTCGTCTCTATTTGTCTGCTATTCGTCTGCTACTGTCTGCTCTACTCATCTACTCAGAGTCGCTGCTCCATATTCGTCTTCTCCCTCGCCCTACCATGCGACTCCGGAAAGCCGCGCGCGTTATATTGATCGGGGCGCCGGGCGTGGGCAAAGGCACGCAGTGCCAGCGCCTCCTGCGCCGCTTTCCGCAGCTCGCGCATCTGAGCTCGGGCGACCTGCTCCGGCACCAGGTCAAGGAGCGGACGCCGCTCGGTATGTTTCCTCTATATAGACAAAGGCGTGTCGATGAGACGGCGTGCTGACCTGCCAGGTATCCAGGTCGAGGGCACCATCCGGTCTGGCGGCCTCGTCTCCGACAGCCTGATCCTGCGGCTCATCCGCAACGAGCTGACGACGCGCGGCTGGCTTCACGGCGGGCCGGCGCTGACGCTGGCGGCGCAGGCGATGGGCGGCGGCGGCGACAGCGCCCCGGAGAGCAGCCTCCACGCTGAGCCGTCGTCGCAGATCCTCGCGGACTCGCCCGACGCCTCGTTCCTCCTCGACGGCTTCCCGCGCACGGCGGCGCAGGCGGCGCAGCTCGACGAGCTCGTGCCGGTCAACCTCGCGGTGTCGCTGCGGACGCCGTTCGAGGTCATCCTCCAGCGCATCGCCGGACGCTGGGTGCACGAGCCGTCGGGGCGCGTGTACAACGACTCGTTCAATGCGCCGCGCGTGGCCGGCCGCGACGACGTGACGGGCGAGCCGCTGGTGCAGCGCGCGGACGACAGCGAGGCCGTGTACCGCGCGCGGTACGAGCAGTTTGTCGCTACGAGCACGCCGCTGCTGGCGCACTACGCGGCGCGCGGCGTGCTGCTCGAGGTCGAGGGCATGAGCAGCGACGAGATCACGCCGCGGCTGTTCCGCGCCTTTGAGGAGCGCTTTGCCGCGGGGCCGTAGGCGAGAAGAGCGAGACACGCCCGACGCGGAGGACAGGCGACGGCAGACGCGGCAGAAGGCAGGCAAGACGCCGGCAAGGAGTGAGCAGGAAGACAAAACGAGAACACGAGGGTCGGCGTTCTGGATCACGCTCGGAACGGGGCCTCGGCGACGGGGCAGTTCCGGGAACCGCATGGACAGGCATGGGCTTGGATACGCGCTGCTGCATAGAGCCGCTTCGATGTTGGACGTACCGGAATACACGACGCCCGGGACAGCACGCCGTCTTGGCCGTGACATGTGTGCGCAGGATCAACGTAGCACAGTAGTGGCAGCGGGCGGGGCAGCAGTACGAGACAAGGTGCCGGACTTGCCAAGCGGCTTATCGCCCGCCTCGGCTGACCTCGTTGCGACGCTCTCGCCTTCACCGCGTCTCCCGCCAGACGCCCCTTTGCGCTCTCCCCACGCCTCTGCCGCCTGCCCGCCATGGCCTACACGCAGGTCGAGCTGCTCACCCCCGGCGGCCCCGCGTTCCGCCGGGTCTCGACGGCGCCGACGCGGCCGGCGACGCGCGACGAGATCCCCGTCATCGACCTGGACGGCCTGTGGTGGACGGCCGGCGCCGCCGACGCCGCCGCCGCCGCGCGCGCTGCCGCCGCGAAGAAGCGCATCGCCGCCGCCATCCGCGCCGCCGCCACCACCGCCGGCTTCTTCTACGTGGCCCACCACGGCATCCCCGACGACGTGGTGGCCGCCGCCGCCGCCGCCGCCGCGCGCTTCTTTGCGCAGCCGCTGGACGACAAGATGCGCGTCTTTTACCGGCAGCGGCCGCGCGGCAACGGCTACGCGCCGGTGCACTCGGGGCAGATCAACCGGTCCGAGACGAGGGGTGTGTACATGTACTCCTCTGAAACGTCCCTTGCTGACGCACCAGACGCAAAAGAGACCTTGCAGTTCCGCTACCAGGCCCAGTACGATCCGCTGCACGCGCCCGCCACCGACGTCCCCCCGGCGCGCTCCCAGGGCGACGACTGGGTCTGGGAGCAGACGGCCCACCTCGACGGCTTCCGCGAGGCCACGCTCGCCTGGTGGCAGCACTGCCTGCAGCTCGCGCGCGGGCTGGTGCGCCTGTTCGCCCTGGCCCTCGGCCTGCCCGAGGACTACTTTGACGCCGTCACGACGCACCCGGGCGCCGACGGCCTGTATATATGCTATCCGCCGGCGGCACCGGCCGGCGCGCCCGGCGCCCAGGACGTCGGCATCGGCTCCCACACGGACATGCAGTGCTTCACGCTGCTGTGGCAGGACGCCAGCGGCGGACTCGAGGTGCTGCTCCCGCAGCACGACGCGCAGAGCCAGGGCGACATCGCCTACGAATGGGTCGGCGCCACGCCGCGCGCCGGCACGCTCGTCGTCAACATTGCCGACTTTCTGCAGCGCCTGTCCAACGACCGCTTCCGCTCGACGGTGCACCGCGTCTACAACCGCCAGGCCGCCGTGCGCTACTCGATGCCCTTCTTCTTCGGCTTCAACGCCGACGCCGCGTGCGCCGTGGTGCCGACGTGCGTGGACGAGGCGCATCCGCCGCGCTACGCGCCGATTTCGTGCGGCAAGGTGCGTTGTCCGTCTCTGTCTCTGTCTCTCCGTCCCTTCGTCTCTGTCTCTGTCTCTCTGTCCTCCGTCTCTCTGGTACTAACAGCGCAGTGGCGCGACGAGCGCATGGCCCTGGCCAGTACCCAAACGGCCGAGGCCAAGGCTGCGGCGCCATAGACGACACGCGGGACCGGACATGGATACGACAGACACGAGGACACGATAGAATGAGTTCCTACCATCGCAAGTAATAAAATAAATCCTGTGATCAACAGCGCCTGGACAGCATGAATATACCATGAAGCAGTTGTCCAAGCATCGCAGCCCGTCAGACAGCCACGCATTCTCGTCTTTCCGGCACAGCCTCGGCTGTGTTCTGCGTGCAGCGCCTGTCGCAAAGACACGGCAGGTGACCGCTCTTCTACGTACAGCAACAACCCGCATGACTCTCACACGTAGTTGCTGTCACTGGCGAGCACAAGATGGCAGAGTCATGCCGGCTGCCATCGAGACATCACGAGGCCTCACAGGCTTGCTGGCTCATCCCCGCTTCCCCGCAAGAGGGCGCAGCCGCATGCAGCGACACGAACAGCGTCTGGCAGGCCAGTCACTGGTCGCCATCCCTGGACGTGCGGGTCGCGTGCAGTCCTGGGGACTTGCACCAGCAGGGACAAGATATCACTGCATCGTCTTCATGTCGCGACCGTATTTTGTGCTCTTGCGGCACACAGTGCCGACAGTGGATTTGCCCTCATTCATGGCCCCTGGTACAGTGCCAAGAACGGAGTGCACCGTAGCGTGGTCTCGCCAAGGCTGAGGGGCACCTGCCTCCGTTACTTGGATTTCTGGTTGGTCGGTCCTGCCGTTCTGGGCTGCCGCTTTGGTCAGGCCATCACGGCCTCATGGCATCTTGTCTTGAAGCGACTTTTGTCTGCTAAATCGTGTCATATTCGGCCGTTTTTGTGCGCCGTCTGCACTGACGTATACATCCGCACAGGACGTCACGCCGCGCCAGATGGTTTATTTGCTGACTACTGACACCACACACACTACTGGCATTCGCCTTTGCTGTCGTCCCGCGGCCATTCTGGCCGTCTTTTGTCCTGCATCTGTCGTCTTTCCCTCTTCTTTTCCATGCAAGCCTGCCTTGTTTACTCTTAAGCATCTCCGCTCTCCATTCACTGCCACAACGCACAGCCGCACAGAGGCACGGTAGCAACCCCTCACTCATACGACAGCCCCAGCCTCGGGTGGATCAACGATCGGAACATTGGCTCGCTGTTTCAGATTCGTGCCCGCCAGCAACACCAGCAACAGCCTCTGCTCTTCTCTCTGCTTGCGCCGTCTACGAGCACCTGGCTTTTGGGTGCCGTCCACAGAGTATTGCTTTGTCGCCCTCTGTCGCCCATCCGCTCTGACAGCACACACGCCGGCCTGACCCTGTGGCCGTATGTGTCCTAGTTCGTCAAGGCCGTGTCCGGCAGCGTTCTCTCTCAGATGACCACGGCCGACTCTTCTTTGTGCGCAGCCTCTCCATCTTCGCTTCGCTCGCTTCGCTCGTTTCGCTCGTTTCGCTCTTTCCGCCTGCTTGCCGGGCTTCCTTTGCGGACGCCACCGCCGCCATGATCGTCCGGCTGGCCAGTATCGCCAGCGCCGGACTCGCTGCGTCAGTCCTCGTCGGCACGGCCACCGCTCGAAGTACGCCGACTCCGCTCCGGAGCACTGTGGTCGACAGCGCCGTCGACCGCGCTCCGAACGCTGCCTCGAACACGGCGCCTAATTTCGAGGTGCTCGACCAGCTTCTTGATGCCTTGCGCGTCCTGCAGAGCGACTACTTTGAGCCGTGGCTCGGCACATGGCCCCAGGCTATCGACTGGACCGCCGCCGTCACCGGCACCTATGTCGCCGGCGCTCTCAGCACCCTGAGCACCTTGTCGAGTGGCCTCGCCCCTGAAGACGACATCCGTGCCAAGGAGAACCTCATCACCACCTACTTCTCCCAACTCTTGAGCTACTACTTTGGCCAGGATGCCTTTGCCATACGGAACGAGGCCTTTGACGATATGTTGTGGGTAGTGCTCGGCTGGCTAGAACTGATTGAGTTTATCGACTATCATACTGCCGCCAACTTCCCTGCTGTCGACGCTGCCGGTGCCACGGCGGCTATCCCCAGTCCGAGCCGGGACGTTGCCGAGATTCTGCGAAACCAGACATGGTACGGCAACGTTTGGACCCCGGCCTTCTCCCACCGCGCCCGCATCTTCTGGGATCTCGCCTCCCGCGGCTGGAACACCAGTCTCTGCGACGGCGGTATGCTGTGGAACCCACGCCTCGAGCCGTACAAGAACTCCATCACGAATGAGCTTTTTATCGCCGCATCTGCTTCTATGTATCTCTACTTTCCCGGCGACCCGAATCCGTCGCCGTTTACAAATGCCCTCGACTCCCGCGCGGAGGTTCCTGTTGCGGGCCAGGAAAAGGGCTCGCGCAGCCCGCACGAGGAGAAGCATCTCCAGTCCGCGCGCGACGGCTACGACTGGCTGACGCACTCGGGCATGATAAACAGACAGGGCCTCTACACCGACGGCTTTCACATCCGGGACTGGAATAACGTCACCAACCCCAACACCAAGTGCGATGTCCGCAACGACATGGTGTACACGTACAACCAGGGCGTTCTGTTGACCGGCCAGATCGGCCTCTGGAAGGCTACGGGTGACGAGCGCTTCCTGCGCGATGGCCACGCTCTCATCCGATCCGTCATTGCCGCTACTGGCTACGACCTTGCCCTGGATGCGCCCATCGACAAAATTGCTGACCTGAAGCCGGGCCAGCTGCCGCCCTGGCGTGGCCTTGGTCGTGCCGGCGTGCTCGAGGAGCAGTGCGACGTTACCGGCGAGTGTTCGCAAGACAGCCAAACGTTCAAGGGCATCTACTTCCACCACCTGACGGCCTTTTGTGCTCCCTTGGACCAGGCCGTTGCCACGGGGGAGGGCAAGGACACGAGTAGCAGCAAGGAGCGGGACGCTGCCAAGCTGGCGTTTCACCGCGAGGCATGTGCCTCCTACGTCGGCTGGGTCCGCCTCAACGCCGTCGCTGCCGTCGCCACGAAAGACGCTGATGGACACTTTGGCATGTGGTGGACGGCCGGCCTGCTGCAGATCCCGGTGGCCGCTGTTGCAACGGCAGCAGTGCCACCGAGCTCTTCGGACAGCCACAGCGTCGACTACCGCACCTTTGGTGTGCCTGAAGACTGGATGCCCACACGTGCCCATGCAGGGCCAGGGCTGGCCGACTTTGGTGACGCGGAACAGGTACCGCTGACCAAACCGGACAGCTACGATAAGGCATCCAACAAGAGAATCAATAAGCCAGCAAACAAAGGTGGTCTAGCCACAGAGCCAGACCAGGCCTCTGAGCCAGCCACTCGCATGCTGGCAGGGGACGAGTCTGACCCCAACCTGCGCGGCCGTGGTCGGACGGTCGAAACTCAGGGTGGTGGCCTTGCCGTTCTCCGGGCGCTCTGGGAGATATCGAGAATAACGAGTGCCCCGTAGATATGGCACCCGGGCGCTGGACTGCTGTCGGCTTTGGGGTTACTGATTTCCTTTCCTTTGGGGTTGGCGTTTCCCTTGTCCTTCGCTTGTACTTGTTAGAACCGCATAATTGGCATACGAAGCAGCGTCTTTGATACGGAGTACTTATACAACGCCGCGGCTGTAGAGGCGGTTGTTATCTTATCGCAAAGCAGTCGCATTCACGTGACCATGCTAGCCCTTGTGTCGCCATTGGCTGGCGTCTTCTACGGCCCCACCCTCTCACCAGAGACGTGCCCTCCCACAATTTTGATTTTTTGCAATCCAATTTTTCCGCCCGGCCCCAGGATGCTCCACCTAATCACCACACGAAAAAAATAACCCTTTCTGAAAAGAAGCGCCCGAGTCTTTTCTCTTCGTTTCTCTCTCACACCCAGCCGACCCTCATCTCGCCCAACAACGTCGACGTCGACCGCCCAACAACACCAACCGTCAAGATGGCTACCGAGCTGACCGTCCAGTCTGAGCGTGCTTTCCAGAAGCAGCCGCACATCTTCCTCAACTCCAAGACCAAGGTCAAGACCGCGCGGCCGGGCAAGAACGGACGGAGATGGGTACGTTTGCATCGCCGGAGCACTCTGCGAAGCGTGGGGAAGCGGACGTGTACTGACCTGCCGGGTATAGTACAAGAACGTCGGTCTGGGCTTCCGGACGCCCAAGACTGCCATTGAGGGCAGCTACATTGGTAAGTCAACAACGGGGAGGAGACCGAAATAGGCAACCGGCAACTGGCAATCGGCGATTGGCTGGACGACTGGCGACACGAATACGACGACTGGGCAGACCGGACGAGGCGACGCAGCATGTTCCAGCGACACGGCGGCTCACGAGGCTGGGGCGGCTTGCTCTCGGTGCATTGTCGCCATGCGCCTATATCTTGATCGACATGGTCCTTGCGACTCGCAGCGCGCGCAGACAGAGCGACCGAGGCTGGATCAAACGACTACCAAACAACAGGCGACAGCCTTGGGCGACAGTCCTGGATCGACAAACAACGATCGGCCATTTGGTCTGCCAGCCAGCGAACTCTGTCCTCATGCTGCCAGACCGTTGCAGGCCGAAGGAGGAGCGGGAAGCAGCTTACTGACTCGAATCGCGCGTACAGACAAGAAGTGCCCCTTCACTGGTCTCGTCTCGATCCGCGGCCGTATCCTGACCGGCACCGTTGTGTCCACCAAGATGCACCGCACCATCATCATCCGGAGAGAGTACCTCCACTACATCCCCAAGTACTCTCGTTACGAGAAGCGCCACACGAACCTGGCGGCCCACTGCTCGCCGGCGTTCCGTGTCGAGGAGGGTGACCAGGTCACCGTCGGCCAGTGCCGCCCCCTCAGCAAGACTGTGAGTGCGACCCGTTCCACCGTGGATCCCAGACGACGCAAGTACTGACTGGCCAGGTCCGCTTCAACGTCCTGCGCGTGCTCCCCCGGACGGGCAAGGGTGTCAAGAAGTTCAGCAAGTTCTAAGCTGGCCACCCGTATCCTACATCTCTACAACAAAACCAAAGCAAAGCAAAAAACGAAATAAAAAGAGGAAAACATGGAGGGGACACAATTGTTGTTTTGAAACCATTTTCTCTCTCTTTGTACCGGACGGTGGGCGCGCGGGGAATTCACCTGTTATGTATTTTCTCTCAGATCTATCCTGCGAATAGGGACAGACGGAAAAAGAAATGATAAAAGAAACGGACCGGGCGCTACGGAAAAAGAGACGTGACCATGTCCCCGGGCAGACACGTGGAGACGAGTCGGAAACAGAACAGGGACCGGACCTTGTCTGGCTCGGGACGCGTGAAAGTTGGACGACGCTGGCAGGCAAAGCCGTCGGCGGCCTAAGAAAAGCTATTATCCACCATCTCTGCCTGTGCGTATGTACTTCAACTTGTAATTGCCTTGTATCCTAGGCAGCAGTTGGTTGCCTTGCCTATAAAGACTCTGTTTCACACGTCACTAAATTTCAGTATTTTGCACAACACCTCAGCATTCCTTCACTTTATGACCACTGTTTTATTGGGGTCCTTACAATGCAACTACTACTGAGTGCGATAGTATAGCGACGCATACCAGCCAGCAGACCCTAGTTGGCATCCGGTAACAATAACGAAGTGAAGTAACGTAATTGGCTAAATTCACATCGTCGCTGTCAACAAAAAGCTGCTGCCTTTAGACGTACATTTTAAACTTCTTTTTAACTAGACACACCTTTTTACGCGCATCTTTAACATCTCCCACGCATCTTCACCATCTCCCACACATCTTAACAACGTACGCTTATATTATAGTAAGTAACGCCTTCTTATTATATAGCGCACCTATACTAATAATAATTAAACATTGTATAAATAACGCCATCCTTACAACTACAAACGGAGTATCCGTAAATAATGTCTATGATCCAAATGTAAGCCACGCGTGTTTTTACCTAATAGCAAGCAAAAAGGAATCAATACTAACAGTTCTATAGATCCCCGACCCCAAAACAGACGGCGCAGGCTTCACCGCATAGTTCCTAGCCTACGTACAATCCCTCGTGCAGAAGAACGACCGTGACGTGACTAAATCAATCAAAATCCTCGCAGCAGCAGGAGTACGTATTGCTTATACGATTTTTATTTTGTTATTATCCATTGCTAACATTTTAATCAAGCAACCGACGGATGCAAGCAACTTCACCCTGCGAGCGTCGACGGCAAACATGAATCTGACCCGCGCGTGCAACATCGAAGCGACGCTCTTGGCTATTCGGGGACAAATTGCTGCTGCACCTTGTGTCTAGACATATGGTTGGTAGGCGGCGTCTACTTCTCTGTGCCTTTGGCTGCTAGCACAAGCAAGAAGGGCACTAAGGGCACGGAGAAGTAGACGCCGCCTACCAACCATGTAATCACCAAAGGCGAAGGGAAGCAGCAAAGGCTTATGCCAAACCAGTACAACTAGGCTACACGCTCCCGCCATAGCACAAGACACCTTGGCACACCCAGTTTACGCCAGGATAGACCAACGCAGACAAGACGGCTTTATCCAGAGCACGCCCATCCTTGGTAAAGAAGATACGCATAATACGAATACACGAACATATCCGGTGCATCAAAGTCTTCAACGCAAAAATCGAAAGCTTCGCAAAGGTGGCAGGGTATCTCGGATTCGCAAACACCAATAGCCTTTTTGCCTAGCTAGACACAAAGGTGGCCGCTATTCTGCAAGTATACAGACAGGCCTGCCAGTCGAATTAGGTGGACGGATTTAGCCATAACAAGACTACGAGCAAGAAAGAGTTCTTCACAGCACTGAGCGTGCCAGGTAGCAACGCGGAATTCCAGGCGTGGCTCCTAGGCGCCAAGATAAACACATACCTTTACTGCCTAAGCGCATTGTGTACAAGGGAAACCACAACAAGACAAAGGACCCTAGTACTACTATGGTCGCAGCTACGTGGCTCTTGTTAAAGAACGCAACCGACGGGTGTAGGAAGGCGATCTTTAAGCGGCGGCCAGAAGACAGCACATCTACGCAACTAGGTTATTACGTCAAGGACTAGCACCAGGCATTTGTGGCTACCAAGGCGTTCTTTAAGCCATCCAACTTCATCCGGGGTGAATGCTCTGAAAACAAGAGCTGCGCCAGCTTTCATAGTGGGCATTTCAACGGGAGACTGGGACATCCATCATGTCACAGTGATGGATCATCGTCGACGAAGAATTCGTACGCATTGCGGCCAACGCCTTCAAGCCGACTCTCCCTTGATGCCGAGGGCGTGACCAGGCTTCAGCTTCCCACAGATGCCGTACTGACCAACCCGACTTCTTCGTCGACGATGGCCGTCACAGTACCGGTGACATCAAGTTGAGGGACTGGGAACCAGTGGCCTACCGTTTCTCTTCGCACGGTTTGCTTGGGCTGTCCTGATGCGCCGTAAGGGCTTCGTCGTGACCATCGTCGACCGTGTTGTGCGCGTGCGGACTTCTGGAGAGACCCGGTCACCGGTGTACAAGACCGAGACTATGTCGCCGACCTCGAAAGAAGTGTGAGATCTGCTGTCTCATTCTTCGCTTCATCGATCAACATGATCACCGTACTTCTACTATAGTATGCCCACCCTATCTATCCTCACGGGTTTACTCCTTCTTTATCGCTGTCGATACTGATGAGCTTACAGAAGCACAGAACTTCGAACAAGAGCAAGGCAGCATCGATACCCGCACACACGCCCACTTTGACAATGACGGTCACCACATAACATTGCAATCAGCCAGACAAACAACAGGAAAACACACATGTCGCATCCATCCCTTCTTCCTCAGTCCGGGTTCACCTCTCCGCAGCCAACATAGTATCCGCGTTCTCCATCGCTTGCTGAGACATCGCGCCTCGTCCCGTTCATTTGTCTCCACAGCTCTCCGACTAACTTGGCCGCCTGAAGCTGTACATTCTCCTCGCACTCGGGGCGTCTTCTGTCTCCCGCCTCTTCGTGGAAGTCTTCCCGGGGCATTCCTATGCTGACCGCACTCCTTCCAATCGCGTCCCGCACGTCCTCATACGTGCAGTCTGCTGTCATCTCGTCCATGTCCGAGAATTTCCCCTTCGTTTGCAGACGAGTTGCCACAAATCCGCGCACTATCTCCTGGTTCTCTCCATCCATCATCCTGTAGTACAGATTATTCCGCAAGATGACCAGTTGCTGTTTACTGCATCGCCCAGCAAGCCGATCTGCTCGACGGACGAATTCTCCAAGGCTTTCTCCGGGTTTCCGATGGAATCCATACACCTGCTCCATGGCCAACCGGCCGCCACTGCGTTGCTTGAACTGGGTCCTGAACAAGGGAACCAGCGCATTCCATTCCCTCTGCGCGTTGTCCAGTTCTAGGTACCAGTCATTCCTCGCTGCTCCGCGGAGGCCGTTCCGAAAACAGTATTTTTTCTCCCGGATCTTCTCTTCCTCCGGCTCATCTTTGGATGCCTTTGACACGTGGTACTCAATATCTTCCAGGAACTCTTCTGGGTCTTCTCCTCGCTTTCCCGCAAACGTGGATGTAAATGGCGACAACTTTGCTCTGACAAGTGGATAATCCGTGAACTTGATGATCCTGCACGCAGCGTCTGTAATGCTCCGTTCTATCGCCTCCCGTTTTCCTGTACTTCGGTGTGTATTCGTCGCCCAGCTGTGGTCTGACGTCCTCTTTCACCCTTCACTCAGGCGGTTTCAGGGCTTTCCGGCTCGCTTTCCACTTGGGCACGCCTGTTTGATGACCTCTTGACCGGCGTCGACTTTCTGCCTTTTGGCGTTTACATCAAATCCGGGCCAGCGGTGGAAAGGAAGCGGGTCTACTAACGAAAGGTGCAGGTAAGGTAATAACGTATCAGTCAACCTTTTCCTGAGCAAGTTCCCGGAATCGGCAGTCGTCCCGACGTCGTATGTTCCGCGATAACACTGCGAGTCACGCGCACTCTTTGCGTTCGGCAGTTGCGATGCGTCAGATGGAAGTCCGTGGAAACTGACTGAAACGGAACCGGAGTGGCAGAAAATGAAAACAAAAAGAAGAAATGGACAAAAAAAAAAGCTGAAGGCAAGGGAAAGCTGTCAGGCGGACAGGCGAGCTGTGTTTGACGAGCAAAGTAGCCTTGACAGCAAAACGACGGACTTGATGTGAACGGCTGAAAAGAACGAGGAAATAAGGCAGTCAGTAGAAGCCAGTTCGGTGAAAAGCAGATGATGAAAGGCGAGAAAACGCAGGCCAGACCAGGCCAACAGGATGATTAGAATAAATTGGCCTCGTCCGTTGCAGGTCAAGCCTGATACCAAGTCTCTTGGGATGTGGTGATGCAGGACATACGTAGTATGCATGAACTAAACCAAGTGGACCTCCGTTATAACACTGCGCTGATCACCACGTGACCATTATATAAGATTCAGCCAATGGCGACGGTGGGAAAAATAGAGGGAGAGCGCGGCGACAGCAGCCGATGCTGGCCAGCACCTCTACCGACCAGACGGCTTCATTCTCCTCCCAGCGAGTGGCAAGCGGACGCGGCACAGCAGACATGGGCTGGTTCGACGGCCTGTTTGGCGGCGACAGCACCGGCCGGAGCGCCGATCCGCTGGCGAAGCTGGACCCGAAGCTGCGGGCGTTTCTGGAGAAGGAGTCGCCCGTGAAGCTGCAGAAGGAGGCCGAGGCGCAGGCGCAGCAGACGGCGCAGCAGACGGCGCAGCAGACGGCGCAGACACAGACGACACCGGCAGAAGCGCGGGCCGCGCCGGCGGTGCCGCCGCAGAGCCAGTTTGCCGACGGGCGGTACGCGGCGCTCTGGAAGACGTACCGGCCGCTGGCGGAGATCGAGGCCGAGACGAAGAGCGACCACGAGCGCCTGATGGACGTGCTGGACGGCTACAAGGAGCGGCGCGCGCAGATCGGGCGGGCCGCGCTCGAGAACTGCGCGCTGGAGCAGATCGACTGGAACGCGTGCATGCGGTCGGGCTCGCTCGCGAGCCGGATGACGCTGTGCCATGCCGAGATGCGCAAGTTTGAGCAGTGCTACAACATGCAGTCGGTGGGTTCTGTTCGGGGTTCTGTTGCGTGTTTGCGTGTTTGCGTGTTTGCGTGTTTGCGTGTTTGCGTGTTTGCGTTTTGCGTGTTTCTGGGGTTTTTTGTGTCTAACAAGTCAGCGCCTCCTCAAGGCCCTCGGCTACCTCTCGACGCTCGACCGCGCGCCCGACGACGACGAGCGCATCCAGCTGCACGCCGACACGCTGTACCACCGCATGCTGGCGCAGGAGGCGGCCATCGAGGCGGCCCGCGCCGAGGGGCGGCCGGCGCCGCCCATCTCGCTCGCCGGCCTGGCCGGCCTGCCCGACACGGCGGCCCGCGACGTCGCCGTCCCCGCCGACATCCGCCGCGAGTGGGACGACAAGCTCGCCAAGATGCCCGAGGCCGAGCGCGCCGCCGAGGAGGCCGCGCTGCACGCCGAGCTGCAGGCGCACACGGAGATGACCAGCCGCGTCGCGGCGCTGCGCGCGGCGCAGACCGCCGAGCGCGAGCAGCGCAAGGCCGAGGGCCGCGCCACCATCAAGGACCGCGTGTCGGGCTTCCTGGGCAGGTAGGCCGGCAGCGGCAGCGGCAGCGGCAGCGGCAGGCGGCAGGCAGCTGGCAGCTGGCAGGCCGCGCGCATAGCAGCTCCCAATTCAAACATAGACTGTACACGAACGAGGGCACCAGGCCAAGGATCGACCTCGGACAATGCCGGCTGCTCCATTCTCTGTAGCGTACATGCCATTCTACTCTGCACTCGTATGCTCTGTACGAGCAGTCGCCTACCAGCGCCCCTCGAGCGCCGCCGCCGCGCGCTCGAGGAAGGCGTTGAACGCGGCGATCTGCGGCAGCGCGCCCGCCGGCCCGCAGACGTCGGCCATGCGGTGGATCGCGAGCTCCACGTTGGCCGCGGCCTCGGCGCGCGCGTGCCGGACGTCGTCGGCGGCGCGCCGCCGCTGGCCCTGCTGGCCCTGCTCGACAGCCAGCTCGGCGTCGTGCAGCGCCGCCGACAGCCGCGCGCGCGCCGTGGCCTCGGTGCGCGCCGCCGCGTGCGCCGCGCGCACGGCGTCCATGTGCAGCGCGACCTGCTCGCGCTCGGCGCGCGTGCGCAGGATGGCCGCGCGCAGGGCCAGCCGGTCCCGCTGCGCCGCGCGCACGCGCCGGCGCAGCGCGTGCACGGCGTCGAGCGCTGCCGCCTGGCCCAGCAGCCGGCCGCGCAGCTCGCACTGCAGCGCCTCGAGCGCGCGGCGCCGCGCGTGGGCGTCGCGCCGCCGCAGGTGGGCGTCGCGCTGGGCGTCGCGCTGGGCGTCGTCCTTCTTCTCCCGGCCCGGCCGGCTCTCCGCCTCCGCCTCCGCCTCCGCCGCCGCCGCCGCCTCCGCCTCGAGCCGCTGCGCGATCAGGTCCTCGCACACCTGCGCCAGCACGTCGACGACGTTGACGCCCGGACGGTCGGCCAGCGCCATCCCGCTGTCGTGGTCGTCGCCGGCCGCCTGCCGCGCCTTGCGCGCCCGGCTGAAGCGCTGCACGGTGATCGGCACGGGCGGCCCGCGGCTCCGTGTGGTCGGGGGCGCGTCGTCGCCTTCTCGCCGCTTCCGCTTCTTCGGCTGCTGCTTCTGCGGCTTGGATTTCGGCGGTTCTGCGCTCGCCGGCCGCGGCTTCTGCGCTTTCCGCTGTGTCCGCTCGGCCTGCTTGACCACAGCTCTGGCCTTTTCTCGCGGCGGCCGCGGCTGGTTCTGCACTGAGGGGCTCTGCTCTTGTAGCTCCTGACGCCGTAACCGTCGAACTGGCTGGGGCGGACTAGCGACGGCTTGCTCAGCTTCTGCTTCGGCTGCTTCGGCTGCTTCGGCTGCTTCTTCTGCTTCTTCTGCTTCGACTTCATCTGCCTCTGCCGCCGCGTCCGCTGTCTTGGAGTCGGCACCGAGATCGGGCGATGCGGCAACGGCGGTCCTGCGTGTCCGTCCGATTGCACGTGCCGCCTCGAGCGCGTCGATTTCCTGGGCTTCCTCCGCCTCCTCGGGCGCGGCTCCCGCTTCGACCGGTTCCACGCTCTCGACCACGCCGGCTCGCGGGCGTCCCCGCCGTGGTTTGGGCGGCGGCGGAGACGATGCCGGCACTTCGACTGTGCGGCGCGCGCGCGCAGACGGCGTCGGGTCCGGCGGGTCTGCGGGCGAGCTGACCACGTGTAGGCTGCTGAGCGTGCTGCGTGCGCTCCGCGTGCCGGCGCTGGCGCGCGCTGTCGCCGATTTGCGCGCCAGCGGCGACGAGGACATGCCCGCGATGGCTGTGCCTGCGCCCACCGGCGACGACAGCTCATCGAGCGCGCCGAGCGCGTCGGCGCTGGCGTCGGCGCTGTCGGCCGAGCGGCGCTTCTGGGCGGCGGCGAGCGCGGCGAACATGCCGGGACGGCGAGCTGTCTTGCTGGCCTTGTCGGCTGCCTCGGGCGACAGCTCGTCGGCGTCGTCGGCGCCGAGCTGGGGCGACCGACGGCGCGGCGAAACCGGCGGCGAGGAGGGTTCCTCGGGGTCGGGTTGTTCTAGTTCTGGCTGTTCTGGCTGTGGCTCTGACTCTGGCTGCTCTAGTTGTGACCCTGGCTCTGGCTGCTCTTGTTGTGGCTCTGGCTCTGGCTGCTCTAATCGTGCCTCTGCCTCTGCCTCTGCGACCCGCGCCCGCCCTGCCAGCGGCGAGAATGCCTGCTGCAGGACGACGGTGAGGTTGGCGGCGGCGCCCACGGCCACGGTGCGCCGCTGGCCGCTGCCGGGCGCGTCGAGCGGGCTCTCGTCGACGAGCTGCCCGGCGGCGGCGCTGAGGGCGGACGCCGGCACGGGCAGCGCGGCGGTCAGGCCATTGTCGAGACGGCGGCGCTTGGCCGACGAGTTGGGCGTCGTGCGCGTCGCCCGCGGCGAGGACGTGTGTGTGGACGCGGGCTCGGGCTCGGGCTCGTCGAAGAAGAGGTTGAAGGAGGTGTCCTGGACCTGGTGTCGCCTGGAGGTCAGCGCGGTGGTCTTTATGTCTGTCCTCTTTTTCTTTCTCTTCTCCCTTTCTCTCTCTCTCTTCTCGATCTCGTCTCTCTTCTCTCTTCTCTCGTCTCTCGTCTCTCGTCTCTCGTCTCTCGTCTCTCGTCTCTCGTCTCTCGTCTCTCGTCTCTCGTCTCTCGTCTCTCGTCTCTCTTTCTCTTCTCTTTCTCTTCTCTTCTCATCTTCTCTCTTTTCTCCCCTTCTCTTCCCTTATCTTCCCTTCTCTTCTCCTCTCCTCTCCTCTCCTCTCCTCTCCTCAACTTACTGTGCGCCGCGCATGCGCTGCTGCATGCGCTCTTCGCGGCCTGCAACGTCAGCAACGGACAACAAGCAACAGACCGAGCAGCGGCTCCGCAGACCGCCCGCGATCACAGACTCACCGGTTGCCATGGCGGATCAAGGCGCTGTCGATGCGGAAGAAGTGCTGGCGCGAAAGTGACGCCAACGCGTTTTATGGAGTTAGGAGAGCGGCGATAAGATGGCAAGCGCGTTGCGGGGTGGGCCCACAAGGCAGGCCAATCAGACGCCACCGTCGCCGGCCGCGATCGACGGAAATCGAATGCGACGAGAATCGCGAGAAGAGCTGCCTTGCCCATTTGTCCCTTGTTCTCGCGTCGCCGCCTCCGCGCCCGCCCAGCCACTGCCCCCGCCATGGCCTGCAGACCACCAGCAACGCTCCCGCACATGCGCGCGCTCCTGCGGGGCCGTCCGCGCGGCGGGCTGTCGGGCGCCGTGCCGCCGGTCGCGCCGGCGTCGCCGGCCTTCTTCTTTCCCTTCGCTTCGGGACTGCGGCGGTCGTCGAGGCGGTCTGCTGCCGCCACGCGTCCCGCCACGGCGCGGCGCTCGACGTCGGTGCCCAAGGTGCAGAGGGGGGAAGCCCGGACGGCACAGCTGCGCCGGCGCCCCGTCCTCCCCGACGACCTCGCCGGGCTGCGGCCGGCGCTGGCCGCGGCGAGCCAGATGCTCCGGCTCGACGTCACGGCCGACGCGTGTCTGACCACGCTCGAGAAGCTGCGGCCGCTGCTGGGCCAGCCCCGGGTCAGCGAGGCCGATCTGCGGCAAGGTGCGTCCCCTCTTCTTGGCGAGATCCTAGGCGCCGTCTAACAGCCAGTGCAAACGACGGCCGACGACCTGCACACCGTCGCCGTGCTGCTGCTCGCCAGCGACCACGCGGCGCCCGACGGCAGCCAGCACGTGTCCCTGGCCTCCGTGCTGCTGCACCTCGCCGGCGGCGCCGTGGCCCGGCCCGGCGGCCACCTGCCGTCGACGCTGACCGTCATCAGCATGTTTGGGCCGCGGACCGCCGGCGCGCCGGCCCTGACCGAGCGGCAGGCCGCGCAGCACAGCCGCGTGCTGGCGTCGGCCTTTTATGGCGACGCCGAGAAGCGCTTTCTCGCGTACCTGGCGGCGCCGGCCCGCGCCGACGACGCCGGCGACGCCGACGCCGCCGCCATGCGCGCCAACGCCTTCACCCATGCCGGCCTGCTGGCCGAGGCGGACGACCCGGCGCGCGCGCTGCGGTGGCTGCGGGCGGCGCGGGACGCCGGCCCGCGCGGAGCCCGTCCGCACGAGCCCGGCTCGCGCGCGCCGCGCTGGGACTGGGAGCGGCGCTGCCTCGAGGGCATCGGCCGGGTGCAGATGGCGGTGCTGCGCGACGGCGACAGCACGGACCCGACGCAGGCGGACGCCCTCTACCGGGACGCCCGGGCAGCGGTGCGCACGGCGGCGCTCGAGCTCGACAGCGGCGCGGCCTGTCTGCTGCTGGCGACGGACTACGCGGCGCGGACGTGGGGACAAGACACGGACACGGACACGGACACGGACGCCGACCCCGACGCCGAGACGCTGCTCTACCGCGCGGCAGCCGGCGGCACGCCCGGCGCCTGCGCGGTCATTGCAGCGCGGCTGGAAGCGGCGGCGGCGGCAGACCGTCCCGGACACCTGATGGGACCGGACGACTTGCGGCGCTTGGCCAAGGAGTGGCGGACAATGGCAGATGCGCGGTGAGGCCTTGGGCGTGTTCCTATTCCTATTCCTAGTCTACGGAGTCGATCCCCGCGGTTCTCTCCGGCCAGCAGAGACCAGGTTCATTGCTGCCATCTCGACGTTCGTTCGTAGCTCGTCTGTACATTGTCGGTATGCCGGATCCCCGGATCCGCCGATCCGCCGATTCGCCGATTTCGCCGATTTTCCCGATTTTCCCGACATCCATCCCGGAGAGAGAAGGAAAAGAAGAAGAAGGAAGAAAAGAAAGAAGGGAAGAAAAGAAAGAAGGGAAGAAAAGAAAGAAGGGAAGAAAAGAAAGAAGGGAAGAAAAGAAAGAAGGGAAGAAAAGAAAGAAGGGAAGAAAAGAAAGAAAAAGAGGAAAGGTTAAGCAGGAAAGAAGAGGGCGAAAAGGAAGAAAAGAACAACATAAAAACAAATCAACAAAGTACTGATACATCAAAGAGCCTTGGCCGGATGCAGAGCAGAGAACCAAATCAACGCCCTGCGCCGTCCTTTTGAATACCCGCGCCCAACGCCGCCTCCGCCTGCTACGCCCGGCGCCGCTTGCGCCGCGGGGCCTGGTCGTCGCTGTCGCTGTCGTCGTCGGGGGCGTCGTCGGCGGCACGGGCGTCGGCGTCGGCGTCGGCGTCGGCCTTGCGCGCCTTGTCGTTGCCCTTCTTGATGGAGATCAGACAGCCCTGCTCCTTGAGGCGCTTCGTCAGGGCGGTGCTCGCCTGCATGCCGGGAAAGTCCTTGGCGTTGTAGACGACAAAGACGGCGCTCATGGCAGCGGCGACGACGGGCGACGAGCCGCCGGCGCGCATGGCGCGCGGGTCCAGCACGACGAGGGCGAAGCGCAGGCGGAAGGCGCCGGGCGTGCGGCACGAGAGGTCCGGGAAGCAGAAGAAGACGCCCTCGCAGCCGCGCTCGTCGGCGCCGACAAACGGCGACGACACCAGCGTGCCCATCAGCCGCCGCTGCTGCCGGTCGTCGTCCGGCATCGCCGAGCTGTCGCGCGCCCCGGCCTCGTCCCAGATCGAGCAGTGCAGCACCGCGAAGCTCGACGACACGTTGCTGCGCGTGATCGCCCGCCCCGCCGCGCCCGTCAGCTGCACGATCGGCGGCGGGTCAATCACCCGCCGGTCGCGCTCGCCGAACCCGCACGACCGCGCCGCCACCGGCTGCTGCCGCACGTGCAGGCAGTAGTCGCTGCTCTGCCAGGCCGCCGCCGCCGGCACGCCCGCCCGCGCGGCCGGCCCCGGCGCGTAGTACGCCGGCACCGGCGGGACGGGCGACGGGCTGGACGGGTAGGCGTAGCTGGAGGCGGGCCCGAGCGACGGGCCGGGCATCGGCCCCGGCACGAGGCTGGCCGTGAAGCCCGGCGCCGGCACCGTCGCCGCCGTCACGGTCCGCGCCGAGGGGGCGCGCCGTCGCTGGTAGGCCGGCGCGGTCGGTTTGGGCGGTGTGTGCCGTTCCTGCGGTGCCGGCGGCGGTGCATACGGCGGCTCATAGGCCGCTTCATACGGCGCTTCGCGTGCCGGCTCGCGCGGCTCGCCTGGTGCGTGTTCTGGTTCGTGTGGCTGCGCCAGCAGGCTCGTAATCGACATGTGCCTGCCGGGCCGCGGCGACGGGGCGCGGCCGGCCGGCCCGTCGCCGTACTGGCCGTGGTCGGCGCTGCCGCTGGGCGGCGCTGCGTCCCGGCCGTACTCGTACAGATCCCATCCGCGGTGCTGTCTCGCCATCGGGTTGCCCTTGGAACAGCCAAAGCCAGAGGAAGCGGACGCGACGGCGGCCGACATTGAGCGATGGGAGAGAAGGAGTGGGAAGGCGGACGGCGGACGGCGGCTGCTGGCGGCTGCGTCTGCGTCTGCGCTGCGTCTGCGCTGCGTCTGCGTGCTGCGGTCCGGTGGCAGTCCTGTGCGCAGTGCTCATGCAGGCGCAGGAAGGCGGAGGACAGGCGCAGGTGTGCAGCGGCAGAGCAGGGGGGGCGCAGGCGTGCTGCAGGCGTGCTGCGTGCTCCAGGCGTCAGCGTGCTCCGGCGTCTGTGTCGCAGCGACGGCGCTGTGCTCGCGCTACTGTGCATGCATGGAGACGGTGACCGGGCAGGCGGGCAGTCCGGCGACCCTGGTCGGCGGCGCTGGCGGATGTGATGTGTCGCAGCGGCGCTGTGGAGGAGGGGCTTGTGCTTGTGCTTGTGCTTGTGCTGCCCAGCTGCCTGCTTGCGGTTAGCCTGTGATTGTGCGCCGGCACGGGATGCAAGGGAGCCGGGGAGAGGCAAAGGGGAGAGGCGAGAAGGACGGGAGACGGGAGAGCGAGAAGAGGCTGCGGACTGGAGCCGCCTTACAAGGCAGCGGCGAGCACTGGACTGCGCTGATCGCTGGCACTCACTCCCTGGAGCCTCGCCTGGCGCACCACTGATCAGGCACTCACGCCGGGCACGCCCTGGAGCACCCCGGACCTCGCTCGTTTGCTCGTCTGGGCGCGGCTGAAGCCAACGCTGCGCTACGGAGTGATTGTGCAGCGCTAGCCCAGAGCGGCGACCTGGCCGCCAGCAGTCGACTCCGTAGAGGGCCAGGACAGTCTAGAGCGCCAGGACAGTCTAGAGCGCCAGGACTGTCTAGAGGCCAGCCAGGACAGAGCCAACTAGGCCAGAGCCAGGCCAGACCAGAGCGCCAGGACAGTCTAGAGGCCAGCCAGGCCAGACCAGAGCGGCCAGCCAGTCAGAACCCGAACCAAGCCAGCCGGCCTCAGACAGCGCAGCCGAGTGTTCGACAACATCGAGCCGGAAACAGCCGAGAAGACGTGACACAACCGCTGCTGATCCTGCGTCTCGTCTGTGCGTGGCTGCCGAGTGTCTGCAATGTGTCTTCTTGTCTCTGGGCTGATGCCTCGTGCGCCGCCTCTCGGCCTCCAGGCCACGGCCCCACGGCCTATCTCGTACCGTGCCTGGACGGTGCGCCACTGTGTCCGTGCCCGCGGAGACCGTATCGCTTCCGGGCGAGGTCCCTGCTAGCGGCTGCAGGTCGCTACGACTGCAGCGAGGAGGCTGTGCCGTGAGGAGGCTGCACAGTGCCATCGTGCGGTGGCCGAGCTCACACGCACACTAGCTCCTCGCGGCCTAGCCGCTCTGCACGGCCGCTAAGTCTTCTCCACCTGCCGCCCGTTGCCGCTAGGCACTAGCGTCTGTGCTGAATCAGCGGGCGGCCTTGTTTCTATTTACAGAGCGGAGGCAAATCCGACAGCTGTGCTTATCTGCCGGGCGATGAACCGCTGCACGCGAATGCAACGAGCACGGCAGCGTACGGAGTACGTACGCGCAACCGTCTGCGCTCCTTGTTCGTACTGTAGGTGCCGTCGGAACGGAGGACCACGGCTACGCAGACTGTCCGAGCCGGGCAGCGCTCGACACGTTTCTGCCTCTGCCTCTGTCGCCGTGTTGCTTCCACTCGTATTCGTCGTATCACATGCGCCAGGCCCGAGGAATACGGAGTGCAGCCATCACACTTGCACCGAGAAACTCGTACGGTTCGCATGCAACGTCTCGGCAGAAATCTAGGTTTCTGCGCCTCCTGGCGTCCAGCGCTGTCCAGTCGCCTCAGATCCCAGTCGCCTCCCAGTCGCCTCCCAGTCCTCACCCAGTCGCAACCCAGTCGCAACCCAGTCGATACGGTGAGTACGAGCACAACAGCCACCGCCGTCACTCCGCGCCGCTCGTTGCCCCGCCACGAAAAGCAATGCAAAAAGCAACAAAGGCCGCTCGAGCCCTGGCCAAGCGCACACACCTCGTACCGGGGGTCTGGGCGGCGGATACCGGGAAAGCACGAGCAAATCCCGGACACCTGCACAGACCGAGGACGGAGTACGAGTAATGCAATACGCCAGGATACGGTGACTGCATGGAACCCTATCCAGCATCAGCGATTCGTCGCCGGGATTTGGAAAGGGATGTCAGCGCACAGCGTGCTTGGTAAAAGGACGGCGTCGGATCGGACTTGTCGGTGCTCGGCACTTCCGACATCCCTGCTTGCCGTCAGGCTCACTCCAAGAGCATCACTTGTAGACACGGCAGTGAAAGTAAGATACTGTCTCATGACACATCAGTGAAAGTAGCAAGATACTGTCTCACGACACCTAACATCCAGAGTAAATTCTAGGTAACTGTATTCCATAGCCAAAATGCCAATGGCGAGCTTGCGTCTGTAAATATAAACCAGAAATCCAATGCAAATCCTTCCTCCGCTCTATGTTGTGTGAGTGTCGTGTAATGGTAGGGAATATGGTCATGTCGGCGCGCCGCGTCCCTGCGGCAAGAATGGGTATCATGTGTGCCGACGGCCGTCTGCCTGTCGCACAGTTCGGTGCATGTCTCTCAGCCTAGGCGTCATCGTCGTCCTCCTCCAGAAGCGGCCCGCGAATGGCCGGCGCCACGGGGTCGCCCGCGTCGAGGCGGATGTCTTCCATCAGCAGCGAGAGCAGCACCACGGGGACGCAAAAGGCGAGGGCCACGTAAAGGAGCGAGGTCATGGACTCCTGGTATGCGCGGATGATGGCGAGCCGGGTGGGCGAGCCCCATTCGTACGACAGTGCCACGCGCACGCTTGAGTAGATGGCAGTCGCATTGTCGCGGCTGTCGGCGGGCAGGTACTCGGCAAGCTTGGCCGGCACGAGGTGGCCCCAGATGGCGCCCGAGACGGCCGAGCCCAGCGCGATGCCGACCTCGCCCATCGTGAGGTAGACGGCGGTGGCGGCGCTCACCAGCAGGGGCGCGCCGGCGACGCTGGCCTGGATGCCGAGCTGCGTGGGCACGCTCATGAGTCCCGCGCCGGCACCCACGGCCATCTGTGTCAGCACGATGCGCGCCGTGCCGGCGTCGGCCGTGCGGTAGCGCAGCATGCAGGCGACGCCCAGGAGATACAGCATGGCACCACCAACGACAAACGGCTTGTAGCGGCGCACGTGGCGGATAGCGACGGACGCGCTGACGGCGGCAATCGTCGACATGAAGGAGAAGATCTGCGTGATGCGGCCGGCGGTGGCCACGGTCTGGTTGTGGGTCACCAGCAGGTACGAGTAAAAGTACGGCTGCACGGACAGGTAGAAGACGGCAAAGAAGAACATGCCGACGCCGCAGCCGGCGCAAAAGGTCACGTTGCGCAGCAGCGAGGGCGGGATCAGCGGGTGTGGCGCCAGGCGCGGGTGAGCCTCCCAGGCCGGGAAGGCGACGGCCAGCAGCAGCAGGCCGGCCGCCACAGCCATGCCCAGCATCGGGTTGGCCCAGCCGTCGCGCACATTGGCAGCCAGCGTCAGGGGCAGCAGCACGAGCGACAGGGCGGCGCTGAGCAGCAGCATGCCGCCGACGTCGAGGTCGGCGACCAGACGGGAGGCGCGGGCGAGAAGCGACGAGCCGACTTTGCGAGAAGGAGTGGCGGGGCGGCGGCCGGCCAGACCAGTGCGGGCGCGGCGCTGCGCATGGCCACGGCGGGCGCTCAGCAGCAGGGACACGGCCAGCGGAGAGAAGGCGAGCGGCAGCAGCAGCGCCCACATGGCGTAGCCCCAGCGCCAGGAGGCGTGGGCGAGGATGGCGGCGGCGACGGCGGGGCCGATCCAGACGGTAATGAGGAAGGGGGTGTCGGGGATGGCGGAGAGCAGAGCGCGGTGGCGCAGATCGCTCGTGTCGGCGACGAGGATCTGCTGCAGGACCTGCAGGCCGGTGATGCCGGCGGAGTAGAGGATCTGGGCGGCGGAGAAGGTGCGGACGCTGTGGGCGCTGGCCATCTGGATGTAGCCGACGGTGCAGAGCACGATGGCGATGGAGAAGGCCTCGAGGCGGCCGAAGACGTCGGCCATTTTGGCCATGGGGGGTTTGATGACGGCTGACGGTCAGACAAGGACAGGACAAGCACAAGAGAAGAGAACAAGAGAACAAGAGAACAAGACAGAACCAACTCACCATTCACCACGCCCTGCACGACGTAGACGGTTGACAGCAGCGAGTGGTGGTTGAAGGAGCTGACGGCAAAGGCGGCCAGCGGAGCCGTGACCTGGCCCTCGAGCGAGGTGGTGAAGGCGAGCAGCAGCAGGCCGGCGTAGGCGACGGCGAGCTGGTGACGCGAGCCGGCGACGACAATGGGGCCGTCGTCGGTGTCGAAGCGGCGGGGGCCGTCGAGGTCGGCGGGATCGTCGGCGGGCACGCTGTGGTAGCGGCCGTCAAAGGTGGTGAGCGGCGCGGCATCGGCCATGGCGCCGTAGCGGACGCGGAGGCCGGAGCCGGCGAGCAGCTTGGCGGTGTCGTCGTCGAGGAGGTCGGTGTCGCTGTCCGGGGGCGACGGCGGCGAGGCGACGGCGGTGACGGAGGCCGAGGCGGACGCGGTAGCAGAGGCGGCGGCAGAGTGGTCCAAGTCGCCGGCGGCAGTTATTCGCGCGGACATAACGAGAACAGGCCGAGCCGAGCCCGCGGAGCCACGAGGGATAAAGTGGCACGCCAATGGGGCGAGATGGCGCGACTGACCCTAGCCGCGACAGTACAGACAGTTGGCCAGTTGGCCAGTTGTACAGACAGTTGTACAGAACGAGAAGAGAGGCGAGGTGGGCAGAGGCGAGAGACGGAAAAGACCAGATGAAGACAGAACGAAGACAAAAATCACGAAGCAACGGAGCAGCGAAGCAACGAAGCAACGAAGCAAACAAAGACAAAAAAACCGACAATATGACGGCGAATAGACAGCCCGAGAAGCGACAAGCTGACTGCGGCAATAAACGGAGCAAGACGGAAGGATGTTGCAAAAAGAAAGAAAACGGAGAAAACGGACAAGGCAAAGTATCGCAGCGAGTGAGCAGCCGGACGACGGCAGACCGGCAGACGCGCAGAAAAGACGCCGAGACGCCGAGACGCCGAGAGAGCGGACTGTAGCAGACTGTAGCAGAGGACTGTAGCAGCGGACTGTATTCCGTAGCAGAGGCGACAGAAGCCAGAGCCAGAGCCAGAGCCAGAAAAGGACAGAAGCCGAGATGCGACGATACGACGCCCGCGACGCCGCGACGCAGGCACGGCGCGGCACAGCCAGGCAGCAGGCGACAGCGGCAGTGAGCGCCAACAGACGAATCGCCGCAGCGTTGAGGCGGTACGTCGTAATACTGGGCGAGGGGTGAGACGGCGAGGTGTGAGCAGGAGAGAAGAGGCGGATACAAAGTCGATGTACAGATGGCAAAGTAGGAGTACATGGGCCGATCGCACGAGTATCTTACAGGGAGGAAGGCGCAGACGCCTGCCGCCAATACGAAGGCGGCAGGCGCAAGCTGCCCAGTCACTTTGCCAGCAGGGCAGTCGCGCGGTAGTACATCGGACAGATCGGGCGCGGGATGCATGGGGTGACCGGTCGCCGCTTCCTCGTCGCAGCAGGCCGGCGCCCAAGCAGTGTGGCGCGGTGTGGCTGTCGACAAGTGAGAGCGATGCAGCGCAGCACTTCGAGTACAGCAATACCAATACAGCAACGCAGCAATACAGATACAGCAATACAGACAGCAATGCGGCAATCCGCCGGTTGTCGAGTCTGCGCGGGCGGTCGTCTTTCTACACACGACTCCGTACAGTCGCTGGCCCCGTACAGATGCGCGCCATACTCCTGCTGCCAGGCAAAGCAATGCGACGACAGCCCACTCGAGCAGGCAGACACACAGACGGCGGACCCTCGCAGCCTGCTCGCTCTGTGTCCGTACAGAGTAACACTCCGTATTCCCGTGATACGGCGCTGCCAGCTGCATTGGTAGCGCCCGCTAGCCACTGCTAGCCGACGCTTGGCCCCGCTGGCGCTGCTGATTGGCCAGAGATGATCTGATAACACCTAGCCGATTATGACAGACCTACGGAGGTACGAGTAGTACTCCGTACTCGGGAAATAATGCAAGACTCCGCAGCGCGAAGCGCGTCTGCCAGCCTCTTCCTCGGCTGCAGCCTCCGGTGCCGGACAGCGCGCGATGCACGGCTGCGATGCACGGCTGCAGGCGGCCGTCGCGTGCCGCACTCACCGGACGAGTCCGTGAAGCGGTTGAACGCATGGTTGCAGCCTTTTCTTACGCGTTGCGTGGAGGACAAGTACGAATTGCTGCAGGACAAATACACAGGCGCATTGCTGCAGGACGAGTACAAGCGCATTGCAGGACAAGTACAGGAGCATTGCTGCAGGACAAATACAAGATTGCTGCAGGAAAGAAACCAACTACATCGCGCAGACACAGACCGCGCTTTTTACTACTGCCCAGGCGACGGGGCAGCGGGCGGATGCGGTAACGGCCGCGCGCCTGTCGCAGTAGCGCTGCGTAGTGCTTGCGTAGTGCTGCTGGCAGCTGCCCGATATGGTCTCCGTCTGCGGCCTTCTGGCGAGTACTGCAAGTACTTGTACTTGCGTTCCTGCCCCTGTGCGACGACGGCCGGACGAGTAGGAGTGCGCGGATTCGTAAGAGCGAGCGCCTACGGGCCACAAGACCGGCACGCGCGACGAGGCCGTACGGAGTACGATACGAGGACCGACGGAGAAGGGGAAAGGGGAAAGGGGACAGAACGGCAGGGGAATACGGAGAAGATACTCGTCGACACTGGCACACAGCCGCAGGCAGAAACTGCCGCTTCTCGGCCCAGCACAAGAGACGCAACGAGCACAAGCACTCGAGCACACGGACGCTGACGATCGCGAACACAAACGCATGCCGCGCTCACTGCGTCCGACCGCGCAATCGACTGCACCACGCATGCGTGTGCAGTGACGCGACAGGATCTGTATCACCCGCCAGCACTTCCTGCTGACTCATCCGTCCGCGTCGGGCAGCACCCCGCTCGCGGCCTGAGACTGGCTTTCCGGCGGCGGAGCCTTTGCTCCAGCGCGTGATCGCACTGTCACAAGGCAAGAGACCGCTGTCATTCATACATCACAAGGATGACAAAGCTGTCGTCATACATCACAAGGCGCATATGGCAAAGCTGTCGTTCTACCATCACAAAATGACAAAGCTGTCGTCACTCAATAGATTCTCGCTCTCAATGTCGCCAGTACCGGCTCGTCTACTTGTAGTAGACCAAGCGTGCCACTCACTTATCCCATACACTCTTCCCGTCTTTTATACATACATTCTTCGTCTGATGAAGCAATAAGAAATCCACACATTCCCGCCAGCTGCCTACCATCCATGACGACGCATCGACCAGCACAGCGATATTCCAGCACCTCTTATAAACACACAAGACGTTCCGCTCTGGGTATAGCCGGACGCAGAGATAGAAACAAAGTTGTACACACGACCCAGTGGGCACGGCATGCTGAACAAAAGGGTATCGGCATATTCCTGGAGAAACACCCTTCATCCAAGGTAGAAACGAAAAGAAGCAGGAAGAACCGAAAAGAAGCAAGAAACGAAACGAAGCAAGAAAAAGAAGCAAGAAACGAAAGCAAGAAACGAAAGAAGCAAGAAACGAAAAAGGAACGAAAGACCGAGAATGAAGAGAACGGAAAAAGTAGAAACAGTGATGCGCTTTTAGGCCACCAAGGACATGCGTGCCACGAAGCACGTTTTCAAATCGTTAAGGTTGAGCGCCAGCCAACACCCGCAGCGGGCGCCTCTTCTGGCCTGGCCGGCTGCCCAAGAGTCCCTCAGGACTCCTCCATGATCCCACCCTCCACGCCGCCCTCCTCGCGCCACTCACGGCTCTTGTCCGTCAGCCGCTTGACGCCACTCACCCGCGTCGCCCACAGGCTCTCGATCGGCGTCCGGAACGAGAACGCCCGCTGCGAGCTGATCACACCAATCGCCTGCAGCACCGCCTTGCGGCTGTCACGACCAAACACCGCCGGGTGGTTTATCCACTCGAGGCTTGCCTCCAGCTCCGCGTCGAGCGCCGCCACCACCTTGGTGTCGATGCCCGCCGCTGTGTTGATCGTCATGTTGCCCAGCAGGCCGTCGTTGGACCGCGTCCGCGGCAGCGGCGGCGGGTATCCCGACATGCCGGCCGACGGGGACGGCGTGCGCTTGCGCTCTGGCGTGCCCACCGCGAAGATCGGCGAGCCGTCCAGGCCGTTGTGCGGCGTCGACGGTGTCGACCCCTTGCTTGCCCCCGCCGCGGCCTGCGGCGGCACCGGCGGCAGCCCGCCTTTGCCGAGACCTTTGAGGATCGACCGCGTCTCGTGCAGCAGCGTGTGCGCACGCTCGTGCTGACCGCGGCTCACCAGCGTCAGCGCCCGCGTCAGCATGTCTGACGTGAGCAGCTCCATACGCCGCTGCACGATGCTTGGGTGCGGTGGGATCGGCGGCGTGTTTTGCCACGACCGCGACTTGTGCTGGTTCGTCGCCGGCAGCATCGTAATCGCCAGCAGCGATGGCCGCGGCATGTGCAGCACCGTGCCGTCCCGTAGAATGTCGCCCCAGCTCACGTCCGCCTGGATGAGCGGTACTTCTTCCACAGACAGCGCCCGCGGCTCGTCCTGGTCCACGGGACCGCCAAGCGCCTCTAGGCCGGAGACGATCGTCTCCCACGCATCTTGCGGCAGCTGTTCCTGCGATGCGTTGTCTGGCAGGATCACAAGCTGCACGAGAATGTCCCGCTTGTCGCCAAAGCGCAGATCGCCTAGCGAGGCCTCGGCATCCCGGCCCGTCGCACGCTTCGTGATCTGGAGAGCGCCACTGATCTTGTGGAACTTGGCAGGCGAGCCCTCGGGCAGCTTGAGCTTGAGTTTCACGTTCTGGTGCGAAAGCGTCTGCATCGCACCCAGACAGCCCGCAAGGCACTCGCGGAGCATCATCCAGTCTTTGACGTACGTGTACGATGCCTTGGTCCGCGTCGAAAGCTCGATCATCGTATCTGGCTTGTGCGTCATTCCCAGCCCGAAGGAGTGAATCGCAATCCTAGACTGTTAGTACGCAAACCGCAGGCTGTGAAGCGTAACAAAACTTACTTGGCCGCTTCGGCACGCGAGACAACGAAATCGACGCTGTCGGCATCAGATGTAGAGGCGTCGCTGATAAGCAGGATTGTCGCAATCGGGTTGTTGTACTTTCGCTGCATCAGCAGGTCCATGGCCACGTTCGCGCCCTCCACCACATCGGCGCGGTGGCTCTTCTGGCCGACAGGCTTGATGGACGAAAGCACGCCACTCCAGCCGGGCCAGGCCTTTGTCGTCATGCCCACCACGGGCACGCCGCCACCACCCGAGCCAAAGGTGACGAGGCCCATGCGGTCACGCTCGCCCAGCGTGTGTACCATGAAGCGCAATGCATCACGAACAAGGTTGATCTTGACGCCCTGCATCGACGACGAGATGGGCACCACCACCACCACATCAATGGGCACATGGATGGAATTCAAGGGCGTCGCCGACATGGGGCTCTTGGTGTAGCTGGTGTACTCAGTCGGCGCCGTGGTGACCGACTTGCCGCCACCCCAAGACGAGGCTACAGACGGCTGGCGCTGAAGCTTGCTGCTGCCAGGCGTGCGCTGCTGATGCTGCCAGTCGTCCTCCTCGGTCTCGGAATAGTCTCCACGGTCGTATTCGGGGCTGCGCATCGGAAATGCGTCAAGAGTATTCAGATCCAGCAAAGCCTGGTACCACAGTTTCAGCCGGTTGCGGTTGTCGAAACGCAGGTGGAATTGAGGCAGTTCCGCCACCGACAGGCTGAGTGTCAGGATATTCTCGTCAGGCGAGCCGTTCTCAATCACTTCGTTCAGGTGCTTCTTGATCAATATCGAACCTTTGAGCGTGCAGCGCGTTGTCTTCCGTGGCGGACCGTTTGCGCCGTCCCACTGCTGAGGGGGTGCGACAGAGGCAGAATTCTTCTTCTCCTTGACGCAGATAAGCATCTCGGCAAACAGGAAGCACTCCAGTTCCTGCCAGGCAACCTTGTCCTTTCCAACACGCAACGTGCCGTAGAGTCGCAGTTTACCAAAGCGGCTGAAATCCAGGCCGTGCCAGTTATCCACGCGGCTGCGCAGGTTCTCCGTCATCTCTTCGAGCACCTCGGGCGACTCGTACGGGTAGAAGCGCGGCGCAGCAGGGACCGGCGACTGTGGAGGGGGGTAGCCCTCATCGGCCGTCTGGCTGCGCAGAATCTGGCTCGATAGCTGAGGTAGAGGAGCACCGCCTGCTTGAAGGTCATTCGGGTCTGCCCGCCACTTATTGTCGGGAACCTCCACAGTGACAAGACAAGTGAGCGTCTGTTGTTGGCGCGAGCGGCTAATGGTTGGAAACTCGGAGCGGACGGTGACAATTGGGAGAGGGATAGGGTTGCGCGTCATTTTTGTCGGGCTCGAGGGTGTCGTCTCCATGGCCTGAACGTCGTAGTCGTGCGCTCTCCGAGGACCACCACTCTGCGTCGTTTCGGGATAGCCACCGGACGAGGCAACGCCAGTAGCCTCGCTATCGCTGCGGCCGTGTCGCGAATTGCCGTACCGATCAGCCGCCGATTCGCGGCCATCGCGGCTCTCGCGAGGATCGCGAGGATCGCGGGGATCGCGATAGCTGCCAGCCGTGGAGCCTTCACGCGTACCGCCCATGTGGTGATTGCCAGCCATAGCTGCGCTGCTAGTGCTCATGGGGCCTGGCCGCTGGTTCGAGCCACGACTCTGGGGGCGTGCTGACTGTTCGTCCCAACCACCTGGGGTGGGCGTCGGTGTTCCGATAGACCGGTGGTCCGCCACGGACACGGACCGGACCAGATTGCTAATCTTTTCTATTCCGAGTCAGACAATGCGCTGGATGTCCATTTCTCTGGGCGGTAGCTGGAAGACTTACCAATATCGAGAACATTGCCACCTCGGCTGGTGTCGAGGTGCAGTGGCGCATTGCATGATGGGCAGTACTGCGCCTCGAACTCGCGCATAAACTCGTAAAAGCACGCCTCGTGAGACACGTGGGTACAGGAGAACTGCAATATGCGCTCGCCGCGAAGGGTATGCTCTAGAGGCTCTTCACAGACAGCGCATTCGCCGCCCACAAAGGTGCGCTCCCTCCGGGTGCGGCTCCGATCGGAAGCCATGGCCATGGACGAGTCAGGCCTTGACGGCGCCTCGGACGGTCTGAGGGTGTTGACAGAAGGCGCCCGGTGCGACGGCGGACCAATGTTCCCGCGTGATATGGAAGAATCTAGGTGAGGACCAGCGGTTAGCAGGCTTCGCGGCCGGTGCGAAGTCCGGGTGAGCCAGAACGGGCTTACACTTTTCTGGGTAGGTAGAAGTAGAGGAATCGACGGTTGTGTACGACCTTCCACTGCTAGAGTAGATAGGCCGGTCGTGATCGCGTCTCCAACCCGGTCGATTATGTTCCAAAGGTGGAAGTCCTAGGTCGCGCAATCCCAAGGAAGATATGGTGGATGGGGCTTCTCGCGCCCGTTTTTCGCTCGCGTGGCCGTGGGACTTGCCGTGGGATCGAAAAAACATGTGGGAGGGATGGCAGGGACGCTTTTCGGCAAGGTGATGTTGCGGGTTCGTTTTTCGCTGTCGCCTCTGTCGCCTCTGTCGCCTCTGTCGCCTCTGTCGCCTCTGTCGTCTCTGTCGCCTATAGCTTCCAAAGCTTCCAGTTTTTGGTGCTCAAAAGGGGCGAGAATCGAGCTGGGCGTGAAATTTTCGGGACGTCCGGGGGCAGCAGTGATCGGGCAATTCGTTTATCTCGAGCGTTTATGATTCGTAGGCATAAAATGAATACGAGTCAGGGATATGCAAGCGAGTCGTCGAGTCGAAATCGCGTTTGTCGAAACTGGCAATCGTCGTTGGCGAGACAGTGGAAAAGTGGTTGCTTCGTGGGTCTCCTTTATGAATATGGTTCGTTTTGCAAAATGCGCAGGCGGTACCTCGTACTCGCAGTTCACCGACAGAATTGTATCTCACTTCGAAAGGTTGGATGTAACGGTCCAGGCAGCGTTCCCGTGCTGTAGAGCAGTGGTACGGGTTCAAGCAGGGGGTCGAGAACGAACGAGGAGGAACGAGAGCGCAAGTGGGTGCGGCGTCCACACGTCAGGGGCGGGAAGCAGGGAGACTTATGCTCCGAGGTGGCGTTGGTGGCGCTGTTGGGAGAGGATGGCAGTGGCCGACGGGGGATCGTGGGCAAGAGGTCACTAATAAGCGCAAGCAGATAACGACAGGGAAGCAGAGGGGTTGGATTTGGGGGAGGGCGTGTGGCAATGGCGTGTGGTGAAAGGCGATAGGCGTTTCAGGGACGTGGTATCGACAATGCCGGATCGCAATTACAGGTACCAGAGAATGTGAGTCGCACGCGGTTCAGAGACGGAGGAAAAAGTAGTCGAGTGCGTCGCAGGCGAGATTGCGAGATTGCGAAAAAGCGAAAAAGCGAAAAGCGAAAAGCGAAAAGCGAAAAAGAGAACCGGGAAGAGAGAAGATGGAAGCACTCCGTAGAGAAGACGGGCGGACTCAGCCGATGCGTTATTTGCTGAAACTGCGGGAGTGAGCAAACCAAGAGCTGTGAGACCGATCCTAGAGGAGCCAAAAAGACGGCCGGCGACCGAGAGCATGGATGGTGGGCTGTGTAATGGCTGCCTTCCATCGCCGCGGTAGAAGCCGCGCGGGGGCGGCAGAGAGCCAACGGGCGCGGCATTGCGCCCGAGCGAACAGCGGCATTGGGCGACGCGCCGTGCCAAGTAGCGCGAGTGACTGGAGTGACTTACCGAGACAGGTGTAAAGCAAAGGAAAGACAAAGAGCGTGTGCCGCGGAACAGCTGCCGTGGAGCGGGAGCGGGTAGAATCGAGGCGAGGAAACAAAGAAGCGAAGAGGCAAGCGCGGGGGCCGAAGGACGAGACAAGGCTGAGGTCGTCGAGTGCCGTGACAGGCCGGTGATGATCGTCGTTGCGCGTGGATGCGTTTGGTTTGGTTTGCGTTTGCGATATCCGATTCCGATCTTCTGGTTTCCGTTTTGTCCTGCCGATGGGTGCTCGTGCCGGCTGGATGGGCCGCTCGCCGGGAGTCCCGTCGTGTGCTCGTTCGGCGTCGTTCGGCGTCGTTCGGCGTCGTTCGGCGTCGTTCGGCGTAAAAGCACGCGCCGGGAACGAAGCTGACGCAGGACAGGATCGAGAAAAGGGCGGGGGAAGGGAGAGGAAGCCAGTGAGTATCTTAAGTCGCGAGAAAACCCGCAGTCCTCGCAATGCTTCGAAGGGGCGGCCGAGGCGTGCCTTCCGTTCTGGCGTCTGGCGTCTGGCGTCTGACGGCAGCTTCTGACGTGCGGCTTGTTCCCTTTTGGGAAAGAGCAAAGGGGAAGGGGAAGGCACCGGTGGATAAGATGAGCCAATGGGGCGGACAGGCGTTCGGGCCAGATGTGGGGCGGACTAGGTAGGCTTTTAGCTTGCAGATGACAAGTACAAATCAAAGTACGGAGTACATTGTGATCGCTCAGCGCAGCGCTGCAGGCGTGATGGACAGCAGCCGCCAAGCGACGACGCGGACGCCTGGACTGAAGCGAAGACCACGCAGACCGACAGCAGGACACGAACACGAGCACACACAAGCGCCGACGACAAAACAGGCCGCCCAGTGGCCCCGTGGCCCCGTGGCGGCGATCCTGGTCCTCCAATGCCGCTGCCGGGTCGCCGGAATGGATACGACATGTGCGTTGGACTACGGAGTATGAAGTGCGTGACGACAGGGCAAGGATGGCCGGGACCTGCTGCTGGCCGCCGGGCGCAGTTGTGCGCTGGCGATGCCTCGGCGGAGCTCAAAGTAGTACGGAGTACGGCATTGCCCTGCTCATACGGATGCGACGTACGCGATGCCGGGGCAGCCTGCTCGAGGTTCATCAGGACGACGGCTCTAGGATACGACTTTGTCATGCTCATACTCGTACGCCTCGTACTCGGATAATAGCAAACACGCACTCGTTCGCCGTACATAGCAAATATCGTGCTCGCCGTGCTCGCTAGCAGTCGCTGCTGGCTAGAAGCCAGCTAGAATCCCTGGCCGCCTCGCGTCCAGCTTCTTGGTACTGTACGAAGCAGTCCAGCGTACAAGTACCTATACTCCGTCCGTCTGCAAGTAGGCCAGAAGCGGAAAGGCCAGGATGTGTGCTCGACATGGGATCGCGGCGCTCTGGGTTCCTGTCGTTCGGTCTGTCGCTGGGAGAGGAAGCCCCTGGGCAATGGCTCCGCCCGGAAGGAGACGGATGAGCAGCGACAGGTCCACTGCGGCAGCGACGCGAGACTGCGCTACATGGCAGGTCGTTTGCAAAGTACAGCAAGTGTCGCCGTGATTGTATTCGCAGTACTCCGTACTCTTGGATCTGCTCTGCGTTGTGAGTATCTTCTCCGACCGTCACCTGACCGCATTTGCGTGTTAGTAAGCACGAGCGGGGCAGATTGGTACGGAGAAGTCAGTTCTTCACGGAGTACTTACCGTACGGAATAATAAAACTTCATCGCATCGACACATCACGGCCCGCACTCTGCGCGTCCGCGAGCACTTACCGTTCAGCTCGTGGCCGCGACTCCGCCGGCGGACAGAAACGTCTAATTTCCGCAATAGCGCCAGAGAACACATGTCTGCCATGTGTCCTAGCGCGAGCCGCTGCTCCAGGCCAATATTTGTCGCACCCACTACGCGAAAGGCTGGCCGTACGCGGCCCTCGGCGCATCCTTCGAGTGCGAAGTACGAGTACGAGTACGGAGTACGGAGCGGGAAAACAAAGTACGAGTACGAGTACATACTCGTACGACGCTCGGCACCTGCATCGGGAGACGTCATCCACACGAGCACGTTGCCATTCGGTGGCCGCCCAAACGGTGAAAGCAACAGATGCAAGCCGCTCTTGGCGCAAGCCGCGGCGGTGGGTCTACGGGGCTCTTCCTTCTGGTGCAGGTTGACAAAGTGCGAGACAGCTCTGCTAACCTCGCAGTGCATATCGACAAAGTATCACAGGTCGTCGGTGCGGCCGCCTGCGGCCTCGCCATTGTGCTCGGACCCGGCTCTAGTGCTGCAGAGAAGCATGCCAGAGTGGCCCAGCATTGCATAGCGTCTCAGCAGCAGGAAGGACGCCGGCGAGTGCGTGATTGAGCGCGCGGGTACGAGTACTGAGTACTCCGTACAAGTATGCACGAAATACTCGTACGTACTCGTACGGCGTGCTCCGCCGAGCAACATCGCGACACGCAGACGTCTCTCTACGAGTACATGCAAAGTATCCCGTGCCTTTCTGCGATCGCACTATTTTGGGCATCTTCCGAGGGCCTTCGAGCAGGCCAGCTAGTCGGTAGGGACTGCCAGATCTCAGCTTTCCGTCGGCCGAGACGGCGGAATCACGTTGCGGCGAGTGCTCGCCCGACACGACCGCCGGGTCACGCCAGAAGCAGTCTTCTGCGCGTACGAAGATCACTCGTACGAAATGAATACCCAGCAAGAGCAAGTGGACAAGACAGGGACATGGATGCGCATCAGCACAGCCCTGCGGAAGACCTGGGCCAGAAGCCCCTACGAGTACTCGTACTTGTACTTCTAGTGGGTCGGTCCTAACGGCGGCATCCCAGAAAACGAGAAAACGAGAGACCCTTGCCACGAGGGCCGTCCACTCCTTGCCTTGTACGGTTCGCAGGACGGCCGCCTTTGGTTCGCAGGATGGCCGCATTTCATTGCTGTAATGAGCATTGTAATGAGCCATGCATAAGGCCTAAATTCGCGTGCAATACGAATTTGCAAAGTCTGCTTGGAGCCGAGGAAGGTGCGAGGAAGTGGCCAGAAAACGTGCACGTGGGCTCCGTCTCGCATCTCCGCTCTTTGCATACCGGTGTTGTGCATATTGCGTCGTCGGTGAGGAATCATTGCATATTCGTCTGCAGAGTACTTTGCGTCGATGCGACTCCGTGCAGCCGCTCTCTCCGGCCCCGCGTCGCATGTCCGCCGCGATTAAGCGCAACAGGCAGCGGCAAGGAGAGCCGGCGGCGGTGCCGCCTGTCGGCTGATGGGGGCGAGAAGACGCGGCGATGCGAGCAGACGCGGCGATGCGAGCGGACATCACAGCGTCCGGCTGCCGCGGCCGTGCTCGGCCGTGACGCCGGAGCATGACTCCGTATGCGACGCTCGTCCGCGCTCGATCCTCTGCGCGCCATGGTCGGCCGTCTGCTAGTGCCGGCCGATGGTCTGTCACCTCTCACCTGTGGCCCGCCGATCCGGTGGAGGCGCCGACGGAGAACAGAGTACGGTTGCAGAGCCCTGCCAGAGTCGAGCACACTGCCGCTGTCCGAAAGCGGGAATCCAGTCGCGCCAGGCCGTCTTGCTGAGACGCCGGCGAGCCTGAGACGGGTATGTACGGTACAGCGCGTGCCGCGGGCAACGAAAAAGAAGGCATTGTTGCTCTGGCGGCAGACGGACAGCGGCGGCCGAAACGTGCCCAGTCCGCTGTGCTCTTGTGCATACGAGTACGGCGTGCACGCGTATTCATAGCCGCGGCGAGTACGGAGAGTACGGGGTTTGGCAGAGGGCACGCAAACGGCTGCCAGCTTCCCGCCCAACGGTCGCCCAGACGGCCGGCTCAGCCTTCTCGCAACGTCCACGATAAGAGCAGTACGGAGTACTTTGCACTTGTACTCGCCTCTCCGGCCGCGTTGCACCCGCCGCCACACCTTCCCCTTCGGTCGTGCCGCCATGCTGCATCGCGGGATCCTGCGGAGAGTCTCGGACGTTGTCGCCGTCTCCGGCAAGCTGCAGCATGCTCCAGTCCGCGCACAGCTCGATCCTTTTCGTTTCATGTGGTGCTATTGCCTCCTCGCGTCGTAGTCCACCAAGACAGTCGCAGACCTTGCCGTCGGGCTCGCCGTCTTCTGGTGCCGCGCCGCAGGAGCTCGCCCGTGTCGCAGCCGCGGCGTCTCGTGGTAGCATGCACGATGCACGATGCACTCCTTGTCACGGCTCCTGCACACGACGCGCTGCTTTGGGCGATAGCGCACCTCATGAGGGGGCACATCAGATACCTACGAGTACTCCGTGCACCAGACCCAGCGGCGCGGCCAGATCGGCAACGCTTACCGGAATGGCTGTGGGTCGGTTGGTCGATGGCTGTTGGTTGTCGTTGGCCGACTGAGGCTGCATGCTGCACGATGCACGGGGACCTGCTCATAAGGGATGCAGGTCCGTCCAGTCTACTCCGTCATGCACCGACGTTGTGCTGCCGTGCAGTCGTGCATTTGTATGTGATTGTTGAGACCAAGGCTCGCAGACTTTGCCGTATCTCGGAACATTTCGTGGTCGGTTTTCCTGCGAATAACAGTAATATTGCTAGAAGGCGAGAATTAGTCTGATAAGCCAAGGACCAAACGAGAGTGATAATGCCATCATGTACGAGTACAAGTAGTACTCCCATACTCATCTCGTTCGCGCACGAATAATAGGATATCACGAGATGACAGACGTTCTACGGAGTCGGTACACGGCCGCTTCATAATCATAGCGCAGTCGCCGCCCAAAGGATCACTCGTACGAGTCACGCGCATAAGACGGCGCTTTTTCTACTTGTGCGCTCCCGCTGGATGCCGTCTCCTGGTACAAACGACCCGCTGCCGCTGGACGGCCGCCGTGCCACCTCGCTTTGACGCTGATCGGTACTCCTACAGAAAGTGACTGTGATGGCCGTGCCTGGGCCTTTTGCTTTTTACTGGCAGCCAGCCTCGAGCCGGTACCGTCGCAGCGGCAGTACAACAGCACTACTCCGTACCCGTACGGGACACGGTCACTTGCACACGAAAGGCCCCTGCATCGGCTCGCTACTGCATGCAGGCTGCGCGCGGCGCTGCTTCGCGCGGCCTAGCTTGGAGGAGCCGACGCGGCAGCCCGGTCGAGATGGAGACGCCGGCGGCCCAAACGAACAGTCACATCGGCCAGCTGCGTACCAAACAGCCAACGAACCGGTGTCCGCCGGCGAGCAGCGAACCAAGCAGCCCGCGAACGGTCAGAGGATCAAAGCGCCGGCAATCCCGCCCAGCAACCAAAAAGCGCTCCGGCACGGTTGAGGCTCCGCGGCGATCTCGTACGACGCCGCTCGCCGGCGGCCCTGCTCCTGCCGAGCAACCCGACTGGAGGACGGCAGAGGCGCCGGCCCTGCCCACTGTCTTGCCGTCCGCCTGCGCTCGCCGGCTGCTCGTCTGTCATCTCGCTGTCTGTCACGAACGTGCACGCTTCCTCCGTGCGCGAGGACTGGCCGTAGCGGTGGCCGCGATACAATTGTATTGTTGCTACAAGGCTTCAGATTCCCTAGTGTCCTTGTTTGTGACTCTATCCGTATGTCCACCGAACATGGGAAATAGCAAATCCACAAGACGCAACTACTGTTCGCCCTCTAGTCCTCGTCCCAGTTCTGGACTGTTAGCAGGTGCATGCAGGAAGGGAGCCGCAGTTGCCCATCAGAATGCACATACCGGGTTCGGTGCTGGTGGCTTGGGACCGCCGGCTTGCCGGGCCACAATGATCTGGTCCACCGACAGCACGGTGCGTGCCGACTCCGTGGCCAGCTTGATGGCCCAGCTCTTGCTGGCGAGGAGATCCAGGATGCCCGCCTGCTTGGCGTCGAGCGTGCCCGTGCCATCGTCGTTCTGTGTCGTTAGCAGGCAAGCGGAGACAAGCACCCAAGACAACACGTAAACTCACCTCCACATCCACGCCGTAGGTCCACTCGTCCTTCTTGTGGGCGGCCGCGTAGAGGCGGCTGAGCACCTCGGTGGCGTCGAGGCCGGCGCTCTCGGCGAGGGTGCGCGGCACGACCTCGAACGCCTCGCCGTACTTCTTGATGGCGTACTGCGCGAGGCCGGGCGTCTTCTCGCCAAAGGCCTGGAGGCGCTCCGTGAGCTGCACCTCGGTGGCGCCGGCGCCGGGCACGAGGCGCGGGTCCTTGGTGATGGCCTTGACGACGTTGACGCCGTCGTCGACGGCGCGCTCCACGTCGTCGAGGTGGTTCTGCGTGGCGCCGCGCAGCACAATGGTCGCCGTACGCGTGACGTCGTTCTCCTGCCGGAAGACGGTGACGCGGTCGCCGCCAATCTCGAGCGTCTCGACCACGTCGATGCTGCCCGTCTCCTCGGGCATGGGCGCGCCGAAGCGCGCGAGCGGCGTCGCGCCCACGACGCGGCATATCCGCCGCAGCTCAAACTTGCTGAGGATCTTGAGCACGAGGATGCCGTAGCGGTTGAGGTAGTGCATGGCGAGCTCGCCGACCGTCGAGCCGGCCACGACGACGCGCAGCCCGACGTCGTGCAGCGCCTTGACCGCCGCCTCCAGCTGCACCTCCTCGCCCTTGGTAAAGTCCATCATCTCCTGCGCGTTGTGCAGCAGCACCGTGCCCTTGGTCTCCGTCTGGCTGATGTCGATCGGGCACGAGAACACGGCCACCTTGGCCCGCGCCGCCTTCTTGACCGTGCCGTCCGGCGCCTTGGGGAAGACCATGCCGCGCACCACCCGGCTCTGCGCCAGGCTGCCGCCCATAATCTTGACCACCCGGATGTTGTCCACGCTGAAGAGCGCCGCGTTCTTGGGCAGCACCGCCAGCACCGCCTCGGCCACCAGCTCCGCCAGAAACGCCTCGTTGCCGCTCTGCTTGCTCGCCACCACCGTGCGGATCGCCTTGCTCAGCTCCGCCTGCGACCGCACGTCCGCCACCTTGTCCACCGCCAGCTCCTCGAGCGTCTCCAGCGCAAACTTCTGCGCCCGCTCGTAGCCCGTCACAATGTCCGCCGTCTTGAGTCCCATCCGCAGCAGGTCCTCGGCCTTCTTCAGCAGCTCGCCCGCCAGCACAATCACCAGGTTCGTCGCGTCGCCCATCTCCGCGTCCTGCTGCTGGCTGGCCATCACCAGCAGCTTCGCCGCCGGGTGCACCACGTCGAGCTCGCGCAGGATCGTCGCCGCGTCCGACGTCAGAATCATCTTTTGCAGGTGGTTGATCACCACCTTGTTGCGGCCGTACGGGCCCAGCGACGTCTGCACCGTCGACGAGATCGCCCGGCACGCATCGATGTTGCGCAGCACCGCGCCATCTTCGGAGTCGTAGCTGCGGCCGTCAGCATGAAACAGCAGACACGCAAAACACACAGCACACAGCACACAGCCCACAGCACACAGCACAGCACACAGCACAACCACACAACAGCACAGCACACAGCACACCCGCACAGCAGCACAGCACACAGCCCACAGCACAACAGCACAGCACACAGAACATGGAACATAGCAGTGAGGGGGGCAAAAGGGGCACCACGCACTTGTTGTAGCCCTGCTTGAACAGGCCCGCGTTCGGGGCATTCGGGATGTTGAGAGACATCGTGGCAATGCTGTCGAGAGCAGAGACCGGGTGATGGCGGTTCGCGCGCTGGGTGTCGCGGTGCGGTGAGCGTCGAGGTTGCGGACAGCTTCACTGGCGGGGCAATGAAAAAAACATTATGGAGCTTCATAGAATGAAGCCTTACGGCGTGCTGTACTACACGCCACAGCAGCCACAGCCGAATAGGGGCTGGCCTGCAGCCTCAGGCAAAAACGTTCATCCGAGCCCAAAAGGGACTAGCGCACAAGGCTGCCAGCTGCTGGCTGCCAGTTGCCCGTTTGGCGCGTCGCTGTGATCGCTGTCGCGAATCCCGTCTCTGCCAAAGGGCGCCGCCTTTTCTGCTTCACTCCACCACCCATCCGACATGCGATAGCCCGCTGGCCGTCTGCCACTGCCACGCCATCGACCTGTGACTGAGACGCCTGGACCGTGCCATTTCCTGGCCCTCTTTTCGACTGATCTCTTTCTCGCCATTGACGCGGCTTTCTTGGCTGTCGCGATGGCTCCTTGTAAGACGCTCCTGGCACTGCGGCAATGGCAGCCTGGCCATCTGCCGATCTGGCGATGCGGCCAAGCTGCTGCTTCAGCGACACCCCAGACGCTGACGTGTCACGCTAACAGCCAGCGCAGCACCACCGTCGCTTCCGCCCTCCGTCGAGGAGGCGTACCGTCGCAAATGCCTGCAGCTGAAGCAGCGCATGGCCGAGGTGGAAGAGACCAACGATGCCGCGCGTGTGCGGCTAGCCCGGCTCAAGCGCCAGGTCGAGAAGCAGAGACTGGAGCGTGCTTTCCTGCTCGAGCAGCTGGCCCGACGCACCAGCACAAACGTGGAGGACTCCGACGGCAGCCCCAGCCCGCCCCCGACAGTACGTTTGCCCGTTTCTGTTCGTTTTCTCTTTCTCTTTTCTCGTCTCTCTGTGCCCTGTGTCCTCCGCTAACACGCCCGGCAGCCAAAAGACAAGCCTCTGCGCACGAAGCGCGGCCACCGCAAGGCCTCCCTGACGGGCGCGGGCGAGCCCGGCTCGGCCGCCGCCACCTTTGTCGGCCAGCACGCCCAGGCGCAGTCACCCGGCTCGGACGCTTTCAGCGCCCACGTCGACAGCCAGACCCACGGCGCGCCGTCCGCCAAGAGCGGCAAGAGCAAGAGCAAGGCCAAGGACGACGGCAGCGGCAACAAAGCCGTCAACGGCACCGCGGGCGCGTCAAAGCGCGCTGCCAACGGCTTCGAGCTCTACTGCGCCGAGGCGCGGCCTGCGCTGGCCGAGAAGAAGCAGGCGGCCGCGGCGAGCAAGGCCAAGAAGGCCGGCAGCGACGACGATGACGACGCACACAATGACGAGGCGGACGTCGACATGGCCGACGATGAAGGCGCCGTAGCAGCGAGCGTCGAGGCGGAGCTGGCGCAGGCCTGGAAAGTTCTGTCGGAAGCCGAGAAGGACGAGTTCGAAGCGCGTGCCAAAACCGAGGCGCGACGGGACAAAAACAAGGCCGACAGCGAAGAAAAGAAGGACGGCGCGGACGAAGCGGACGGCGCGGACGATGTGGCCGGCAAGCAGGACAAGGCCGGGGAGCCGGGGGCGGCGGCCGGGGCGGCCAAGAACGAAGACACGGAGATGGCCGACGGAGACACCGGCGCCGCGCCGACGCCGGCTGACGACAAGGAGTAACAGGGTGCGAGCGAGCGGGCGTTTGTGAGCCGCCGGTGATTGGCAGGCGAGCGCTGTGCACCTCACCAGGCTGTGCTGTGTGTCTTGGTCTTTCCGTAACGTCCCTTTTCTCTCACACTTTTTTTGTTTCCTCGGACAAGGGGCAGGGCCAGGTTTGGGCGCTGAATTTGTACAACTAGACGGGCATAATATCACTTGGGATTTGTGTATTTGCGTGAATCCATGGTGCACGAAAGCTATATGAAAACAGAGCATAGAGAAACGAGCTGTATTTCTTCGTGGATCCATGGTACAAGAAAGCATGTGAAAACAAAGCATGGAGAAACGAGCTGTATTTCTTCGTGGATCCATGGTACAAGAAAGCAGGGGAAAACAGAGCATGGAGCTTGAAACGAGCAAAGGTTGTCCAGCGATAAGGGCAACCACGCAAGAGGGAAAAAATGCAAGTGGGAAACAAGCTGCCGTTCTATACAATCATGTTCAATGTGCGCTGCGCTATCGCCTGCATCCGTACGCAGTAGCATGTCTCTTGTCTGTTCTTCGTCTTGATCCTGTGATTCGTGTTTTGTGCCGTGAAGCATCCCATATCTAGAGTACGTGTTTCCTCTCGGCTCCCGGGCCGTCCGCCTGCAGTGGCCGGCTCTGCTCAGTCGCCGGCGTACACGTCCACGATGATGTTGATGGCGGCGACGACGATCTCGGCGGCGACGAGGATGATGACTGTACAGTTAGCGACGCAGAGACAAGGAGAGGAGAGAGGAGAGGAGAGAGGAGAGGAGAGGAGAAAAAACGCACCGATCCACTCGAGCTTCTCGCCGTGGCCGTGGCTGAGCTGGTCCTTGAGCACGGCCAGCAGGTCGGCGATGACGTCGAGGCGCTGGGTCAGCAGGCTGATGCGCTGGTCCATCTCGAGATAGGTGCGCACGGCCTGGTAGACGGGCTCGAGCTGCGGCTCGACCCAGAAGAGCTCGGGCGTGTCGAGCACGGAGCCGTTGAGGTGGATGTTGATGCGCAGGATGAACAGCTCGCCGATCTGCATGTTGATCTGCGTGCGGCTCAGCGCCATGGTGCCCGTCAGCGCGATCTGCGTCGGGTAGTCCTTGCACGTCTCGATCGTCGACGCGATGAGCTCCTCAAAGAGCGACGTCTTGACGCTCTGCGCGAGCGCGTGCGCGATCGCGAGCTTCGTGCGGTAGCCGCGGTCGTCGCGCAGCGCGATAAAGTCGTTGTAGATGCGCGCCTGGTACTCGCGCGTGTAGTAAAAGTTGAAGAACTCGGCCTCCACGTCGTCCGGCCCCAGCTTCTCCGTCTCGAAGCGCGCCAGCTCCTTGAGGAAGCGCTGCTCGTGCGCCTCCGCCATGCCCCAGATCACCACCACGCCGTAGTCGAACAGAAACACCTCGGGCGTCCGCACTCGGATGTCGAGGTCGACGGCGCGCGCGCGCTCGCGCTCGTCCACACGGTCGTGGTCGTGGTCGTGGTCGTGCTGCTCCGCCGCTTCCGCATGGCCCTCGTAGTACGCGACGCGCGACTCGTCGCGCCCGGCCGCCTCGCCGTTCGCGGCCTCCTCCTCCTCGCGCGCATGCCAGTGGTGCTCAGGGTGATCGTGCGCCAGCGCGCCGCCCTCGAGGTCGATCAGGTCGTCGTCGTGGCGGCGCTCCGTTTCCCCGTTCACAGCCACTTCGCCCGTCGAGTACCGCCGCTCGGGGTAGAGCCCCGACGGTGCCAGCAGAGGCTGGGACTCGCGCTCGGGCTGCCACTCCTGTTCGCTCTGCAGATCGCGCTCGTGCTCGCGCTCGTGCTCGCGCTCACGCTCGTGCTCACGCTCACGCTCATCGTCAAACACCTGCTGCTGGCGACTGTCTGCCGTGCCGTGCGGTTCTTGGCCGCCAGCGCTGCTGCTCGCCGCATTCTTGCCAAAGTCGTAGTTGTACGGCGTGTAGATGCACTCGTCAATGAGCTTCGGGTTGGTGCCGCGGGTCTTCGCCCGGCCCTTGAGGAAGCGCATCAGACCCTCCATCTCGTAGCGGTTGGCCGTGCAGTAAGCCGTCACACGCGGCAGACGGCCGCGGTCCGCCTTGCCAAGGAAGGCAGCATCGCGGCGCGCCGTAGGATCCTTGATGCGTGTGTACTGGCTGTAGACGTCGCGACCGCTCTCCTCTTCCGGACTGTCGTCGCCGAGGTCGGGTGTGGGCAGCAGCTTGAGCTTCTGCGCGGTCTTGGAGCTGCGCTGGGGGCCGATCTTGGGCTGCACGGCCGGCAGAGGCATGTGCTGCGGCCGCTGGTGCTGGTGCGGCCGCATGCTGGGGATAGGACCGGCCCCAGAGCTGTTGCGGCGCTTCAGTCGGCTGTTGAGAGCGGGCAGACCGGCCGGCGGACTGCTGCCGGCGTCGGTGGTCACGACCGACGTCCCTGGGGCGTCTGGCAGTCCCGGCATTCCCGGCAGTCCCATGGATCCCTGCAGCCCCAATGTCGCGGTCGGTGTTGATGTCGACGAGGCTTGTCGGAAGCGAGGCGGTGGAAAAGCCTGGCGGCTGGGAGGAGAGGGTGTTGGCGAGATGTCAATCGTGCGCGAGACCGGATTGGCGTCGAATGTGACGTTCCGCGGCACCTTGGGACGGTCATCGGACACCGGGCGCGCAAGGGACGAGGTGGGCGCTGGCGAGAGCGGCGTGGCCAGGGCCGAAGGAGGTGCTGGACGCGGTGATTCGGATTCTGGCTGGCTTGAAGCGTTAGCGAGCTCCAAGAGTCCCGATGACTCTGTGGCGGCGGCTGGCGGCGGCTGCTCTGCTGGCGATGCTTGCGGCGCGTCGGCCGGCCGGCCTTCTAACGCGGCAGTCTCCATTGTCCGAGGGCAAGAAGCGCTCCGTGCAAGATGGGTGTCACGATGAGGTCTGCGGTTTTGACATTGGCGATGTCTCGTCGAAGGTGAGACAATTGTGTAAAGACACACGATGCTGCGCTGCACAACAACGCGAGCAGCAAAAGCACGGTGGCAAGAGAGAAGGCTGGAGAAGGGGAGGTTACTGTCTCGACGGGCGACAAGGCAAAATGCAAAATCCAATGGTCTGGAGATGGAGTGCAGTCTGTCAAAGAAAGACTACAGAGCGTAGTGTACAGATTAATAATGAGGCACTAAGCTATCTTAGTCTGTCACGAGAATCTCGTAGAGACCTACACGCTACAGTGAAATACGTAATGTGGGGCTGGCATTGGCCAATCCAATTGAGATCTCCGATCTCATCCAATTCAGCACCAACACGACAGCTGCTACTCGGGATGAGAGCGCATCAGGCGTCGAGCAGCTTCGTAGCGAAGCGGAAGCCGGCCGCGTGCAGACGGTCGACGAAGCCCTGGCCCAGACAGGCGGCCGTGTAGACACCGCCGTCGAGCTGGACGTCGTCTTCGAGGAGGGTGCGGGCGCCCTCGGCGACGAGGATGGCGGTGACTTTGCTGTTAGACAGAAGAGAAGCCGAGAGACAAACGCGGACGGAAGACGAAGACGGAAGCACTCACGCTCGTACAGACTGCCGTCGTAGACGGCCTGGCAGTACCCCTGCTGCACGGGCTTCGCCGGGGCCAGGCCCTCGACGTCTGGCGTGCCCACGGCGCGGTACTCGACACGCTCTCTCTTGGCCTCCTCCCGCGACACGCCCTCGCCCGGCTGGTAGACCAGGCGGCGGGCCAGCCATCGCAGCGGCGGCAGCAGGGCGAGCAGCACGCCGGCGAGGGCCAGGCCCCAGTGCGTGGCGAAGCCGTAGAGCCAGTTGCGCACGGGCACGAACTCGTTAAAGGCAAAGTTGGGCCCGTAGGCCTCGGCCTGGCGCGACGGCACGCTCGCGAGCAGGCCCCAGGTGCGCTCGACGGCCGCGGCGTCGGTGCCGCCCATGAGCGAGGTGGCGAGCAGGCCCAGGTGGCGCACGCGGACCGTGCCGGTCAGCGACTGGCCCACCGACGTGTGGCTCCGACGCGGCCGCAGCCGCGGCACGGGCGAGAGCGCGTAGGGGGCGACGGAGGCCGCCAGCTCGCGGAGGGGGCAGGTATCAAAGATGTCCAGAATGGTGTGGAGGGTGCCGCCAGAGGGCGAGCCGCTGGGCCTGTCAGCAACTGCGAGAGCGCGAGGACGCGAGGAGCCAGAAGGAGGGGAGAGGGCCATACGCAATGTTCATCGCCACGACCACGTCGGCGGTGCGCGCACCCTGGGCGCGGTGCTGCTGGGCCACGACCCAGGTCAGCAGGTCGGCCGGCGCGGACTCGATGCCGCACTGCGGGAAGAGGAGCGCGCCGGAAGCACGGGCGGCATCGCCGTGCGCGCGGATCATGCGGGCCGTGAAGGGCACCTCGCCGGTGATGTCGAGGTAGTGCGTGCCGTGGGCGGCACAGGCGCGGAAAGCCGGCTCGCCGTAGCGGAAGAAGGGCCCGACGGTCGAGATGAGCACGGCGGTCATCGGGGCGAGCCGGTCGAGGTCTGCAGCGGTGGCGGCACACACCTCGACGGCTGGGTGGTCAGCAGCCACAGAGACCATACAGAGCCATACAGAGCCATAGCAACCCAGACGACAGCCTACTCACCCGGCGGCAGACGGTCCGGCGTCCGCTCTCGGAGCGTCGCCACTACGCCCTCGAGCTTCACCGCCGACCGGCCAGCCACTGCCCAGCGCAGGGTCGTCGGCAGGCTTGCGGCGATGTAGTCGACCAGATAGGTGCCCGTATAGCCTGGCGCATCGCCGTATTAGCGAGAGTCTCGTATCAAGACAGACTCTAATAGATGAGACTCTTCGATGAGACTCTTATAGAGTACGTCTCATTGCCTGTGTGAGCAAGACTGCCGCCTACCAGTGGCCCCAAACACGACGAGGTCGTACTTGCGGCTGTGTGATTTGAAGGGCATCGTGTCGTTTGAATTATGGCTCTCAATGATTGAGCTGGCGAAGCATCTGCCGAGGGAGACAACTATGAACAGGAGAGACGTTGGGTATCATGTACAGTATAGTGCACCGTGCTTCTGTTGCAAGTACGTCACTGCTTCTACGAGTCCGTAGCGCAGATTAAGTACGAAGTGATAGCACCGAGTGATACTCTTGCACAGTGTCGCGCAAGCACCGAATACGGAGTACGAGAGCGTTGTAGCTCGCTCAATTGGCAGCGTTCATTGGACGTGGTGCAATTTGCCCTGGCGAGTCACATGACCTCGGATTAGAGAAAATCCGGCACACATTTTTGGTGGGATGGCCCTAAAGCAATTCAAGAAAAAAAACTAGGGCCGCCCCAAGATCCGGCGCCGTGAAAAATCGACACCAGCTTACCACTCTCCACGAGACAAATCTCTTCCACACCCAACGAACATATCCCACCCTCACATTCAAAATGACCAAGCGGTATGGACGTCCTGCTCCCCTGCGTGTCTCTGCTGCAATGCAGAGACCATCAACGACCGCTGCGCCCGAGTATGATAGACTGACTTTTTGGCAGCACGAAGAAGGTTGGCGTTACCGGCCGTTACGGTACCAGGTGAGAAGCGAACGTCCAGCACATATATCGAGTCCATACGTCCGTCAGCGGTATCAGAGAAGCGGTTGCGGCCATGCCGAATTTATGCGAGCGACGACACGGCGTGGGATCAGCGCCTCGACAAGGAGGACCTGAGGCGAAGTCGAACGGCAAGAATACGAATTCTTGAACAACCACGGCGACGATGCGCAACTTGGATGCCACCACGGCCAGCTGGCCTCCGACGACAACGCGGCACGCAATCCGGATCTCTCTCGCCGACACGCTGACGGACCTATCGGACCAGCACGCACCGACGACGGGGCTCTGCCGAGATGGAACTGCGTGGCTAACTGTCGACCACAGATACGGTGCTTCCCTGCGTAAGCAGGTGAAGAAGAGCGAAATCACCCAGCACGGTAAGCTCCCTTCCGAGACGGACTGCGTCTCGACCGTCTGCTAGTCTCTGGCGCGCACATGGCACAGAAGACGCACGTTGAAGGACACTGCTGACACGCCGCAGCTCGCTACACCTGCGCTTTCTGCGCCAAGAATACCGTCAAGCGCACTGCTGTCGGTATCTGGCAGTGCAAGGCCTGCAAGAAGACCGTCGCTGGCGGTGCTTACCTCGTCTCGTAAGTGTCTGCCCGCGGTGCTCCCTCGTGATTCGTCTGAGACTTATGCTAACCGCCAAAGCACACCCGCCGCTGCCGCCACGCGGTCGACCCTGCGGAGACTGCGCGAGATTGCGGAGGTATAAGGGGAGGACGACAGTGTCGAGTGTGTCGAGGACGAGGACGGCCGTTCTGGGTGCCGTCCGTCTCGAAATATTGCGCGGGCTAAAACGTAAAACGGGTCTTGGGATTCTGGCACATCGATTTGTTCGGTTGAGGAAACGATACGCAAATGAAAAAAAAAATACATGAAAACTACGTACGTACGGAACATTGTACCGTACGGAGCAGCTGTTCCTTCTGCCCGCCTACGATACTGTGGGAAGTACTCCGTATTTGTGTCTTCCTCTTGGTCCGGACACAGGCCTATCTGCTTTGAGAAAGGAGCAGTGGGACCGCATGCAACTGTGTCGCCTGCGCTCGCCTTTGTCCACTTCCCTTCCCACTTGCTCTGCTGCGTATCGTGGCGAGGACAAGCGGTCAGCCCTGGTCAGCAGCCATGGCGGGCAGCCCGTTGTCAGGTCGCTGCGGCCGCATCGCCATCGTGCAGTGAGGCGCCGTCGTATGTACAGCGACTATGAGCAGCAGTGGACGTGTCTGCGCGTCCTCGTACCTGTACCTGTTCTCGTCCGATACGTACAGAACGCGCTACTGTACACCAACATCAGCTGTGCGAGTCCGATGCAAGGCCCCGCCGCCAGGGCGCTGGATGTCTGGCGCGGTGATGCGCATTGGACGTCTGCATGTGCGTGCTCGGCTGCCAGCTCGTGCAAAGTACGAGCGCGAGCAAGACAGACGCCCAAATGCTACTGCAGCCGCATGGCCGCACGACAGCCATCCTCCCCTTTCTGCTCGCTGCCGCCTCCGCTCCCGCCCCGTCTTGTCTCCGTTCCGTCTTCGGTTTCCCTGTCCTTGTCCTGTCTGGTTTCCCTGTCCTTGCCTGTCGTCGGTTTCCCTGTCCTTGCGTCGTGTTCTCCGTCATCGCTTGTCTCCTCGGCCACGCCGTGGTGCCATACACGCACAACGTACATGCACGCAACCCCAAGAAGCGCGGCTCGCGTGAGATGACGCCGTCGAGCGGAAGAGCATCGCGGCCTCACACTATTCTCAGCCCACGTCGCCGCCGCGAGCACCGGGTGCTTTGTACGAGGGCCGATGAGATGTGTACTCGGTACTATTTCGTAAAAAGTAGGTGCTTGACAATACGAATACGATACGATCAGCCACGGGCTGCGGAGAAGCTGACCACGGTGTGCTCGTACTTCGCACTCGTTCTTCGTGGAGCTCCGTATGAAGCCCGTAAAGCGGTCACTGCAGACCATGTCCAGGCATGCGAGAGAGGACGGGCATGTACGATACGCAATCGCCAAGGCACGCTCCCATACAGCCTGCTATCTGCGAGCAGGTGCAAGGCGTGGGGGCAAGGGCGTGACCGAGGACAGACTGAGCCTGGCGCAGCTGAGATGCCAGACATTCCCACGGCCACGATGCTGGCCGGCCGCTGACTACGCGGCTGACTACGCGCTGCTGGGCGAGTCGTGACAGCTGGCTGCCTCGCGCCTGCCTCGACGCTGGGCGTCTGATAGGGAAGGCGGCGCTTGGCTGCCGCATACGAGTACTGTACAAGTCACAGGCCCCCGGGCGCACAGACCACACGCGTGCCTTCCGTCGCGGTGGGCTAGCTGCGGTCCGCCTTTATATTTTTCCCCTCTCCGGCCAACGACTCCGACCCATGTGGACCGCTCCTGCCATTCTTCCCTCCTTTCCTCTCGCCCACTGCTCCTGCCGGCAGAGTACAAAGTATTGGGCGCAATAACACCACCGGCGGCACAAAAAGCAAAGACCAGACCACCGCCCAAGCCGCCCACCACCGCCCCAAAACACGCTGCCAGCACCCGCCAGTCGCCACAGCTTGCACTCGTCCTGAATTCGCCTCTTTTTCTGCTTTCCATCCACGCATCGCCCGCTCTGCATCCACGCGCACGCAGCGCTTGCTTTTCTGCTGCGCGCCGTCTGCCACTGTCTGCCGTGCCGCCGCTGTGCTCGTGTCCTTTGCTTTGCTTTTCTGGCCTGTCTGCCCGTTGCCAGCGACCACCTCGTTCATGCGAAGAAGAAAGCGCACTGCGCTACCACGACCGCTAGAACAATGGCAGAACAGTGCATAGTCTGCCTGGACCCCCTGCTCCACGCTGAAGAACCCCCGCCACCGCCCGACGACCAGGGCCTACAGCGCCGCAGCTCGGCCGCCCTGGACAGCCTGAACGGCCTGAACGGCCTAAACGGCCTAAACGGCCACTCGCCTCTGACCATCCGCATCAAAACGGAAGAGGACGCCGACAACCGCACACACATCGACAGCCGCACGCGCACCGCCAGCCTCGGTCATGCCGCCGCCGGCCAGGACAGCGTCGCCGTCATCCAGATCTGCGGCCACACCCTGCACGACTCGTGTCTGCGCGAATGGTCGACCAAGGCCAACAGCTGTCCCATCTGTCGCCAGGCCTTCCACTCGGTGCGCGTCTTTGACAAGATTGGAGGTGTGTTTTGATTTTGCCTCTGCCGGGCTGCATGGCCGCCGGCTGGCTGTGGCACTGCCGTCTTCTGCACGCTTGCTGACCTCCCAGGAACCGAATTGGCCTCGTACAAGGTCGAGGACAAGAAGCAGGTCGCCGAGTTCGACCCCCAGGCCTGGATGGACGAGTATGCCGAGGCCGAGGAGGAGGACAGCACCTCGCCGTGTCCCGTCTGCAACCTGGCGGACCGCGAGGAGGTCCTGCTGCTCTGCGACGGCTGCGACACGCCCTACCACACCCACTGCATCGGCCTCGAGGGCGTCCCCGAGGGCGCCTGGTTCTGCATGGAGTGTGTCGACCTCTTTGGCCAGGCGGGCGGCGCGCCGACCGCCGCGGCGCCCGCCCTGTCTTCGTTTGCCGCCCTGACCGCCATGGCGCCGCCGCCTGTCGGCGCGGCCGCGGCTCGCCGGGGCGCTGCTGCGCGCGGCCGCAACGACTTCTTCCCGCGCACGCGCCACAGCATGCGGCGGGCGCGGCGGCGAGCTCGCTCCGACGCCTGGCAGGGCGCCTGGGGCCAGATCACCGGCCGCGTCTGGGACGTGCTCAACATCGACCTGGACCATGACGAGGACGAGGCGCTCGAGGAGTTCCGCCGCGTCGAGCGGCTGCGCGACAACGAGCGCCGCGAGTTTGAGCGCTGGCAGGAGCGCCTGGATATTGCCCGGCGCCTCGGCGCGCAGGACGTCTTTGAGCGCAGCATTCCCACCGGCTTTCTGCAGCGCGCCGGCCGTGCCTTTCCGGCGCTGCCCGCGCCGCCGGCCGTGCCCCTGAGTCCGCGCTCCCAGGCCGCCGCCGTCCAGCGCACCCGCGAGGAGCGCATCGCCTGGGGCGCGCTGGAGCGCGCGCGCGACACCGACCCGGCCGCCGCCGGGCCCAGCAGCGGGCCCGCCAGCGCGGCCGGCGTCGCTGCCGTCGCTGCCGGCAACGGGCCGACGACGCCCAACGCGCGCAAGCGCAAGGCGCGCTCGAGCACCGCCTCGCCCGTCGAGGCGCCGCAGGAGCCGGAGCGGAAGCTGAAACGACCGCGCACGCGTCGCATCACGGCCGCTCCCGACGCGGCCTCCTCGTCCAAAGCGCCCGCGCCCGCGCGGGGAGCGCCGTCCGCAGCGGGCAGCAGCGGCACTGCCATGGACACGGAGAACAACGCCGGCAGCGGCAGTGGCAGCGGCAGCGGCAGCGATGCTGGCCACCACAGCCACGCCAGCGCCAGCGCCAGCGCCCACACCAACACCAGCACGGCCGCCGAACCCCGCTCGTTCCTGTCTTCTCTGCTGAAGGAGGTCGAGTCGAGCGCGCCCAGCGACGACGAAAACATCCGCAGCCTCTTTGGCGAGCCGCGCGTGTCGGTGTCGGCCCTGGACCCGTCGTCGCCGGCGGGCTCGTCGCCGGCGGGCTCGCCGCAGAACAGCCCGCGCGCCATGTCGACGACGCCGCCGCCGCTGCATCTCGCGACGTTTTCGCCCTTTTCGTCGGCGTCTTCGCACCGCATGCTGCGCCCGAGCTCGCCGACGACGCTGAGCTCGCACATTGAGCCGATCTACCCGCCGGCGAACTACTCGCCGACGCGGGCGGGCGCGCACAGCGGCAGCAGCAACGCCAACATGGGCAGTGACCACAGCGACAGCGAGGGGGCGGCAGCCAAGAACGCGCCGGAGCTGCGGCAGCCGCGGCCGCGCCGCCCGACGGTGTCTGCGCCCTCTGCGCCGGCGGCGCCGCGCGGCGACGTGTCGCCGTCGCGCGCGTCGCTGCCGCTGGAGACCAAGGAGCGGATCAGCAGCATCGTGCGGACGGCGCTGAAGCCGCACTGGAAGGCGAGCCAGCTGACGGCGGACCAGTACGCGGCGATTAACCGCGACGTGTCGCACAAGCTCTACGAGGAGGTGACGGTGGCGAACCCGGTGGCCGTCGCCGTCGACACGGAGGACCGCAAGCTGTGGGAGCAGAAGGCGACGCGGGCGGTGGCGCGGGCGGTGGCGGACCTGCAGGCGTGACACGGGGAGCCCGGCGGCGCACGGCAGGACGACATGACGAACAGACACGACACGCAGCATCGCTCCAAGACACGCATTCCGCATTCGCATTCGCATTCGCATTCTCGCCCGACAGGCGGTTCTGTTCTTGGGCAGGCGTTTATTTTCACGGGCGAAATTCGGACATCTGGTTAGATACCCTGGGGAAAGACGACATTGGATTCCACATCTCCCACCTCTCCTTCACTGTCGGGCGTTTTTCGTTTTTTCTCCTTTCTTCGCGCGGTGCCGGGTTCCCCGTCTTTGCCATGGATTTTGCGCTTGGGTTGGCGTCGTGTACGTGTAGATAGACGGGCAGCAGCGGCGCTTCATGGCCTTTCGCCTGTTCGCCTGCCCTATGCCGCGCACCAGCTCGTCAGCGGCCACAGCGAGGGAGACGCGCGGACCTTTTGTTCAGAGTGTACAGAGAATAGTGTTTTATATAGGCAAAGGCACGTTTTGCCAATTCAGACTCGAGTTTGGCGAGCGCCATTGTCCTCTCGGTTGCATGACACGACTACCTCCAAGTAATCAGCCAGCCTGGAAGACCGGGCGGATAAGATGATAAGGCACGCGTTCACGCAAACCAGTGCAAAGTACGCTCTACTTTGACATTGTACAATCTACGACAATGCGCATGAATGTGACAGTCTTCTATCTAACAGCTTCCAGGTTGGATTCCATGAGGAGCAGCTAGCGAAATCGGACGCTCTGGGATTTTCTCTGGGCACCCTGTAATGAGGAGGACACACTGGGCGTAGAATACGTTTGTGTGTGCAGTCTTCCTGATAAGGATGGATGCCTTGGATGGAAGAAGAGAAGAGGAAGAAAGCCGGCAAAAAGTCGGCGCCGCAATAAATCACAATTTTCGCACGCGGTCGGCGCCACGTTGATCCGGCGCCGGCGTCGGCCGCGCCCATGTCGCAGTGGAGCGCGAGCCGCCGCCCGTCCAATGGCAGCGGCCGGCCCGCCAGCCCATGCCTGGAGCCCTGCAGCACGGAAAAAGTTTCTTGTCCACGGAACTTGGCGAGCATCACGCCTGGATTTCGCCTCTTCGCTGCCGGCTCCCCATTCCCCGCGCACCCGACGAGCAACGATGGCGGCCCCAAGCAGAGGCGGGCAGGCACTGTCTGCTCTGATGAGGGGTAGGTGCAGGTCGGCGATGGCCGTGCCGCTCCGGCTCCGGCCCGACCCCGGCCCGGAGCCGGAGCCGGAGCCGGAGGTCCCGCCGCGCCGGTGCGTTTTTTCTCCTTTGATTTGTCTACTGACGCGCAGCAGCACACGCCCGGGCTGTACCGTCTCGGGCCGCCTGTGCCCGGTGCAGCTTGGCGCTGGCACCGCGACGGTACTCGGCCGCCGCCTCGCCGTCCTCGTCCTCCCCATCCCAGCCCGCGGCACCACCACCACCGGCGACGTCGCCACCCGCCACCACGGACACGGACGCCGCGGCGGCCGCGCACCCCGTTCGCATCCGCGCCGGCATCGTGCTGAGCCGGCCGCCGCTGCTGACGCGCGAGCCGTCGCCGTTTGAGGCGGCCTTTTACCTCTACCAGAAGCGGCTCAACGAGCGGCTCAGCGGCTCGTTCCGCAAGAACGTCTACTTCAAGCCCGACACGACGCCCGCCATCGACTGGCGCCTGCAGCTGCGCGACCGCCGCGGCACGCCGGCCCGCGACATTGGCATCTACCATGGCGGCAAGGGCCGCGGCGCCGGCGCCACCGCCTGGGACGACGAGATCACCCTCGACGACCCGCTCGCCGCCGAGCTCACCGACCCCGTCCGGCTGCGCGAGCGCATCATCGCCGACGCCGACTCCCGCGTCAGCGAGGACGGCGTGCGCCTCGCCGACGCCGACCGCATCCGCGTCGAGCGACCCCTGCCGCGCACCACCGCCGCCGACGGCACCGCCGACACCCCGCCCGACCCCCGCCGCCTCGACCGCGCCCTCGACCGCACCCTCTACCTTGTGGTCCGCGGCGCCGACGGCGTCTGGTCCTTTCCCACCGCCGACGTCCAGACCAACGAGGCCCTGCACGAGGTGCGCCTATGCCCGTCCCCGTCTCTTGTCCTTGTCCCCGTCCCCATCCCGTCCCCGTCCCCGTCTCTTGTTCCTCCTCGCTCGCTGGCTAACCAACCGCCAGACTGCCGCCCGCGCTCTCGAAGCAGCCGCCGGCGTTGACATGAACACGTGGATCGTCGGCCGCGTGCCCATTGCCCACATCGTCGAGTCCACGCCGGCCGAGGGGCCTGCCGACAGCGAAATCGGCGAAAAGACCTTTTTCATCAAGGGCCGCATCATGGCCGGCCAGGCCAACCTCGCGAACAACACACTCAACGTCACCGACTTCAAGTGGCTGACAAAGGAGGAGCTCAAACAGGAGCTGCCTGCATCCTACTACGCCCACGTGAAGAATGCCATGCCTTCGAGGTAGGCCCAGGACAGGCCACCAGCCGTGTGGCATACGAGAGGCAAAAAGGCAAAAAGGCAGCAAAAGAGCACCCTGTATACAATCATGTACCATGTAAAATAAAGGATATCCCACACACGACGAGCGGACACCTTGCTTTCTTAGGTACGATAAGTAAAGGCAGAGGAACAGTGCAACGGCTTGCTCCTGCGTAGAGCAGCTTCAGTCGCACGCCTCCTCTGCATCCAGCTCCAGTGTGCCGGCGTTCCCGATGCGCAGCTTATTGCTGTAGGCCTGAAACAGCACACTTTCCCAATCTGGCAGCCTGGTGCCGGGAACCTTTGTGTCCAGTGACGGCGCAGCTGTCTCGCTCCCTCTGCGCTGGTCGTTTGACATTTGCCATATTTTCTGGATGAAGAGGATGGCAGTCATGTGGCCTTGGTCATCACGTCAGCAGGCTAGCCTTATATAGCAACACCGTGGTACATACTGTCATATCCAGCGTGGTGCGCGCTGCGTGGCTGGACTTTGGTTCGGCCAGACACACAATAGGACCCGTACACAGGCGGCATTGGCTGTTCGTTGGTTTGCTTGTACAGCTCCTCGAGATTCTCTGCCGCGTGCATGCTGTGTTCACCCTGGGTGGCCAGGTGCTTTGTATCCACCACACGCGGAAAGAGGCCGTGGATGCGCTGTGTAAAGTCGGGCAGGCTTTCCGGTAGCGCGCCAAAGAAGGCCTTGTAGACGAAGCACAGATCTGTGAACATGTTGTGTCCCACGAGGACAGGTGGCCGCTCTTTCAGCTTCTTTTCGTAGCTGCTCAACTTGGCCCCCAGGTTTTTGTTGTAATCCGTGTCTCTGGGTCCGCGTGCAATGACATCCAGGGTTGCTTCGGCAAAGTTGCCTCCCACCAGCTAAATTCAGAGTCAGACCTTGCAAGCTTTGAGCAGCTAGAATGGATTGGGGTCGAACAGACAGCTTCCATAATGTATCTCATTCCTAGTTGTTTTAGTACGATTAGGTCCAAGTCTGCTGTTACAAGATCGACTTACCTCTCTGCGTTTTCAGGCAAATACCCCGATTTTCTTTCTTGCTCTGCTTCAGCTATCCAGAAGTTTTAGTTGTCAGGCATGTGTGCATGAATAACAATGAGCTTTTTTTTTCACCTTCTTTTCTGTCGGGTCGTCTGCTCGCAAGATCTGCATAAAGCAGTTGAATTTACAATGAGCGCGGTATTTTCCGGGGTACTCCTTCTCTACCAGCTGGTAAACGAGACGCTGCTGGAAGCGATTGAGGTTTTCGCCATATGGATTGGAGATGTTGATGTATTCGAGCTTCTTTCTAGTCAGTTGATGTAGAGGAGTGACGTAGGAGGTAAAAGCTGTATGAAGCCGTCCAATCGCATTCTTACTCCGTCCACGTCTGCATCCCAGAGTGCTAGCTTAGTCTTTGCCTCATTGTAGAAGCTCTGGGTTTCGGCATCCTGGTCGGCAAGGTCGATCAGATCGCGGGCCTGGCTGGTCTCCTCGAGGAGAAAAGAGGGTCTGATTTGTTTTTCCTCCTCCCGGCTGAGGTAGGGAATGCCTTCTCCGTACGAGTCTTCTATCCGGATCCGGTTGGCCCTCAGGAATAGAAGAGCTTCGTACGAGATGGTCAGCGTCCGGTCCAGCATTCTCCCAAGTCTTGTGCCTTCCGAGCTGTCGGAAAACATGGGGGAGACGTAAAAGTTATACGTTGTCAGCCTGTAGAAGCCTGTGTATTCTTGTCAGTGGTGTATGCAGTGCGTGCACCTCGACTGCATAACACACCTGCAGAGGCTTTGTATGCGATACAAGTGACTCCAAGCTGGAGAATGTGGAAGGTCTCGGCTGCCGTCTTGTTTACGCTATAGATGTGCTCCTTTGTCGGTCTCTGCATTTTTGGTATTTTGTGAGGTTTGATGCCCGTCATCTCCAAGTCGATAGCCACGAAATCGGCCCCGGCAATCTCTTCGAGTATGTCGGGGAGACGCTCCCAGAAGTCCTTGTCGTAGACATCCATTCTGTTTTGTGGTGTACGGCCTCGGAGATGTTTGTCGAATTATCGGATTGTTGATGAGATTTATTATTTGTAGCAAAGCCGTTCGATGTCCAGCCTTAACCGGGAAGGAACGGCCGGCACGACAGCGCATTGCTGGCTCACTCTACGAGGAAGGCACGCATTATCGCCGTTGACAAGCCATTGACTTCAATCGCTGCACTCAACTTCAATTATGCAAGCAACATAAACACCAGTCACTCCATCGCCAGCGTACATCGCCAGCGTACATTGCCAGCGTACATCACCAGCTGTACACAATATGCAGTTGATCCAAAACTGCGGCCCCTGAGATACATGTGCGCATTCAGCCGGTCCATAGATCGGCAGTGTTGATGTCCAGGCAAAGCTGCTATACCTTGCACCAATGGCGCATCAATTCGGGTTTCCTGCCGCCACTAGGCGGGATGCACTGATGACAAGTCGACCCGAGCGATAGCCGAGGCGGCAGACGGCAACGAAGATGGACCGGAGCAGCAGCCGCATGCACGACAGATGCCACCCGTCGACAGTCTCGGATCGAGCCGGCAGAAACGCCGTGGCCTCGAAAAGGAGAGCTCGTCAGGGGACATCGCTGTGGGCCATCTTACGAGCGCGTGCGATTCTCATGATACCACTCACTTGTGCAGGGCTTGGGTCGGACAGTCGACAGAGAGAATCGCACAGAATCGTACGCCGTAAACACGCAGAGGATCACGCCGTGGAATCACGCCGTAAGTCGAACGCCGTTTGCCGCGCCGTAAAGACCGCAGCTGCCAGACAACAGGCCACTGCCAAGTACGGACGTGTCGTTGCCGGTGGTACCTTCCCGCGAGAGCTGCCAGCCAATGAGTGGAGCTCCAGAGCGTAGCGTCACCAAATTGCGGCAGCGAAAAAAACAGCCCAGATTCCCGATTCCAGACGACGCCTGCTCTTCTTCTCTTCATCGCTACCGTCGCTTCTCTCTCCACGATTTCGCTGCTCAGATACCCGTGGAAGTCCATCCAACATCTGCCCATCATGGCTCGCAAGTTCTTCGTCGGCGGCAACTTCAAGATGTGAGTGCCCCGCGATCGCCGCTCTCTGCGAGCCAGAAAGCCAGAAACCCCGCAATCCGACGAGCTTTCATATTGCATGTTGCCCTGTTCGGCGTGCTGGGCTGGCGCGATGCTGACCACGGCGCTGCCACAGGAACGGGACGGTCAAGTCCATCAAGGAGATTGTCGAGAACCTCAACAAGGCCACCCTGGACCCCAACACCGGTAAGCGAGCGCGGCGGCCAGGCAGCAGGCAGGCGAAGAGAGGCAGCACGGCGAAGCTCGATGCCTGTTCTGTTGTGCTGTGCCACGCACAATCTACGATCGCTCTCGCAGCAGCTGACACGCGGCAGAGGTCGTTGTCGCGCCGCCGGCGCTGTACCTGCAGCTCGTGCGCCAGACGCTGACGCCGTCCATCGAGGTCGCCGCGCAGAACGTCTACAACCAGCCCAACGGCGCCTTCACGGGCGAGATCTCGGTGTCGCAGCTGCTGGACAGCGGCATCAAGTGGACCATTCTCGGCCACTCGGAGCGCCGCACGCTGCTGAACGAGACCGACGCGGTCGTGGCCGCCAAGACCAAGTACGCCGTCGACAACGGCCTCAGCGTCATCTGGTGCTGCGGCGAGTCGCTCGAGCAGCGCGAGGCCGGCGAGACCGTCTCGCTCGTGACGAGCCAGCTGGCCGCGCTCAAGGACAGCATCGGCACCGACCCCGCCGTCTGGGCCAAGATCGTCATCGCCTACGAGCCCATCTGGGCCATTGGCACCGGCAAGGTCGCCACCACCGCCCAGGCCCAGGAGGTGCACGCCGCCATCCGCGCCTGGCTCAAGGAGAACGTCGGCGCCGAGGTCGCCGAGGCCACGCGCATCCTCTACGGCGGCAGCGTCAGCGAGAAGAACAGCAAGGAGCTCAGCAAGGAGGCCGACATTGACGGCTTCCTCGTGGGCGGCGCCTCCCTCAAGCCTGCCTGTACGTGCACCCTGCCCCCGCCCGTCCTTTCTCGCGCTTGGTCGCATGCTAACGTGCGGCAGTCGCCGACATCATCAACAGCAACCTGTAGATGGCGCGCGGAATGCGTAGAGATCGATCGCCGAATAGGAAAATAGATACTCTCATTGCCCGACATTGCTCGATTCTGTGACCGTCTAGTGTGCCCTGTGCTTTGCGATTTTGCGACTGGCGGCTTGTATGCATTCAGATATTGTGGTCTGCTGTAGTATACATGTTCTGTATTCGTACATATCACCATGTGCTCTGCCACGCACCCGCCGATCGCAGCCCCGGCCGCTTACACCGTCTCGCCAAAGCCATGGTACGGGCTCCAGACGCCGCGCACACTGTGGTTGGTGCTGCTGACCGGCTTGGTGAAGCGCTTGTTCTTCTCGCCCGTCGCGTTGCGCAGCAGCTCGGCCTTCTTGATGATCTGGTTCGAGTCCAGGTTGCGCACGCAGATCGACCGCTCCTGGCCGTTGATGTAGTGGCCGACAATGACGGGGTGCCGCGAGGGCCGCGGCGACACGGTGAACTCGACCTGGGGGTTCTTTGCTGCAAAGTCGGGCAGCTTGTTCTTGATGAAGGAGCTGCGCCTGTCAGTCACAGATCACAGCACTCTCGTCGGACGCGGCCATCTCGGCCACTCGTCGGATCAGACCCGGCCACTCTGCCGTCGCCTTCTGCCGGGCTACTCACTTCATGCCCCGGGAGCTGCCGGACCAGTCGCAGTAGTGGAAGTCGAGCCGCTTGCACTGCAGGATGAATGCGCCGAGGCCATTCTGTCTGTCAGCCAAGTGCCCGAGGCCGAGGGGGAGAGCGGGCGCACAGCATCGGCTGTCGCGGTGGGATGCTTACCCGGCCGACGGAGACCGTGGGCAGTGCTGTGATGGTCATGGTGTGGCGGCCCGCAGCATGAGAAGCACGACAAGGCACGAGGGCAACGTCGAGATCGCCTTGGCTGGTCGTCGTCCAGCTTTTTCAGGCTACCATCACGTGACGCCACGCCAGTGGGTCGCGAGCGTGCTAGCCGTTTCGCGCGTCGGCCTCCCATTTTGTTTGACGACCACTTTTTCGCCGCTCTCTTCGACACAGGGGCATCGCGTCTTCCATCGACGCCGCCGCAAGCACACGTCCTTTCCCGTGCCGTCCGAGCTGCCAGTGCCGCGCGGCCCCCGCCGTCATGACCGACAAGCTCCCGCCCCAGCTGCTCGCGCTCTTTGCGCCGCGTCCGTCGCTGCGATGGGTGCCGCCGATCGACTACGCGCCGGGCGAGCGACGCACCGCGCCGGTGTCGGGCGTGGCCCAGTTCCTGCCGGCGCTGCAGGCGTTCAAGGAAAAGGACGGCTACGTGCCGACGGAGAGCTGGCTGGAGCGGCGCGAGCGCAAGGCCGCCGAGCACGCGGCCAAGGAGCAGGCGAAGCGCATCGAGGGACCCAAGAACTGTGCGTGGCATCGGCCTCCCTTCTCCCTTCTCCCCACTGACGGCCCCAGACAAGCCCGACGACGACCCCAACATCCGCGGCGACCCCTTCAAGACGCTCATCGTGGCGCGCCTGAGCTACGAGGCCAACGAGCAGGACCTCGAGCGCGAGTTCGCCCGCTACGGCCCCATTGAGCGCGTACGTCGTGCCCCCGTCTGCCATCGGGCCGCTCGTGACGCTGACACTGACACTGCCAGATCCGCATCATCAAGGACACGCACGCCGACGAGAAGGGAAACAAGAAGAAGAAACCGCACCGAGGCTACGCGTTCGTCGTGTTTGAGCGCGAAAAAGACATGAGAGGTAAACGCGACAGCTTTCCGCTTCTCCCCCCTCCCCCCGTTCTCTCGCGCACCATCCCCTTCTCTCGTACCGTCTCTCCCCTTCTCGGCCCGCGCAAGGTATGGTCTGGACACGGGTAAGGCAATACTGACACGGCGCGTCTCTTTGCGCGCAAACATAGCTGCTCGCGAGTCTTGTGATGGCATCCGCATCAAGGACCGCCGCATCAAGGTCGATGTGGAGCGCGGCCGCACCGTCAAGGGCTGGAAGCCGCAGCGGCTCGGCGGCGGCCTCGGCGGCCGCGGCTACACCAAGACCATGCCCTCGCAGCCGATGGGACGCGGCGGCTTTGCCGGCGGCCCCGGCGGCCCCGGCGGCTTCCGGGCTGGCGGCGGCGGCTTTGGCGGCGGCGGCGGCTTTGGAGGCGGTGGCCGTGACCGGAACGGCGGCGGACCGCGTGGCGGCCGTGGCTTTGACCGCGGCTTCGACCGCGGCTTCGCGCCGGCCGGGCCGCGTGGCGGCGACCCCAATGGCTTCAGTGGACCGCCACCGAATGCGCCGGGCGGCCCGGGCATCGGGCGCAGCGACCGTGGCGACCGGGGCGACCGGGGCGACCGGGGCGACCGCAGGGACATGAACGGCAGTGGGTACGACGGGCGGGATGGCGGCCGCCCACAAGACGACAGGTACGGCGGGCACCGGGACGGCGACCGCGAGCGGGACCGGGATCACGGCCGGGACCGGGATCGTGGTGGCGATCGTCGCGACCGCGACCGCGACCGGCGTCGCGACCGCGACCGCGACGCGCGGCGGACAGGCAGTAACATGGAGCCGGTCCGGCCGCGCGAGAACGGTGGGTATCGCGAGGCCAGCAGCCGCGACTTTGACCGGCCGCGCGACGACGACAGCCGCAAACGCGGCTTTGAGGGGCCCGCGCACGACGAGACGCGGAAGCTGCGGCGGTACCAGTAAGTCGCCGTGGTGCCGTCGGCCGAGCGGTCCTCGGCCTTGGGGGTGTTCTATCGTTCTGCGCCGTGCAGCCAGTTCGATCAGTCGGGTCGCTTGGGCAGCCCATCGCTGGACGCCGATCACTCCTCGATTCTAGCTGCGGCACGTCGGCTGGCCAGGCCGCGTTGCCTGCGCGATAGGTATCCTGCAAAGGTTCTCTCCTTGCCTTGTCCTTTTGTTCCGCGCTTTCTCTCCCGTCCGGGGTAAGACCCAAGAACAGAACAGGGTGCCCGACCTCGCACGCATCGTCGCATTTCCTTTGTCGCCTGCATCGCCTGCCTTTCGATCGTGCCCGTCTTGTTCTTTCCGCCCGGTCTCGCCCTCAGCACCTCCGGGCAAGGTAATCGACGAACTCCGGCAAGAACACCGTCTGCGGCTTTCCGTTTGCGTGGCATCCGATGTCCAGGCATCAGACAGTGATGTGGAAGGTTTGATTCGCATCAAAGTGCGGAGGTAGTTGTATCAGCTCTCTCAAGCATTGCTTTGCCTCACCGTACGCCCAAACTCTTCAGACATCCCAACCAGATATTCAAACAACCGGACAGGCCCAATCTTTGCGCTTATCCTGTCTCCTGCCACCCGCGACTCACCAGGTCTAGTTCTTGTGGACCAGGCAACTCGGTGTATTTCGGCGATTTCGGACAGCATCCACTACAGGCATCGAAACGCATGGGTCACGGCGGTTCCGGGAGATAGCCTTGTGCTCACTGCTTACCGGTAGGGTGCTGCCAGCTGTTCGTATGGGAGGGATTTGTTTTGTTTGTGTAGTCTAATGGAGAAGCAGGCCCCCATTCGAGCCTGTCAAACGGTGAGCTGTGGCGACTGTGGGCATTCCGTCTGCATGTATAACAGCACTTTCTTTCTGTTCTTGTTTTTCCCAGTTTCCTTTCTTATCTCGTCTTGTTATTTTACCGAATTCGTGACACAATTGGGGCACGGTGTAGGAACGTGTGTATGCAAGCAATTCATCATCACCATGAACCGAGTCGTGTGGTAGATTGTCACGTCACATGTATGGAGAATGTCATCCATGATTGCTATTGTCGCTGCAGCCGTCCAAGACGGACGCACGACGACCGAGGGAACAACTTTATGCCAAAGCCAGAACGCCCGCACACCGAGAAGCAGAACGGAGAAGGAAACCGAGAGAAGACACGAGAAGAAAAACCATTTCCCACCACCCAACCCCGAGACAAAGAAGTGGCACAAGAAGCGGCACACGCGCTCACTCGTCGGCGACGGCGTCCGCAATCTCCACGTCCTCTGCCGCAGCCGCGGTGCCCTTTCGCGGCGCCTTGGCGAGGACGGTGGGCGGCGCCTCGAGCTCGGTGACCTCGCCGGTGGCGGCGGACCAGTAGGCGAGGGCGGCGACGCGGAACTCGCTGAGGCAGATGCCAAAGAGGCGCAGCAGCCGGGACTGGCGGGCGTCGAGGGTCTGGCCCGCGCGGCAGATGGCGTAGCCGGCGGCGTCGACGGCGTCGACGCCGGCGGGCGGCTCGAGCACGACCGTGCCGGCGCTGACCCTCGTGGGCACGCCGAGGCGGCGCAGCTCGGGCTCGAGCGCCGTGGCGATGGGCACATCGTCGGCGGCGGCCACGAGGCCGCCGGTGCTGAAGAGGGGCCCGGCCGGCACGACGACGTCGCGGGCCGCGGTGGTGCCGGCGCGCGCATAGTCCACGGGGCTCATGCTGTCGAGCAGCGCGCGCACGTCGTCGGGGCTGCGGTTGGTCAGGAGCAGGCCCACGGAGCCGTGCAGGTAGCGGTCGGCCAGGCCGTCGATGCCGGGCAGGATGGCCTCGCCGGGAGAGGTGCCGAGAGCGCGGGCCATGAGCTTGGTCTTGCCGAGGAAGAGGCTGGTCTGTTAGCGGGGAGGGGGGAGGAGAGGAGGGGGAGAAAGAAAGAATGAAAGAAAGGATAGAAAGGAAAGAAGAATAAAGAAAGAAAAGAGGAAAGAGGAAAGAAGAAGGAAAGAACGCAATAAACGAAAAAAAAGACAGCACGCAACAGCAACAGCGTCCAGGCAACTCACCGGCTGTCGCTCAGCTCCTGGCGCAGGTTCTTGAGGTGCTCGTTGCGGTTGTTCTCGACGCGCACGACAAAGCAGTGCTGGTACTCGGGAAGAGCATCGCGGATGCTGGCAAACAGGCGGTCCTTGTGCTCCCGCGTCTTCTTGGACACCTGCGTGAGGTGGAGCAGCTTCTCGCGCTTGGACTTGGGCATGGCGGCGGCGGGCGACGTGCAGGGGCGGTCGCGAGGGTTGTGAGGCTCGTGGGAAAAGTCGAGTCGTCGTCGAGCAAGTGCTGGCTCCAATGGTTTTTTTTGCACACTTTTTTCCGCTTCATGGCGTCGACTTTTTTTTTGCAGCTGCTCCTATCTCTTATCATAGCCCGCTAGTCGGGCGGTGAGCGTAGTAGAGGACCCGCCCCGCATGCACATAGAAGGTTCAGGATGTTCGGCCACAGCAATATCGTATTAAGCAGTAACTGGCTCGTAAACATATCGTCCCAGACGTATCGTACGTATACCCTGCCAATACTCAAAGGCATGCTCTTTCGTTTGTACGCTCCCGCTTTGCGCGCTCTCTCTATGCCAGGTACACGTAGTTCCCGCCCTCGCGGTCGAGGTACTCCTTTTCAATGAGTCTGCGCGGGTCAGTCGAGATCAGAGGCAATGGGCCCAACGAGACGAAATCAACCAGCTCCCAATAAAAAAGCAAAAAAAAATCAAACAGACGGCACTCACTTCTCAATGTTCTGCTTGATGTCGGCCGGGTCCATGGCGCCGCGCACGCGCGTCTGGCTGATCACTTCGGCGACGAGCTGCGCGTGCGGCATCTCCTTGCGGCTCTTCATGATGCGCACAATGGCGGCCTGCGTCTCGAACTGGCGGTCGGTGGCCACCCGCTCGTACGTGGCCGTGTTCTCCTCCTTGGTCTCCTTCAGCTGGATCTGGTTGATCTTGATGCGCACCTTGGGGTCGCTGAAGGCGCGGTTGACCGTGAACGTGTCCGTCGGCTGCACGTCGCGGCCCTTGGGCGACTTGAGGAGGGGGCGCACCTTGCCGCACGCGAGCGACTGCAGCGTGCGCGAGAGATGCGCGTCGACGAGCCCGGTGGCCTCGGCTATCTGTGCGTAGCTGAGCACGTGGGGCGCTGCCCTCGTCTTCGCGGCCGCGCCCGCATCGGCTTCCGTGGCCGCCTCCTTGCCCTTGAGCGCCTTGGCGGCATCCGGCTCGCCCGCCTGGTTGAAGAGCATCAGCACGGTGGCCTGGAAGGCGCTGACAAGCAGCTCCTTGGCGCCGCGGTCGAAGCGCGCCGTCACGACACAGTGGCTGAGCCCGTGCATCCACGACAGCTGCCGGCCCGAGTGCTTGTTCTTGTAGTAGCTGTCGAACAGCTGCACCTGCTCCAGCACGTCCGCCGGCAGGTTCAGCGTCACGGACTCGTACGTCGGCCAGGCCGCCGCCGACAGCACGGTGACGTGCAGGTCGACGTCCTTGCTCTTTTTGGCCGTGGCCGTGACCGTGCTGGCCCCCAGCCGAAGCCGCCCCGAGCCCTCCAGCCAGTCCTTGTAGGCGTTCATCTCGTCGCGCGAGACCTCCTGGTCGCGGAACATTTGCTCAATATTGTGCGTGAGCGACGAGCCGCACTCCGTCTTCAGCTTGCTGAGCATGTTGCGCTCCGCATCCTGGCTGGCACTACGGCCCATGAGCAGACGCCGCGCCAGGTCTTTCTTGTAAAAGGCCTCAAAGACATCCTTGCCTTCGATGTAGCGGAAGAGCTCCAGGGCCAGGTCGAGCTGCCGGTCGAGCTCGGCGTCCTCGTCGGCCGTAGCCGCTTGGCCGCGGCGCTCCGCCGCCCACCGGTCCTGCGTGTCCGACAGCAGAGCCTCGGGCAGCGTCTTGAGGCCGCCGCGCAGCAGCAGGTCAATGTGCTTAGCGATCATCTCGCCGACCTTGGACGCGCCGCCGGACCAGGCACCGCTGACAGCCGAACTATTGATAAATCGTCCAAATGACTCGCGCAGCCCAAACGAGAAGTCGTCGTCGCGCTGGAAGGCGTCGCGCAGCATGATCTGCTGGGCCCGCCGCAGTCCCAGCAGCCGCACAACCATCTCGTCGCCGCGCGCCACGTCTGTCACGATCGCGGTGCCGGCCGCCTCAAAGTACGCCTTGCACGGCGCCAGCAGCAGCTTGTGCAGGTTGGGGAGCCGCAGCAGGTCGTACAGCGCCTTCATCGTCGGAACGGCATGCGCCTCCAGCAGCCGCGCGACACTGGCAGTGTCCAGCAGCTTGTGGACGCGCTGCTTGATCACGATCTCCTTAAGAGCGTTAATTACTGCGCGGCTTGTCGAGCTGTCCAGCCGGTGCGCGCTGTACCGGTAGTTCTCGCGGCGCAGCAGCAGGCCACACGCGTCCACATAGGCATCCAGTGCTGCGTTGGCCGACTCCTGCTCCTGCACAAACTCGTGCAGAAACGTGTTCGTCTCGGCCAGGTACGCCGGCTCAAAGTACTGCCCGTACACGCCTAGCACGCGCACCATCGTCACGGAGTCGCGCAGAAGCACCTTGTCAAAGCTGTCATCGTCGTGCCGGTCGAGCAGCACCAGCTTGCACATGCCGGCAATGGCCTCCCGGCCCAGCCGTGAAATCTGCAAGGTGGTCGCTGTGGCCTTTGTCATCCACTCCGGCTTGGTGGTTGTCTTCAGCTCGGGGGCCCCGAAGATCATGCGCCGGAACAGGTGGATGAGCATGCCATCTAGCTGCACGAGCGTTGGATCGTTGAGCAGATGGGTCCGGTCCAGGAAGCTAAACGTGGACCGGATCAGGGCCTGGAGAGCGTCAGTGCTGTCTTCTACCGCCATGCGCAAGCATTGCGCAAGCACGCAAAGAAAGAGCAGAACAAGGGCCACACACCGACTTCTCCAGCCACACATGCCAGTGCTGCAGTACCAGCCGCAGCACTGCAATGCTATCACCACCTCGGGCATCCTCTTCCATCTCCTCGTATAGCTCGTCCTGCATGTATGAGCCGCAACAGGTGTACAGCAGGTGGTGAAGCTCAGCGGACTGCCCGTGCAGGCAGAGGTCCTCGACGCCGCGGTAGAGCTTTTCAAACGGCTGTCTCAGAGGCTCTCCGTGGAGGATGGCTTTTACATCATCGCTTATATCGTCCCATGTGCGGTTGTAGTACTCCTCGACATCGCTCCTGCACGGCGTCACGCGCATGTTCTTGATGACGAGCTTCTTGGCGCCCGTCTGCGGCTGAAAGGCAGAAATGACAGGCACTGGCCGGCGGTGGCCCGAGAGGCACGGCATCGACGATAGGCCGGCCATCTCCGGCTGCTTGCCCTGCATTCTGGTGCTCATCGTCGCGTCGATATTGGTGCCCGCGCTGTCGCCTCGCAGACGCTTCGCACCAGGCGCAAAAGCCGGCAGTTGCGGGTTGGAGTCGATGCGCGCACGGCGCCGCTGCTTCTCGGACGGCGAGCTGGCGTGAGAGACGGAAGGGTGGTGGCCGTCGGCGGGAGCGGGATGCGACGGAGGCATGGACTGCTGGGCGTGCCGTCCAGGTCGGTCGGGTCGGTCGCTCCGATCGTGCCGGCCAGAGCTGCAAGTCAAACGAGACAGGGCCGTTCAGATGCAGTCTCCGACTGTACTGCACTGGAGGCCGAAAACCGGTCAGATACCAAGCCGAGATGAGGCCGTGACCCAAGACCGAAGATGGAGAAGATGTTGATGTTCAAGCCCAGATGCGGGAGCGCAGAGATACCGGGACAGACTCTTCCGGTGCTTGCCAAGTCGCTCCCAGGGCGAGGACTGTGCAGCAGGTCAGCCGGCCGGTCTGTCGTCCTGGACTGGTGGTCGGGGAGAGTCGCGAATCGAGATGATAATCGATGGTAAATGATAGACGATGTGGATCAGCCAGACGGCAGGGACCTAAGAAGCGCCTTAACGCCGAGCCTAATTGCCCCGCTGTGTAGATACTAGCTCGTATAGAGAGATATCTATGATGCTTTATTCCAAATTGGCTTATGCGATATATGACTAAGACTGTAACCCAACCACGGCCAGCTGTGTGCATACTGTTGCTGTTCTTTACCTCACACAGTCCCCAAATTTGTCTTTTATATTCAAAAATCTGTTAGACCCATCTCCAAACGTGTTTCTAGGCCTGTTATTTGGCTGCTTCCTGGCCTGCCCGTTGAGCGTCGACGGCTGAATTACGCATATGCCGCCCATCCTGCAATATGTCAGCATTGTCTCGCGTTTGAATTTTCTCTCATATAAGAGCATGCGTTCCTATATAAGAGAAGAGCGTGAGTATCATACCAGAGTAAAGAACGGCCAGGTTCCGCTCGTCTGTCGCCTGGTTGATCAGATCGTTGACCGTCGCTGCCACGCTCAGCGTCTTGGACAGCTTCTTGCGCACGACCTCCAGTGCACGGTCGGCCTCGGACGGCTCATTGACGACAACGCGCTTGTTTTTGTTGTTGGCGCGATCGGCCTCGGAAGCAGCCTCGTCTCCCTCGCCCATTGCCGCCGCCGCCGCCGCTTCGTCAGTCCGCGAACGCGCGTCCTGCAGCTTGGCCAGCCGCACAGGCGAGATGGACCACGAGTAGAGCGGATCGTAGCGCAGCACGTCGAGGATGGTCATGATCGAGTAGGTCTCGTCACGCATGGCGTCGAGCGTAAACTCGCAGCACCGCCGGAAAACGCCCTCCGTGCCGGTAATGCCCATGCCGTCGACAATGTCGCGCGTGAGTCGAAAGGGCACAAGCTCGGGTACCGGGAGCACGCGCCCCATCTCGAACGCAACGCCGAGATCGATGTGCACCACCTCGCCAGTCTTGGCGTCGAGCAGGATGTTGTGGCCGTGGCGGTCACCGAGGCCGAGAACGTGGCCGAGCATGGAGACGGCGGCCGTGGCCCGCGTGTAGGCCAGGCGCCGCACGAACCACTCGTCGGGGTCGGGAAAGGACTCGAGGAAGAAGTAGCGCATGACCGGGTGAAAGCGCTCGGCCACACGGCGGTAGGTCGCCACCCGCACGTCGACCGGCCGGTTCTGCACGCCCGTGATCTCCTTGCGGCATTGCGCCCCCTTCAGGTCCTTCGGGTAGTAGCGCTCGTGGGCCGGCATCAGATACTCGTGCAGCGGCACCGTGTGCGGCACAAACTCGATGAGCCCCGACGCCGCCGTCAGCGGAAGCACCTTGTACGTGCGGATGCCTAGCCGCCGCTGCCGACTCCGCCGGTGGCGCTTCAGCAGCGCTGACACCGCTGCAAACACTTGCTCCATGATCGCGTCCTGCCGCAAGTCATCGTTGCCACCCTTGACCAGCTGCCGATACCGCACGCCGTCGCTGCCGACCGCAGTGAGGATCTTCGGCGCGCTCACGCCCAAGGCCACCGACATGGTCGGTTCCAGCCGCACAATGGTCGGCACCCGTTCCGCATACACCTTGTCCGCTGCCAGCGGGACCTCCATCGTTGGCGGCGGGATCGCGAACCGTGCTAAGCTCTGTATCAGCGCACTGCCAGCCTGCGAGTCCTTCAGGACCACCCGCTGCCCTGCCTTGTACCGGCCGTCCTTCTCCACGGCCAGCATGTGGTAGCACCGGCTTGTCTTGTCGATTGCCGTCCAAATCGCCGCAACCGCAGCTGTCCGCGACAGCTCCTTCGCTACCCGCTCCGTTGCCTTCTGCCGCAAGACTGCCACGCCGTCCTTGGTGTTGGGCCGCGTGCGCACTCCCGACCATATCTGGTACATTCCGTGGTAGGGGTGGTCGCTACAGATCCGGTACACCAGGTTGATGAGCAGCTTTTGAAACAGCCCGCTTTGGTCTTGCAGGCGCGACGTCAACTGGTTCATTAGCGACGCGAATTTGCGTGTCGGCACCTTTTCCAGGTACTTCTTCACTGCCTCGTTCGTGCTTTCTTCACCCGATCGTTCCAACCACAGGGCCGTGAACCGCAGCGTGTCGTTGTTGTGCTCATCTGACGCACTCAGCGATAGGAGGTAGTTCTCCAAGCTGAGCCGCACGAACTCGTTGCGTGTCTTTTCGACGCGGTGAAGTTCTTGCTCGTCAAGGTCCAGCCACAACTTGGCCTTATTCAGGTGGCTTGTGTACCGGTGCCGCACCTGCGAATCTTTGGCGCCCGTGATAAGCTCACGAAGCTGCTCAACCTCGTTGCTCTTGCCCTGCTTTAGGTTCTGGAGACGCGCCAAGTCTTCCAGGCTGTCGGAATTCTGTAGTTGCTCGTCGCAAAACATAGCGAACTGATGGAACACACGTCCTGCTTCTTTGCCCTCACTTCGGCCTTTCAGCTCCTTCAGAGCCGGCTCGAGATATTTCTTCTGAATAGATCCTGCGCTCTCCAGCCTCGCCTCAGATACCTGGTGTCCAATTTTGGACAACAAGTCCGAACGGCTGACAGGCACCATTTGCTTCTTCAGAGCGGAGTCTCTGTCGATGCTCTGCAAAATACGAATCGAAGCAAGCATTTCACCGTGATCCCACAGAGAGTTTGCCGTCTCCATCTTGATGGCAGCGTCGATGCTAAGGCCAATTACCTCGCTCGATGCAATGAGATCTGACAATGTCGTCGTAACATTGAGCGATTCTTGCATCGCATGGTGAAGTCTGTAGATGCTCGAAGCCAGAAGAAGGCCCTTGACTTCGGTCAACCGAGCTTCCGCTGCCGTCACCTTCATACTGCCCCTGATGCGACTTTCTTGACTGATTGTGCTAAGCGTTGTTTCTCGGTAGGAAAGGAGCCGACTAACCGTGTCGTATCTGTTTACACATTAGAACATGTGACCAAGGAAGACAATAACCCGAGGTGTTTTACGTACTGGTTGCTCATCATCCACTTCGAGCGATCTTCGAACTTGGCCAGCATCTTCTCTAGCTCAGTAGCATCCGTGACGTTTATCACATCGTCCAGTTCCGTCAGCGCAGCCAATGCTCCCAGTTGGTGTCTTAGAGCTGAAACCGTCAAGCTGTGACTTGTAGCATGCCGCATGGCGCTCCCCAGTCCCTCATGGACAGCCTTCTGAGCTGCGGCTAGATCAGGTGCTTGGTGGATTCCCTGAAAAGCTTTGTAGACAGTGACAGACGGATTATTGCTGATAGCCGGTACAGGCAGATTCCAGATTCCCAGTCGTCGTGCTGTGGAATATGTACTATCTAGCGAGGCGGAAGTCACGTCTAGATTCTGCTGTGTCTGGAGCAAGGAATGAGACAGGCCAGCAAGGCCAATATTTCCCAGAGCCTGCACGAGAGCCTGGCCGTCTGCGGTAGCGCCAGGGTCATGACTCCGGAGGTGGCTATCGTACTGTGCTCCCCGGAAGGCAAGCGCTTTGCTTCCATCTTTTTCGTACTCAAGTCGTGCCAGAACACTGGACAAGCTAGGGTTTTGTGGAAGACCATAGTAGGCATCTGGATCATCAATGTTTTCGTAAATGTCCAAAAGAAGATCTGTATAATCTGACACATCAAAGCTTTTGGATGCCGATGCCGAAGACCGTCGCGAAGACCGAGAAGAAGCCTCTGAAAATGCCGTCTCGGCCAGCAGCAGTGCAATCTTGAACATACCGCAGCGAGAAGCTGCAGCAGCTGCAACGGTAGGGTCAATATCTAGCCAGTATCGCCGTTCTGCAATGTTGGTCTCATTTGGCAGCGGCTGCGTCCGGAGATAAACAAAGGTGTTGATGAGTAGCTTTATATTTTCCCTGGAAGCTGCCGTTGTCGATGTGAGCCACACTTTCGCAGCCTCGGAAAGTTGCCGCTTCAATGTCTCTTGCTTATCATACTGAAATAAGAGGACAAGGTGGACAATGAACGGAAACGACTTTTCAGCAAACCCCTTGGCGGCAGTTAGTATAGGGCGCAAAACGCCCAGCACAACGTCGTCAGTGACACCCTGCGTAAGGTACACAGCCAGATTCTGCGTCCAGTTGCCTTCTTCGATGTGTACTGCTGCGAACGCATCTACGGCGTTGATGGTACTAGCAGACTTTTCATCAAAATCCGAAGGTGGTGTCCGGAACTGACCCCACGCCGATGAAAGCAGCAAGGCTTCGGAAAGGCTTGCCTGGCAAGCGAGAAGAAGCGTGTTGTCCTCCAAGACTGTGGCCTGAGACACAATTGTTCTCAAGGCAGATTCTGCAAGCCCAGCAGTGATAGACTCGCTATTCAGCGTCAGCGTCTCGAGAAGATGTAGCAATCCTTGCTCAGAAGTGCTATTTGCAGATGATGTGTTCTGGTACTGAGAAAGGCGTGACTCCCGCACCAGATCTTCATGAATTGTTCCCGAGGCAGCATAGGACCGGCCCATCACACGTCCAGCCCATACAAGGTATTCTTCACTTAGTGCTTGTGCCCCGCAGCTCTTCCAAACAACCGCGCCGTGATTCAATGCATCCTGGTCAGTCTCAATGATGTCTGATCGGCTTGATGCCGGAACATGAAAGTCACCGCAGAGCATCCCAAGGACAAGATCGCGAGAAGAGTCATTCAGCAGCTTGTGTTCTTGCTCGCCGTCCTTCAAAATCTCTAGGAGTAGGGTGCTTTCTGGAGTTCCCTTTTCAGCATTGCCGGATGCCCGAATTTGTGTCGCAGAGCGTACGATAGATTGGAAAGCCACACGCTGTGCATCCCCACTGAACGCTGTGGAATCGTAGTCTAGCAGGTGTTTGGTGAACCACGTGTGAAACTGCTGTGCTTTGCCCATTGTAGCTTTGAACAGGCTTTCCTGCGTCGTGCTGGTCTGACTTGATTCTAGGAACATCCTGAGGGATGCTAGAATCGACAATGCGTATCCAGCATAGAAAGAAGGAAAATGGTTGAGGTGCATTGCGCCCCGAGTAATTAGGTATTTGGTGATACCCAATGCATCGTCGGCACATTCAGGATCCTGAACGTACGGCCGGACCGCATGGAGGAGCATTTCTAGAGGATAAGAGCTTGTCGCCTGATCTCCGGCTAGGCAGATCAAAATGCGCACTTTTCTGACGACTGAGCACGCATGCAATGAACCGAGGGCCCGACTGACAGTATTGAAGAGCTTTCTTGCAATCGACACAATCATGGCAGGTGTCCAAAGCGTGCTCAAATCGTATTCCGTTCGACTGCATAGGTGGGTGAGCTCCCTCGTCAGAAACTTCGCCCTGAACATCGGTTGCTGATTCGGAGGCAGATTGACGGCCGAGTAATCGCATTCCTTTATAGCTGCCATAATGTCGGCTGCATAATGAAGAGCTGGATCCTTGCTGAAATATTTCTCGATAGGGTCCTCCTGATCAATGATGTCGAACAAAATGGCCACAATGTCGGCCAAATTGCGGTCAATAGCACCAATGAGCCGATCTTTCCCCAATATTTTTCGAAGGCGGCTCTCGCCAGTGACTTGTGTCTTGTCTTTGTCTTTGACCATGGCTATATCGTGCGCAATACAATAGGCCATGATTTTGGCAAAGTTCTCTTGCACCAAGGCCATGGGCTCCAACTGTAGTCGCTTTGCAATATCATAAGCAGCCTCATCCTGGCCACGCATTAACATAAGTGCCGTTGCTTCTGTTCGTGCCTGAGAGATCAGATCATGCAGGCTACCAAATGAGAAAATCTCATAAGGTATACCCTCGATTTTATCATGCTCCAGCCATGTATATAGCAATTGTGGTGCAAAAAGCTGGAATAGATCTCGAGAAGAGTTCAGTGACAGCGCTGTCGAGACTCGTGCCAAACAACGAGTTGCAAACTTGGCACATTGCCGAAGTCTACCAGGTGTCTCAAATATGTGATAGATGCAGCGGCGAAGAAGCGTTGGCCAGGCACAGGCTAGTTCAGCCAGCGCAAGGAGACGGAAAGCAATGCCTTCGGACCAGGCTGGGTCGGATGGCAGATTCTCCAAAATGTCCACAAAAAGGTCGTCGTGAACTTTGAGAACATAAAGGTTGAATATCTTTGGGAGATTCATGCCGATGAAATACTTGACAGCCATGTTACCGGTTTGGAGAATCGCTAGTAAGGACGAACGGCATGATGGTAATTTTAGATCTGTACCGTAAGAAGATTTGACCTCTAGGAGCTGGTATAGAAGACACGCCAAGCTGATCTGTCCATCTGAAGATAGAGACTCTAATGGCAAAGCCTGCTGGACCAGGTACCGGTAGAGTTCTCCGACCATATCGGAGACTTCCAACTTTTCCTCGGGCCAAGTGCAAATAAAACTCTGGACAGTGTCGATGCACATGACCAGAACAACCTCGCAGCATGAGAACTCTCCCTGTCCGATAATGTCTCCAATCACGTTGGCGACTTTACACGCGTCTTCCGGGGCCAAGAGCATGTCGGAACGAAATAACTCCTTCATGAACCCACAACAAAGAAGCAGGTATTCGGTGGATTGACCGACAAGCTCGTCGATGAGCGTTTCCGGGATAGTGCCGGCATTATTTCCATCTTGGTGAGTTAACGAAAGTAGCCGAAGTCTGTGGGAAGCATCGGCATAAAACGAGGCAGAGCTCAAGTTTAATACAGAAGTCTGCCTTGCAATGGTGGGAGCCTTATATGCCACGCTTCCTTGACTGACGGCCGAGTCAAATTCGTCGTCTAGCTCCATCGGCCCACCGTCCGGGACTGAATTCTGTTTGATGTTTTCTTCATATAGAGTATGCGACAGTTTTTTGAAAACTTTCAGCAAAACAGGATCTTCCTTGGCAAACAACTCGTTGCTAGTTGTAGACACTCGCGGCAAATAGGTGGCACTTTCTAGTAGCCATACCTCGAGCATGTTTTTGCTCTGGTCTGCCTCCTGTAGCGTCTTGAAGATGGCATCGACAATGCCCATCAATGTTGGTTCCAGATCTCTTGAAAGGGTAGAGTTCACAGCAACAAGCTGAGGTGTGAGGGCAGCACAGACGGTGCAGAACACGACGAGGCTATGCATACGCTGGGAAGACAGTTGAGAAACGATCTCATTTCCCCGTCGAGACCAGACTTCTGTCATCTGCTGGATCTCATCTATGATCGGGCGAAGAAGCTCTAGAACTGTCCTTTTCGAGGTATTGGAACTGGCAGGATCTGTGAGTTGGGTTGATGTAGAAGAGTGCATGCATACGGATCGCTGACTTCGCGCTGGATTTTCAGAGAGCAAAAGCATATATCGCATCATGCTATCAATTGCTTCGTGGTCTTTCCAAGACTGACTGATGGGTCCTCCAAATGGCTCAATGGGACGTGCTGATTCTCGAGGCCTCACACCTATGCACGCGAGTAGGAGGTTCATCAAATCCAAGGACGGTGCGTGTGCAGAGTACAAGGATGCAAAAGTCGAATCGGCTGGAATTAAGAACGTTAGATTACTTCGAGGGACACTTCCATACTTTTTCTGACATACCTGGCTTCCACCGAGCAAACACCCATCGCATGATGTGACTCGAAGTTGCTTGGCTAGCACTGGGAAGAGTGTCATTGCGGAGATGAAGTAGGTGAAACATCAAAACAAGGGACGCATCGGAGAGAAGAGCCGGGCCGCTTATTTCAGCGGCAGTTACGAGGCTGTTGATGTCATCCCCTATTGTGTGGTGTGAGAGCAAATCTGCTTCCAAGATCGTGTGCAGCAACATGCAAGCTGCACGACTGGTACTGGGCAGGCTGACGGAACGCAATGCAACCTGCCAAACCTGTCTCCATAGGTCCGAAAGAGAGCCGTCTTTGGCCGACTTTTGAAGAGCACAGCTATAGATTTGAGTGGTTAGCTCGTGCCATAACATGGTAGTGGAGATAATCAAACCTTGCGCAGGCTATCATTGCCCAGGAACATATGACCGGCTGTTTGTCGCTAACGAATTGGCCGAGGAGGAACATAATATCCGAAACATCATCTAGAGAGACACTGCCAGTTTTGTTCAGGTAGAAGGGAACAATTTGTAATGCAGTGAGCTTGGTGCCCATATCGGAAGAGGCCATTTGATCGCGCAGCCGGTTTGGCCGCTCTCCCATACGTCTTTTTTTGCGTGGATGGTCATCTGCTTCAGCGTCCGTCGTATCAACTAGCGGCCTGGCATTTTGACCATATATTGCCTCAAGGAGCGCCATGACCTCGACTGCAGCCCAGCGGCGTTCAGCAGAGGTGTCGTGGGTAGAAAGACCAAAGACACCCGTATTGAAATAGCTCTTTGAAATCAGAGAAAACGAGATATCGGATATTTGCAGCCGGGTGCGGTCATCTCGTCTGGAGTACTCCAGCCAAAAGGAGTCGAGTGTGTCACTGACGTGTTCCAGAATCCCTGAAGCAGGCGAATGTAAAGCGAGAGCATGAATATGAAGCTGAAGAGTATAAACAGTCCGTAAGATCTCCTCGCGTACAGAGTTTACCGACTCGCTCTGGTTAGCAGATGAGCGAGGATGCCACCAATGGGAAATCAAAGGAATAATCTCCTGGGTAATTTGCTCTACGAGCACAATATCGTCGCCGCGTACGTGCTGGACTATGCATCGAACGGACGCAAAGGCAGACTGCTGTAGCGCTCCAATGCCGAGATGCTTCAACTGCAGAACTTGGAGGGTAATTTTGAACAGGTTCGAGGCTGCTAGGTGAAGAGGTGCGTTTCCCGCACTCACGAGACGGTAGAGTCCTTGCATTAGAGTCTCGAGGATCTTGGTCGACACCTGCGTAGTCATCCTGTTCAACCCAGACCGCCCACTCCCGCCAGAATAAGGCAAAGATCCAGGAGCAGGGGACAACCGTGAAAGTGTGGTTAAAGCAGCTGTGTCACGGTCCGGAGCCTCTGCAAAGCGGCCAATGGCATCGGTGAAGAAATCAGCACAGGCGAGCCAGCCTTCGCCGTGGAACGCGCCCAGTTGCTCGACATTGGCGGGATGACTCAACAGGGCCACGAGGGCTTTTGTGTAGTCCTGAAGAAGTGGCTCGACGAAATCATTGTCCCGTCCCGGCAGCGTCTGTGTGATGTGGTCGACGATAGCCCGCGCTACCTTGCGCTTCAGCTTGGAAGCTCCGTAATTGACGGCCAGCCGCAGAGCCTCGGCGGTAGCTGCAAGACGAGTCTCTGCTGCGCTCTTTGTCGTCTTCTTACTGCTCAGATAGGCCTTTTTTTCCGACAGTGCACACTGAAACAGAGCATCTAGGATGCTGTGATACGCTTTAGAGTCAAGCGACAGCCTGTCCCTGTATTAGCCGCGATACTCGTGACAAACATGAGAAATGGTGGCGTGAACTGCTGCCATCTTACTGCGTTGCTCCCTGAGACTCCTTGGTGAAGAAGTATATGAGTTCTGCGCGGGTTAGCTCGTCGCAGGGAATTTAAAGCTGCTGTTCAGTCAACGTACCCTGAAGTGCCTTTGACCGTTCGGTAGAGTTTCCGCCAGCGATAGAAGCTTCGCAGATCAGAGTTAATCGCGTGTGCAGATCTGGAGTGCATTCATCTGATATGCCGTGCTCTTTCTTCTTACCTCGGATACTCTCTGAACTAGCATCGCTTCTAGGCACAGTCCTCGCTCGAGTTGGTGGCATGCTGCCTTGGCCCAGGGCCACCAACGTGTAGCTTCCAAAGGAATGATATGGTCGATGCCGGTCAGAATCCCTTCATCATTGGACACGATGCGCACCGAAACTTTCACGTTGGCAACGTTGAGGCGGTTCCAGCAGTTTATACTGCTTCATGCAGTTGTTTCACGGCAGAGGCTTTGCTATTGGCAGCAAGACCAGAAACATGCAGAAGTTCGGCCACTATGTACGTCCCACGCCGAGCCAATCGGACTGCATGTACAGGCAGAGTCAGAAGAAAGGCTTTTGTGAAATCGTAAAATCGTGAGATTGGGAAACTTGAAATTGGGGGTGCTACACCCATATGTTATCTGCTTACGTCTCTGGCCAGCTCCTTCCTGCCTCGGGGAAGTCGCGCCTCGTCGCTTCTTAAACAAACAGGCTACGGCAGTACCCTCACCGCCTTCCTTTTGACGTTGTTGATTGGTGTTTGGCACGGGAACGGCCCCACCAGGAGCTTTTGAGCTGCTTCCAAAAAAAACCGCCAGGAACACTAAGCAAAGCTACGCGATCCCTTCACTTCGTGATACGTTTTATTCGCGACCACCAGCGCACCGTCCCCTCCATCATCCGGCGCGATCACGAAACAACTCGGCGGACGTAGCGCAGCACTCGCTGCCCGCAATTGCTACCAGCTCGCGTCGACAAAGCCGCTATGATTGCGCCCGCATCCGCGCATTCGGTCGCCCATCATGTCTGATGCAACAACTTTGGAGGCGCTCCAGTTCTTCCACCGGGAGCTGGTCGCGGTGTCGGAGCACCGCTTCGATGGCCTGCCCCTTCTGGAACAGGCGCTGGCGGCACAAGCGGAGCGGTTCAAAAAGCTGATGGACAAGGCACCGCGAAAGCTAGAGAGCCGCAAAGCCGTCGAGTCTGGTAAGAAAGCTGCCGGAGGGCTGGACGGAGGGCTGGAGTGGCTTTCTCCTCGCCAGTCGCACCTGGTCTAGCGGCGACACTTCTGCTAGTCTTGTTCATGCTGACGCTGGCGCGATTTAGGCAAGATCAGTATCGGCGACGAGGAATACTCGATCAACAAAGAATTCCAGGACAGCACGCTGCAGCTCGCAGACGAGCTGGACCTCGACGAAGTGGAAACGGCTCAGCTGCTGCTCGATGCACAGGATGACACAATTACCCTCGGCCGATCGCTTCTTGAGTGTGGCCTCATCCGGTTCCACCAGCAGCGCAAGTTCGTCCTCGACTGCATGCGCCTCTGCATTGTCCTTGCCAACGACCAAGAGCTCGATCCCGAAGTGCAGGCTGTCTTTGGCGAGTACGTAACGGAGAACATCTACGGTGTCGCCCTTCCTGGGCAACCTGCGCCAGGCCCCGACAAGCGCATTGTTCCTCGCTGCTCGGCGGCGATGCAGGGGATCCGCACATGGCTGCAGAAACTTACAGACCGTGCCACCGCTGCCTCGGTGCTCCAGAATAGCCAGGCCCCCGAAGTGAAGGAGATGTTCGACTTCTCGCGGATGAGTCTGGTCCAGCAGCACGAGAGCCTGGCAATTATACTGCTGAGCGCGATTGAGAAGCGGCACGTGGAGCCACGGGACTTTGAGGACTTCCTCCGGATCGTGCAGAAAGTGGACCGTTACGACAGCCTTTTGAGTATGTAGTCCTTCTGGTCCCCCAGGCCCTGTCCTCGTTTTTCGCCTAACCTCCTACGGTGACACGCTCTTCAGACTGACGGTCTCCTAGTTCACTTGTTCCCCGCCCTGACGGCATCCATTCGTGTCCTTGGCTCCCCTGACGGTGTCTCTGACCTGACCCAAGCCAGGCGGCTGAACGAGATTGTCACCAAACGCGAGGATGACGGTACATGGCAGATTGCGTCACTACGCGGTGCTATTTGTGCTTGGTGGATCGCCGAGTACAGCGGGTGGTACATGGAGGACCTGGGAATACCCCTTGGCAACATCGACATCGACAAGGAGGACAAGGAGCGTGCAGACATCTTCTCCGACTGTCTGAAAGACGGCGCCCTGGACTTTATCCTTGCTGTGTCTTCCGACGTCGAGATCAGAGACTGGCAAGATCCTACGCCAAGCGGTGTCCAGGCCTGGATGCAGCGGAAATGCCCACCGCTGCCCGCAGATTCAGTGCCATTTTCTGACAACTTCCGCGTCCGTGTCCTAGAACAGCTCGAGGGTTTCGTGGACGCTTTTATTTCCAATCTTCCGGATGTGCTTCGGCAGCTTCGCAAGGAGGAAGACGAGCAGAGACAGCTCAGCCAAGCACATGAGCAAAGCCTGGAGCTGGAGCGCTTTCTGTTGATTATATCGAATGCATACGAAGGCCGTCCGGACGCAGCAGAAGCTTTTTGGTCCGATCCCGAAAGCAATCTCTCTGGCTTTATGCAATGGGCCAGCCATCGTGCATCGACGCCGCTCGTCAGCGCGTTCTGCGAGATGCTCCGGTCTATCTCTGGCAACGAGGTGTCGGCAGACGCTGCCCACGACTTCCTCCTCGACGAAGTCAGCAGCTCAGGAAACACTGGCCGGATACGAAAGTCGCAGTCCTTGACGTGGGCGCAGATTGTGAAAGAGCTAGAGTTCTTCACAGCAAAGATCCGGACGCACACGAGCCCTGTTCCAGCTCTGACATATCGCACAGGCCGGCCCCCGGACGACCAGGAAGAGGCAGAGCCGGAATCGGCCATCATGCTGGAGTGCTACCTGCGGCTCATTGCCCGGGTCGCTGCGAGCAGTGGGACTGCCCGCATGTGGCTGCTGCAGAGCAAAGAATTCTCGCTGGTCAGCATCCTTTTCCAGCTGTCCAGCTTGCCGGTGCCAGGCCCGCTGAGGGCGCGCATTTTCACGGCCTTGAGATCGCTCTTGTCCGAGAAGTCGCTGGAGATCAGCTACATCATGTGGAATTGCCTCGATGACTACATGGCTGGTGGATACGTCCAGAGTGCACAGCAGATGTCAGTGAATGCACCGCCGCCAAGTCACTACATGGAGGGCTTTCTCTCGGAGCTCAGCCAGGACTTTGACCAGCCCTACGCGTTCATCCAGTTCCTCCTGTCGCTCGTCACGCCGGCAGACGACCAATCTCCGCTGAACGACGCTCTGCCGTTCCCCGAGATCTTGGGCGCGTCAACACGCATGCCGGGCATCGACCCATACGTCGACTTTGTCCTCGACACAATGCTCGGACGACAGTCGAAGGACTGGAGCAACAAGCAACAGCAGCGTTCTTTGCGGCTGGTCTCGCTCGACTTTGCGCTGACGTGTCTGGACACGTTCAACGAAGACCTCATCCTGATTGCCAACGAGACGACGATGCCTGTTGATACAGCCATCGCCACGACAGACCTGGCGGCGTATGTCAAGCTGCACCCGTTTGCACGCGTCATGGAGTGGGTGTACAGCCACAACGTTGCCGAAGCCATATTCAGTGCAATCCACGAGGATGCCACAGAGGTTGGCAGTGCCTCTCCAGAGTCCCCTCTCATCATGAGCATTATTCGGGCTGTTGAGCTGGTCACGAAAATTCTCGAGCTGCAAGACACGTATCTCGACCTAGTGCGGCAGGTCATACGGCTCAAGGGGGGCGAGCGCACGAAGCCCGTCAACACTACGTACAGCTCTTTTGAGGAGGCCATTGCTAACCACCTTGAGCTGATCGTGGATCTGGGAAGCTACTGCGGTCTCGGCCATCCGTCGCTGACGCTTGCTTGCCTGAAGCTGCTGGAGAAGGTCTCCGTGTCGCCAAGAGTCATCTCGGCGTGGAACGCGGGCCCGGGCCAGCACGCTCACCGGAACAAGGCGATTGTTGCCCTGGAGAAGGACGGGGAGGCAAGCGCTATTGCCAGCGCTTTTATCTCGGAGATGGTGGCACCGCTCGACCCTGGCCTGCAGGCCGAGTCGTCCAATTACAATATCAAGACCTTCATGCTGGACTTTCTCTACGCATGTCTGGAGGCGTCACCCAACCAGCCAACGATCGCCCATTTGATTCTCGGTTTCCGGTGCGGCATCGATTCTCTGAGCGTGGAGGCGGGCGGTACCTTTGACGAACGCACTTCGCTCTTCCACAACCTACTTCGCGTACTCCTGGAGACTCCCTTTGGTGACGACCTCAGCATGCGGTATTGGCTGATTCTGCTGAAGCACAAGATCATGCGCATCTTCCAAGTGCTCTGGCGGTCGCCGTTATCCTCGGCCATCGTGCTGGCCGACTTGCGCGAAAACGACTTTGCCTTCCACCTGCTCATCCGGGAGGTGACCTTGCAGCAGGATCTTCCGTGGGATGGAATGGCTGCGAACAGCCCAGAGTTCCCGACCTCTACGGCAGCTATTGGTTTTATTGAGTTCTGGGCAGTGCGCGCCATGACGCTCGAGTACATTGGGATCGAATTGTGCAGCGTATCGCAGAACCGGATGCCCAGTCTGAAGCGGCGGATTTTCGATGCCCTGAACGGCCAGGTGATGAACGACAGCGGCGAACCGATTACGACGCCCACCGTCTTTGAGCTCTACGACTTCATGTCGAGCAGCAACAGCAGCACGATGTGGGATACGCAGCCGCCGCTCTTCCGGCGGCTGCGGGACGCCGATCTGCGGGCGGCCATGGATGAGACGCCCAACGGCGACACGCTCTACAACCTGGACAAGGCGCGGGAGCTCGTCCTTCTCAAGGCGGCTGACATTGTTCAGACGTCGGAGGCGGCGGACAGGGCGTTTGATGATCTGCGTGACGAGATCCAGCGCGAGGAGACGCTGTTGTTGGAGTACCTGTCGCTGCTCAACCGGCAGAAGCAGCTGGCCCGCAACCAGCAGGTCGTGCTTCAGTCGTGGACGAAGCTGCTGCTGGTCATGTTCGAAGCCAACGAGTTTACGGGCGCCGCCCAAGTGTCCTTCCTCCTGCAGGCGCTACAGGCCATCCTGCCGGGCCTGGAGGCCACGAGCACGGAGAACCCGGTGCAGGCGTACGAGCTGGCCAAGCTGTCGGAGGCGCTGCTGTTCAAGCTGGGCACGGAGCGCGGTGCGGCGCAAACGGGACCGAGCAGCCCGCCCGCAGGACAGAGCGTCCAGGGCAACGGACAGGGGCCGGCAAGCCACCAGATCAGCAGCTTGGTGAGCGACAAGCTGTTCCAGCTCTTCCAGATCTGCCTGTACGCGATCTGCAAGTGGGTGGGCAGCGCGGAGCTGCGGGCGGTGTACTACAACATCTGCTACCAGTACGTGGCCGGGCTGCTGGGGGGCGAAGCGCAGGGCAGCGGTCTCTACCAGCAGACGGGCCGGCAGCGCGCCAGCAAGGCGATCGTGGTGTGCGGCGAGCGGCTGCTCAACGTGGTGTGCGACGACGCGTGCGGCAGCGACGCGGCGTGCCAGACGGCGGCGCTGATTCTGCTGGGGTCGCTCGTGCGGCTCGGCCAGCGCGAGGACGACGCGCGCATGGTCGGCATGCTGAACCGGCTCAACTTTGTGGGCGTGCTGGTGGACTCGCTGCGGACGGTGCTGGAGGACGGGCAGGCGGTGCGGGGCGGCCGGAGCGCCGCGTCGTCGACGGCGCTCGCGCTCGCCCCCCCCAAAACGACCAAGACGACCAAGATGACGCTCGACGCCAAGCTGGCGCTGCTGCTGCAGCTCTGCCAGACGCGCGACGGCGCGCAGTTTGTGCTGCACGCGAACCTGTTCCGCGCCGTGGAGCTCAGCGGCCTCTTCGCGGCCGACCCCGAGCTGCAGGTCGACCCGGCCGACACGCCGGCGCTGACGCAGCACTACGCGCTGCTGGTGCAGGTGGCGCGGATGATCGGGGCGGCCATTGTCAGCTGCGGCTCGCATAACGTGCAGCAGGGCCGGCGCTTCCTCGGGGACCACCGCATGCTCGTGATGCACGTGCTGAAGCGGTCGGCAGGCATCGGAGCGGCGTCGGCGCCGGCGCCGGGACTGGACGCCATGGTCGAGGAGCTGGCAGACGCATTCATGGTGCTGATCGTGGCGACCGACTTTCTCGAGGTGAGTTTGTATGCGAGCGGGCGAGGCCGTCCTCTCGCTCGCCTTTTTCTATGGCCTGATGCCGAAGCAGCCACTGACGCACACCAGGCCGAAGACGGAGCGCCAACGCCGGCCGCAAAGAGCCAGACGCGGGTGCTGTTTCACTAGAGATTGCCTGCGAGGCTGCGGGGATGAGAGGGCAACGAGCGAGAACGAGCGCGTCCGGAACAAGGAACGGGTTGGAAAGTACAGGCGTTTTCTTGGTCTCTGGGTGTTTTGCCTTTACCTTTTGCCTCTTGCTGTGTGGAATAGCTGCTTTGGACTTGTACAAAGTTGGACAGGCCGCGTCACGTATTGTTGATAGGGTGCATGTTGCTTTGGTCATATAATCGCTCGCACAAGACGAATGCCATGTCTTGGCCATCCGCTAGCCCGAGGTCTCTGCAATCTATTCAGTGTCTGCAGACTGAGGTGTCAGACCCTCTCTTCGCGGCCACGAAACCCATATTCAAACCCATATTCAAAGCAAAGAACGCCTGCCCAGCCGGTGGGCATTCCCAGCACAGTCCGCCCCTTCATGCTGTTGTGGTTCTCCGTACGCCGCGTCCCGATAATGCAGCGATCCTAGACAACAAGGAGGAGACAGGAACATGGGAGAATGAGGAGAGGGCCCGTAAAGAAATGGGGAAAGGGGGAGGGCAACAAAAACGTAAAAAGAATCAAGCCCGAAATTCAGCACAGCCGTCCGATCCAATCAGTCCTTGGTATAATATACAATGCTCCAGTACAGTCCCGTATGCAGAATGCAGAATGCTGACCGCCGGCCATGGCGTCTCTGTTTTCTCAGCTTCACCTTGCACAGCCCATGCCGCTTCAAACCAGTACGCAGCCTCAGTGGCCGCTCTGCACGTCGCTTCGCCTGGCTGTGGCTGGTCTGGATTACCTGGCAGAACCACTCGACTGTCCGAGATTTCACCTTATTCGGCAGCCATGCTCATCAGCGTGGGCGGTTATCTTGCGGGCTGCTTGCCCTGCCGGTTCCGGGTCATGAGCTTCAGCTCGAGGTGGAAGTAGCTCTTAGCCAGCTTGGCTGCGCTGCTCGTCGGCCGCACCTCGACCCTTTGCCGGCACACTGGGCAGTTCTTTCTGCTGGACTCGATGTGGAGAGATGAATGTAGGCACTCGCTGCAGAAAACATGTCCTGTGACTGTCAGCGAGGGGGCAGGCCCGGGCAAGTCAGCAAAGCATAGCAGCACGCACCACAATGCGTGACCGTCAGCGCGGCACAAAAGTCCAAGCAAATCACACACTGAATCGAGCCGAAACGGACTCTGTCTTCGGGCGGCGCTGGTTCCTGCGGCGACTCCTCCTCGGCCTCGTCTTTGTTGTCCTCCTCCTCAGCCTGGCTGCGGCCCTCGTTGGCTGGCCGGTCGATGCTGGCCAAGTCGATGATCTCGACGCCGTCCGTGTCCGAGTCGAACAGGTCGCTGCCCAGGTCGATGGTTTCCTCTATTCGCGGCCGCTTCCGGGCGTTCTGGGGCGGCCGGCTGCTTCTGCTGCTGCTCGAGCTGCTAGAGGCCGTTGTGAAGGACGCCGATGCCGACGCCAGAAACCCAGGCACCGCTGCATGGGGCCTTGTGCGCTTCAAGGAGGTTGGAGCCTGTGTCGGTGAGGCTAGTGGTGACGAGCCCGACGCATTGCTCTCGGGGTAGGCGCCTGGAACGGCAGTATAGGAGTTGGGGCCGCTCTGTCTGCTGCTGGCGCCGGCGCCGCTGCTTTGTCTTCGTGTGCGCGGCATGTCTTGTGCCAGGTCCAGCGGACCTCGTCGCTTCTGCGTCGGCTGCTGGCCCGTCCCGCTGCTGCGGTCGGAGCTGATAGAGAGGCTGTGGCCGCCGTTGTGGACGACGTCAGGATGTTGCGTAGGAGGGCGCGCTGGCGATGACGAGTGGAGGATGGACGGCGACGAAAAGCGCTCCGTGGCGAACAAGGCAAGCAGGTCGTCGTTTTCATACGGTTGGACCGCTGTCGGTGTGCTCTGCGAGGCGTGCGCCCGGGCAAACGCGGCCTGCCGGCTCGGAGCGGCCGGGATACTGGAGTCCCAGTCGTGCAGTTCGCTGTTCCGCAACGTCGGCAACGGATTCGCAGTTCTGGAGCTGGACAGCTCTCCTGATGCTGGGCTGGGCGGAGTTGGGAGAGAGTTGCTGGCGCCGGCTTCGTTGATGCCGACAGGCCGCAGAGGTGTCGCCGGGGGGCTGTAGTTGAAGGCGTAGGAGGCCAAGGATCGCGTCGAAGACGGGTCGTCAATGATCTCGGGCCAGACCAGCGAGTTGATGTCTGCTCAAAGACGGGTTAGAGTGCCCCTAAACCGCTTCAAGGCAGGAGGCAAATGATGGGGAAGGGAGTGGCACGATCCCAGACAGGACGAAGGGAATGCTAGAGAGCGCCGGTCGGGTTCGAGAAGGGAAGTGGGGCGGAGGAATGGAGAGAGGAGGCCGAGGATACGGCCGTCTGCCGGCAGAAGGCTCAGTCCATATCAAGAAGAAATGGCAGCAAACATGGCGACGACAAACAAAACAATGCCTCGTCCTCGGCGCGCTGGCCGATACCCACCTCGGTAGATGTCGCGGCTCGATTGAGGCCTCGCCATGTCCCCTCGGTGCAGTCGCTATGTGCAGCACGTCGTTGCGAGGCAGGAGACGCAAGTCGACAAAGAGAGGCGGCCTAGGGCGATGCCGTGAAGACGGAGAGGCGATGCCGCCGAGAGGGGCGAGCGCTGTCTCGAGAATCGGATAGTCGAATACCGATATATGCAATAACCCGGTATGGCGGCACGTCAGCGGCTTTCAAGTCCCGGGGGAAAGTGCTCGAGAGGAGAGTACGGTGCCGTCGCTGAGAGCATGGATTCATGAAAGGGAGAACAAGGTGCAATTGAAGGCTATTGTGCAAAAGAAGCCGAATGTGCTGCTTTGCCGGCGCGTAATGTTTGCCCGTAGCACCGGCGGCACAAGGCGGCACAAGGCTAGCCCGCTGCACACGTTTGCCGCGCGCACAGCCTGCCATGCATCTAAGCAGTTTCTGTCCCGTCCGCCGCCACCGCTTACTGTATTGGTCCTGGACTCCAGCCAACAGCGTGCCGGGCGCACCTTCCGACACGACCTACAAAATATTACGTAGTGGTCTGTGCGCTGGTAGGGATGGGACGAGCAAATCGCTAGCTTAGTAATGCCGGTGACGCAAAGAGAATATCGCCGTAGAAAAATCGAGTCTGCAGAAAAGCAGCAGAACAGCAAAGCAGTACAATTCGACGCGCAGCACAAGGAAACCACACCCCTTTAAATTCACTGCTTGTGCGCCTGGATCTGGCTCCTTCTAGGGTAGCCCTCCGCGCGGACGCAGCAGCGAACGTTTCCATTGACACGCCGTCTGTGCGGTAGTAGCAGCTTTGCCTTCGCCTGTGCGTGACTGGCGAGCAGCAACACCATGTTCCGGCCACTGGCCGGCCGTTCTGGCCATGGCTCGGCAGCCCTGGCTCTCGTGCGTCTTGGCGGACGGTGCACCTCGTCTGGCCGTCCGGCGCTGCCAGCGCTCGTCCGGTGGCAGTCGGCGACGGCCACAGCGGACAAAAAGACCCTTGCCTGTAAGTGATTGCACTGGGGGTGGACAGCAGAAGGAGCAAGAGAAATCAGGAAGAAGGACACGCAAAAGCATGTCAGCCTATAGCAGAGTGCAGTATGGTATAGTATGCACCGGGGACAGAAACCGGGATCAGAAAGCAGTTGCAGACGCAGACGCAAAATCAAACACGAAATTACGAAATCAGACGATACTGACCTTTAGTGCCATCAACGGCTCGGTATAGCGAGATCGGAATCCAGCACCTCAGTGAGCACATCTACAAACAGGTCTTCCGCCAGGGCGGCGAGCCGCCGTCACCCGAGCTCGTCGAGCTGGCCAAGGACCACCTGCGTCGCCACGACCTGCTCGGCAAAAACACCGACAACACAGAGCCCATTGCCTTTGACCTTCCGCCATTGGAGGGCCAAACGCTCGACGAGCACTTTTACAAGCTCGGCGTCGACGCCGCTGAGCCCTTTCTCGGCATTGCAAAGAAGTTTGCGCTCGAGAATACGCCACCCAAGCCGCTGAACTGGGTGCGCCAGAGCGGCTGGACCAAATACGTCAAGGGCAGCCCTCCAGAAGCCGTGGAGGCTCCCAACGAGACGATGCTCGTGTTCGACACCGAGGTCCTGTACAAGGAAAGCCCCTTTGCGATCATGGCCTGCGCCGCCAGTCCGACGGCCTGGTACGCGTGGCTCTCGCCGTGGCTGCTTGGCGAGTCCGAGAACGACTGCCACCTGATCCCCATGGGCGACCCGTCTGCCGACCGCGTAGTCGTTGGCCACAACATCGGCTACGACCGCGCCCGCATCCGCGAGGAGTACGACCTGAAGCAGTCGCGCACGGCCTTCCTGGACACCATGTCGCTGCACGTCGCCGTCAACGGCATGTGCTCGCAGCAGCGGCCAACGTGGATCAAGCACAGGAAGAGCCGCGAGCTGCGCGACCGCCTCGCCAAGGAGACGGACAATTTTGAGCTGTCGCAGCTGCTCCAGAGCAATGCGATGAACGCCGAAGAGGAGGAACTCTGGGTCGACCGCAGCTCCGTCAACTCGCTGCGCGACGTTGCCAAGTTCCACCTCGACATCGCCATGGACAAGTCGGTGCGCGACGATTTTGGTGTGCTGAACCGCGATGGCGTGCTGGCCAAGCTGGATGATCTGATGAACTACTGCGCCGCCGACGTGGTCGTCACCCACCGCGTCTTCCAGATTGTCTTTCCCAACTTCCTCCAGGTGTGCCCGCACCCGGTCAGCTTTGCCGCGCTACGCCACCTGTCGTCGGTCATTCTGCCCGTCAACAAGTCCTGGAAGGCGTACATTACCAATGCCGAGGCCATGTACGAGCGCCTGTCCACTGCCGTGCAGGAGCGCCTCATTGGGCTGGCCGAGAAGGCCGTGGCGATGCGCGACGACAAGGACAAATGGAGCGCGGACCCCTGGTTGCAGCAGCTGGACTGGACGATCAAGGAACGACGCATGGTCAAGGGCAAGAAGGGCGAGCCCGAGCGGTTGGCGCGGAACCAAAAGCTGCCCGGCATGCCACAGTGGTACAAGGATCTCTTCACCAAGGCCAAGGACCCCAAGGCCAAGGACCCCAAGGCTAAAGAGAAAATGGCCGAGGAGAAAACGGATGAGGAGAAAATGGTTGAGGATTTCAAGGCCAAGCATGAAATGAACGTCACGGTGCGGTCTCGCATCGCGCCGCTGCTGTTGCGGCTTTCCTGGGACGGCCACCCGCTCGTCTGGTCGGACACGCACGGCTGGACCTTCCGGGTCCTGCAAAAAGAGGCCGAGGCGTACGAGAAGAAGCAGATGCAGTCCTGCGACATGTCGGAGGAAAAGGCCGAGCTGCTGCGCCACGACTTCCGCCACGTCTACTTCAAACTGCCGCACAAAGACGGCCCGACGGCGCGGTGCGTGAGCCCGATGGCCAAGAGCTATCTGCCGTTTTTCGAAAAGGGCGCGCTGTCTTCGGAATTCGCCTACGCCAAGGAGGCGCTGGAGATGAACGCGTCGTGCTCGTACTGGATCAGCGCGCGCGAACGGATCAAAAACCAGCTCGTGGTCTACAACGAGCAGCTCGCGGACGGCGCCACGTCTGGGTCGCCGAACGACGGCTTCATCCTGCCGCAGGTCATCCCGATGGGCACGGTCACGCGGCGGGCGGTTGAAAACACGTGGCTGACGGCGAGCAATGCGAAGAAGAACCGGGTCGGGTCGGAGCTCAAGGCGATGGTGAAGGCGCCGGCGGGCTACGTGTTTGTGGGCGCCGACGTGGACTCGGAGGAGCTGTGGATTGCGAGCGTGGTGGGCGATGCGACGTTTGGGCTGCACGGCGGCAACGCGATCGGCTTCATGACGCTCGAGGGCACCAAGGCGGCGGGCACGGATCTGCACTCACGGACGGCGGCGATCCTGGGCATCACGCGCAACGACGCCAAGGTGTTCAACTACGGGCGCATCTACGGCGCGGGCCTGCGCTTTGCGGCGCAGCTGCTGCGGCAGTTCAACCCGTCGCTGTCCGAGTCCGAGACGGTGGCGATCGCGACGAAGCTGTACGCGGCGACCAAGGGCGCGCGCACGAGCCGGCGCGCGCTGAGCGCGCGGCCGTTCTGGCGCGGCGGCTCCGAGTCGTTTGTCTTCAACGCGCTCGAGGCCTTTGCCGAGCAGGAGCACCCGCGCACGCCGGTGCTCGGCGCCGGCATCACGGAGGCGCTCATGGGGCGCTTCGTGCGCAAGGGCGGCTACCTCACGTCGCGCATCAACTGGGCCATCCAGTCGTCCGGCCAGGACTACCTGCACCTGCTCATCGTCGCCATGGACTACCTCGTGCGCCGCTTCGCCATCGACGCCCGCCTCGCCATCACCGTGCACGACGAGATCCGCTACCTCGTGCGCGACGCCGACAAGTACCGCGCCGCCATGGCGCTGCAGGTCGCCAACCTGTGGACGCGCGCCATGTTCGCCGAGCAGGTCGGCATCCGCGACCTGCCGCAGTCGTGCGCCTTCTTCTCGGCCGTCGACATCGACCACGTCCTGCGCAAGGAGGTCGACATGGACTGCGTCACGCCCAGCCACCCGCAGCCCATCGCCCCCGGCGAGAGCCTCGACCTGCCCACGCTGCTCGCGCGCGGCGACGAGGCCCGCCTCGACCCGGCCGTCGAGCCCGCGCCGCACCGCGCCCCCCGGCTCGCCGACATCGCGTACACGCCGCGCACGCCGGTCATGGTGGAGCTGCGCGAGGCGGAGCGCGCATCCGCCGCCGCCGCCGCCGGCACCAGCGGCACGGGCGGCGACAATCTCGCCTTTCTGCGCGCCCAGATCACCGCCGACGAAAAGGAGTTCCTCGCCATCCTCGCCGCCCACCGCAAGGCGTCGACGCCGCTCAAGAAGGCGCTGGCCAGCAGCGGCGACGGCAGCAGCAGCGGCAGCGGCAGCAGCAGCAGGAGCAGTACCAGCAGCAGGAGCGGCAGTGTCAGCGGTACCAGCAGCAGAAGCGGCAGTGCCAGCGGCCCCAGCACACGCACACGCAGTGGCGGCAGCGCCCGGCGCACGTCGACATCGTCCAGGACGGCTCGCAGCACCCTCCCCTACCACGCCAACGTGCGGCTCGTGCCCGTAAAAGAGCCCATGCTGGTGACCGAGGCCATGGACCGCATGCACGCCGGGCGGTTCGCGCAGGTCGTCGATAGCAGCGACGATTTTGCGTGGACGAACGGCAGCAAGTACGGCAGTAAGGCGAGCCGGGGATCATCACGGCTGTAGGCTTCGTCTGTCCGGCTCGAGCTGTTTTGCGATTCAGCGTGTATGATTACGACGGTCTCTCTGTGTTGGCGTGCGGTGTATAATATTGGTATATGTGTTCTTGGTTTGGATATACCCGTTCATGTGGTGTTGGCGGAGGCTGGCTGCGGCAAAAGGATCCAGATAGGGGCATGGAAGACAAAATTCAAAAACAGTGCATGTTCAGTGATGGCAATGCGTGTTCGGTTACCTCACTGCAGCTCTACTGCCTTGAAGGCAAGAGATGGGTTTTGATTATATAAGCACCTCTACGTTCTTGGATGGGATCAGGATCTGGCGAGGAAGGAGCAAAGACGCGTATGCCCTGCGCTTTCCTTGCAGGCGGTGAGCCTTCCTATTTCGTCGCACCGCACAGGCGTCTTGGTGAAAGTTCCGACTTACTGTGTACATTGCTCAAAGCAACGATCACGACCTCTTTTCCTTCCTCGTTTCACCTCGTTTCTTTTTACACATCCAACGTACGCTGCGCACTGCATTGGTGCCACCCCACCCGGCTCGTTACTACAAAGTATGCGGAGTAGCCATCGCCATCGTGCTGACCACGTTTCAACGGGCAGATAATCACAATGCGTGGCATAATATGCAGTTTTCTCAAGGTCCGGCTAACCGAACTTTGCGTCCTTTTCCGGGATGCAACGGTTTCTGCGCCTTGGCCGCTGGGCTACTCTCTGGTCCCGGCCGGCAGTGCCCGCCTGATAGTGGGTAGAACGGCCGAGACCTGGCCGTATCCGGCGGTAATATCCGTCAAACATGCAGGTAAGATAAATGTTGGGCGCTGAGCTGCTTCGGATCGTCAACTTGCGATGTGATTGAACGGAAAAAGATCGGAAATCTCAGGCGAGACGCCATCCGCGGAAAGCATCGGCGGGTGTACGATCTGGGAGCCAGAGACAAGATTGCGCAGTACCTAGTCCTTTCGTTGGCACAAAGAGACCGACTACTCGTACAAAGTACTTCGTACCGCAGCTGCGAGCATGCAGCCGCAACCTTACATGATGGGCGGTCTCGGCCTGGGAGAACTAGAGAAAGTCGGGATTACTCCGTACGAGGATCCGGATGGGCTATCCGTCCTAGTCTCGGTCTAAACAAGGAACAAAAGGGTTGAAGTGCATAGGTACCAGTACAAGTGCACGATGGGGACACGAGGCTTTATCCGTGGCAACCTCTTCTACGACGCATTACTTGGCGAATCAGGCCGCACAGCTTTGCCAACGTTGCCAACTCACCAACCGACCGGCCAGCTTGGACACTTCAGACAGCGGACCTGGCCTACGACAGCAGCAGACCGGCGGCACGGAAGATGCTCTACATCTATTACGACGCACTGCGAAATGGGAAGTTTGCCCGTGCACAAGTACTTTCGTACTTGTACCACTCGCTGTATGTCTCACGACCCCTGTCCAGCTGAAATGAGAAGATGTGGAATGCTATCTGTACGATGTTGCTGTTGAGATGCAGCTACGGAGTTTGCACGTCGAAGGAAGTACGGAGTAGTAAGAATCATGCGCACCCCCCTTTCCACTAGCACCAGCTAGGACTCAACGGCTGGTCGCCTCGCTAATCCCACACCCCCTCCTCCCTTCGGCAGACCTCATACTTTGCAGGAGTATCTTACAGATTATGCAGTCCTACAGTGAGCAGAAAGCAGAACCAGTACAATCAACTGGCACATCGTGGCTAGAAAGCTTCGGTATCGCGAATGGAGCCCTGAAGCCAATGGAGTCCGAGAAATCAAAGGGACCTTTGCAAGGATACAGAGGAATAGACCAACCCTCCCCAAGAATTGGACACGGTTGTCTTTTTCTCGTAGTAAGCAGTCTACCGCCAATAGGCACTTGAAATTCCCGATCCGATTTATACGATGTCAGTCACAGGTACGAAGTATGTACGTTCAGACGCTCACTAATGTCTCGCCAATGCAGGCTATGGACTTGGGGTCTTGGTCCCCCCACCTTTCTTAACGGCCGGCAGCCGTTGAAGCGCGGGCACAGTGCAAGCGCATAAACGGAACGCCTTCCATCAGTTCGGGCGGTGCCACTTGCCACGCTGGTTGGCCCAGCTAAAGGGACCCATAATCTCGGCATCGAGAAGACATTGGCCGGGCGAACCAAGAGACACAGGCGGCAGCCGACCCCATCACTCTGCATTACGCGGTCCTCAGGGCAACGTGATGCCCAGGGCCGGCGCCAAAGCACCGGCCGAGTAGGACCATCTGTTCTGATACGCTTACGAGCACGGACGGATACAGTACTACCCATAAGCTGAAGCCGAATTGCTTCCAAGCGTTTTTGTACCGATCAAGGACACGCCGCGCACGAGAGTGCTCTTAAGTACTCTGTACAGTTGCAGATCATTCCATAACGGTGCAGTACGAAGTACGAGTACAGAATCTTATCCTGGTACTCCGTACTCCGTACTCCGTAGTGCTCAGCATGCACAGATTACGGGGTACGGTTCGGAGAGGAAAAAGTCTTTCGTGCGGGTTGCTCCCTTGTCGTTGGCGCTATTTACTCGTACACAGACAGTGTCCCGGATATGAGCTTTCCTGTGCAACGGTGACAGTAGGACAGGTACGAACCGAAGTACGAACAAACTTGCAAACGCCATAACCAAGACGCCCGGGGAAGTATCTTACTACAGATTGCCATTGCGCTGTCGCACCGGCGGCCGCAGACATTCTATGCAGTTTGCGCCTGTGCGAGTGGGGACGCAGACAATGTCACAAGAGCAATGAGCACAGGCTGGACATCCTTCACATTGTGCAGTCGACGCCGTTCCGCAGCACCTTGTACTCTGTACTGAGTACAGCGTCCCGTTTTTACCTGCCGTTCGTCGACGGCAGCCGGCTCCAACGGCTGGCGCGGGCGTAGCAAACAACGGTGCCCGAGACAAAACAAGAAAGAACAAGCTCGACCAGACAGACAAGACCAGACGGACAAGGGGCAAGGATGGACAACGTCGGCCCAGCGGCCGTTGGACGTGCTAACGTCGCCCTTGGACCAAGCTAGCGGGCTACTTTCCCGACGTGTTTGCAACTACGGACTGTTGTACGTACGGCAGAAAGCTCTGAAAACCGCGACGGCGCCAGTTGATCCGTGATCGACGGAGAAAGCCGCAACCGATGTGGCAGATGTCGAATCACGCTAGAAGAAGGCCACTAATGTACTCTGTACAGAGAAGGGTTGTCTCGACCGCTGAAGAGTGGAAACTGGACTGGGCGTTCGAGCGATGGGGGTGGTGCTTACGTCGCAATTTGCAGATGCATCGATCACGACTCCGTATTACGAAGTACCGAGTACGGAGGAATACGACTGCGCGGCTCCCCATCGTTTCCGGTCCCCATCCTCGCCTTCTGGTCATGCTTACTCCGTACGAGTACATTCGTACGAAGCCAATCCCTGTTCGTCCAGCGCGTCCGGTGGCTGTATCACCCCGTACCACTACGCCAAGTACCGGGGGCACAGTACAAGTCGAGCACTAGCAGGACCGCTGCGGCTCTCAGGGTTAACCGTTGATACGTGCAGGCTTCGAGTGCAAATACTCGTCGTGCAGAGGCAGACATACCCAGATACACAGCGAACTCGGTGTTTTCGCTTCTCTGTCCGTTTCTTACTTCTACCTCCGGCGGCCATCGACGTTGTATGGCCTGTCCTGATCTCAACTTGTCAGCCATCACATTTTCAAGAGAACAGGGGACCGCCAGGCTGTTTCGTGCATCTCGCCTCTTTGCCGTTTCCAGAAGACAGCCGTCACCAGCTTAACGACTCGACGAAGCCGAGGACTCAAAAACGCGGGCAATTCCGTCCAAGATGGCTGATATCACTCCCCAACGGGTTACGGGCGCCAACAACGAGGCTGTCCTCGCCATGACCACAGCCGTCCAACCTCTTGTCCCGCTGTGCGTCCCGCCCACCTCGTCCTCCACCGTGAGCTCGGTTTCGCCGCCTTCCTCGAACTATGAAGATTCCATCCTGTCCAATGCGTCCAACGGGTCCAACATAAGCCCCAGCGATACCTCGTCCACGGGTACCGGTCAGGGACAGTCGACGCAGCCATTCTCAGCCGTCCCGGCGGCGTGCTTAGGTTGTGTATGTGACGTCGACTTGGTTGTTTGCTTTTCTCTTGGCGTTGTCTTCTCAGCGCTGGATTTCGTGTTTCGTGTTTCGTGTTTTGTTCTCTGCCTTGTGCTTTGTGCTTTGTGTTTTGTGCTCTGCGGTTGTGCCTCATTCCCAAACCTTTGCGCTGTCTGCCGAACCAGTGCTGTTCCAGACGCGGTGCGGACCTCGCTAACGCCCTGCCACAGAGAGGGAAACACCTGAAATGTGACGGCCAAACCCCTTGTTCTCGATGCGTTCAGAACGAGGTGGAGTGCGTTTATATCGCTTCCCGCCGTGGCTACAAAGGCCCGCGAAAGACGAACAAGAGGCTGCGGACGTCTGATTCTCCTCCACTGTCCTCTGACGTGATAGCCGGCCTCCCCGTGCCTCCGGAAAGCTGCCCGATGCTGCTCGGAGTGCCGCGCACCAACGTCTCCTCGGCGGCCATCCCTGGCGTAACGGCACCTTACGCGCCGGGAGTGGTCGTCTCGAACGGCATGACGCCGCCGATCAGCTCTGTCGCAGCCACTTATTCCATCTCCGCGTCCATCACCGGAATGCAGGCTTCCGCGGCCGGTCTCGCCGATCCGACCATGGTCGCAGTCACCTCAATGGCTGGCGGCATTCCCCATACGGCGGCTGCATCGATGATGAATCTATACCGAAACCCGTTTGCCGGATACAATATGGGCGGGACAGTGTCGTATGCTGTAGCGCCGCCGCGGCTTCCGTCGCTGCCGGAGCGGTGCCTCGACGCATTCTACTCTTTTTTCTATAGCGGGCACCCATTTGTGCTGCCAAAGGACGTCCTGTTGGCGGTGGCAAAGGAGAGCACGACGGATATCAGCCACCTGCTGGCGGCGATGCGCTACATCGGATCCCTGTACCTTGACGTGGGCGGCCCGGCCCGCGCCATGTTCTTTGACGAGGCAATGCGGCTGGCGTATCTGCCCAGCGTTCCCAAGGACGGCTTTCTGGTGCAGGCGCTGATCATGCTGGTCGTTGGGTTGGATGGGAGCTGCGAACAAGAGCAGGCGCGGCAGCGGTTGGCGGACTGCGAGCGCATTGCCGTGGAAATCGGGCTGAACCAGCGCGCGTTTGCCAGCGCCAACGGCCGAAGCAACCCGGTGTTCGAGGAGAGCTGGCGGCGCACGTGGTGGGATCTCTTCGTGGTCGACGGCATGGTGGCGGGTGTCCACCGGATGACCAACTTCCTGCTGTTTGACGTGAAGGCGGATGTTGCGCTCCCATGCGAGGAGCAGCAGTACATCACGGGTGTAAGTGGCTGCCGAGACGTTGGGCGACGCAGACTGCTGACCGGTGTGTCTAGAACATCCCGCCGCCCTTGACGATCGAGGAGTTTGACGACCAGCTCTTCACGGGCGAGGAGCGCGAGTTCTCCTCGTTTGCGTACCGCATTGCGTCGGCGCGGATCCTGGGTCGTTTTATGCGGTGCCCTCCGATTCTGCACGCAGACGACGAGAACCTGGGGAAGATCGAGTCGCTCCTGTCCAACTGGCGCATGCACTTGCCGCCCAGCAAGCGCCACGACCTGACCAAGACGGGCCAGCTGGACGAGATGATGTTCCAGGCGCACTTTATCAACCATGCGTGAGTGGTTTTATACGAGTGGCAGAGTGTAGAGGCAGAGTGTAGAGGCAGAGTGTAGAAGACTGACACGCGCAGATGCTCCATCTTGCTGCACCAGCCGCACTCGCAGCTGGACTCGTCGCCGACGCGCAGCGTGACGTCGTGTACGCCGCACAGCCACGTGCGGAGTGGCGAAGCGTTCAACACGCACACGCAGCACGCGGTCGCGGCGGCGCGCGGGATCAGCAAGATGGTGACGCAGGCGGTGTCGCTGCTGTCGCACACGCACTTTTTCACGTGCGTGATCACGCTGTCGTCGATTGTGCACCTCTGCAAGTGGGCGGCCTTTTTCGTCGAGGACGAGGAGGACCTGCGGCAGCAGATCCGGCTCAACATTGGCGCGCTCGGCAAGCTCAGCGAGGTGTGGCGGGCGGCCGGCACGGCGAGCGGGCAGGTCAGGGGCGTGGCGCAGGAGATCTACCGGGCGAAGAAGGCGCAGCAGATCAACCCGGCCTTCTGGGTGGGATACACGCAGGAGGAGATGATCACGAGCATCAACGCGGACGAGGGCATCATGAGCGAGTTTGAGAACATGGTGCCGGGGATGTCGGGGATGCCGGGGACGCAGTGACAGTGACAGTGACAGTGAGCTGTGAGGGCGCGTGAGGGGCGGCATCGTTGGGCGTGACGGGCTGGGATATTGTATAAGTGTACGAGGCTGGTGCTGGGCGAACAAGACCAAAAGAACAGGAAAAAGGCGACAGTGGACACGTGCAGAACCGATCGGCCGTTGCATAACACGTAGATTTGGTTGACCGGTGCAGCGGTGCAGCGGTGCGTCTGTGAAGACGAAGACGAAGACGAAGACGAAGACAAGAAGAGTCGGGGCAGGCCTTTTAATGTGCAGACTCAAGAACTCAAAGGCAGCGACTTGACGCCACGATGTCGATGCGGAGCAGCTGCGCTAGCATTGGGCGGCTTCTGCGTTGCCAGGCCCAGCTCGGCGACCTACTCTGCGACGCGTCGTAGCCAGGCCTCCCCGGCTGCTCGTACGATCCGACGTGGCCCAGGCGCCAGTCTGGGGCTGGCAGCTGCCCGAAGTACGGAATATGTGGCATTCCCGGGAACCAGCCTGTCGGGTCGGCTGTTCCCGCGTCGGGGACCGCAAGGCTTCGGCGACCACAAATGCACGTCGCCGGGCACTCGTTGTATGGCTCCATAGCATCCGGGCTCTGCTCAGCTCCACCTCACCGACGTCTCCACCAGCTCGCCGTCCTCGTACACTGAACTAGTCCGCTCCCAGTTACGTACGCGTGTACGAGTACGAAGAGCAGTAAGGGTTACTCACTTGTATTCTACGAGTATACGATATGTACATGGGATCTGGGCTGTCGCCTAGCGCATCGTTCAGCATACGGCTGCTCGTCCTGCGTCCCCTTTCCTCCCCTTTCCCCTTGTCCCCGTTGTCGTCTGCACGCCGGCGCCCTCTGACCGCGGCCGGAGGACGCAGGCTGCATCGCGTGGTCTCTTGCATCTCGTAACTCGACCCCTTCCCCTTCGGTGTCCAGTCAGGTGTCAGCCGGACGCAGCCCCCTTCCCATTCCACGTCCAGTCAGGCGTCCAGCATTCATGACACGCTGCACAGCACGAGCCCGCCAGTCTTCTTCTCCAGGGCCTCGCGCACCTCGAGCACGCCGCGGTCGGTGCTGACAAAGAGGCACTCGCCCAGGTTCAGGCCCTTAACCGGGCCGGCCGGAAAGCCGCGGGCCACGCGCTCGAGGCCGGACAGCTGCAGTGTCACCGGCCGCGTCGGCTTCGAGTAGGCGTGCAGCGTCTTCAGCACCGGCTGGTTCTTCCAGTACTTGAGCCCGAGCCAGAGCCGCCGCGTCGCCACGTTGGCCGACGTCACCGGCTCGTCCACGTGTGCGCCCGTCAGCAACTCCTCCGGCGGCGGCGGCACGGCACCCCCGCGCGTCACCGACGACAGAAAGCCGGCGCGGTGCAGCGCGAGCGCGAACCGCAGATTGTACTTGTTGTTGGCAATGGACGTGAGGCCGAGCCGCGCCTGGGAGGCGTTCTGCAGGTGGGAGCAGGTGTTGGCAATGTGGAGGACGCCCATGGTGGCGGAGACGGGCAGACCGAGCGGTGCTGCGCGTTTGTACTTGTACGCCGGACAAGATGATCCCTAGCGGACGGCGAACAGTCGAACAGTCGATCGTCGTCAGTCGTCGTGTCGTTGTCGTCCTGGAGACGTTAGTGTTGGCCGCACGACGGTCCGGGGCCAGGCTCGCAGCGTACGGGAGATCCGGAGCAAGAGGCAAGAGGCCGGAGACGGGAGAGAGGCAGAGAGGCACCAAGCTGTCCGCCAAGAGGGGCTGCGGCGTGCTATCGTGAGGTCGCTGGGAGGCTGTCTTGCGAAACTCAGTTCACGATTTACGATGCCGAAAATTGCTGTTCGTGTGGAATGCGCTTCTGTGATTGGATGGGCTCACCCCGCCAGTGCCACGCCTGTCACGTGATAGACGCTTGTGGACAATACTTTGAATATCGCGTACGGATCACGAGCACGAGTATCACTGAGAAATACTAGCACTCACAAAGTAGTGCGCGGTGAGGCCCTACGGAGAAAAAGCCAAGAGCGCTTTTCACGCCGCAGTTCGACACTGGCCAGACTCGCACTCGCGCCCATGGATACAGCACCCGCCACATGACCAGCCAATCAGACGACGGAGCGGCTCTGTCCATCACCGGGACCCGCTTTGTCACACCAGCGCGAGCGGTCATTGGCTAGCGGACGCCGCCTTTCCGACGTGTAAGCGCCGACGTTTCTGTGCGCCTGAGAGCGGCACCCGTCCCGTGGCCCGACCAGAGCTTGTCGCAGCGGGAGAGCGAGGGGCAGAGGCAGGTGTACGGAGCACGGGTACGAGGTAGCGTGCCTGCGCGCAGTGCTAGGCGCAGATACGGCGCAGATCGTGCGCGAGCTCGAGGACTGCCGGCCGTACAAAGCTGGCCATCGTTCTCCGGGACAACGTCACCCTGCCGTCCTTCTCGCCGGACTGTGCTATTTCTGCTGTCGGCCTGGCCCTGCTCTGCTCTCCTGTCCTCCTGGCCGCTTTCTCGCTTCGGTCGGCCCCCCATCATCTTGGTCCTGCGCTCTGCTTATCGGCTTCTCTGCTCTGCCGTCTCTCCGCTCCTCCTCTTCGCCGTCTCTCCTGGCCCCTCCGCTCCTCTGCTCCTCTGCTCCTCTGCTGTCCCTCACTATGGCTGCCAGGCCGGGCGAGGAGAACGTGGCGACGCTGTACGATTGCCGCCCCTGCTCTGCTGCCCTGGACTCTGCTGACCTGCTGACCACAACAGCTTCGGCGACATCCACTACTTCTACGGCCCCGAGACCGACAACCCGCCGCACCACCGCTTCGACAAGGGCTCCTATGTCTACCTCTTTGAGAACGCCCAGGCGCGCCGCACGCGCATCGAGGTCGCCAACCGGCCGGGCACGGCGCTGCAGGACGCCTTTGACGGGTGTAGGTCTTGCCTCGCTTTCCTCGCTGCTGACTGACCACGGATGACGGGCCGCTGACGACCAGACCTCGAGCACACCTCCGTCCGCTACACCTACCGCCACAGCTGCATGGTGTCCCTGACCGTGCACGACGTGCCCAACCAGGAGGAGTGGCACCTGCCGACGCACGACCCGCAGAACCAGAACATCTACCACTACAAGCTCCGCAGCCTCGACATGTACTTTTGGACCGCGCGCGACGCCGTCCTCTTTGTCAGCGGCGTGCGCCGGCTGCTGCCCGACGCCCAGCTGGACATTGAGGACGAGCCTGCGCCGCCGCCGCCGCCGCAGCAGCACCAGCAGCAGCACCAGCAGCAGGCCGGCGTCTCGTCCGTGGTGCAGAAGCTCGAGAGCGTGGCCCTGGCCGAGGCCGTCCCGACGTTCGCGCCGCCGCCGGTCTCGGCCGTGTCCGCCACGCCCGACAGCATGTCCGGCACGGGCACCGACGTGTCGACGGCTGGCACCGCCGCCACCGCCGCCACCACGGCCACGACGACCTCGGCGCCGGCGTTCGTGCCCATGGCCTACAACCCGGCCGCGCCGGCCGCGCCCGAGACGATCCGGCCCCGCGAGAAGACGCCGCCGCCCGAGGACGACGCCGGCCACCACCCGCTGCAGCAGCGCCTCCTCCAGGACGCCTCCACGCCCTTTAGCCCGGGACTCGTTGTGCCCGCCGGGCTCGGTCCCCTCAGCCCGGGCCTGCCGCCGCCGACATTCCAGCCGCCGCCCGGCGCACCGGCGTTCCCCGGCCCGCCCAGCTACCACTACACACCCGGCGTGGAGGGCGACGCGCACCCCGGCCACCCCGGGCTCGTGCGCGCGGCCACGATGCCGGCGTCGCCGTTCAGCGCCGGGTTCGCGTCGCCCGGGTTCGCGCCGCCGACGCCGATGAGCAGCATGGCCGCGCCGCCACTGAGCCACACGCCGACCCCGCCGCCCGGCTCCGCGCAGGCGATCGGCGGGTACAGCCAGTACAACTACGGGCACGCGGGCACGGCGGGCGGCAGCGTGGACTACTCGGTGCACCAGCAGCTGTACCGGCCGACGGCGGGCGAGGCGACGTCGCACTACAAGGCGAAGACGGAGCCGCGCGGCCGGCTGGAGGAGAACGCAGGGCGGCTGGAGAGGGGGGTCACGGGGATGCTGAAGAGGCTCGAGAAGAAGCTGGGATAGGCGGTGGCGAGAGACAGGTGAAGAGACACGGCAGCGACGGCGTGGACACAGCCTTCCCAAGAGCAGCTCAAGTAGTGACGATGGAACAAGGCAGGCGAACCGACCGCGGCGATCACGACGAGCCATCGCACAGTGCCAAATTGCTATGAATAGGATATGTACCGATAGAATTCAGTTGTACTCTGTACGGACGAATTGTTGTGCTTGCGGCTGGTTATGGTTATGTGAAGACTCCTAGTGATTGGGCATACCAAACGAAGCATATCATACAATTCAGACAACATGAATTCAGACAAACGTGCAAAAATAAATCTAACGTGCAAAATATAGACACCCTTAGATGACTACCAAGTTAGAGAAATCGAAATGGAGATGGCATACAGGTCAAAAGAAGCCAGAGAGACTATGAAATTCGGGAGCGATGGCCAGCCCACGTCTGTTGAAAATGCAGTTTTCAGGTAGCAAGATGAGGCCGCTTTTTCTCCTTCTGCCTTTACAAGCTTTCACGCCTCCAACTACCCTACCTTTCTCATGCATCTTCGCACATACCAAGGAATCTCACAAGTCTTTCTGCTGTAGATCAGTCTGACCCGTCTGTCCTCAGACGGCTCTGCAGCAGAAAGAATTGTGCGGTTCGGTATGACCATTCACTTCCACTCTATCTCATTGTGCCTTTTACCAAATCCCAAGTGCCAAGTGTTCGAATCAACAATATGACCGGCGCATCGACTACAAAGGGGCCTGTCACTTTCTCGGGCATGGGCATGAAAGATCTTCCAGAGGAATATGATGGCGCATTATTCCCCTATCAAGCCAGGTGAGGGTGCCGCAGAGGCCAGTGTACCGCTATCCGATGCAGGAGGCTTGCGGCGGCGTCGGGGCGTTCCGAGCTGCTTGTGTGGCCTCTCGTCGTTCGGGGGCTGGGTCTCTGCTGGCCCGACACCGCGGGTCGCTGGTGGTCCGCCTTCCCTCCGCGGCCGAAAATTGAGCAAGCGCTTTGCTAAACACATTCGCCGGATAGCAAGAACTAACCAGTAGTACTTCACGAAACGGGGTGGCAGTACACCGGTACTCTTCCAACAAAAAGGACTCTTCCAACAAAAAGGCGAAAAGGACAAAGAAGAGTATATTAGCGTGGTTAGCGAAGGAAGCAAAACGTGGTAAGAGATGGCACGGGAACAACCAAGAATGATACCAGGCGTGCATATAAAGAGTAGTGTGCGCTGCTGTTTTCAGTGTGGCGATGCAAAATTGAAGATAGTGTTGGCTGCTTTGACGATGGTTTGTCTGGATTCCTCTGTACGGCTGGCTCTCTTGAAAATAGCAGACAGGCAGGTAGACGGTATATAAACGGGCATGACGTGATCCTAGGCGGTTTAACCGACAGGCAGGCAGAGAGGCAGGCAGATATACACAGACCGTCAGACCACATTGGGCAATATACTTGAAGTTTTAATTCGAGGGTCGATGTAGCCGTGCTGACATGGAGAGGGCAACGACGGTGGAGACAAAAGCTTTCCCAAGCACAGCTCAAGTAGCGACGACGGAGCCAAGGAAGGTGGTTGCCTATTACGAAGCGCACAGTGCCCGACTTTGGAATAATGTTTACGCAATAGCAGGGAAATCAGCTCGTGCCTTCAGTTGGTGCTTGGATACGCAGAACAAAATTCGAAAGCATCCCTGGCCACACGCTATTCAGTCCGAACATCACCTCCCTTCTCTAGGTGTGCCCTGCTAGTCCTAACAAAACACAGCTCCCGTATCCAACATCCGCTCGGCAGCGCGCGCGTTCTTGATCCGATCTTCGGCCTTCCTCCGATCTTCCATATTTCTCTACTCGTGATCCCATCAAGAATAAAGTGGCTCAAAAGCTGGTGGTCTCGAGCGCCCATGGATCCACTCCGCTTTTCTGCCTCCGGCTGCAGGATTATCGCGGACTCGGTGTTATTAGAAGAAGAAAACTTCCCTGACTTTCAGGCTGGCAAGTACTACCCGGCCAACATTGATGTTTTCGCCTCAACCTACCAGATCGTTGGTAAACTGGGCTTTGGCACTACGTCGACAGTGTGGTTGGCCCGAAACCTTCTGTATGGACCTTGAGATATCCTGTTAGGCTTGACGAGCGAACTAACGCCTCTCATATAGGAACTGTGGCTATGTAGTCTTGAAAGTGTACACTCGAGGCTCGGACCATCGACACGAATTCGACACTCTGGATGGTATCAGCAAAGCAAATCCATCACATCGTGGCTATCCCTATGTCTGCTCAGCCCTCGACATATTCGAGCTTCACCATCCGGCAGGTACTCATTTCTGCCTCGTCCAACAACCCATGTGGCAAAGATTCAGGGATTTGCTTCGTCGAGGTGAACGCAAACGATTTACGGTGCCTATGTTGAAGGCAAGCCTGAAGTGTCTGTTTCTTGCCCTCGATTACATTCACTCCGAGTGCAAACTGGTGCATACAGGTACGCCATGACACTTCTGGTTCTCATCTATCCGGGGACGATTCTTGCTCACATATCGCAACACCAGATATCAAGGGAGATAATATTCTGCTATCCATCAGAGACGAAAGCATCCTGGACGCATTTGTAAAGGCAGAACTCGCTACTCCTTCGCCACGAGAAGTCGTTGGAGATTACACAATCTATGCATCCCGACCCTTTTTTGGCATGCCGAAGGAATTCGGAGTGGGATTGCCAGTACTAAGCGATTTTGGTGAGGCAGTCCGGGGAGATGTCCGCCACAACTGTGACGCGCAGCCGTCAGTGTAATTGGAGCTACCCGGCTGACATATGGAACGTTGGTGCAATGGTATATACACCGTGTTTCGTCTTCGGTACACCGCCCTCAAACTAACATGGTCAGATTTGGGATCTATTTGAAGGTCATCACCTCTTCTCGGGCGATGACTCTGACGGCAAGGGCTACTCAACACGTGCCCACTTGGCTGAGGTGATCGGAATGCTGGGCCCGCCTCCTCAAGACCTACTGGCAAGAGGAGCGCGCAGGTCAGAGTTCTTTGCGGAAGATGGTATGGTCTTGGCCCTGACTCGATGTTGACCCTGCTAATTGGTTACTTTGCAGGAACATAGATTGCAGACGTCGAGATACCGGCCGACAATTCTCTCGAAAGTCGTGAGGAGAACCTTGAAGATGGCGATCAAGAAGAGTTTCTGAAATTCGTTAGGGGAATGCTGCAGTGGCGCCCGGAGGACAGGAAAACGGCATACGAACTCTTGTACGACCCATATCTGGTCTTGATTGGGGTGTAAGGACGCAAGTAGTCCCCAATTTACCTGGGTGCGTCATCGAATCATTGACCAAATTGCAATGGAAGTCGCTTATGTATTGAGGTACAAAAGATATCGATTAATTGACAAGGCTTGCCACACTACCTTGAGTACGTAGTTATGTGTTTTGCAGTTATTCTTAAGATGCCTTCTTTTTCGAGCCGGCTCCATAGGGTTCATTGCATGTACTATTACTTCTATAAGACTGTTGATGTGCTTGGTCTCGGCAGCACGAAAGAGCATTAGGTCTGACTGTACGGCCGCAGGTGGGAGGGACCTTGTGGAGGCTTGCAGGGCGTTGGGGACCTTCAAGGGACCTTTGGGTTCGCCATCTGGCCGTCTCGTCATCTCGTTTATGGGAGTTGGTCTCACTACATCCGAGAGTGGCCGTTTGACGGCCGGGAATACGACGTCCCTGCTGCTTCAAGTTCCCTGCTAACATTTCCAGGAATAACATTTCCAGGACTAACATTTCCAGGAGTCAACACGATCGCAGACATCTCGCATGTCACTTTGCCTGCGCTCCTCTGCCTGCGCTCCTCTGAGCCTGCACAGCGCCAGCCCTCACAAGGCGCCTGGCTAGAGTGTTGTCTTACGGCGGTCGCATGTGCCCAAGCACTCAGCACAAAGAACGGCACAGAGATGACGACGCTGCACAGCAGACGTGCTCGTGCTTCCAAATCCAAGGGCCGCACAGTGAGGGCATAGTGAGGCTGCACGCAAGCCACTGCTGACGCGTGGCGGCGATGCTGCCAGCCACAGCACAGCCCTGGCCCGGTGGCACCAGCCTCAGCCCGCGCCCTTGCTCGCCGTCGCGCCTGCCTCTCCTGATCGATCTCGCGGCAATTCGTGCTAACGCGTGGCTTTGCTTGCCAGCTGGATGGCGTGCGGCGCTGGCGTGTTGCTCCTCGTGTTGCCCTGCTCACTTTGGCAGGAGCCCAGGCGCTAGCTGGACATGGATTTTGGCGCTTTGTACCCGCTACTTGTCTGCCACACCTCCCCGCGCGTCTGCGCGCCCATCCAGCCGCCTGAAACACTCAGCCCTTTCCGCAGAAAGGTACCTGTACCTGTCGCCTATCTGTGGCTGGTCGCCTCGTTCCTGCCTGTGCTACTCGCAGAAGCAGCTTGTACTCGTATGCTACGAGAAGACCGTTGTGTCGCAGCTTCCCCCTTCGTCTGACCTGCGTCTTTGGGGTTGGGGTTGGAATTGGAATTACGGAGTAATCTCATTTTGTTTCTTCGTTTATTCTCCTGTTTCCCTCCATCGCATCTTTTTTCCCAGCCATTCTGCATTTCACCACGCGCTGCTGTGGCTGCCATTTCGGCGTTGACCTTGCTAGCGAGCGCGAATTCCAGAATTACACTCGGACTCGGTCGTCTGGCCACCCAGCGACGTATCAGCCTTCCCCAAAGCGGCGGAACAGCGGCAACCCGCCGGCTGCCTCGAGCTGACGTATTCCTTCGCCTCCCCCCAATTCCGCGCTCTGTCCACCTTCCATTCCGTCTGCGTTCTCCATCGCCACGCTCGCAACGACGCAAAATCCAGTCGTCGATCAAGCGACCGGCTGCCACAGCGGCTCACGGCATAGATCACCAGTAGCTCGGAAGCGCCGGTAGCCATGCGCTGGGAATAACGGCCGGGCATTCACTCTGTTCGACTACGAAACTCGCAATAGCTCTCGCGAATCGTCCACTTCCTCCTCCCTCTGCGCCTCATTGGATCGCTCGCCTCCCGCCGTCCGGCTGCCCATTGCCCGCACCATGTACCTTCGCGGAGGCCCCCGAGCCGGCGTCTGGCTTGACGCCCGAAGCGCCTGGGTCGAATCGAGACAGGGACCCGGACAGCCTCCGGTAGCCACCCTGGATAACAGCAGCGGCCATTCAAAAACCAAGGTTATTGTACGTCCATCCGCGTGCGGTCGTGCACTCCACAGAATGCAGCAACAACCGCCACTATTCTCCCTCTACGGAGAAGAATTCACTTGCCATGCTGACAGATGCCCTCATAGGTTGCATTGGCCGTTGTCGGCGGCCTTGTCGTTTTCTTTGCTGCCATTGTTGGATTTTGGCGCTGGCGAAGCACGAGAGGCAAGAGAGGCACCAGAGGCACAAAATACTCTCTCTCCGGACGCGACGACAACGACCACAGCTCGACGGCTGCACGTGCAACGCCCGAGACCACGTCGACTACTGCCGGCCAGTCACAAAGTGTGACTGCGGTGGACCGACATACGAGCGTGCGATCCGTCATAACACTTCCGCCATACAGACCAAAACCGACCGAGGACGAGCATGTCTTGGGCCGTGAAGGCGAGCGTGATGGCATTGATGTTGTCGTGGAGATGCCCACGGCCGAGGATGAGGAGGCTCTGCGCGAGGGCGAGATGGACACCTTGTTCCAGATCCGCCTTGCGCGCCGCCGCCAGGCTGCTGAGCGCGAAGCCCGCCGCGAGGCTCGCCGTGCAGCCCAGGCCCGCAACGACTTGCTGGCCCTGCGGGAAATCCGCAACCAGATCCGCGAGGCAACGGCCACCCACAACGAGGAGCTCCAGAATCTGCGGAACGAACATGAACGGGCCAAGGAGACCCGGCAGCGTGCCATCAGCAGTGTCAGCTATGCAGATGTCGGCGTGGCACGGCACGACGGCTCCCGCGTCCGTGAAGACGGCTCCCGCGTCCGTGGCAACAGCAACGAGAGCGAGCGTGTTGGCTTGCTGAGCGACACGGCCAGCATCGGGCTATCGGGCCGTTCTCCGGGCGTGCAGCCGGCCACCCCAGGCTCGGAGCAGCACCGCCGTGGCCGCAGCACGAGTTCGGTGCTGAGCATCGACACTATGCACAGCGAGACGCAGTCGGCCTCATTGGTCAACACGCGAACGCAGTCGCGAGGCAGCTGTCACACGCGCGCCGGGTCGAGTCCCGAGCTGATCGACGCTGCGGACGCTGACATTGGCGATGCGGATATGCCGACGCACTCGCCGCCCAGCTATGACGAGGTGTCATTGAGCGAGCTCACGCCCATGCACTCTCGCCCGGGAAGCCCGTACGCCGAGCCGCCTCCCGACTACTCGGCTGGCTCAGAAAGGAACCGGAGGCTGTCGGCCCATGTTGCCAACCTTGCCGCGGAGGTTCCAGCAACAGAGCAGACCGGCGACAACACCAGTGGCAGCCGACGGTCGTCGCGACACAGTGTGATCCCGCAGCTGCCAAGCTTAAGGCTCTCCCATGTTCCGCAGATCGTCATTGAGCCATCGAGTGCCGTGCCGCGAGAGGGCGGGCGATGACAGCCGACGCGTCTGAGCAGAAAGGCGGCGAAAGAAAACGGGCAGAGGCTGACAGAATGAGCAATGATGACGATTTCAGCGGAGCTATTTTGGATATGGACGTTGCATTTCAAGCCCTTGGATTACATAGTATGGCGTTTCGGAAAACAGCTTTGTACGAGCAGCATCTTTGCGTGGAGCGGTTGCTTCTGCTCCCCTTACCTCTGATCTTTCGAGAGACTAGCCGTGTCGAAGGGGCGTGGAGCTACGTCCGTTTATTTCATCCTATTTGAAGTTAGATACGGGGCAGATCAGCGAGCCGTGCCTGAGTTTAGTATGGGGGCGAATGCGAGTGTTTTTGTCGGTACAGAGTTGTGCAGCCTCGCAGCGATTCTGGAAGTTGCGTTGTGGTAGGAGTGGTAAATCGGCTTATATCGAGGAATGGTGCGCCTTTGGCGGGGCGGAAATGTAATGCGATGGATGAAATTTCTTTTACATTTCGGGGCGTGTTTGTAAGCCAATTTGCGACATCCAACGCCGCCACGCCTCGCCTTTCGCTTTCGACATCTCCGTGGTTCAGAAATACGTCCTGATCAGCGCGCTACTGTTGTCTCGTTGCACAGGCTGCCGCGCTCCGATGCATCAGCGACCGCCGATCGAGCTGTATGCGAAGCACGAGCTCTTGTCGAGCATGGGAACCGGACAGCCGACGTTGGCGAGCGAGACCGGCGTGATGGCGGACGCCTTGAGCCGAGTGGCAGCGGGGCCGGCGCCGGGAGCGGAGGTGCGCGACGTCGAGCAGGCGGAGCAGGCGGAGCAGGCCAACGTGGACCTGCTCGACGACATATTTGGCGCCGACGAGACCGACGCCGACGCCGGTGCCGACGCCGATGCCGCGACGCGCGCGGGCTCGCAGGCGGAACACCCCTCGGACATGCCGCGGCTGCAGCAGGACCACGCGACGGCAGGCTACCGCGAGGGCCTCGCGGCGGGCAAGGCCACGAGCCTGCAGGCCGGCTTCGACGAGGGCTACGCGCTCGGGGCGGCGCTCGGGGCCGAGACGGGGGCGCTGCTGGGGCTGCTCGAGGGCATGGCCGGCGCGGGCGTGGCCGAGGCGACGGAGCGGCTGGCCGAGGCGCGGCGCGCGCTGACGGTGGTGAGCATGTACGGGGGGGCGTACTTTGCGCCGGACGGGACGTGGCTGTACGCTGAACGGGAGACTGAGACCGACACCGCCGACACCGACACCAACGCCGACGCCGACGCCGACACCAATGCCGACACCGCCGACGACACCACCATCTTTGACGTCGCTCGCGCTCACCCCCTCCTCCGCCAGTGGCGCGCCACCGTCGACGCCCTCGCCCGCCGCCTCGGCATCCCCCTCGACGACGACGACGCGGCCGTGCGCGCGGCGCTGGGCCTCACCGACGAGCCCGACGGCCCGGATGCGGCCGAGCCCGGCGTCGTCGCCGACGTGCCGCGCGCTCCCGCTGCTGCGAGCACGGCGCTGGACTGGTGAGGCTGCGGTGCGGCCTGCGCCGCCCAGCACAGGCCGAAACAGCCGAAGGCTTTCGTCCAGAGCATACTATCACTATGCCAGGCACTCTGCGGCAGCAGTGCAGCCGTCACGGCATCTGTCGACCAGCACCTCCGACCAACAGCGACCGCGACAGCCATACAGCGACAGCCTACTCGTACAAAGTACGCGCTATCACCGGATGAATCAGTAAGCGTCCGCGTGATGCTACAGTGCTACGGCACGCGGTCAGATTATCGGCACGCGCTGGAGAATGTCCGGGCGGCCAGATAATAAACGCCGTGCCCGGCTCGAGACTGATTGCGGTGCCTGGTCGCGTACTGTGCTTACGTACGCATGATGGCTGCGATGGCAGGAACACTCCGTACCGCACCTGCCAGATGGGAGGCATGCGACCCTGGATCTCTACTCTATCTATCTTCACTTCGCGCAGGTCAGCAGGAGCGACCACTGTGCCATGAACACGTCTATCTTACCCGTAAGGCATACGGTCAACTGCCCGTGACGTCACTTGCAAGCACAGCAGGCACGACCGACGGCGTCATCCAGTACTAGAAATATCGTCCACCAAGGGCAAGAGCGGCCAGGCAGCAGCCCTAATGTTGCTTATTGTACGGAGTCATGCATCCTTTACATCTTCCAAGATCCATCCTATCAACTTTGTCGCCATCCGGACTTCGCGCACGAGGAGGTCTCGTACGAACTCCGCCAAGAACGGGCCTATCTCAGTCAGCACCATTTACGCTTATCGAACTGGGCCTGGGCCTCGGCCGGTCAACTAGCCTGTTTGGCTGTTGGTCTCTGCAAATTGCGAGATTGCCGTGAGATTGCTGCAATACTTCGTATTGACCTGACAGCCCAACGCCTCATTGGCATACCAGCCGAGAGCTACGCCGCAAGCAGCCTGGAACAGGCTGGTCCTTTGCGCGCAAGAGCCGGCGCAGATGACTATGGCGCGTGCTAACGGCGCTGCTGACTCCGATGCCGACTCCTCGGATCCTGCCACTTCTGCCACTTCTGGTACTTTTGCTACTTCTCCTTCTGCTCCTTTTGCTACTTCAAGAGACAAGGACCTCCTGCAGCCTCCTCGCCCAGCGGCTGCCAGCGCTGCGGCAACCTCGACTCGTACACTGCCACGACTGCTTCACACACACCACAGCAGCGCCCGCGAACGAGCGCATTCTGCGGATCCTGTCGACAGCGATCCGGTGTCTTTGACCGCATCGCGACCTGTCCGGCCGTCGATCGGCATGCTGCACTACGAGGGCGTCAACCGCCAGGGCCGCTCGGCCAGCATCGTGCGCGACGACGAGGGCCTGATCGCCTACCCGGGCCTGGTGCCGCCCGCCGTGGAAGCGCCCACGCCCTCGGCCTTTGCCTACGCTGGCGATACCCCCGTCCTGCAACGGTCCTCGACCTACGACGCGACAGCCATGCCCACGGCGCGCCAGTCGCCCGATTCGCCGCTTGCCGGTCCGCATGGCCTGCGGCGCCGGCGCTCCGAGAGCGCTGCCGACTGGCCCGGCACCGCCCTCGAGCAGGCGCCCATCGACGTCGACGCCGCCTCCGAGGGCAGCAGCCGCGCGAGCCTGGTCGAGGACAGGGCCAGCGAGCTGCGGCAGGGCTATCAGCCAAGCTTCGCGCCCGTGCGTCAGCGCATAGAGCGGTCCATGACCCTGCCCACGTCCGCCAACGTCGGCAGCCGCGCCGAGGACTTCCGCCTCTTCCACGAGATGCGCCGCACCTCCACCATCAAGTGGCACGCCCACGATGACAGCGACGACAGCGACCGCGAGGCGGGGCCCTTGAAGCCCTTCTCGTCCAGCGGCGGCGCCTTTGCCATCGGGCGCGTCCTGCACCGCCACGTGCGACAGGAGCACCAGATCCAGTCCGCCGAGCTGGCGAAGCAGAGGAAGAAGCAGGAGAAGGAGCGGGCAAAGAAGGAGAGGCAGCAGAAACGGCAGCAAGCGCAAGCGCAAGCGCAAGCGCAGGAAGCGCAAGCACAGCAAAGCCAGCACCCGCGTCCTCCAGCCACCCGCAACAGCTGGTTCTGGAGGACGAGCGCCAAGCCCGTCGGCGGAGCGGATGGCAGCCAGGACGACCCCAAAGTGCCCCCGTCCTACCGCCGTGACGGTCGTCTGCCCATCTCCGTCAAAGACACGAACCACACCGGCTACCTGGCCAAGGCCATCGGTGCTGCCGTCCAGAAAATGGCCGTGGGCCCCGGCGTCCACAAGGGCAAAATGAAGGAGGACGACGACTCGAGCAGCACGATGATCTCGTCCGACGACTGCGATACGCACAAGGACCACAAGGACCACAAGGACCACACCTGCACGTGGTCGAAACACAAGCCTGCCAGCCCGAGAACAGTCACACCGGCCAAGCGGATCCAGCACCAAATCGAGCGCATGCGCTGTCCGCGGCTGAACATTGTCGTCATGGTCATCGGCTCGCGCGGCGACGTCCAGCCCTTTATCCGTGTCGGCCAGATCCTCAAGGAGCAGTACGGCCACCGCGTGCGCATCGCCACCCACCCGACCTTCCGCGACTTCATCGAGAAGGACGCCGGCCTCGAGTTCTTCTCCGTCGGCGGCGACCCGGCCGAGCTCATGGCCTTTATGGTCAAGAACCCCGGCATGATTCCGAGCCTCAAGGCCATCCAGGCCGGCGACATAGGCCGCCGCCGCGCCCAGATGGCCGAGATGTTCCAGGGGTTCTGGCGCGCCTGTGTCGACGCCACCGACGACCCCAGCGATGTGCGCAACATGAAGATGATGGGCGAGAAGGAGCCCTTTGTGGCCGACGCCATCATCGCCAACCCGCCCAGCTTTGCCCACATCCACTGCGCCGAGGCCCTGGGCATCCCGCTGCACATGATGTTCACCTTCCCCTACACCCCGACCCAGGCCTTCCCGCACCCGCTGGCCGTCATCAAGCAGTCCGACGTCGATCTCGGCTACACCAACTTCATGTCCTACCCGCTCGTCGACACCATGGTGTGGCAGGGCCTGGGCGACCTGGTCAACGACCTGCGCGTCAAGACCCTCGGCCTCGACCCTGTATCGAAGCTGTGGGCGCCCGGATCGTCGTACCGCATGCACGTGCCGTTTACATACCTCTGGAGCCCGGGCCTTGTGCCGAAGCCGGAGGATTGGGGTCCGGAGATCGACATTGCCGGCTTTGTGTTCTTGGAGTTGGCGTCCAGCTTCCAGCCGCCGAGCGGCCTGGTGGACTTTCTCCAGGCGAGCAAGGAGCCGCCGATCTACATCGGCTTCGGGTCCATTGTCGTCGACGACGCCGACCGTTTCACGGAGATGATCTTTGCGGCGGTGCGGAAGGCGGGCGTGCGCGCGCTCGTGTCCAAGGGCTGGGGTGGCTTTGGCGGCAACGGGGACAACGTGCCCGAGGATGTCTACATGCTCGAGAACACGCCACACGACTGGCTGTTCCCGCAGGTGCGCGCTTGCGTCATCCACGGTGGCGCGGGCACGACGGCGATTGCGCTCAAGTGTGGCCTGCCCACGATGGTGGTGCCGTTCTTTGGCGACCAGTACTTCTGGGGCAGCATGATTGACAAGGCCGGGGCCGGGCCCAAGCCGGTGCCGTACAAGCAGCTCACGGTCGACCGCCTGACGGACGGCATCCGCTACTGCCTCACCCAGGAAGCACGCGCGGCCGCGCAGAAGATCGCCGACAGCATCGCGCGCGAGGGCGACGGCGCCGCCAACGCCTGCCGCCTCTTCCACCGCACGCTGCAGCTGGAGGGCCAGAACTCGATGCGGTGCGCCATCTTCCCCGAGCGGATCGCTGTGTGGCAGACGCGCGACGCGCACATCAAGCTCAGCGCGGCCGCGGCCGACGCGCTCGTCGACAAGGGCTACCTGACCTACAACAAGCTGCGTCTGTTGCGCCACACGGAGTGGAACGACTTTGAGGGCCCCGGCGAACCCATCACGGCCATTGTCGGGTCCATTTCCAAGACGACCAAGGGCGTGTTTGGGGGCAGCATGGCGCCGATACGGCACACGTACGGACAGTGGAAGCGGCAACGCAAGCTGCGGGCGGCCGAGGGCAGCGCGGGCAGCGAGGGCAGTGGCGCCGTGGCGGGCAGCAGCCGCGCGAGCCTCGACGAAGCCGTGACGCTGCACATGGTGGCATCGGCGCTGGGCTGCAGCGCGGGCCGGGCGACGGTGGCGCTGGTGGTGGCGCCGGCGGACCTGCTGTTTGCCATCTGCCAGGGCTTCCACAACGCGCCGCGGCTGTACGGCGACGACACGGTGCGGCGGCCGCCGCGCGTGACGGGGCTGCGCAGCGGGCTCAAGGCGGCGGGCAACGAGTTTGTGCTGGGCATCTACGACGGGGTGTCGGGGCTGGTGCTGCTGCCGATCCGGCACACGCGGCACGGCGGCGGCGCGCGCGGGCTCGTGCGCGGCGTCGGCATGGGCGTCATGGGGTTTGTGCTCAAGGACCTGTCGGCGATCCTGGGCCCGCTGGCGTACCTGGCCAAGGGGCTGGTCAAGCAGGTCGAGCACGTGCGGCTGGCGACGCGCCGCGTGCGCCGCGCGCGCATGGTGCAGGGCCAGCGCGAGATGCGGGCGCTGGACGAGAAGACGCGGCGGCGCATGGCGCAGCAGGCGGCGTCCGGCTGGGAGACGATGCAGGCGCTGTACGAGGCGGTGCAGGGCAAGGGCAAGGGCGCCACGCCCCCGGACACGGGCGGGCTGCACCTGCTCGCGGCCCACCACCAGCCGTCGCACCTGTGGCGCAACCTCGCGCTCGACGCGGCGCTCGAGAGCGTCGAGGTGGCGGCCGTGGCGCTGGCGGCCGTGCGGCGCGGCGACAGTCTCGAGAGCGTCGTCGGCCACAAGCGCCGCTTCGGCCACGCGCACAACCATCACTACGACCGGCACGCGGCCCGGCCCCACGAGCCGCGGCCCCCGCGCGACCAGGTGTCGGGCAAGCCGGGGACGGAGAAGCCGGCAGCGGCAGCGGCAGCGGCCGACGAAGCCGACAAGGCCGAGGCCGAGAAAGGCGAGGCAGAGAAAGCCGAGGCAGAGAAAGCCGAGGCCAAGGCAGATGTCGACGGGGAAGCGGCCAAGCTGGCGGCAGCATCCAAGCCAACGGAATCAGCCAGGCCGACGGAAGCAGCTAAGCCGACGGAAGCGACGGAATCAGCCAAGCCGGCGGAAGAGGCTGGTCCAAGCGCGAAGAGCGCCGGACCGGAGACGGCCAACGGTGCTGCGTCACAGTAGAGATACGAGCCGGCGGTATGGTGCATGGGTTTGCGGGACGATGCGGCGCGTGTTCCTGCTTTGCACGGACAGGTCGCTCTGTACGATATATATCACGGGCGTGACCATCTGCTGGGTTCGTCGGCGGCAAGTTTTCAGTTTTCAGGTTTTCCATTTTTCAGTGTATTACAAGTTCTATAAAGTGTGCGGACTCCAGCGAAAATCGAGTGTGCGTTGTATTCAAGAGTGCAAGACAGGCAGAGGACACGGCGGCCGCGCTGTTCACCGCTGGCCCGGCAGCGGCCGCGGCCCGACGATCTGCCGGCGGCCGGCGCCGATGCCCTGGCTGCCGCGATTCTGGCCGTCGCCGCCGGTGTAGCCGCTCCACTGGTTGACGTCCCAGCGGCCGGGGAGGCCGTCGAGCACGGGATCGGCCGTCGGCGACCGGGCGGCCGTCTCCTGCTGCGCGGCTTCCCACTCCTGCTGCCGCTGCCGCTCCCGCTCCATCTCCCGCTCCAGCAGCGACTGGCCCGCGGCCGCCTGCCGTGGCGGCGACGCCACCCGCGGGTCCGGCAGCGGCCGCGGCGAGGTCGGCGCAGGCGCCGGCGTAGACGGCGCCCGCTCGCCCGTGCGGTGCGTGCGGATCTTCTGGAACGGCGACGGCGCCTGCCCGTAGGCCGGCGTCGGCAGCAGCGTCCGCTCGCCTGTCTTCTGCTGGGTCAGTCGCGGCGGCAGCCCCGGCTGCAGCGCTCGCTCGCCCGTCTTTTGCTGGGTGAGCCGCGGTGGCAGTCCAGGCTGTAGCTGCGCCCGCTCGCCCGTCTTTTGCTGGGTGAGCCGCGGCGGCAGCCCTGGCTGCAGCGCCCGCTCGCCCGTTCTCTGCTGGGTCAGCCGCGGCGGCAGCCCCGGCTGCAGCTGCGACACGGCCACCAGCACGCTCTGCGTGGCCGGCGGCGCCGGGAAGGGGCGGGCGCGCGGGTCCGGCAGCGGGCGCGGCGAGGTCGGCGCCTGCACCGGCGGCTGGGCCGCGTCGGCGGGCGGGGACAAGGACTGCTGGCCGTGGAAGTGCTTGGGGCTCGTGAGGCCGCCCGGCGCCTGGTCGGCCAACTTGTGGCGGCTCTGGCTGCGCGGCGTCCGCAGCACCTCCTTGTCGTTGCGCGACCACGACTCCTGGCGGCTCGGCGGCCGGCTCGGCGGCCGGCTGCGCGAGCGCGCGCGCGCGCCGCTGCTGAGGACGCCGAGCAGCGGCGCACCCGGCGGGCCGTCGCCGTCCGGGCGGCCCGGCCGGCCGCCGCGCTCGCGCTCGTACTCGTGCTCGCGCTGGCGCGCCTTTTCGAGCTCGCGCTCGAGCTCGCGCACGCGCGCGCTGTACTTGCCGGCGTCGTCGCCCGCGCTGTCGTGCCCCGGCCCCGCCGGCGCGTCCTGCTCGGCCTGGTACTCGCTGAGGTACTGGCCGCGCAGCCGCACGTCCGTGCCGCTCCTGCTGCTCTTGTTGCTGCTGTGGCCGCGCTCGCGCTGGCGCTGGCGCTCCTCGGCCAGCCGCGCCTCCGCCTCCTCCTCGTCGCGGCGCCGCCGCTCCTCTGTCGCCTGCCACTGGCGCTCCTCCTCCTCCCAGCGCCGCCGCTCCTCCTCCGCCGCCTTGCGCTTCTCCTCCGCCTGCCGCCGCCGCTCCTCGGCCTCGCGCTCGTCCTTGTCCCGCGCCTCGCGCGCCCCCTGCGCCCCGGCCGCCTCCCGCGCTTCGCGCTCCTCCTTCTCCTTGCGCAGCCGCTCCTTCTCCACGAGGCCCGGCACGTGCGGGCCCGCCCCCGTGATCTGGCGCCGGCCGCCAAACGAGATGCCCAGGTTGCCCTGGCTCGCGCCGCCCATGTAGCCGTACTGCGCAATGTTCCAGGCCGGCGCCGTCGAGTTCTCGAGCTCGCGCTTGCTCCACGTGCTCATCGACGACGCACTCTTGGACGGGTTCGCGCTGCCGCCGGTGCGGGACGCCACGAGCGGCGCGCGGCCGTAGGACGGCGGCGCCAGTGGCGCCGGCCCCGCCTGTCCGCGGCTCGGCAGGGCCGGCGGGCTCCGAGGCACGCTCGCGCTGCCGGTGCTCTGCGGGCTCGCGAGGCTGCCCGCGCTCGGCGGACTCGCGAGGCTGCTGCCGTGCGCGCGGCCGCCGATGGCCGTCGGAAAGGCCGCGGGCTGCTCGCGGTTGGCGGCGCGGCTAAAGGCGCCGAGACACTGCAGGACCTGCGCCGGGTCCTTGGCCTCGTAGAGGTCGACCGTCAGGAACACGTCGTGCTGCTGCAGACGCAGCGGTGGCGCCTGGCAAGCGCGCAGAAAGTGCGAAATGTTCTCCATCTGCACAAAGGGCATGGCCGACTTTTTGAACCGGATGCCCGGCGGCGGGATGGCCAGGTTGGCGAGGCGGCACAGGGCCACGCCGTCTTTGAGAGCCTCGAGCAGGTCACCGCCGGCCAGGCGTTCGCCGAGAACGCCCTCGATCCAGGAGCGCGCCTCGTTGGCGGCGGCCGGCGTGTACTTCTCGAGGCGCAGGCGGCGCAGATCGCCGTCGAGCGACGAGACCGTAGCCATGGCGATGGCGGTCAGGCCGGACCGGAGCGGGAAAGGGGGAGAAGTCTGGGTATGACCGCGGCGAAGGCAGCCGTCAGAGGGCCAGGCCGAAGTCGATCAGGAGAAATCCGAGAGTCGGAAAAAGAGGTCGAAGCAGAAGACTGCGCAGAATCGAGGCAGCTTGTTGCTTGGGCTCGATCGCCGGTGCTGCCCGCTGCTCGTCTGCGTCTGCGTATGCAATGGCCGGCTCGTGTGTCAAGGAGAACAGCCAGCGACGGATGGTGGCGGCCGCAATGTCACGATGCAGAAATACAGAATACAGAAACAAATCCCGGAATGGCGCAGCGCCCAAAGACTCGTTCAAGTAATACCGGCAGGCATGGCCGCGTAGGCCGTTCTTTCCCTGCGGCCTCAACCGCGCAGTTGCCCCGCCCTTGCAGCCACAGTCGAGCCACACCGAGGTGACGCAGTGCCTCGTTAGCGCGGTACCTGGTCTTGCGAGGCCGCTCCACGCAATTTCGCGTACCCCTTAAACGGGTAATCAATTTCAACGTCAAATGAAATGAGGCTGGCCCATTCGCAAAGCGACGCAGTCGTCGCTTCAGGCGCTTCATGTGATGTTGACTCGTGCGCGGTGGAGGAGAGCGGGACACTAATTACAGCAGAGCCGTCTAATAAAAATATAAAGGAGGTAATTCCCGTAGAGCGGGACGACGGCCGATGAAGCCCGGAGAGCACCGAAGCTCGCTGTACGGACGGCTTGCTGTGTCAGCACACACTACTCGTAGACTGCTTTACTACGGAGCACAAGTACGGAGTATCGTGGGCATGCCGTGTCGCCGCCATACGGAGCAATGTACTTCTTCACGTATTGACGGAGTGTCGGCGCGTGTTATTGCCGTACGGAGTACAGTGCGCGCACCGTGCACGCACAGTCCGGCTGCGCCACTGTCCACTCACAGCCTCGGGAATGCAGAGCTCACTCATGGTGCGCTAGCCGCTTTTGGCCGGCTATCCAGGCCTTGGTTCTCGCTTTTACGACCTCATCTGCTCAGCTCTCAGCTGCCTCCGTCTGCCCGCACCATGTCGAAGCCCCCGTCCGTGCTCCAGCGCGTCTGGCAGAAGTGGAAGGGCCTGCCACTGCCGTGGCGGCGCCAGTTTCTGATCGGTGAGTGTGTTTGTTTCGTCTTTGTGTTTGTGTTTGTCTTCGTCTTCGTCTTTCTTCTCGTCTTTCTTCCTTCTTATGTTTCATTTCCTTTCTCCTTCTACTCCTCCTTCTCCTTCTCATTCTCCTCCTCCTCCTCCTCCTCCTCCTCCTCCTCCTCCTCCTCCTTCTCCTTCTCCTCTCCTTCCCCTTCTCCTCTCCTTCTCCTCTCCTTCTCCTTCTCCTCTCCTTCTCCTTCTCCTCTCCTTCTCCTTCTCCTCTCCTTCTCCTTCTCCTCTCCTTCTCCTTCTCCTCTCCTTCTCCTTCTCCTTCTCACAAGCCCAGGCTCCGACCTCCAGGGAAACACCTACTGGGAGTTCCGCGACCTCCGCGGCGGGCCCGCCGACACGAATGCGCGCTGGCGCCGCATCGTCAAGTTTCCGCGCGGCACGCACCACGCCGCCGTCCGCGTCTCGCCCCAGTGGCACCAGTGGCTGCGCCATGTGCGCGCCGCCGCGCCCTCGCTCGACGAGCAGCGCCGCGAGCAGGACCGCCAGCAGAACATGCGCCGCCTGGCCGCCGCCGCCGACGCCCGCTGGGCCGATGCCCGCCGCGTCGAGAGCGCCGGCGCCGCCGCCCTGTTCGGCGTGCCGGGGGTGCCCGGAACCGGCGCCGGGGCCGAGGCCGGATCCGTCGAGACGCCGCCGGCACCAGAGACGCAACAACAGCCCAACCCCTGGGCGCAGGCAGAGGCACACGCCGCCCGCGGCCAGGCATGGCAGCCCAAGGCTTGGACGCCGCCGCCGCGGCGGTGAAGCCGTCCCGTCGCTTCCGTGTACTACTGCCGCGCTGCGGCCGCCTGTATTGATACCTCATGACATAGACCATGCCACCCTGCGAATGCACAGTACCGCTGCCCGCGATGCGCGCTGCCCGAAACGCCTCGTGCCTCGTGCTGTCCTCTCCGTCAGGCCCGGACACCCTTCGTCCCCTCCGTCTCCTCGGCTTCCTGCCGCGCCAGCTGCACCACGGCCAGCAGCCTCCGCCCCGACCGCTGCAGCAGGTCCCGCCCGAACGCGTCCACGGCCCAGTTCTTCTTGGCCGGCTTCGTGCGGGCCTCGCGCGCCGCGACGCCCGCCTCGGCCGCCGCCTGCAGGCCGGGCGACCACAGCGCCGCGCCGTCCGCCCACACGACGCGCAACAGGCTCTCGACGACGAGCGCCATGCGCACATTGGCGCCCAGCGCCACGGTGTTGGCCGAAAAGGGCAAGAAGCAGCGCTCGAGCATGCGCGGCGACACGCCCAGACGGCTGTCGGCCGCCGGGTCGACGGTGCGCGGCTTCGGCGCCGACAGCGGCACGAACGCGACGAGCATGTGGCGGAAGAGGCCGACAAGGGCGTCGCCGGGCGCGGGGGCGCCACCGCTCGCCCACGGATGGAGGTGCCGGGGTGCCGGCGGCGACGCGATAAACGCCGCGAACACGGTGATGTCGGCCTCGCGCAGCACCTCGGCAAACGCGCGGTAGACCGTGTCCACGGCGACAAAGTGGCCGGGAAAGCGCGCGGCCACGAGCAGCAGCTGCAGGCCATAGTTAGCCGACGCCGACACGGACACCCCAGAACAGACACGGCGTGTCGCTGCTCACCAAGTAAAACAGCCGTCGGCGCAGAGGCAGCGATGCCGAAAAGTCCGGCGCGTCGCCCGTCGCCGGGATGCCGTCGCCTGCGGCCGGGCCGCCCGCCTGGGTCTGCGCCGGGCGCGCGGGGCCAGCCGGCGACGGCGGCGGCGACTCCTCGTCGTCGCCGTAGTCGCCAAACTTGTCGTCGTCGAGGTCGAGCTTGCGCGGCGTGCGCGCCGCCCAAGCCGAAGCCGCTCCCGGCGCCGGTCCCGGCGCGGCCGTCTCCTTGTCAAAGATCTCGCGCACATGCACCGTCTGCGCACCATCGGCGAGCACGGCCGAGGCCACGCGCCGCAGCTGCGTGGCAGTGCAGCAGCCGGCGACGTAGGCCAGCAGCAGGCTGTCCTGGCGGCTGTCTGGGCTGTCTGGGCTGTCTGGGCTGTTCGGCGTACGATCGCGCCAGTCCGCCTCCAGCACGTCCACCAGCAGCGCCAGCCACGGCCGCCAGTACAGCCATCGCGCCGGCGCCTGCACGCTGCACTGCAGCGCCCAGCCGGCGACGTGCCAAAAGTCCTGTCCGCGCGTCCAGACGCTGTCGCGCGTGGCCATGCGGCTCACAATGGCGTCTTCGTCGGCCATGTCGGCCAGCGGCGTGTCGGCCGTGCCAGGGCCGGCGTCTGTGTCGGCGCTGCCGTTCGCCGCGGCGCCGCTCTGGTCCAAGTCCAGGCTGTCCCCCAGCACGAGCGTCCGGGCGTCGACATAGTCGCCGGCACCCGGTGGCCGCGCCGGTGCCCGCCGCCGACGCGGGCGACTCGCACTCGCGCCTCTGGCACCCGCACTCGCGCTTGCGCTCGCACCCGCGCGCGCACCCGTGCCCGCCGTCCCAGCGCTCGCAGCAGCGCCAGCATTCCCAAACGAGAACGCTGCCCGCAGGTCCGCCTGCACAGGCCCGGCCATTGCCAGGACGTGCCGCAAGTACTGCAGGGCGTGGCCGGCGACGCGGCGGTCGGCGCCCTCGGGTCGACGGCTGGTGCAGGCCGGGTGCACCAGCAGAGTCGCCAGCAGGGCGAGATGGCTCGGCGGCGGCAGCCAGACGGGCACAGCCGCCTGCGGTTGCATCCGGACGGTCCGGCCCTGGCGTCTCTTCTGCGGGCTCAGGGCCTCCACCACCGTTGTCGCTGCGGCGGCCTCGCTGCCGGCGTCGTCGGCGAGCCGGCCGGAGCCGCCGGCGGCCGAGAGGCTGGTCAGCAGCTGGATAGCCTCGCCGTCTGGTCCGTGTTAGTTTCTGTTTCCAGTGCCGGCCGCCCTCTTCTCGTCCCGCTCTTCTCGCCATGTCCTCTTCCCGTCCCGCCCTCTCCATGTCCCGCCCTCTTCTCGTTCCGCCCTCTTCTCGTCCTGCTCTCTCCATGTCCTGCTCTTCTCGACTCCTGCTCTCACCCACAACACCTACACATTCGCTCCTCGAGATACACGCGGACGTGGTTGGTGAGCTCGTACGGCAGCTTCCGGGCTCGGCGGTAGGCCGGGCCCACGGCCCTAGAGGTGCTGTCGGCGACACTGCTGCCAGTCTTCGGGGCCGCCGGCGCAGTCTGTGTTCCGGCGCCGGCCTCGCCATCGGCACCGTCGCGGGCTGTGTGAAAGGAGGCCACAGAGCTGGCCGACGGCGATGCCATCTTCACCCGATGTGGCTGTATGTGGCTGTCTTGTGGCTGTCTTGTGGCTGCTGGTCTGGTCCTGTTTGCATCGGTCGTTCTTGTGCTTGTGCAGCTTCTGCGTGAAGTGGCAGGCGCGTCGCGTCTGACGCCGCGGGGCTCGCGGCACGTGTCGGAGCGTGGTCATGTGACTTTTCGGCTGTACATCACTGTCAGCCAGACAAGGCTGCCATATTCGCTAGGGCGTCTCCTGTCTGACCCTCTCATGCTGTCCGCTGTGCTTGTCTCTGTATCGCTTGTCCCTGTATCTCTGTTGTCCCTGTATTGGCCCGTGTCGTTCCTCGCCGGCCGTCTTCTCGTCTTCGCGCCAAGACTTGCGTGCAGCTGCCAAGGCTTTCGGCAGTTCAGCACCTTGCCGTACGACGTACGTTTCGTCATGTTTTGTTCGTCATGTTCGTCCGTTTTGTTCGTCATGTTCGTCATGTTCGTCATGTTGTGCTCGTCCTTGTGCTCGTCCTGTACTCAGACCCGTCCACCTTGCCCCTATGCTCCGCCCCTATGCTCTTGCCCCGTCGCTGTTTCACTGCCGCCCGTTCCACGTCTTGGCGGGCGTGCCGGCAGATCCCAATACGGCAGCCTTGGCACAGCTGTACCCGTATGGCGTCCTCCATACAGACTCCGTCGATGGCTCTTGGCACGGCTTCACAGCATGTGCCAAGCCCGCGCACGAGACTGGGCATCCTCTGCGCCATCCTGCTTTGTCATCCGTCCTCCGCCTCCTTTCCCGCCTCCTCCCCTGATTTCCATGTCGCCTCACCGTATTTTGCACTTCTCGATCAGGCTTCTTGGCACGCCAAGCCAGGGAGCAGGGAGCGCGGCACGGCCCTCGGCCTATCATGTGTGCCGCGGCTTCGCCAAGCGACTTCGTTTCTCGTCGACCTCAGCCGTCCTGCTGCCTTCACCTTCCCTTCCTGTCTACGCAGTCTCACCGGCCCTCCAGGCGGCCGGAGGCCACTCTACAAGCATGCAAGACAACGGCTTGGCATGCAAGTCGTGCTCGCTGCTCCGTACAACGTCGTGCTCTGTATTGTGTATGCTGTCGTCACGCAGAGCGCCGAGTTGCGCGAGTCCCGTTCAGTGCCACTTTGGCTGCTGTTATTCATTCTTGTATAGCTACTAGCAAAGTACTAGCAAAGTAAGCAAAGCACAGCCGCCTGCTCAGAATGCCGTCGTGAGGCAGTGGCCGGCATTCATCATGCAAGAAAAAGAAATAAAAAAAACAATCATCGCAAGAGTCCCTGATCCGTCGCTATCCTGCCATTGTCCGGGCAGCCCTTTTTGGATATCGTCGTGGCCCGTGGTCCTTTCCATCTCTATGTGCCAGTGGTGAAGCAGAGTAAACAGTGCAAGTAAAGCCGTGCAGAAAGCAGCAGTGCCATCCACACTACTCGATCGCCGCCTCGTGCCAGTCCTCCTTGTGCTCGCCCAGGTGCTCGCCCCAGTGCACGGGCCCGAGCTTGAGGAAGCGGAAGCCGGCGCTGCTCTTGCTGCTAGCAGTGCTGCTGAGGCTGGAGCTGCGACGCTGCTTGTGCTCGTGAGCCTCGGCGGTCGCGGCAGCCTCGGCAGCCTCTGCGGCCGCCGGCGTGGCTGGCTCGGCAGTGACGGAGGCCTTGCGCTGCGGGTAGGAGGCGGACGTGGCCGGGGCCAGCGACAGGAAAACCGAGGGGCGGCGGTCGGTCTCGGGGACAAAGTTCTTGGCCTGGTTGGCGAGGGCCAGTATCTCGTTGGGAGAGGTGGACATTGTGAAGGTGGGCAAGAGTCGAGGAGGTAGGGTCGGAGCTGCTCGGAGTTGAACTTGGAGCCAAGTGGACTCTCAGCTGCAGTTGCAATAAGAAGGGGCAATCTGGCAGGCTTGGCTGTATGGGAGAACGGGGAATAGAGCTTGAGCTCGAGAGAGGACACAACGACGAGAAGCTGGGCGGCCCTTTATACTCTCCGCCGCTATCTGTATGACGCGACGAGCACGGGTTTGGACCCGTATACGCCGTACAGACTTGCTGAACCAAACACACGTCTTGGCGGGGTGGGCATAGAGCCGGGCCAGAGCCACCCTCGGTGGACACGGCAGACAGTCAGAGGTGGACACTGCGACCTCCAGAGGGTGGACATCTTGCAGGAATCGGCCGAGCAGAGGGTGTGGACGAGGCCGAGCCAGACAGCTGCCTCTTGGGGACGCGCTCGCAGCACATGACACAAGAAAGTAGACAAAGGCGTGCTGACAACGGATTTGCTGCCATCAGCACGCAAGGGTGCAAGACTGTACAGGACTGTACGAGAACGTTCTCCATACTCCGTACGCAGCGCTTGTATGCGTAGACTGGCCGACTGGCACGTGGGGCTCCCCATTGGCACTGGCCACCAGATAAACAGCAGCAGATTGCAGCCCGACCAGAGCGAGCATCCTTTCCCTTTCGCCGCGCAAAGCGCGTCCAGCGCATATGCCGGATACGGGCGGGATGAGCAAAGGCAGCCCCATGCTCTGCGCGGACGGCGTCTCCCGGCCGTCTCCAGTCGAAGCAGACGCCGGCTGCGAAGCGCACACAGAAACAGGGCCGGCGCACAAGGGGACAAGGACGAAAGGAGCGCTGACCACGATCGCCTCGGCTGGGAGACAGGCCCAGGTATGGCGGAGTACGGAGTACTCGCAGCGGCTTTGCGGGGTGTGGGGAGACGGAGCCGGCGCAGCCCGTGCCCAAAGCCGTCCAGGGACAGCCATCAGCTGACGTTGCTGTGGGTGGTGCTAAGCGTCGCCGCGCCCGCTGCCTCAGAGTCGTCCCGAGGCTAGCCGGCTGCTCCGTAGAAACACGAGCAGGAGAACACGCGGGCGAATGTGACGTCGTGCAGCGGCCGTTGTCTCGGCCAAGCGGCTGTGGCCCAGCCAGGCTGCGTCCAGGCGGTCCGTGGCCTTTTCCCTTTTCGTTTGGGCGTGCCGTCTCTTCGGGCACAGTCGGCCGGGCTTGCTGTGCCATGCTCGCTGTGCCCGTGCTCGATCTCGTGTCGATGTCGGCGAATTCCGTCTGCCGTGGAAGCACGTCTCACGCCGATGCGGCAGGTCGATGCGACAGACAAGAAGGTGTGCCATCACGGACGGCCATGTGCTCGTTTCCGTTTCGTTCTCGCTCGCGTTCTCGTCTTTGGTTCCTCCGCCCGTCCGCGGGAAACGCCGTGGGCCAACTGCATGACCGCACCAACAGCGAGGCAGTCCCAGACAACGTCGCGCAAGGACGAGAGGCGCCGCGAAAACGACGGACACACGCAGCCACAAAACCAAGGTGGCCTCCTGCACGTCGATCCTGCGCGGCCGCCGCTGTCGCGTCGAACAACCGCATGGGGCAGAGGCCAAGGCAGCTGCCGGCCTGGTGTTGGCAGACGAGAGCACGAACAGAGATTTGTGTCTGACGTTTGTGTCGCATCGAGTATTGTGGCATCGAACTGTGTCTAGGCGTATTGCATCGTAGGCATCCAGGCATCCAGGCATCCAAGCATCCAAGCCCCTCAACACCAGCCTTTCTGCACGCCGTCTGCACGCCGTCTTTAGCAGGCGCACCCGGCACTCCTTCCTGCGGGAGGGCGCAAAAGACAGGCAAGTGCCAGACGGCCCAAGAGGAAAGAGCACCCGGCGCACAGCGCGACGGCAGACAGAACCAAACCGGCGCGACCACTGTCCAACGCCAGAGTACAAAGTACAAGGACACGGGCAGTGCACATCACAGCTCGCGATGCACGTCGCACGCTGCACGCTGCACGCTGCCCGCTGCCCGACACGTCACCCGTCCATGCACGGCCGCCATGGCACGAACAGCGCGGTCCGGCCGAGGGCAGGGCCTCGATACGTCTGTTACTCTACGGACGCAGAGGCTGCCATGCAGGGCATAACTCCCTCTTAAGACTCGTTCGACTATCAAAGTCCCTATCCGCACGGTATCGCAACAGAAAGCAGCATCACGGCCAACAGGAAAGCAGAGCAGAAAACAGGAAAGCAGCCGCACAACGCAGCAGCAGCAAGGAAACAAACGCAAGCCCCGTGGAACGCTGCGGCAGACAGTCGACAATCTGGGTCTGCACGTGGTCTTTGTCTTTCTGCACTTCTTCGCTCCGTCTCCTCGTTCTTCCGTTCTTTCGTTCTTTCGCTCTTTCGTTCTTCCGTTCTTTCGTTCTTCCGTTCTTCCGCTCTTCCGCTCTTCTTTTTTTGTCAATTCTCTTTTAATTCGCTGCGCCAATCTGGTCTCTGCTCGCGTCACCGCCTCGCCCGCACCTCATAGTTGTTACAGTGTCCCTGTCTATCTCGTGCATAAGACCCCTCCTCGCCTGTATCAACTCCCCTCGCGTAGAATATAATACAAAAACATTGTTTTCTGGTATCCTCCCGCATCGTCGCCCGGCAACTCCGCCGCAGTCGCCAGCACAACTGCCCTGCTGCGTTGCTGCCGCCGCTTTCCGTCGTGCGTTGCATGTATGTTGCATCTCGGTGCATGTTTGAATCGGTGAGTAAAACGTGGCCGCCATTGTTTTTGTGTTTTAAAGAGACATCCTCGCTTTCTAGTGGCAAAACAGAAACGTCCGAACAATGCAAAAGGCCATTAAGATGATGCCCCACGAGGGGAAATTGATAAAAGCGGAAAATATAATCGCAGAAATAACGACAACGGATAAAACTCGAAAACTGGAAACTCCTGCTCATGAAATTCGCATGACAGCCTGTGTCAGAACAGCTAATCAAGACATGCTGAAAAATAAAACGCATTAATTCTGCGACGGAGACGTCGGCGAGCTGCCACCGTTAGCATTCAGCCCATGTGCCGTATACACGAGGCGCAAAAGAGAAACCTACTAGGAAGACTGTCCCGGAGGACCCCGGCCGGGTGTGCGCGGCGAGAACGTCGGGGACTGCGCGCATGTTAGTTGCCGTCCACACGGACTGTGCCCCGTGGCGGGAGAATACATACCGTCGGCGAGTAACTCGGGCTCGTCGGCGAGCCGGCCTGGTTCGGCGACCGCTGGAACGTCGGGCTCGTCGGCGAGTAGGCCTCGGGCGACGTCGGCGACCACGTTGGCGACGCCGGCGAGTACGACGGCGACGTCGCGTGGAAGTTGGGCGACGCCGGGCTGTAGTTGGGGCTGGCCGGCGAGTAGCTCGGGCTTGTCGGCGAGTTGTACTGCGCCGGCGACGTCGGCGAGTAGTGCCGCGCAGCCGACGGCGACGCCGGCGAGTACGACGGCGACGTCGGGCTGTAGTTGGGACTCGTCGGCCGCATCATCGGCGACGTCGGCGAGAACGACGGCGACGACGGGCTGAACTGCGGCGACGACGCAAACCGGCCGCCCATGTCCATCAACGGTGACGTCGGCGAGTAGCCCGCCCCCGGCGATGTCGGCGAGTAGCTGCCGTAGCTGCTGAACGGACTCGTCGGCGACGTCGTGAACGGGCTCGTCGGCCGCGGGCTCGTCGCCGAGCCGTAGCCGCTCGGACCGCTGCCGAACCCGCTCGTGCCGCCGTACTCCGTGCCCAGGCCCGCCGGCGTCTCCGAGCCCGCATTGACAATCGGCGAGAAGTTGCCCATCCCCGACGCGTTGATGCTGAGGTACCCCGAGTCCGCCAGCGGCGAGCCCGTGTCGTACGGCGTCGCCGCGCCCTCCATCTGGTTGCCCTTGATCGTCAGACCCGGCATCAGCCCCATCCGCGAGTTGTCCATGATCACCGTCTCCAGCAGCTTCGGGTCCAGCAGCACCTCAAAGTGCCCCGTGCCCATCGGCGCCAGCTGGCCCAGCATCACGTTCTCCGACACGCCCCGGCAGTCGTCCAGCTCGCCCACCGCCGCCGCCTCCAGCAGAATCTCCACCGTCTCTTCAAACGAACAGCGCATCAGCGCTCCCGTGTCCGCCCGGTTAATGCCGTGACGCGTGACCGCCGCAATGCTACCGCGGTACGTCATCACGTCCACCAGCAGCGCCAGATGCCGGTGGTTGACGTACGAACCGTCAAACGACAGCACCGCCGTCAGCTCGCGCAGCAGCGACGAGCGCGCCGCCTCGATGCCGAACACGTCCACAATCTGGTGCAGGTCGTTGGTGTACGTCCGTCTCGGGTCCACGCCGTCCACAGCCAGGACTGCCCGCAGCGCCGATCCCTCCGTGTCCAGGTACCACGCAGTGCAGCGCTCGTCGTCCTTGGCCGCCAGCAGCGCGTCGTCTGCCGTCTTGACCAGCATCGTGTCCTTGTTCAGGAACGCACGCTCGATGCCAGCCACGCCGCGCAGCGTGAGGGTGTCCAGCAGATGCGTCTCCAGGCGCTTCAGCATCACGTCGTCCTCCGGCGCATTCTCGTCGTCCTTCTCGCCGTCCTGGCGCACCGTGCGAACACGGATCACCTGTTCATCGGCGTTGTTATCGCTGAAGATCACGCCCAGGTCCGACGGGTACTCCTCCTTGATGCGCGTGGCCACATCCTCGATAGTGAGGCCCTTGTCGAGCATCTTTTGACGGTCCAGTGTGATGCGGAGCATCCAGCGCGACTGCTGGTCCAGGTTCGTAGCCACGTCCTCGGGAATCAAAAAGTACGACTCCAGAATGTTCTCGTCCTCCGCAATGTTCGTCCACCGCACGTCGGGGTCGTAGTAGATCTCCGTCACGGCCGTCACCGACCGCAGATTGGTGTGTTCCACAATGCTGCGCAGCTCCTTGGCCCGGTCCTGCGTCGGACGGCGTCCGTCGGCACCGTCGAGGTACACAGCCATCGACGGCGTCTTGATGTTGCTCGCCACGTTGAGAATCTCCTTGAGACGCGGCACACCAAGGGTGACGTTCTTGGAAGACACACCAGCAAAGTGGAAGGTGTTGAGTGTCATCTGCGTCGCCGGCTCACCAATAGACTGAGCCGCCAACACGCCCACCATCTCGCCGGGGTTGACCATGGCGCGCGCCCACCGGCTGCTGAGCTCGCCGATAATGTGGTCGAACGCCATCTTCGACAGCCGCATCTCCACAGCCAGCCGCTTGAACGCTAGCCGGGACCGCAGCTGAGCCTTGAACAGAATGGTGGCACTCGTGTCCGCCTCCTTGGAGATCGGGTCACTGCCGCGCACGGCAATCATCTTCGCCAGCATATTCTGGACCGTCGGAATCACGTCCTGGGGACGCAGGTCGCTGCGCTGCATGTCTTCCACATTGAACATCTTTTGTGCCGAGTTGATGATGCGGACCACGTTCAGTGGCAGCTGCATCATTTCCTCGTCCTTCTTGCCGAGAATGCTCGTCAGACGCTTCTGGTTGATGTCACGGACCAACTCACGATCGCCCAGCAGAGTGTCGTACTCTGCGTCCAGGAGCTCCTGTGACTCCGGGTCGCCAGCAATCTCGTTGGCGTATTCGAGACTCTCCAGATCCGCGAAACGCGACTCGCCCATGACGTCCAAGCGGAATCTCTTCTCGAAAGAAGTAATCGACATGTTCAGGTGGTCCATCCGCTGCTCCTCAATGTGGACACCGTCCAGACCATCCTCGCCGTAGATGAACTGGATCACATCGCCAAGAGAGTTGCGCACCGTACCGTCGTACTTCGCACTGACGTCTTCCAACGCCTTCACCAGACGACGCTGAATGTAACCCGTCTCGGCCGTCTTCACGGCCGTGTCGATGAGACCCTCACGACCAGCCATGGCGTGGAAGAAGAACTCTGTGGGCGTAAGGCCACGAAGGTACGAGTTCTCGACAAAGCCACGAGCCTCGGGAGAGTAATCGTCCTTGGTGAAGTGAGGCAGGGTGCGGTACTTGAAGCCGAACGGAATACGTCTGCCCTCAACAATCTGCTGTCCGACTAGCGCAGTCATCTGCGAGATGTTGATGGACGAGCCCTTGGAGCCAGAACGCGCCATCGTGACGGCGTTGTTGATGTCCTTGAGACTCTCCTGCGTCGTGGTACCAGCCTTGTCACGGGCTGTGTTGAGTGCCTTGGACACCTTGTTTTCAAAGGTCTCACGAATATTCATACCAGGCAACGCCTCCAGCTCGTTTGCCGTGGCCATGGCGGTAAGGCGACGCACCTCCTCCTTCTCGGCATCGATCTGCTTCTGCACCTTCTCAATTGTGATCTTGTCCGGAATCGTGTCACCAATACCGATGCTGTGACCGTTGTGGAGCAGCCAGTAGTTGACAACCCGCTGGCAGCCGTTCAAGAAGGCCATCGCACCCTCTGCTCCAAGCTCGTTGAAGCAGATGTGGATGATACCGCCACCTGAGGCACCAATGACCTTCTTCGTCATGAGGCCGTACATCAGCTCGCCCGTCTGAATGAGCAAGCCATCGTCTGTCAGCGCAAGGTCGTCGTTACCCATGCGCAGGTTCACAGTCTTTGGGATCACAAGACTCATAATCTGCTTTCCCGTCCAGCGTGGACGCGGCTTGAGAATGGCCGGCTGGGGAATGAAGCCATCCCACTCGGGGACCCAGAGCATGATGTCCATGACCTGCTGCTTCGTAAGGAAGACGTCACGACGGCAAAGCTTGTAAGCACCGGCAAGCGTATCCTGCACAATACCCATCAGGGGACCGTTCCGCTGCGGCGACACAATGTTGAGCGGCACCATGCAGAGATTCATGACCTCGGCGCGCGTCTCCTCTGTCTGAGGCACGTGCAGGTTCATCTCGTCACCGTCGAAATCGGCGTTGTAGGGCGACGTCACGGACAGATTCAGACGGAAAGTAGAGTAGGGCATGACGCGAACACGGTGACCCATCATAGACTCCTTGTGCAGAGAGGGCTGACGGTTGAAGATGATAAAGTCGCCATCAATCAGATGTCTCTCGACCTTCCAGCCGTACTCCAGCGAGATCTGGCCAGCGCGACGATGGTGGCGAAGATCAATGCGCGTACCGTCCGAACGAATGACATACTTGGCGCCCGGATGCTCGTTGGGGCCGTTCTGCACCAGCTGGTGCAGGCGGCCAATGTTGTACGGCGTCACCGTCTCGGGGTAGGTCAGCGTGCGCGCAATGGACCGAGGCACGCCAACCTCGTCGAGCGAGATGTTGGCATCACCCGTGATGACCGTACGCGCGGAGAAATCGACACGCTTGCCCATCAGGTTACCACGCAGACGACCTTCCTTGCCCTTGAGACGAGCACGGATGGCCTTGACAGGACGGCCACTCTTCTGCAGAGCCCGGGGGATGGCTGCAATGTCGTTGTCCATGTAGGTGGCCACGTGGTACTGGAGCAACTGCTCAAAGTCGGACGAGATGTGCGCGGGCGACCCTTCGTTGATGGCCTGACGGACGTTGTTGTTGGCGCGAATAATGTCACCGAGCTTGAACGTCAAATCGTCCTCGTTGCGCATGCCCGTGCCCGTACCGTCCATGGAGATACTGGGACGGACAGGAGGTGGCGGCACAGGAAGAACTGTGAGGACCATCCACTCGGGGCGCGCATAGTCAATGTTGAGGCCCATATCGCGGATGTCGTTGGTGCTGATGCGGCGCAGAATGTTCAGCGCCACTTCAGCCGTGAGCAGCTTCTTCTCCTTCACTTTGCCGCCCTCCTCCTGCTCGACATCGTAGTGTGCCCACAACTGCAGACCGGTCTGGCGAACAGCCGGCTGGGCATTGCCACATCCGCCATGGCTATGCGGCTGCTGCTTAAGCGCCTTGTTGCCCGGGTTCGGGTCGAATTCCTCTTCCTTTACGGCGGACTCCTTCTCACAGCGCTTCTTCTTCTTGCAGCACTCCCAGACACGCTGGAACCGAGCTTTGGGATCACGGGTGTTGACTGCAGCAACGAATTCAGGATCGCTCTGTAGTCGAAGCAAAAGAGCAAGGAAATCGAGGTTAGCACAGTGCAAGCGTACCACGAACGTCAGCCATCCTCATGCAAGGTACTACTAACCCTGTCGGCAAGGACCATGCTGCAGTTGTGGCAGACAATCTCGAGAACCTTCTTGGTCTTCTTGATGAAGCCAGGATGGTAGACAGGTTTAGCCAGTTCAATGTGGCCAAAGTGACCGGGACACTCGGACATGTTCTCTGTGCACGTCTTGCACTTGAACTGGCGGTCAACAGACCCCAGCAGAGGGTCGTTGACACCGCCATCACGCGGCTTCGTCTTGCTCTCGTCCATCGCCTCGGGGTAGACAATGTGGGCCACGCTCAGATTCTTGATCTCCTCCGGAGACAGCATACCAAACTGAATCTCCTCGATTGTCTTGAGAGGCGCACTCGAGTGCGCAAAATACAGGTTCGCCATGGTGTCGGATGGTGGCGTGCCGAGGCACAGTCACGTCGGAAGAAGCGTGTCGAAGGGAGACTGTAAGATAATGCCGACACGCGTCGAACGAGAGAATGAAAGCGTGAACGAGCGCGATGATCGCACAATGACAGAAGCAAGGGTATGAAGAGAGTGGAGCGAGCGGGAGGCACAACGCCAGACCCGCGAAAAATTCGGAGACGTGGAAGCGAAAAGTCGGTTTGCCGATTGCCGATGCGATGTCAGCGGACAAAAAAGACAAGGGAGACGACAAGGCTCAACAGAATCGAAGAGGACGTGCGATGCGCCGATGGGGGCGATGAGACGGGGATGGAATCAAGCGGTGGTGCGGCTGCACGGCGTTTGTTTCCCTTATCCGCCACTTCACTGTCGGTGTCGACGAGATCGTCACGCGGCGCGCAGGTCACGGCGGAAGCGCACAACGGCAGCGCAGTCAAGCCTCTTTCTATTCAAGCCCCCCAACGAGGCCCCCCAAGGAGCGACGTGCCCTCGACGGCTACCGGAGCGCGGGAGTCGTCGCCAACTTGTCGAGGAGCGCGTCGAACCGAGTCGAATCGAAAAGAGGCGAAAAGCGTCTCGGAGGCGAAAAGGCACTCGAATGGCCCGAAACACGATCGCGGTCGCTGGGGTATCGAGAATCGATGCCGGGCGAGCTGCAGCGACCGGGGAGAGATGGCCGACGCGTTTGTTTCGATGGCGCGCGACGCGAAAGGCGGGATGTGGCTGACGGGTGTCGATGAGGACGAGGTTGTAGAGAAGAGAGAGCGATCAGGGATTTGGAAAACTTCGCTCTCCCTTTCTGCTCTGGTGGACGAATTCAGGCGTGCGGCAGGCAGCCATGCCCTAATTGGACTAGCGTGTCTCCTATTGTTTTCGTGTGTCGGACATAACAAGGGCGGAATGTACAGGCGGTGACCTAGCGGCCCGCTTGGTAAGCCGTGTGGTTCTGTACGGCTAATGTACAGGCAAGTACCGCCAGCAGCCGACAAGCCTTGGGTCCACTTTTGGCATCGTAGCTACAAGTGGCCAATTCAAACTTCAAGCGCCATCTTATTGCGGCAGCGATCTCGCACGTCGTACGGAGTATGTGATCTTCAGCCTCATCTGTCCGTCACGTCACGCGATATTTTGATGGCAGGCCACGCGGGCTTGCAAGAGGGCTCCGGGACGTGGACTCGTAATCTCATCGGGCTCGAATATACACTTGTCTGAATCGGGCTCCATATGGCCTTAAAGTAGAACATCCATGCCTCTGCCCACTTCTTTGCTCCGTACGAGTACTCCGTATTCATCCGTGCATCTGTATGAGGTGTCAAGGTACGTACTATCGTGCGTTGTAAGTCCATCATTACACGCCCTATCTGTCAAATATCCACCTGTCTCGAAAGCACGAGCCAGGGGATCAGGGTAATCGGAACGACGAACGGAATGTACGGAGTACGAGAATTTGAATGCCATACTTTGCTCCTTGGTACATGCAAATGTGCTCGTACATATCTTACAAACAGGAACTTGTCACAGCAAGACCTTGGAAGATACAACTCGACACTGAAGCATTACGAAGCGGAGAGGGTTATCCTCCACTAATCTTTCATTCTTTCATGAACGTACTATATAGACGAGTTACTGCATAAAATGCAGATTTATTGTAATAAATACAGGTCTCTTCATACTCTGTATGGCACAAATTGGTAAGCGAACGTCTGCAAGGTATGGTTCAGCTTCACTGGATAAACACAAGACACGACCGGTTTAACGCCCACCGTCTGCACACTTCGAGTGACTTAACTGTGCATTGTGACCTATAGAGCCGCATGCGGATAGCAACACCACACTGTCTTGAGTGAGTCGCCAGCCAATCCTGTGTCGTCCCAACACAGGCTGCGCTAGCAAAAGAACTCTTTGCTGTTAGTTGCCCAAATCAGAAAGGCGTGGCCTCGGGATAAGCTAAAACGAACCGCCGTTATTGACAGCTGCGCTGCCGTTTCTTTGTCGCGACATGTGTGAATACGATTCCGGACGCCGGTTGGCTTCCCGCGTTGGCGACAAAGTAGGGCACGCGCCTTTTGCTGCCAAATATGCAAACTGTCTATTCTCAAAGCAGTGGACTGTGAGCATGCGACGTAGATGGACCTGTCGCGCTGCAGCGAGCCAGGGGAAGAGACGAGTACACAAGAGCAAAGAGAGATGCAGATGCAGCAGCCAGCCCAATCCACGGCTGCCGCTCCTCCAGTACGCCGAGCGCCGAGTGCCGCTGCCAACCAGATAAAGAGAGAAGCACAAAGAAGAAGCACAAAGAAACAGAAACAGAAAGCAAAGAAAGCCCAGAGAACAGGAGCCACGCAGAAAGCTACCGGCGCTTGGTGCGGCCGCCGCGCGTGGCCGGCGTCTTGCGCGTGGCGGTGCCGGCGCGGTCCTCGCTGCCGGCGGTGTCGGCGTCGAGCTCGCCGGCGGGTCCGTCGCCGATGCTGCGGCGGCGCATGGTGCCAGTGGAGACGGCGATGAACTCCTCCTCGCTGTCGCTCTCGCCGAGGTCGTAGAGGACGGGCATGCGGAAGGCGGCGGCGGCGGCGGCGACGGGGCCAAAGTCCCCGAGATCGGCAAAGTCGGCGCGCGACTGCTCGACGGTGAGGACGTCGACGTGCTCGTCCTCGAGGTCGAGGCGGCGCTGGGTGAGGACCTCCTGGGGGTGGATGTCGAACTCGTCCTCGCGCTCGACATAGATCTCGTTCTCCTCGACCTCGGCAAAGTCGGGCGCCAGGGCGGACCACTTTTGCGGGCTCGCGACGGACCAGATGCTGATGCGGCCCGTCTCGAGGCCGCAGGCGGCGAGCAGCGCGCGGTGCGGGTGCCACTCGATGACGCCCTGCTCCTCCTTGGGGCCCTCGAGCATGCGCACGAGAGAGCCGTGGTTGCGCTCCCAGATGTAGAGCTCGTGGTTGTTGTAGGTCGACGCGGCCACGTACTCGCCCGTCGGGCTCAGCGCAATGTGGTTCCACGACAGCCGGTTGACGACGTCCTGGAACTTGTGCTCCTCGGGCAGCTGCATCGTGTCCGCGTCGAGCGCGGCCACGGCCAGCTTCGGCATGTGGAACGAGCGGATGATGCGGTCCTGCGCGTTGGCCAGCAGGATCTGGCCGCCGCTGTGCAGCCGCAGCGTGGTCACGACGCTGCCGCAGGCCTTTTTGGAGAAGAGCACCTCCAGCGTGGCCGCGTCGATAATGTTGATCCAGCCCTTGCTCGTCGCCGAGATGATGTGGCCGCCCGACGCCGCGTAGATCGTCACCGTCGTCATCTGCTTGGCGTCCTCCTTGGCCCACTTGTCGCGCACCGCCGTGTCGTCGGTCTCGGGGCGTTTCGGCCGCGAGGGCAGCACGTGCTTGACGTCGATGGGGTCCGTGATGTCGACGAGCAGCGCCTGCTCCTCGTAGAGCGAGGCGACAAAGTGCGTTCTGCTGGTCAGCCTGGGATCGCGTCGCCCGCCTCGCGTCGCCTGTCACCCCTCCGTCCGCTGTGCTCTCCCTCTCCACTCACATTGTCCACGGATGCAGCTCCGCAATGTAGACCGGCGCCCGGAAGCGCACCTCGCGCAGCCGCCGGCCGTCCTGCAGGTCCCACAGGATCGCCTTCCAGCCCTGGCACGCCGACAGCAGGTACCGCCCGCAGCGCGACCAGCTCAGCGACGAGATGCTGCGCGAGTGGCCGCGCAGCTTGCGCGCCACGCCCATCGTGTCGAGATCCCAGATCACGACGGTGCCGTCGACGCGCCCGGACGCGAGGAAGTCGCCGTGGCGGTTGAAGCGCAAGCACGTTGCATGGCCGGACCGGATCGTGTTGGTGATGTTCTCGGGGTAGTCCTGCAGCAGGTAGTCGTCGGACAGCAGGAGATTCATGGCTGGGACGTCGTCTGTCTTTGCGTTTTGCCTTTTGCGTTTTCGGTCTCAGCCCCATTTGAGCTTCTATCCCTTCTGCGCCGCCAGCCTGCCCTAGCGGCGAGTGCGCGCTGTGATTGGCTGGCGCTGTGGCGTAGCGCCCTGCGTCGCAAGGCTGAGCGCCCCGCGAAAACCTGGCTCTCAGTGGCGGCATCGCAGTGGTGGCATCGCTCTTCTCATCCGCCCCGGCTGAGACTGCACATCACCCGCCATGGCCAACTCCAAGTGCGTCTTTCCCGGCTCCCTCCTGCCGGCTGGCGTGCGCAGACGCTGACAGCGCTAGGTACGAGTACGTGCGGCTGTTTGAACAGCCAGACGTCCTGCTGCCAAACACATGGATCGTCGTGCGCATCGACGGCCGCGGCTTCACCAAGTACGTTGTCATGCCAGCTTCCCGCCGGCGCAAGGCTTGTTTCTCACTTCGTTCTCTCGGCTCCCTGCCGTTCCGCTGTCTCCCAGTCCCGCGGCCCGCACGCGCAGCCCCGCTGACAGCCAGGCTCTGCGCCAAGTATGCCTTTGAGAAGCCAAACGACAAGCGCGCCCTCGACCTCATGAACGCTGCCGCCAAGGCTGTCATGACCGACTTGCCCGACATCGTGCTTGCCTACGGTGTCAGCGACGAGTGCTCCTTTGTCTTCCACAAGACCTGCCAGCTCTTTGACCGCCGCAGCAGCAAGCTCGTCTCGACCGTCGTCTCGACCTTTACCGCCTTCTTCGTCCACCTCTGGCCGACCTGCTTCCCCGACACGCCGCTCGCGCCGCCGCCCATGCCGACCTTTGACGGCCGCGCTGTCTGCTATCCGAGCGTGCAGAACCTGCGCGACTACCTCAGCTGGCGCCAGGTCGACTGTGCGTGGCGTCCCTGCTCCAGCTACCTGCTCCAGCTAACAACCAGGCCACATCAACAACCTCTACAACACCACCTTCTGGGCGCTCATCCAGCGCGGCGGCCTCGACAACGTCGCTGCGACAGAGCTGCTCAAGGTAGGCCATTCCCCTTCCCTTGTCCTCCGGCAGCCCGACTGACCCTCACAGGGCACCTTCTCGCCCGAGAAGAACGAGATCCTCTTCTCCAAGTTCCAGATCAACTACAACAACGAGCCGGAGATGTTCAAAAAGGGCAGCGTTGTATTCCGCGATGTCCGTCTAGCCCTCCCGTTCTCGGCAGCAGATCGCTGCGAGCCCGCTAACACTGGCAGTACGAGCTTGTCGATCCCGCCGCCACCGCGACGGCCGCCGCCGCCGCCGAGGCCGCCGACAACGTGGCCGAGCCGCCGACCGTGTCCAAGTCCAAGGAGGAGAGTGACAAGAAGAAGAGCGCCAAGGCACGCGTGACCGTCGAGCACCTGGACATCATCAAAGACGAGTTCTGGAACCGCCGGCCGTGGTTGCTGACCGGGCAGCCCGGCACGCTGCCGAAACGGCTGTAAAGGTCACCGGCCGGCAGCCTCTGCTGTTTTCTACTGTCTGATACGGCTTTGCATTTCGTGCCGCGCCGGAACGCGGCGGCAGCGCTTCTTTCGTCCCTCACTGGATGCCTGCACCAATGGCAGGATGTATATACCGGCTGTACTTTGTTCTCTACTGGACCCGATCTTTTGCTCGTGCGACTTGTTAAGAGATCTCCTTTGCACTCCAGAGGTGACTTTCTATTCCATGTTGTGCAATGCTTATGTGCGAATCTATATGCTATGCCCTCTATATGCCAAACTCCAGCCTCAGTCCTTGGCTGCCTTCTTTGTCTTCTTGTCTTTGCGCGCCCGCCTCTGCTCTATCGCCTCGTCCTGCTGTGGTACACTCCTGCGCTCGGCCTCTGAAGGCTTCTCTTCTATTCTTTCTGGCTTGGAAGCTTTAGTCGCGCTCTTCTTGGATTTCCTCCGCTTCTTCTCGCTTACATCGCTCTCCCCCCTGGTCTCCCCTGCCTCGTCTACCTTCCGCCGCTTCTTATCCTTCTCAGATGTTTCCTGTATCGCCGATCTGACCTCTGAAGATCCGTCGGTTGCTTCGCCAGTGCTGGCGTTTCTCTTTTCTCGCTTCTTGTCTCTCTTCTCCTTCCTCTCTGCCCTCTCTTTCTCCTTGATCGCTTTATGTTCCTTCTTCTCTTCTCTTGCCTTTTCTTTGGCAGCCTTCCGCTCCTTCTTCTCTGCTCTTTCCTTCTCTTTCGTCGCCCTTCGTTCCCTTTTCTCCTGCTTCTTCTCCTTCTTCTCCCTCTTTTCGGTGCGTCGCCGTTTCTTCGCCTCGTCGTCACCGTCCCTCTTCCGCTTCTTGGTCGTCTTTGCATCCTCCACTAGCGCGTCCTCCCCAACCTCCGGCGTCGTAGCCGCGGTGCTCGCATCTCCTCGGCTGCTGTCGGGGGCAGGCGAGCTGGTGCTCGTAGAGTTGGTAGTCGTTGGTATTGTGCCCTCGATCAGGCCTCCGCGCACGAAATTAGCGTACAGCCCGTGGGCACCGCGGTATTTCTGAGCTCCCAGGCCACCGCTCAACATCTCGAGGCGCGTAGCACTGCTGGTGCCGGGTGTGGTCTTCTTGTTGGGGTTCAGTCCCTGGAGCTGCTGGTCGAAGGCGTCCATCCACCACTGGTCCGTGGCCGCCGCCTGACTGTGGACGGACTGGCTGCCGAGGCCTAGCCGGTCGTCTTTGCGAGAAACAAGAATATGGCGCGCCAGGCCGACGCTGTTGTCGGTGGCATGGAGGGTGTAGCCGAGGCCGCGCCAGCCCTGCTGCTTGAGAAGGCCGCTCGCATCCATGATGGCCGACGAGACGAGGCTGTCGCGCTGCGTGACAGGCAATTTGCGGGGGTTGTACGAGTCAGGCGGAGGACCTGCTCAAGCACTCGTAGCGGTACTATCGTAGCATAGGCAGTATGTCTTGTGGTGTTTTGCCGTTGCGTCTGGGAGAGAGCGCAGTAGTGATGCTCATAGACTTTTTCTGCCGTCTTTTCTGCCGTTCTATTTTGCGAGAAATTAATATGGGGCTACTGTCCGCTTATCTCCACCGCGTGCAGCACTCGAAATACAGACATTTCTGATCTGACCGAGCTAGTCCCGAAACACTACTAACACGAAACATGTCATGCCTCATCTGTGCAGCAGCATCACCACTCAGGCTACCCACGCGGTCGCTGCCCTCCAAAAATCCGTGGCTACAAACCACAGTCCAGCCTGGTACCACGCGAGAAAATACAGACTTGTGTCTACGTCCAGTCTCCACGTCTCAAGCGGCAGCCGCAAGACCCGGGAGTGGATGTACTTCACGGAAAGGGCAATTATAAACAAGGCAGCAAACACCATTTGCAGCGCCAACAGCATGCCTCGACGTCTGCGTGCTGCTCGCACGTACTGTGCAAGCGTGGGAAGTCCCTCGGCGTCGTCGGCGTCGGAGTCCGCGCGACCGGCGTAGCATGCGTTCTGGCTGCGGGTGAGCACGATCGTGGTGTCCTTGCTCGGCTGGCTGTCGCCGGCAATGGCGTGTCTGCGTCCCCGACCCCAGTCGGGCTTGTAGCGCCGGACAGTCGGCCAGAGAGTGATATTGACTTTGGCGGCGCGGAGAAGGGCCGTGACTTTGCGTCGGCCGTCGTTCGTTGCGTTCGTTTGCCTCCAAAGTCCCCTCAGGCTCTTCAGGCTCGCCTGCCTCCTCTCCGCCCGGGCCTGCTCCTCATGATCTGTCTCGATCGCCCGCAGCATCGACGGTGCCAACACGTGCTCACCGCCGACATGCTCGTCGTCCTTGGCCAGACGCTGGCCGGGCTCGGGGAACTCGATCTCGAAGATGCTCTCCGAGCGCGCCATGCTGAGCGAGGCGTAGCCCGCGAGCGCCACAATGTCGTGCAGCTCCTGGACCAAGACCCTTAGTCCGGGCGAAGTCCGGCCGGGCCTGGCACTGCCAGTGACCCTTTGGCGCTGCAGGTGGACGAGGGGCAGCAGCATGGCCGTGATGTCTGCCGTGGTGCGGTCGACGACGTCCCAAAAGTGCGGTGTGATGGCCTTGCCTTCGAGGACGTCGCGCACTTCTACCGACCGCCTGGCCTTGCGGTAGTAGCCTGTCCATTAGACACGTTTCGACAGCAGCATTCTGGGAGGACAACAGCCGACAGAGAGACGCACCTTCTTCCTGCATCATGATCCGGTCCCACCGCGCCATCAGGTCCCGGTGGTGCTCGCTGCCGCCAAAGAGCAGCTCGGACAGCACGTGGTTGTCCAGCGTCTTGGCCACCATGCCCGCCACCATGTACGAGCGCTGGCGCGGGTTGTCCAACAGCCGGTCCCAACCGCCGTCGCCGTCGTCCTTGCGCGCCACCTCGCCGGCAAAGGCGAGGAAGGCGGGCGGCATCGTGCACCAGGGGCTCGGCTTCCACAGGTTGAGCACTCCTCCTTGTGCCAGCGGCGCCCGGAAATGCTTCGCGGCCCACGCGCTTACGCGGTCCCGCAGCGTTTCCAGCAACAGCGCATACCAGGCGTCGTTCAGCTCCTCATCAAAGGGCAGTGCAGCAAAGGTGAGTCGTTCTGGTCGGAAGCCGCGGAGGCCGCTGCCCAAAGACGCCGGCCCTTGTCGCTGCCAGGCCGCTATCCAGCGAGTCGTGCTTGTCCAAAGAGACACCCGGGCCAGGTCGTCGTCTGACAGCGGCGTCCAGGGGCTCTCGACGATGCCAAATGCCTCAACGGCCTCTGCACTGAATGTCGGCGCCGTCCTAGGCTTGAACTGCGCGGGGTCCGGATTGGCGCCAGCTGTGTTTGCCTGTCCAGTCTGGGTGCCTGCGTTCTGTACGTTTGCCATTCTGTCGTAGATATCCGCTGTCTTACGTGTGTTCTCTGGTTTTTGTTGTAGTGCCTGTCGTAGTAATTAACGGCGCAAACTTTTCTAGTTACTGATTCAATCTTTTCTACCTCTTCTGCCTCTGTAGGTGGTCTTTTTGAACGCATTTTCTGCGGCGCAGCCTTTATCCACGAAACTTCTCTGATTCCTTCCAACACTGCCAATGTGGCATATATTACTGCTTCCGGCGGCCTCTTTGTCTATATCACTTGCAGGCATTTGGGGAAGTGTTGGGCCAGAGCACAAAGGGGACACGGCCTGGTAACTTACAGCAGGTATTTCAGCAATAACGGTTCTTGTCACCAAATTCCATTCGTTCAATAAGCATGCATCTCTACAGTAGTCGGTTGCTGTGATTTATTGTTTCTTTTTAAGTCACCTGTAGTTGTGTTTGATTGATTTCGCTAAACGTATTGGTACTGGTTGCACATGCTCTTCGTAAATCACAACCAATCTGTACACTCAAGCAATAGTCTATTAAGAACTAGCTTCTGCTGCCTTTATTATAAGAGCATGTGTGAATGCGCGAGATATAGAGAACTTTAGTCTATAATTGTCCCGTGAATTGGCCAAGAGTTTCGTCCATGAAAAATCAAGCTCTTGCAGACCTTCCTTCAATACACAGCACGTCTCGAGCGCTCTTACACCCTCCAAACCCACCAAGAGTTCGTTATAATTTAGCGAGAGTCTAGCTTCGCGCCCTCCGTAATCTGCCGGTGTCTGAACCGTACCAACTGCAATACAGCCAGTAGCACTCAAGCCTTGCAGAATCACGTGATCGCACAGATAACCTCAGATATCATGTACTCATGTCCATACAAATAGTCTCGCGTTCGAGCCTGAGTTTCGTCCATTAACATCAGGCTACTTTTATCCTGATGCCTCCTGCAGCCGACCCCATCACTGCGTAGTCTTGTGATTCACTACTCCGTACGGCTGTGCTGTGCTGTGTCCTGACTATCGCTTAGAGATACCACGTATCTAAGCGGGGCACCCGGATCGAACCCTGTTACTAAAGAGACTATTTTTTCATGCGTAACTGTCAAATTTATTTTTTCCCGAAACGCTCTCACAGACGACGTCCCACTTCACAGTCTCATCATAGCCATCACAAACATCTGCTCTATCCGACCGACTTTTGCCCGGCGCAACAGTCGAAAGTATTTATTTAGGCAGCCGCGACCGTATCTGGCCGGTTCTTTCCTCGCTTCCCTTCGACGATTCTCTCCAAGTTGCCTCCACCACCGCCACCACCGCCACCACCACCCCTGTCTCCCCTCGGTCGCGCCTTCCTTCCTGTACTGGGTGCAGGACCGCCTACATCGCGCCTTCGGCCTTGCAGACTTCCGCAGACTCGAAATTTTGCGCCTCTTGGCGATCTCTTGCAACACGCTGGTGTGAACTCGTCTCGATAGGCACCGCCTCGACCGCACTTCCGATCCCGTCCCGACCACATCACCGCCGTCAAAATGACCACACAAGTCGACCTCACCACCATCCCCATCTCGCCCGAGGGCGGCAACTCTGCTGCCGCTGCCGCCGACGCTGCTGCTGAGGCTGCTTCGGGCGAGGATGTCACCGTTTTCCACGATAAGGAGAACTTCACCGTCAAGCACCGTCTCATGCACGACTGGACCCTCTGGTTCACGAAGCCGGCGAGCGGCAAGGTAAATTAGGACAACCCCGCGTGTGCGTGTCGAGATTGCCGTGCTAACTGGCGCCAGGGCGATAACTGGAATGACCTGCTGAAGGAGGTGATTACCTTTAACTCGGTGGAGGAGTTCTGGGGCATTTATGTACGCGATCCCACCCTGTGCCTGCGCTTGGCGCTTGCACTCTTGTCTGTGCTCATCGTTCTACTCTGTACACTGCATGCTGACCTGCTGCTCGCTTGTGCAGAACAACATTGCCCCCGTCTCGGAGCTTGCTCTCAAGTCCGACTACCACCTGTTCAAGGCCGGCGTCCGGCCCGAGTGGGAAGATGCCCAGAATAAGCACGGCGGCAAATGGTCCTACTCGTTCCGCGACAAGCGCAACGTTGACATTGACGAGATGTGGCTGCACACGATGCTCGGCGCCATCGGCGAGACCCTCGAGGAGGAGGAGGACGACGAGGTCATGGGCGTCGTTGTCAACGTGCGCAAGGCCTTCTTCCGTATCGGTGTCTGGACGCGCACCATTGGCAAGTCCATCCCCGGCCGTGGCGATGGCGACACCTCTGGCGGCAAGGGCCGCAGCCCGGAAAAGGCCCGCGAGATCCTGATGGCCATTGGCCGCCGCTTCAAGGAGGTCCTCAAGCTGCCGGCAAGCGAGCTGCTCGAGTTCTCTGGCCACCTCGACGCCCAGCACAGCGGCAGCACACGTGCCAAGGCGAAGATGATTGTCTAGACGAGGGACGGAAAAGTATAGACATGCCAAAAAGGCAACGGCCAGCGAACCTTGCGCAGTCGCCGCGCCATAAAGTACAAAATCCAAAAACAAAAACCCCAGAGGGAATCGGGACGGGGATCAGTGAGCGAGCGAGCGATTCGGTAATGGGATAGTGGTGGAGTCTGCCTGCATGCATGGGGAGCTTGTTCCACCCTTCTCTCGATCGCGCATGTTTAATGCATTTTATACCCTCAAAAAGCTACCACCCTGTTATTTCTCGTTCCCCGTGACATTTCTATTTTCCGGCTTTTGGCATGTTCAGGAGCCGTCTGCGTGTGCTCTTTCGCCTGTTCATCTGCCCGCTCTGTTCTCTCGTGCTTCGGATTTGCCTTCAGAAATATGGCGGAGGAGAGGTGAATTTGCTAGGAGACACGCGGTCTTCGGCAGGAAGCAAAAGGCCTGCTGGACAGTGCAAGGCAAAGAAGTGTGGCTTGAACCGTAACGAATGGCTTGAGAAGGCGTTTGCTGCGTGAACTCGGCACATGAGGCTTCTTCGTTCCCAAACAGCTGAGAGAATAAAATGCGAATAATGAAGTGCACTGTCCGACCCATTACCGAGTTACTCATAAGACAGGTAGATGCAATGGCACAGTCGATGCTGCTGCCCGTAGAGTGAAATGGTTTGCTTTTATTTAATCCGTTGCCACGAAAATCTGTCTCCTGACATGGTTTGTACATCCGGCCGTTTTATACAGTCCCACGCATCATGGCAGGAAACACCCTTTTCTATACCTTCAACATGTGACCCAACTCCGATATGCCTAGCCTGACTAAGCGCAGCGATCAGGCCTTCTCAGACGACGGGCTGGCAGCGTCGTTTTCCGCGGCCTTGACGGCAGGCGTGGGAACAACAATGGGGCCGGCCTCGTCACCGCTAAAGTCGTCGACGAAGACCTGGGCGACGAGCTGCTTCTTGTTGATCTTGCCCATGGCGTTGCGGGGGATCTGGTCGAGCAGGCGCAGGACCTGGGGGATCTTGTAGTTGACGAGGCGGCCCTTGAGGGCGCGGCGCATGTCCATGGCGGACCAGGGCGCGTGGCCGGCGCGCATGACGAGGACGGCGCCGACCTTTTGGCCCCACTTGCCGGAGGGCACGGCGACGACGGCGGCCTCGGCGATGGCGGGCAGCGACAGCAGCTCGCGCTCGACCTCGAGGGCGGACACCTTTTCGCCGCCCGACTTGATAATGTCGGCGCTGCGGCGGCCGAGGATGAAGTAGGGGTCGCCGCGGCCGGTCCAGTCCTGGGAGGCGCGCGTGTCGCGCGCGGCGCCGACGCCGGCGACGGGCCGGCGCACGGCGACGTCGCCCGTCTTGAACCAGGGGCGGCCGCCGTCGGCGGCGGCGGCAAACTCGCTCGCCGTCGCGGCCGGGTTGCGCCAGTACGCGGCAAAGATGGTGGGGCCGCGCAGCTGGATCTCGCCGGCGCGCTCCTTGTGCGTGGCCGGGTCGACCTCGTCGCCGGGGGCGATGACGGCGCCCGTGTCGACGTCGACCAGCCGCGCTTCCACCGACGGCAGCGGCCAGCCGACGCTGCCGTCAATGCGGTCCGCGTCGGCGAGCCCGCACGACAGCGCCATGCCGACCTCGGTCATGCCGAAGCGCTCGAGCAGCACGCTGCCGTGCGACAGCGCCGCCCAGGCCTGCTTGATCGGCGCCGGCAGCGCGGCCGAGCCGGAGATGCTGAGGCGCAGGTGCGCGGGCGAGACGGCGCGGCGCGCGGGCTCCTGTAGCGCGGGCGGCAGGCTGTCGTGCGTGGCCAGCAGGCGGCTGTAGACGGTGGGCACAGCGGTGAAGAAGGTGACGGGCTCCGGGGTGCCGTTCGGGGTGCCGTTCGGGGTGCCGTTCGGGCTCGTGGTAAAGGGAGCGGCAAAGCGGCGCCAGACGGCGTCGGCGTTGAAGGGGAAGAGGAACTCGACGGCGCTGCCGGCAAAGAGCGGCGTGTAGAGCGCGTTGATGGTGCCGTGGATGTGGTGGAGCGGCAGGACGTGCAGCAGGTGGTCGGACGGCGCGTACTCCCAGGCCTTCTTGAGCGACAGCGCCTGGGCCGTCATGACGCGCTCCGGGATGAGGACGCCCTTCTGCGCGGGGGTCAGCAGGTGTCAGGGCCAGGGCCGACAGGGACAGGAAGCAGACGAGCGTACCGGGCGGTTGGTGGTGCCCGAGGTGTAGAGCATCATGCCGGCGCCGCCGGCGTCGAGGGAGCCGTCGAGGGCGACATGGTCGTGCGGGATGCCGCCCTGGAGCTTGGCGAGCTCGAGGTGGGCGGGCGGGGAGGCAAGCTCGACGGCGAGGAGGTCCTGGATCTTGGACCGGAACTTGGCGGACGAGACGACGAGGACGGCCTCGCTGTGGTCGACAATGTACTGGAGCTCCGGGACGGGGAAGGCGGGCGAGAGGGGGACGGCGAGGGCGCGGGCCGCGAGGATGGCGAGGAGGGTGACTGGGGGGTTAGCTCTCTAGCTCTCTAGCTCTCTAGCTCTCTCGCTCCGCTCCCTGCGACACCAGACGCACCGACGTAGTCGTAGCTGTTCTCGACCATGAAGCCGATGCGCTCGCCGTTGAGGTCGGTCCTGCCGGCGGCCTCGAGCAGGCGGGCGCGGGTGCGGTAGACGTCGCCGAGGAGCTCGCCGTAGCGAAAGCGGCGGCCGGACAGCGCGTGGACGACGGCGGTCGACTGGGGGTCCTGCTGGGCGATGGCCTCGAAGACGGGCAGCCGCGGGAGCGAGTCGGCCGTCATGGTGGAGAGCGAACGGGCGGGCGGGCGGCAGGCGGAGAAGCGATCGGGAAAGCCGGGGAGGCGGCCGGCGAGGAAAACGCCGTCGGGAAAGCGGCGCGCGAAGCAGCGCGCGAAAGCCGGGGCCGAGGACGGAGAAGCGCGCGCGGACACAGACGACAGCGCAGACGACAGGGACGGCGCACGAGACGGAGAGAGCGACGGGCGCAAGGAGAGGCCAGGGAGGGCTGGTCGGCTTATAACAGACGGCATGCCACCGGCGATCGCACAGCCTTTTCTTTCTGTTCCCGCGAATCAGCCGGGGCCAGAGATAACGCGGAGAAGAGGCGGCGATAGCGAGGCGGATGCAGGCGCACGCAGGGGGATGCCGACGGGGTTGTCCGTCAGCCGGCGAAGCGGCGGGAGGCCCAGCGGAAAAGCGGTTTCCGTGGGGGACGCGCAGTCCGAAGCGCGGAATGGATGCCGTGATTGGCTGTCGTGGGCTGTGCTTCTCGAGGCGAGCCGACCGCATAGCGGGTAAGCGCATCGTGCAGCCACATGCGACAAAGCGGGCGGAGGGGCAGCCTTGCCATACGCTTATCAACATCTCGGAGGCTCGGTGCAGAGCGGGACCCACACCGCGGCCAGGCAGCCAACCAGGCGGCGCTTTTTCATTGCGCTTTCCATTGCGCCGAAACTGGTGACATCCAGACGCCCTCGACTCGACCGCTGCCCGGCACCGCACGCTCGGCGCTCTCGACCGACTCCCCCACCCCGACGCCGGCCGCATGCTCGCTCGCCGCCTCCTTGGCCCCGGCCCCCTGACACGCCTGGCGCGTTCCCCGGCGCGGTCCTTCTCCATGGTGGCGTCGCGCACGCCGGTCGAGGACCTGATCCGGGCGAGGGTGAGTGCTTCTGCTCTGCTTCTTTTCCTGGATGCGCCGTGCTGCTCGTGTTCCCCGGCCCGACAGCCCCGGCTGACCCCCCAGCTCGCCCCCTTGCAGCCCGCCCGCCTCGACGTCTACAACGACTCGCACCTCCACGCCCACCACGCCGCCATGGCCGACTCCACCTCCTCCGAGACCCATTTCCGCCTCGTCATCACCGCCGAGGCCTTCCGCGCCAAGCGCCAGCCCGCCCGCCACCGCATGGTCTACGCCCTGCTCCAGGACGAGATGCAGCGCCCCGGCGGCATCCACGCCCTGCAGCTGCGCACCATGACCCCCGAGGAGGACGCCGCCCGCACCTCCCAGACCAGCGCCGTCGGCTGCGGCCGCGACCAGAAGGAGTAGCGCCGGCCTTGTGTGTGCGAGGCGCCTGTACGATAGATGGTAGCCATAGACGCGATACGTTCAGTACAGAAGCACCACAACCAGTCTCATTTTGCTGTATGCTACACGAAAACGTACAATGCCAGCTTGCCTCTGCTGGGTATCCTCTCGTACAGCCGCCGGTCTCCCGTCGCTCTAGTATTCCATCCGGCCTACACTCGGCTGGACGCTCGTCTCGCCGCCGATTGCGTCGCCTTTTCCTTCTGCTTCTTCTCCCGCAGGAAGGCGGCCACGCGATGCGCCACGTTGTCCGGCGCGCCCGGCAGCTCCTGCAGCGTCTGCCGGCGCCTCGCTGTGGACGGCGCTGCCATTGGCGCCCGGTTCTCAGGCGCCCGGCTCTCCGACGCTCCGCCCGTTGTCTGCCGCCGCTCGTCTGCCATGGACTTCCGCACGCGCACCGGCGGCCGCTCGATCGGCCGAACAAACGCGTCCGGCAGCGGTCTCTCGGGCGCCCGGAGCCGCTCCGCAGGCGTCTCCGCAGGCGCCCGGGGCACCTGCTTGGCAGGCTGCACAGGCTTTCGAGCTTGCACTGGCGTGCAAACGGGCCGGGCCGCCTCCTGTACAGCGTCCGCGTCGTGGCGGTTGCTATCGCCGTCGCTGTCAATGTATACGACATCTGCCGTGTCCACTGCGGGTCCATTTTGGCTCAGAGCCGTCCGGGTGCCGCGCGGCGCTTTCCGCTTGGTGGTTCTTGCATCCGCCGCGGGCTCCGCATCCTGCCGCTTTCGCTTCTGGCCTGCTGCCACAGACTGTGGTGCCGGTGCCGCTGCTGGCGCTGGGTCCGGTGTTAGTTCCAGCGCTGGCTCCGGCGCCTGGCCGACCACGTGCCACGGCTGGGAGACGTCCGCACCGAGATTCAGCATGTATGCAATCTTGTCGACGCCCGGCGGCAGGGCGGCCGAGGCAATCGGGGAGCTGACCGCCTCGATACGGCTGACGCGCGACACCGTGCTCATCTGGCTCGGGTGCGAGTTTGGCTGGCTCTGACTGCCGTCGTAACTGTGGCCGTAGAGGGTGTTGGGCGCTGGGACACTGACAAGCTGGCCGTGCTGCCACACGCTGTGGCCGTCGGTGCTATAGTGAGCAGACGTGTCTTGGCTGGCTGCGGCCGGCCCTGCTGCATGAGGCGGAGCGGCGCTGTGATCCCCCAGAACCAGGGCGGCCCCCGACTCGGTCAAGTCAGAGTCCATGTCGCCGGTGATCTGCTGCCGGATGGCCCGGACTTCCTCCGGGTAGGCCTCCAAGATCGTCGCCACATTCGCACTGGTCACGACCCTTTTTAGGTATCGAGGGTCGTTGACGTTGTGGTTGTACCACTTCAGCAGGCTAATGGGCTTGCCCGATGTGCTCTTCTGAATGTGGTCGGCAAAGTCCACATAGGCACGGATCACATCGTCAAACAGGAAGCTTGCCAGCAAGTCTTTCTTCACGAGTGTTTCCAGGTAATAGCAGGCTCGTATGAAGTCGGTCTTGTCGCCTTTGAAGTCAGCGTAGGCGGACATGAAGGCGTCGAACGGCAGTTTCCATGTCAGTATCGGTGGGGGGCCGAGGCGACTTTGAGCAGTCTTTGGCTCGACAGTTGATAAAGCGCCGCTTGTAGTTGGCCGGTGGGCAAGGACTACTGGCGCGAGATGTTGCTCCGCCAGCTCCGCCGATCTTGTCTCTAGTATGACCTGCTGACTGTGACCAGTCTCCAAGGTTTCGGGCACATGCTGCTTGTCCACATTTGGACTCTGATGGACCGCTTCTTCCGCATCGGTTGGGACTTCAGTTTGTGCCTGGCGAGGTATCGGAAAGACGACCCGCTTCATGAGTCGTCGTCTTCTGTTGCCCCCGCCACCCTGTCGGCCGTCTTCGCTTTGCATTTCCAGGGCGACTTCGTGCAACGGCGAGCCAAGCTGGCCGTTGTGCTGTCTATCCGGGCTCGGGTGCGTCAACGCCGGTGGCGCTGATGCTTCTGTCGTCTGACGTCCTGCCAGGCTGTGCTGGGACTGCTGGCTTCCGTGAAACGTGCCGGGCATATATTCCTCGACGTAAGCAGTTGGGATCTCGACTTCCAGATCTGTGACGGGGCTACTCTCCCGTGGCAAGTTGTACGTCGACAGCCGTATTACTTCTGCAGGACGCATAGTTTCTGTGTCCTGCGCAGCCTTCTCATAAGGGCTGTCTTTTTGTGACATCCATTCGTTCAAGACCGGCCCCATGGACGCTTGCGATTGTATGCTCTCATCAGAGTCGGAATCACTGTCAAGGGCTTGCTGATGCTCCGCGAGAGATGCGGAAGGTATTCTCTTGCCAGGATGGCCGCGCTCCGGCCCCTCCACACTGGGGATGGAGTCTTCCGGCGGCGCAAGTTGCAAACGTCCATCCACTGCGGTCGTGTCTGTCCGTGGGATGAAGACTGCTTTCTCTGGTGCTGGTGCTGGCACTGAAGCTGGAGCTGGAGCTGGTGGCGTGGGTGCTGCTGATGGTGCTGATGCTCTCTGCTCTTTAGGATGTGGTGTCTTTGGCACGTTCGGGCTAGATTTCGCGTGGGTTCTCGCCAGTGACCCGGCAGAGGACATCGTGGTAGTCTCGGCTGGTTTTCGCGTGGGCATCTTCACTGGTGTTGCCGCTGCTGCATTTGCCGAGGTGCCATTCGCTTTGTTTCGTTCTTTTCGCAACCGGGATGCTTCGGCGGCTTCCACGGTGGCTTCTGTATCCCTGACAGGGGCCACCGAGCTGCTTGCTTTGCGCGCCCCGTCAAGTAGTTTTCCGAGAACGCTCTGCGGGATCAGCTTGGTCCCGTCGACGCCTTGCTGGATGCTGTCGACCCAGACAGCACCATTTTCGAGCAGCTGTCTCTGATCGCGTGGGATCCGAAAGACACTCCGGACAAGGCAGCCGTCTTTTGTCGGCGGCGGCGGCGGAGACAGCACAGTGGGTGTATACACGCCCGTGCCTGAGACGATCGGTTTCTTCTCCATCGCCGGCCACGATGCTTGAACGCGATGAAGATGACCGCGGCACGCCTGGCGTCGTATCGGAGAGTCTACTGCCTTTCTCGACTTCAGTTACCGGTGCGTGCCTTGGGGTGCCGGTATGTACGCATTGTATCGATCCGGGAGCGGTCTTTCATCGGGGTCGTTGACGAGCGCCGCGCTTTGGCTTACGATGCGAAAAGAGCTTTGGCTCACGAGACGAAGAAAGAAGCGAAAACGCGTTGGATCTCCGCATTTAATGAACGCCAAGTCACGTGCAAATATCACAAGCTCGAGAGTGATCTAGGCGTCGCGCAGCGCTAATTTAGAGCTATGGGACGTTCGAGCTGCGCATGTACAGGTACGTGGGATGATTCAAATTGCGAGAGCGGCAATGAGACCACGATGTTTGCTATCGAGACCACAATGGAGATAAGGCCAGACTGGATGCGTGCTTTGATTGGTTCATATAGAGCCCAGAGTACGTGAGCTGACCCACTATTGTACAATCGGTGGTCCCGATAGCAAGCTCTACGGTCCCACTAGCAATTCGCAAAATCGCACGCATAAAGCTAGGGCGGCGGGCAGGTGAATGTACCAGTACTAGTGCACGGGAACGTGCCACCCCGCATCAGTTGGTTATCAGTGGCAGTCGTGATAACCTCAAGCGTGACCCAAGCGTCTTTTCGTCTTTTTCCACAACAGTTCATTCCGCGGCGACGTCACCTATCCTGTGCATTTGCCACCCGCGCAGTACTTCTGAAGACGCCCGTGCTGTTCTCGGAAGACGATGCGACCCTGACGCTGTCCCGACAGCTGGCCGAGGCTGACGTTGGTGTCCACGAACACGCGAATAGCCTCTTGACCACCTCGCCTTCCATCCTCTGGCCTCCTTTCTCGCTCCGTCAAACACGGCACTCCTGAGACTGAGACCGACGTCTCAGATATGCCCAACCGTTAGGCTTCACTACCGTGGGCTTCTGCCGAGCTCTGTTACGCGCTCCAGGTCCGGCGGCGCATTCGTCGTGGCAGGGCCTCCAGGACATCAGGAGCTTCTACAGCTCCACCACGCCCAGCCAAAATGTCCTCGCGAAAGCCTCCATTGTCTCCGGGCATGTTGTCGCCTCCGTTCGAACGGCTGTCCCGGCGGGGCTCGGTCACGAGCCAGTCCACCTCCTCACACGTCGACAAGGAGCAGCTGGCGCAGACTCTGGATAAGATCCATAACTCTGCGAGCCAATCCGATATCCTCACGACCTTTAACGACTTTGGCCCGCCTCCTACTGCCTCTGCCCCAATAGCCGAGCCAAAGGGCACAGCAGGGGACATGGTGCAGCAGGGCCTGAGCGGCTTCTACTCGCGGCTCAAAGAAGCGGTTGGTGTCGGTGGCAAGACTGCTCCAGCAGCGGAGCCAGACGATCCGGGCCGACCAGACACCACTCCTTCGAAGAGCAGTGCTGGCCATACACACACGCGCTCAAAGTCCTCCGTCTCCAGCCTGCCCCGCGTCGAGGCCGGTGGCTCCAGCGCCACGTTTCCCTCCACGCTCGCCTCCGACCCGTCTACCAACGTCACAACTTCCTCTGGGGGCGTCACGACGGATTCCCTGTCTCAAATGCCTTCTTCGAGAGCCTCCTCGGTTACTACTGTCTCTACGGCCATGAGCAATGCCAAGACCACGGCCGCTAGCCAAACACTTTCCACGGCCGGCAGAGCTCCTGCGCCCGCGGTTCTCAACACTGCCATTGCGTCTGGTTCTGTTGGCCTGTATAGTGAGCCTTCCCGGGATCTGAGCCCGCGCATTATCAGCGATCTATCTTCCATGCCGGCTGTGAGGGGGGGTCGATCGGGAGCGACCGGCGCACTCACGCCGAGCGCGTCGACTGGCTCCAGTGGTTTCGACACCGCCATGGAGAGGGATAGAAAAAGCCACGGCTTGGCAGACGTAACGTCTTCGCCTTTGATGTCGCGCAGTGACATGGGGCCCGTTTTGGACGGCTCTTCAGATATGCTCCGCAGTCCAGTCAAGGCGACTGCGCCCTATCTTCCAGGCATGGCCACCGCATCTGGCTCTGGCTCTATGTCGGCCGATAACGTTGGTGGCTCAGAGCTCAGGCTGCCCGCAGTCATCGACCGGCTGAATATGGGCCCAACCGGGTCCCACACTTCGTCCCTGTCTACAGCGAAAGGCACAGCAGAGCCTAGCCCTGTCAGCACAGTGGCGCACAGCTCCATCAAGCGTGACCCGAACGGACCTGTCGAGACGACGTCCAAGAGACTGCAGTCAAGCCAGGCTTCAGGGACAATGGCCAACGAGGGCGGTGTTCGAGCCATTAGTACGCGGCTGGAAAACATGAAGAGGCAGGTTCTCAGCAAAGAGTTCTGGATGGCGGATGAGCTTTGCAAAGAATGCTTCCAGTGTGGCGACGCCTTTTCGGCCTTTCGTCGAAAGCATCACTGCCGGACGTGCGGATGGATCTTTGATTCCAAGTGCATGTCGACCATCTCGGGACAGAGATTCGGGGTTTCTGGCAACATACGAGTCTGCAGAAACTGTCTGTTTGTTATAGAAAGAAGAGACGACAGCGGGTCCGACGATTCGGAGGACGACCCGCGCTTGACCTCGATCCTCCGGTCGAACAGGGCCATGTCGACTGCGTCTCGTCCAAAGACCGGTGATGATGCCGACAATGCGGAGAAGACGGAAGACGCCGGGGAGGGCCGCTCCACGACCACACCAATGATGGCTATTCCTGCGACGCGGCGTATAGGCGACTCGTCAAATCGGAACTCGGCCATCCTGGAAATCGACGCGCCGCAGCTCAGCCGGCCCAGCTCTTCGCGCTCGCTGAAATCATTGGCCGCTGTCAGGCCGACATCGTCTGGCCACGTACGGCATCACGCCAAGCACAATGTCGTGTGGAATCTCAAGGCGAATACAGAAGACCGCGTGCCGTTCCGTAAAGACGACGACATGAATCGAAAATCAAGGCTGCCGACCTTCCATGACGACAACATCATCGACCCGGAGCTTGCGCCATACATGTCCGACGAGTCGAGTGGAGATGAGCAGATGAGCATCTTCAACACGATGTCCACAAGCGATCTCTCTGCGAGCCTCGACCCTGACAAGGCCAACTTTGGTTCCTTTGTGAACAGCGGCCGGAGGCACCGCACTCGCCAAGGCGAAAAGAGCGTCAGCGGCATGAGCTTCACAAGCCGGGGCGTGGACGAAGGCGGGGGAGGCTCGCCAAGCGTCGCCAGCCATTCTCGTGGCCACGGGAGGCGGAGGAATCTGAGCTCGGCCAGTGCGATCACCAGCCAGCACCATCTGCGCTCACCACGCTCCAAAATCGGCGGCTTCAAGGGGCCCTCCCTATCGAGCGAGACCTTGGGTATGGGCATATACGAAACTGCCAATTTCGAAGTGCCAAAGATCGCGCGGCCTTTGAGCTCTGCCAAGTCCGAATCGACGAAGCTGAACAAAGCCAGCATACGGCACACGAAGCGACTGTTTCGTCAGCTTCTGGACGACGCGGCCATCCCCAATCCCGTTGCCTGGGAGAAGGCTCTTATCCCTATACTGCGGAAGTGTGCCGACGACATCGACCCCAATACACGAGAAGGCGACCGGATGGACATTCGCCACTATGTGAAGCTGAAGAAGATACCCGGCGGCAAGCCTAGCGATAGCACCTATGTTTCAGGCGTGATTTTCACCAAGAACCTGGCGCTCAAGAGCATGCCGAGACGTCTGTCCAGTCCGCGGATCCTGATCGTCTCTTTTCCCATTGAATACCAGAGACAGCAGGAGCACCAGTTTATGAGCATAGAGCCTGTTCTGACGCAGGAAAAGGAGTTTCTCAAGATGATTGTCGCTCGCATCCGCAGCCACCAGCCCGACGTCGTTCTTGCGCAGCGAAACGTGGCGGGTCTGGCGTTGCAGTCTCTGGCCGAGGCCAACATTGCCGTTGCGTACAATGTCAAGCCTTCAGTGATCGGGGCCGTTTCGCGGTTCACCGAGACTCCCGTCATCTCTTCCATGGATATGCTGTCTCTTCATATCAATGTCGGACGTTGTGCTGAGTTTGAGGTCAAGACCTTTGTGAACAGCAGTATCCCGGGCAGGAGAAAGACGTGCATTATGATTACGGGCTGCGAGAAGTCCTTGGGCTGCACGATTGCCTTGCGCGGGGCAACGTCTGGCATTCTGTCCCGCATGAAGAAGATTACCGAGTTCATGGTGTATGTTGTATACAACTTGAAGCTGGAGTCTTGCCTCCTCAGCGATGCATCAGTCAAGGTCTCGGAAGACACAGACGATGCCTCGACGCCGCCTGCTCTCACGGCGCAAACAACATCTACAGGAGCGTCGCAGCCAGCGGAAGCAGCAAAGGAGCAAAGTCCTGACGCATCCGCCGTAAGTACTGCGGACGGCGAAAAGGCTGCAGCGCTGCCTGTCGATGCGGCCAAGACTTTGAGGGACTCAGCCGAGGCACAGGTGGCGGCAGAAGGCGAGAAGCAACAGAGCACTGCTTTGGACGAGAACAAGTCGACCGTCTCGCTACGCGACGAGCAATTGCGGGCCACGTCCAACCGCCAGATGATAGACGACGTGCCTGCACCCACCTTCTACAGTGACATGGTGGAGAAGTACAAGACGAAGATTCTGTCTGCGTCGCCATTTGTCAAATTCACTCAGCCATATCTCCTCATGAAAGCACGCGAGCAAGAAACGAGACTGCTGTATCTCAAGCGTCTTCGCGACCAAGACATCATCGAGGAGGAGAAGGACGAGGACACAGGCGGAAAGCCGCAGCAGCAGTTCCAGCTGATCAACCCGGAAATGGTGCACGAGATCGGGCAGAAAGCACCGCGGCAGATCATGGAGGTGCTCCATGCCGTCCACGATGCAGAATACGACAAGGCGCTGTATGCGTATCAGACGCAGACTCGACAATGGGAGAACTACAACCAGGGGAACCTCGATCTCTTCGATCCGTACTCGCACCAGAACATTGTCGTCCTCTACTCTGTCACATGCACAGAGACCAAGATCCCTTGCGTGGAGTCGGAGCTGATCGGGTTCTCGTATTACAACGAGCTGCCCGACCCGTCGAGCCCCATGAGTGCGGACTGCACACTTGGCCAATACATCCAGGACCTCTGCTACACTGCCGACGATACATGCGTTGCCAATGGATGCGATAGGCACCTGTGGCAGCACCACCGGACCTATGTGCACGGCGAGGCTCGCGTCACCATTTTCGTCGAGCCCGACGCCAAGCTCCCATCGACCCCGGTGGCGAACAGCGAATGTGCGGACCCGGAGGAGGACGAGGACGAGGCGATCTACATGTGGAGCTACTGCACGATATGCAAGAAGGATCTCACGGTCCGACAGGTCTCCCAGAGCACGTGGAAGTATTCGTTTGGCAAGTACCTCGAGCTCCTGTTCTGGAGCCCCAACCTGCGGCTGGTGGACGATGCGGAATGCCCGCACAACTGCCAGCGGGACCACAGGCGGTACTTTTACTACCGGGGCTACTCTGTGCGCATTCACTACGATCCGATCGACCTGCTAGAGGTTGTGGTCCCTCGGGCGCGCATCACGTGGAAGGTGGACCACGATCTGAGGCTGAAGAACGAGATCTTCCTTAAGATGCAGGAACGCTGGCTTCGGTTCATCACGTCGGTCAAGACCAGGATCAACAGCATCCGGATCGACAGTGTGCTGCCGGACAAGGCCGAAAACTGCAAGGCGGAGGTGGATCGGCTGGCCAAGAAAGCGCAGGAAGAGCAGCCGAGGCTTATACAGGAGCTGCAGGAGGCGTACATGCAGTCGAAGCACTACGAGATCATCCCGCTGAATGCGACGATGCGTTCGATGGCCGTGAAGATCTCGGAGTGGGACGCCGCGTTTGCCAAGTTCGAGGCCGACTTTCTGTCGGACAAGGACGTGCGGCAGCTGACCGTGATCCAGATCAAAAAGATATTTGGCGACAACGAGTCGAAAGAGTCGCTTCCGACGGCAGACGCGGTGTCTGTCGCGTCCGAGCCGGAAAAAGCAGGGGCATTGACGGCGCCGACTGCCATAGCCGGCGGCGCGGAAGAGAAGACGGAAGAGGCCGCCCCGCAGCCAACGGAAGATACGGCAAAGGTTGCTGCTTCAGGCGAAGCGACAGGCGATGGGCCGGCCAAAGCAGAGGACCAGTCTGCCGAGCAGACGGTGTCTGGCATCCAGGCCGCTGACGGTCCTGAAGCGCCGGCCGCAGCATCCGATCCGGCAGCGCCCAGCCTGCCCGCCGCAACCGAGCCAGAGCCGCCAGCAAGGCCATCGACGGTGCCAGCGACGGAGCCACCAGCTGAGCCAGCGGTCAGTGCCGCAGAGATAGCAGTGCCAGCACGCACAGACCCGCAACCTGCTCTACCTGCCTCGACCGAGTCGTCCAAGCCAGTGTCTGCCAGCAGCAGCCAAGAACTGCCGGGCGCCGTGGCCGGCAGAGCGTCGTCGCCGCCCCCAACCGTCCAGCCGACAAGGGCAAGCAGGCCAGGAGCGCCGCCGTTGGCGACACAGTCTCTGACGGAGAAGGTGGAGCAGCTGCGCCGGGAACTCAAAGCACAGTCGGCCGAGGGCCAGTCGGCGGCTGCCAGCGGCGGCAGTGGTCTACAGGAAGGCCAAGGACCAGCGCAGATGCCCACGCGTCACACCCCAGAGGGCCGCGGCGGCACGGCGCGCAAGTCTGGGGCCAAAGTGTCGCCGCCTATGGTGCGGGCCGCATCCCAGCCTGTCGTGATCGGGGCGCGCTCCCTCTCCAACCTGGGCAAGAACGCGACGAGGGACGCCAAGCTGCTGTCTACAGTCCCTGCGGGCGAGAGCGTGCAGGCGACCTCGGGTGGCATTGATGTTCTGGGCAAGGTGGAGAAGAAGTTTGGCGACCGCATCGGCCTCGGCGCTCTCAAGCCGCACCGAAAGCCCGGCGTATCGGCGATCCCGCGCTTCGTGCACAAGAAGAAGGAGACCAAGGTGACGAGTCTGGCGCAGCAGCTGTCCCGCGAGTTCGAAAAGGAGCGCAACCGGGAGCGCATGCGGGCGGCCAAGATGCAGAGCCAGCCGCGGGCGTTTTTCCCGCGGTCGTCTGTGCGGGCCATTGTCGAGGTGTACGAGGACATCAACCAGGCCGTGCTCGAGCCGGATCCGGCGGACGACGAGCAGCTGTTTGCGTCGCAGCATAGCGATGCGCCGGCGCCACACGCCCATGCCGAGGCCGGTGCAGATGCCGGGCCGAGTACAGCAAAGGCCGGTGCTCCATCTGGGCCCGAAGCCGGCGGCGAGGCCGAGAAGGCGGCAGCTCCCGCGCCCGACGCGACTGGCACAGACCCGGCCTCCTCGACACCGCCATCGCAGCAGCCATCCGACACGACGGCCGAGACAGCGGCGGGCGAGGAGCACGAGCACAAGCACGCGGAAAGTGCGGCAGGGTCGGAGGAGGAGGGCGGCAGCGATGCGGACCAGTCGCTGGAAGACATCCTGCCCGACGTGGAGACGATTGCCGGGCACCTGGAGCCCCACGGCACGGTGCCGACGGAGCTGCAGAAGGACAAGAAGTCCAACCTGATGAAGATGCTGGGCAACTTCTGGGCAGAGCGGTCGGCGACGGGATGGCCGCCGCTGGACTACCCGCTTAACGCATCGGACCACATCTTTATCGACTCGGACGTGATTGTGCGCGAGGACGAGCCGAGCTCGCTCATTGCCTTTGCGCTGAGCTCGCAGGACTACATCATCAAGCTCAAGGACATCCAGCGGCAAGGGCGGCAGGCGACGGAGCGCGCGAAGAAGGGCGGCAGCGACGTGGCGACGGACGGCGACGACGGCGACGACGCGGACGACGAGGACGACAGCGACGGGCAGGGCGAGGAGGAGCGGGCAACGGGGACGGGCGGGGCGGCGGCCGAGGGAGGCGGCGAGCGGGCGGGCGGCGACAGCGGTGCGGCGGCGCTGGGGCCGGGCGACGGCGCGGCGGGCGGCAGCAGCAGCGTGATGGAGGAGGCGTCGGAGATGGAGGAGGACGAGGTGGAGCGCAGCCTGCTGCGGCCGATGGGGACGCACCTCAAGTACCAGTTCACCGAGGGGTCGGCGCGGATGATGTGCAAGATCTTTTACGCGGAGCAGTTTGACGCGCTGCGGCGCAAGTGCGGCGTGGCGGACCGGATCATCGAGTCGCTGTCGCGGTGCCTCAAGTGGGACAGCAAGGGCGGCAAGACCAAGTCGGTATTCCTCAAGACGCTGGACGACCGGCTGGTGATGAAGGCGCTGTCGCCGGTGGAGACGGCGGCCTTTGTGCGGTTTGCGCCGTCGTACTTTAGCATCATGGCCGAGTCGCTGTTCCACGACCTGCCGTCGGTGATCGCCAAGATGCTCGGCTTCTTCCAGGTCTTTGTCAAGAACACGGCGACGGGCACGGAGATCAAGCTGGACCTGCTGATCATGGAGAACCTGTTCTACGACCGCCAGGAGACGCGCAAGTTCGACCTCAAGGGCTCGATGCGCAACCGCAAGATCCAGTCGACGGGCGAGCAGAACGAGGTGCTGCTGGACGAGAACATGGTCGAGTACATTTACGAGTCGCCGCTGTTTGCGCGCGAGCACGCCAAGAAGCTGCTGCGCGCGTCCGTCTGGAACGACACGCTGTTCCTGGCGCGCCAGAACGTCATGGACTACTCGCTGATGGTGGCCGTCGACGAGTCGCGCAAGGAGCTCGTGGTCGGCATCATCGACTGCATCCGCACGTACACCTGGGACAAGAAGCTCGAGAGCTGGATCAAGGACCGCGGCTTTGCCGGCGGCGGCCGCAACCGCCCGACCGTGACGAGCCCCAAGGAGTACAAGTCGCGCTTCCGCGAGGCCATGGAGAGGTGCGTTGTTTGCTGCGGCTTCTTTGCTTCTTTGTTGCTTTGCTGCTTTGCTTCTTTGCTGCATATCTGCTGTTGCTTTCTGCTGTTTTGCTGCTTCTTTGTTCATGTCTGCTATTGCTTTGCTCTTCTGGCTGACCGTCTAGATACATCCTGCAAGCACCCAACTGCTGGCATCTGTTTGGCAGCGCGCACTACTCGCACCCGGCGCTGGCTCCGCGGGCGCGCTTCGAGGGTTACGGAGAGGAGTGAAGGACAAATCAAATACAGAAGATACAGAAGCCATCAACGGCAGAGGAACAGAGGCTCGGCCGCGTTGAGTAGAGAGCAACGCCCAGCGAGCACACGACATAATGGCCCACAATGCAATCGGTCATCAAACGTACCGGCATTAAACATCACCAGATAGAAATACCAAAGCAACATAGACAGGCTGGTTTGGCGAGTTGAGCGTGTTGCGGTCGCCGAATCATGCCCGAGAAAGCCTTGTCGTTTGTGCTTAGTCATCTGCGAAGTGCACGAGGCTGAAAAGCGGGCACGCGCACGGCAGCCTAGCCCGATTCGGAGGCCGCTAAACCCAACGTGCCGTCAGAGTATCTCGAGCGCTTTGCAGCTCAGACTGGACCACGAGCACGGCGGCCCAGCTCGACCTGCCACGCAGCGCACGCCGTCTCCATGTCCATCGACCTCAACTGGGACACGCTGACGACGGGGCCGGACGGCCAGGAGCTGGCGCACCGGATCCGCGACTTCATCCACAGCAAGTTCCAGGCGGTGCCGCTGCCTCGCTTCATCAAATCGGTGACGGTGCACGACTTTGAGTTTGGGGCCATTGCGCCGGAGCTGGAGCTCAAGGACATTACGGACCCGCTGCCGGACTTTTACGAGGAGAACGAGGAGGCGGACAGCGAGGAGGAGGAGTACGAGCTGGAGGAGGAGCGGGAGCGGGAGCGGGACCGAGAGCGAGACCGGGACAGAGACCGGGACCGGGACCGAGACCGGGACAGAGAACGCGGACATCGGGACCCCGGCGCCGGCCTTCCCAGCGGGGACCGCGTCGGCAGTCCGGCGGGCGTGGGCGTCCCGGGCGGCACGGCCAACCTGCTGCACCACTTCCACAGCCACCTGACGCCGGGCTGGTCGGGCGCGCAGACGCCGCTGGCCGCCATGGCCGGCCACCTGCCGGGGCCCGCGAGCCTGCAGGGCGGCCGCCCGGCGTCGCGCGGCTACTTTGGGCTCGACCGGCCCGCGCTGCCGCAGCACCACCGCATCCCCTCGCACAGCAGCTCCATCTCGATGGGCGGGCCCGAGGGCGGCACGGCTCTGCCGCTGCTGTCGCCGCCGGCCGCGAGCCGGCCCGGCCACGCCGTGGGCTTCACCCACCCGGCCCACCCGGCCCACCAGCTGCTGCGGCCGCCGCTGAGCGAGCGGCATAGCGTGTCGACGCTGGCGCCGACGTCGACGGGCGCGTCGCGGCCGCCGACGCGCGACGCCACGAGCGGCGGGCCCGGGCTGTCGGGGCTGGCCGGGCTGTCCGGCCTGGCGCAGGCCGAGTCGGCGATCGAGGACGACGACGCACACGAAGAGTCGCCGCGGCGCCGCGCGCCCGAGCCGCGCGCCGAGGACATGCAGGCGGTGTTCCGCATCCGCTATGCGGGCGACATCAAGCTGCTGCTGACGGCGGACATTCTGCTCGACTACCCGATGCCGAGCTTCGTCGGCATCCCCGTGCGGCTCAGTATCACCGGCCTCACCTTTGACGGCGTCGGCGTGCTGGCCCACATCCGCAAGCGCCTGCACTTTTGCTTCCTGAGCCCCGAGGACGCGCTGGCGGCCGTCGGCCCGGACCCGGACGACGGCGACGGCGACGGCGACGACACCCAGCGCCAGGCCGGCAGCGTGCCCATGGGCCCCAGCGCCAGCGCCGCGTCGGCCCTGTCCATGCACTCGGCGGCGCCGGCGCCGGCGAAACCACGCACGCGCATGGGCGGCCTGCTGCAGGAGGTGCGCGTCGAGAGCGAGATCGGCCAGCGCGACGGCGGCAAGCAGAGCCTCAAGAACGTCGGCAAGGTGGAGCGGTTCGTGCTCGAGCAGGTGCGGCGCATCTTTGAGGAGGAGTTTGTGTACCCGAGTTTCTGGACGTTCCTGGTCTGACGGCGGGCGCTTCGGTGTCGGTGTGCATGGGGACGGGACGGAGGAACGGAACGGGAACGGAATGGGGCTGTCTATGCATACGCTGTATGATACAATACAAAAAGAAGAATACAGTTCCATCACTTGTCGGCACCGTGATCCTGGCTGGGTCCCTCGGGCCCTCTGGTCACGACAGCGTGCTCTTGAAGCCCTGGTAGGCCGAGTTGATGTCCAGCTCCAGCTCGCGCGCCTGGTCCGGCTCGAGCTCGTCGGTCGCCTTCATCTGGTTGAGCGTGATGAGCCACTGCACGATCTTGCCGCGGTTCTCAAAGTCGCGGTCCGTCACCTTGTTGACCGAGTGGATCACGTCCGACAGCAGCGGGTGCAGCTGGTCCTTGGCCAGCAGCCCGAGGCGCAGCGCATCGAGGAACGTGATAAAGTCCTGGGTGGCCTCGAGGATGAGCGTGCCGCTCGTCGGGCCGCGGCCGCTGTTGCTGTTGCCGTTGCCGCCGCTTGCGCCGCTCGTGCCGCCGCCGCCGCCGCCACCACCACTCGACGCCATCACGGCCGTCGAGGGCATGCCGACGCGGATGCGCTCTGTGGCGCGAGGCACCTCCAGCTGGCTTGTTAGCGCGGGAGGGATGCCGAGGGGGATGTATGGGGAGGGAGAGGGATGACGTCGGAGAGGGATGGAGAGGAAAATAAAGCAAAAAAGTGTCACGAGCCACGCACATCCCATTCCTGCTTGAACGTCTCCAGGTCGCCAAACGCACGCAGCACGGTCTCGTCCTTCAGCAGCGAGCTGTACTGCTTCAGCGAGCGCTCGCAGATCTCCGTGTACTCGGCCTCGGACACGGCATCCTTGAGGAACGCCTTTTCCAGCTCATCGATCGTCACGATGATGCTGAAGATCTCGGCCAGCGACTCCTGCAGGTCGCGCTCGGCGCGCGTCTCCGTGAGCTTCACCTCCTGCTGCGTGTTAGCTGCAGGCCCGAGCCCTCCAATAAGCCCGATCAAGGCTGAATAGGAACATAGTATGCAGCATATTGGCGGTGCTGCCATCGGAGCCTACCTCATCGAGATTGATTGTGGCTGAGAGAGTCGTATCCGGCACATAGCTGGGAGGTAGTGGTGCGTACGACTGCCGGGGTATCATCGTCGGACATCGATCGCCGATGGCGGGTCTCAATTATGGATCACCAGACTTCCTCATGGCCCGGTGGCGCTGGATGTCGGTTTCGTGTGATGGCGATAGTTGTTGCTGTTGTAGTTGGAGCTCGAGTCGCAGAGCTAAGAACAGACCCCACCTATTGCTTTATTTCCACTTCAGGCCGGCAGAATCCAGACACCCTTCACCGCCTACCAAGCAGGACTAGGAGATAAGAGATAAGATACTCCGATAAGATGCCGATAAGAATTTTGAACTTTTTTCCGTTGCTCTTTCTGCCGGGAAGATTTTTTTTGTAGCAGCCTCTCCGACACAGCCAGGTACTCGATTACGGGACCAGCACCCGTCTTCTCACCGCAACATGGGTGTCACCAAGAAGAACCTGAAGGCGACGAAGAAGTTTGAGAAGAACCACCTCAAGGGTGTGTTGGAGAAACGGAAGGCGGGCGCCAAAATCAAGCAGCGCGCGCAGATCCAGGCGAACAAGAAGTCGAAGCGCAGCCAAGACGCCGAGTTCTTCAAGAAGAGCGGCGATGGCGCCGACGACAAGGCGGCCAGCCGGCGGCGGCGGCCGGACGAGAAAGTCAGCAGCATGAGCGTCGACGACTTCTTCTCGGGCGGCTTCCAGATCCTCGACAAGGACACGGCGAAGACGGCCAAGAAGGACACAGCACAGCTCGGCAAGCGGAAACGGAACGGCGTGGCCAAGGCCGATGCGGGCGCGTCCGGCGAGTCCGACGACGAGTCTGCGTCCGTTGCCTCTGCCAGCCCCGTGGCGGCCAGCGACGACGAGATCGACAGCGACGAGGACGGCGACATGGGCATGACCAAGGAGACGATGGAGGCGCTGGCCGAGCAGGACCCCGAGTTCTACAAGTTCCTCCAGGAGAACGACGCGGAGGCGCTCGACTTTGACGAGAACGCCGACCTGGACGGCATCGACGAGCTGAGCGCGGGCGAGGACGACGCGGACGCGGACGACGGCGAGACGCGGCCGAAGAAGAAGCAGCGCAAGCCGAAGGCGGCGGTGGCGGCGGAGGACAACGAGCTGACGCGGGCGATGATCGCCCAGTGGAAGCGGTCGCTGGAGGAGACGCACTCGCTGCGGGCGCTGCGGCAGGTGGTGCTGGCGTTCCGGGCGGCGGCGCACCTGAACGAGGACGCGGACGCGGAGGCGACGGCGGGCCAGCGGTTCGCGATCAAGAGCCCAGACGTGTTCCACGACATCCTGGTGGTGGCGCTGCAGCAGGTGCCGGCGGTGCTGCAGCACCACGTGCCGGTGAAGGAGTCGGCGGCGCACCGCGTGTACGTGGCGACGGACTCGCGCAAGTTCAAGGCGCTGTCGGTGCTGGTGCGCAGCTTCGCGGCGTCGGTGCTGCACCTGCTGGGCACGCTGTCGGACGCGGGCTCGCTGCGCATGACGCTGGCGGCGCTGACGCCGCTGCTGCCGTACCTGCTGTCGTTCCGCAAAATCCTCAAGGTGCTGGTGCGCACCGTCGTCGGCTTCTGGGCGCAGCCGGCGAGCGCCGAGACGACGCGCATCACGGCCTTTCTCGTGCTGCGGCGGCTGGCGGTGATCGGCGACAAGGGCGTGCGCGAGGCCGTGCTCAAGGCCGCCTACCACGGGCTCGTGCAGGGCAGCCGCACGACCAACAGCAACACGGTGGCCGGCATCCACCTCATGAAGAACTCGGCGGCGGCGCTCTGGGGCATCGACGCGGCCGTCGGCTACACGACGGCCTTTGCCGCCATCCGCCAGCTCGCCATCCACCTGCGCAACAGCATCGTGCACAACCAGAACAGCGCCTTCCGCGCCGTCTACAACTGGCAGTACGTGCACTCGCTCGACTTTTGGAGCACCGTGCTGGCCGAGCACTGCAGCCCGCTCAAGGAGGCAGCAGCGGCGTCGGCGGCCGAGAGCGCCACCGCCAGCCAGCTCAAGCTGCTCGTCTACCCGCTCGTGCAGGTCACGCTCGGCGCCATGCGCCTCATCCCCACGGCCATGTACTTTCCGCTGCGCTTCCAGCTGTGCCGCGCGCTGCTGCGCGTCTCGCGCGCCACCGACACCTACATCCCGCTGGCGCCGGCGCTGCTCGAGGTGCTGCAGTCGGCCGAGATGAAAAAGGGCGGCCGCACCGCCGGCGTCGACCGCGAGATCGATTTTTCTATTTCCTACAAGGTCCCCAAGGCCGCCCTGCGCACGCTCGCGTACCAGACGGCCGTCGGCGAGCAGGTCGTCGAGCTGCTCGCCGAGTACTTTGCGCTCTGGGCCACCAACATTGCCTTTCCCGAGCTCGCGCTGCCGGTCGTCATCATGCTCAAGCGCTGGCTCAAGGACGCGCGCAAGCGCGGCGGCGGCCAGCGCCAGAACAACAAGGTCATCGGCGGCCTCGTCCTGCTCGTGCAGAAGCTCGAGGCCAACGCCGCCTTTGTCGAGCAGAAGCGCGCGCGCGTCGACTTTGCGCCGCGCGACCGCGCCCAGGTCGACGCCTTCCTCAAGGACATGGACTGGCAGAAGACGCCCATCGGCGCCTTTGTCGTCACGCAGCGCACGCTCCACGCCGAGAAGCAGAAGCGTCTGCTGGAGGCGCGCAAGGAGGACGAGCGGCGACGGCAGGAGGAGAAGGAGGAGGCGCGCAAGGAGCGCATTGCGCAGCCGGGGAACGAGGACAGCGAGGCGGAGGAGGAGGAGGAGGAGGATGAGGAAGAGGAGGAGGAAGAGGAGGAGGAAGACGACGAAGACGACGACGAGGTCAAGGACGACGACGATTCGGACGTCTCGGACGAGTAATGCCCGCGGGTCACAAAAATCACAGTACCATAGATGTTCATATTGCTATTTACTCGTTTCTATCGGCCACATCCAAGCGCCTCCCGCCATATCCAATAGGCAGGAGTGGACGGCAAGTTGCATAGCATGGCCGCAAGAAAGGCCTCCAAGCAAACAGACGGAAGACGACGCTGCGCCACAGAATCGCACACATCCTGAAAGTCCTCCCCACAAAATACACAGCCGTACGCTACCAGGCGCAGTGGCCGCCGTCGATGCGCAGATCGCTGCCCGTCATGAAGCTGCTGGCATCGCTGAGCAGGAAGACGGCGGCGCCGCGGAACTCGTCGGGGGTGCTGAGGCGGTTGAGCATGTTGCCGCTGGCCCACTCGGCGCGGCGCGCGGGGTGCTTCTGGAAGAGGCTGTCGGTCATGGCGGTGACAATGTAGCCGGGCGAGATGGTGTTGACGCGGATGCCGTGGGCGCCCCATTCGGCGGCGAGGTTGCGCGCGAGCTGGAGGACGGCCGACTTGGAGGCGTTGTAGGCGCTGGTCGTCAGTGGAAGGGAAAAGGGAAAATGGCAGGTCACGAAGGGAAGGGAAAGGGAAACGAGGGAAATGGCAGGACACGAAGGGAAGGGAAAAGGGAAAAGGGAAAATGGCAGGTCACGAAAGGAAAGGGAAACGAGAAACGAGAAACGAAACGAAACGAAACAAACGCACGGGCAGATCAGCCCCCGGTTGGCGACGGTGCCGCTCATGCTGGCGATGAGCGCGAGGCTGCCGGGCTGGCCGAGGCGCACCATCTCGCGGGCGACGGCCTGGGCGGCGAGGAAGACGCCGGTGACGTTGACGCCGAGCATGCGGTCAAAGTCGGCGGCGCTGTAGTCGAGCGCGGCGGTCTCCTGCTGGATGCCGGCGGCGGCCACGAGGCCGTCGAGGCGGCCGTGCTCGTCGGCGATGGCGCGCACGCGCGCCTGCAGCGCCGCGGCGTCGCGCACGTCGACGCGGCTGTACGTCAGCGCCGCGCCGAGGCCGCGCGCGCGCGCCGCCACGCGCGCAAAGTCCGTGTCCGCCGCCGGCGCCGGCAGCCGGTCGAGGGCGTGCACGCGCGCCCCGGCCTCGAGCAGCGCCTCGGCCTGCACGAGCCCGAGCCCGCGCGCCGCGCCCGTCACCACCACCACCCGGTCCCGCAGGCTGAACTCGGGCAGCAGGTGGGCGCGCGCGGCCGTCGACTGGGGGCGGGCGGGCACGAAAGTCGAAGCCGGAGACGCCGGAGACGCCGGGAACGCCGGAGCCGGAAACCGACACGCCAGAGCGCGTGGCGCCTCTCTGATGCGCGATGCCGCACGCACTAGACGGCCCGATGCCATGGCCGCAGCGTCCTGATGGCAGCGTCCTGATGGCAGCGGCGACCGCTGGGCGACGCGACTACTTTCGGTCTGTCCGGTGATGACGCCGTGTAAGTGCACGTGACGTCGTGATGCGATGTGGCCGTGTTGGGGAGCAGACACCGGAGGCGGGCGGCCGGCACGCTACTTATACGCGCCGACGCAGTCGCGCTGGATGGGGCCAGACGGAAGGAGCGAGTGACTCGCTGCGTCTTTGGTTCCTGCCGTCCGCGCGCATCGCCGCCCAGAAAGGAAAGGCATGACGCAAGCCGCCAGAGGCAGGTGCGGCCGGCCGCGCCTGGCCCCGTGCCTCCGCATCTCCGCCTGCACATGACCCTTTCCAGCGGTGGCGGGCTGCCATCGCCGCTGTCCTAGTCTCTGCGGCGTAGCGGCCGCTTACAGAGAGCTACGGCGGACTCGGCAAAGCGTCAGCGACCAACAAGAGGCCTTGCTCGAGGCCAAGCCGCGAGCCAAGGCCGTCGAGCAGAACATGAACAAGATGGCGTATATCGCACTCTGCGCCAAAGACACGAACAGCAGCGCCGACACGGACCGGCAGACGGAGGCCAGAGCCGCGATGCGAGCCAAGTACACGAATCTGCTTCTGCGTCGACGCTGCGCCGTTGATCGACTCGCGCTATCGTGCCAGTCGTCGCCAGAAAGTTGGGGTAGACATCTCTCCGCTTTGTCCCAGTTCGGATTGCCGCTTTGGGCCAGCCGTACGTCGTTCTGGCCATCCTTCTCCGCCGACTAGCACGGCGGCTTTCTAGTTGGGCCTATTGTCGGTTGGCTTTGGCTGCGGAGTCGCACACCAGAGGCCAGACGTCTGGCAAAGGCTCGAAGCGAAGGCGCCGACTGCAGGATGCACTAGCTGCAAGTTGCGACTGGGGATGGGCCAATGCACAAATGCAGCAGAGGATGGCCGGACAAATCTGGCTGCATTGCATCAGACATGCTTGCGCCGCATCAGCCGACTCAACAAGAAAACAGTCCGTTGCGCCCGTTTCTCAGCAGACCGCAAATTGCATCTCTGCCTCGCGTGGTCGACGGCTCAAACATCGCCTGTTGACTGGTTACTTGCACTTGCGCACGGAACACCAGCTCCGGGTTGCAGCAAACAAAAGAGATGGAAAGACGTCTGGACTGTTTCTGGTTCGCGCCAAGCCAACCTCGTCAGCCAATACTCTGCAACGTCGCAATGACAATTCGCATGGACAGACACATGGGACAGGCTAGAATACGACGCACGGCACGCGTATGACGATGCAGACACGTCAGCCGCCCATTGAATGCAATGCTTGGTTGACACTCTGTAAATTGGAGATTCCATTCCAGACGCCATGTCGACTCGACGATTGGACACCTGCAGGCGAGACACCTGTATGCTACTCTCGGTGAGCGCTCGTACAGATAGAGGCAAAGTTGTGGGCAAGCATAGACATTGCCAATTCAAAAGCCACACTGACAGGGCTCGGGTTGGACAGAGCTTGCAGCTGCGCACACGATCCAGCCACGGTGTAGTCAAATGGGCAGCTTTGATGTGCCGCCCGTGTCGTACTGCCTCGTACGAAGTAATACTGTACTCGTAAAGCAACATGGCAGTCGGCAACGGTTGCCGCAACCAATACCAATATTTCTGATATTGAGGTGACATTACGTTGGCTCCGTTACTGCATTGGGCAAGCCGATGAGATAAACTAGGACAGATAGAGTTTTCGCCTTCCGGCCTTTTTACCGGCACTACGGAGCACATTCCAGTCAATAATACGGAGTATTCCGCTATTGCTCGTGACGTAATTACCAGCCGTTTTGAAAAGGGGAAAAGGGGAACAAATCGCATAGGAGTATAGTCCGCTATCATATTGCCTGGCATAGGAGCAATAGTGGTATCAAGGCTTCCAAGGCCACATACGACAACACATCTGCTCAATAGACTGCCTGCTCGTACGAAGCTCGGCGTACATGGAACGAGCGCAAGGTCACGCTACGAGTCCGCGATCTCGTACTCGGAGGCCAGGAGTTCTGGAAGCCCCAATTTCGCAAAGGAGGCTGTGGCGGTCTGAGGATCACACTCGTGCTGCATGAGCTGGCTCAGCACGTGTGATCCATCGGACGTTGCCTGCTTGCGCGTGCCAGCTCAGGCTCAGGTCTCGTGCGCATCTCCATGCAGAAGGCATCCACTCGCACAGATGCCTATTTCAGGCGGCCATATTTATATTCGGGAATATTGGTGGTTGGACATCGATCTTGATTTCCCCTTTCGGTGCCGCCTCGCGTTGGCATCCGCGCTGCCGGGAAGCCTTATGCCATTCATTTGCTCTGTTCCCTGTTTGATCCTACTCGTATTGCAACAGAAGAAGCGGATTCTTGGGTCTTCTGTCGCGTTGGGCAGGCAAAGTGGCCTGCTTGCGTGTCACAGGACGCCATCGTGTACAAGTACGAGGACGAGCAGGTATCCGCGAGCGCGCGTCTCCACACGAACCCGCAGTCACGAGGGTCTCTCGGGGATAGGCTTGGTATCTGGACTAAGCGGCCGTTACAAGTGCTCTGGGGTTCTGCCGGTGTGGAGTGCCATGGTGGATCGCCGTGCTGGAGTTCATCTGGCGAGACGCGTACGGCAGGTAGGCCCCGAACTCCGTGGTCCTTGATTCGCTTATTGCTCAGGCAGTGTTTCGCTCTGGACGCTTACGAGTACGCGACGGCAGTGGGTACGGTGCCCGACGGTGAGGAGGCTGGTACTGACCGTCTATTTGCGGCATACGAAGCATGTAAAACAGCGGCATGGATCGCGGATCATGGATCTTCTTTCAGCTCCGGGGTTCCATGTGTTTGAAACGGGGACGACATGGACAAGTACGTACCGAGCAGTACAAAGTAGCTCGGAAGAGACGGCATGGTATCGTCCAGCTTGTTCGTACGAGGCAGATTGGGGGCAGGATGTCGGCGGGGTGTGCCGTCGTCATGGGTTCGAGCTGGACGAAATGCGAGCAGTCGTTTTGCGCTGACGAGGTCGACTTATTCGTACCGTAGTAACATGGTAACCCGCATGGTAACTCTCATAATACACTCAGAGTAACCCATAGTAACCCATAGTAACACTCATAGCAACACATAGTACCTCTCATATACGTAGTAACAGCAACGACGCAGCTGTGCGCCGGAATCGCACGCAGGATGTCGTATGGCTGCGCATCATGGCGAGAGGATATGACCGATACGGTGGTGGGGCACGCGATGGTGCCTGCAATGGGCATGGGGAAGCTGATCGTAGATTCGTGATGCTACTCGTACCTCGTAGTCTAGGGATTGAGTACTCGTATGTGACTGCCTCTACGCGACGTTTCAAGGATGCTTAGTCATACGCACTTTGTTTCTTCTTCGTACTCGTACTTCGCTTACTTCTTGACTTCGTTTACCTCTTTCGTCGTCCTTCCTACTTCGTCTGCGACTTCGTCTTCCAGTCGCCGTCACACGCACATTACCGCAGACACCGATCCACGGAAAAAAGTATTGGCAATTTGTTGGGCCCAACGCACCGGCATCTTTCGATTTCGGAAGGATTTGCAGAAATCATACGATGGGGCGATGGGCTTATTGTTTTAGTTTTTCATTTTTTATTTTTGGCTGGGCTGAGCCGGGCTGCCAGTATAGTGTAGTCCTGTCCGAGTGCGAAGGGTTAGTGGCTAAATTGCCGTGCGCGCGGCTGTAGCGGCTGTAGAGTGCTCCGTGCTCGCGGCAATTACCCCTACGTAATCAGCACCAGTATCATTGTCGGTGCAAACAGCAGCTGCGTTCCTGCATTTCCGGTGGACCCACGGCACGGAGAGCACCACAGCAAGCGGAAGCAGGACAGGCATGGCAGAGTTTGTACGAGTAGATACGGCCTTCGACGCGACACTGGAAGCCAGAGCCAGTGCCAGCCAGTGCCAGCCAGTGCCAGTGCCAGAGCCAGTGCCATCCTCTACGTGCAGGCTGCCCCGGTCAACGATGAGCGGAGCACTGGCTGCCGACGGCAGTTCGCCGGCTAATCAGCCGCCGGCTGCTGGCCTCGTACGAGCTGGCCGTTGCTGTGCCTTGTGCTTGGCACGCGCGCCAACAGTCGTACGAAGTGAAGCCACCGACGTGTACCTTGTACTTGTGTTGCTCCGTCTCCGTACTCCGTGCGCGACACAATCCCGAGCCCGAGCCCGAGCCGCCGATCGCCGGACCCCGGTCGCAGACGCCGCGGCATCTATTTCTCCTCCGTATTACTGTACAAGTACTCGTACTCCGTAAAGAAGGACTACGTACTCTTGAATGCGCCGTCTGGGCCTCCCCGTGTCGACGCTTGATGGGCCGGCGTGTGCACGCTGAGTACATAGCCGTGGCTCCGAACGAGTACTGTAATGCAAGACGTATCCGTTCGTACTCCGTAGTAGTGGCGGATTCCACATACGGAGAAATACGTCGTGCAGGGATGACAGGTATGCACAGAGTACGGAGTGCTGCACTAGTGCAGCTGGACCCACCGCCGGGCCTGCCCCGTGCAATGGAAGACCCACCCGTTTGACGCCGCCGCGACGGAGCTGCACGCCCGGCTGGCCGTCTCGTTCTTTCCGCTTTCCGCTTTGGGCTGCATGGCAGAGTGCAGTCTTTTCCCGTTTCCCATGGCAGCCCGTCGTGCCACGGCCCCTTCAGCTGCGGCATTACGTCGCAGTACGTCTCGGAGAACGGGTTGCAGCCACGTCCGTGATTGCATGAGCCTGCGTCGGTGGGCCTGCAAGCTGAGCGGTTGAGACGAAGAAGAAAGGAAACCGATGAGCCAACACGAAAAACGAAGGAGCGAAAAACGAACGAAAAGCAAGCGGAAACAAAACAAAGCAAGCAAAACAGGCTTGCCGCAGGCCGGCCGGTCCTGCGTCGTATGACCGCCCAGAACACGCGGTGCGGATGTCTGCGGAGAGCCTGAGCCGCTCTGCCGGCGCGTTGTGGGCCGGCCGGTGCCGCGATGCAGGCGCTCTGCTTGTAGGAGAAGGGACGGAGATAGAGTACGGAGTGAGTACAGTACAGAGTACAATGAGTACAGTACAGATTACGGAATGAGTACTCGTACAGTACAGGGCAGCAATACGTACTCGAGCAAGCAGGCACGAGCGGACACGCCTTCCCCATGCCACCTATGATGTAAGTGTGCGGTGTGCAGCTCGATGCGCAGGCAGGCGCGCCCGGCATGGCCGATCCTCCGTCCTTGTGATCCTGTCTTTGTTCCTTTCTCTTCATTCTCTCTTCTCTCTTCTCTCTTCTCTCTTCATTCTCTCTTCTCCTCTCTCTTCTCTCTCTTCTCTCTCTTCTCTTCTCCTCTCTCTCCTCTCTCTTCTCTCTCTTCTCTCTCTTCTCTCCCCTCTCTCTTCTTTCTCTCTTCTCTCCTCTCCTCTCTCTTCTCCTCTCTCGTCTCCTCCTCTCTCTTCTCCTCTCTCTTCTCCTCTCTCTTCTCTCTCTTCTCTTCGTGTTATTCCCCTCCAACTCTCCTTGGCGGACGCCCCATCCCCGTCACCCCAGACATAACGGCCTCGGCGCTATCTGCCCCGGCTTGCTGGGATCTCACCCTTCCGGCTTGGCTCGTTGCTCTACTTCGCACCGCTTCTTTCGATCGCTGCCAGCCCGGTTTTGATCTTCTCCATCTGGTCCTCTCTCATCACCCGCAGCTTGGCGTCGGCTCTCCACTCGCCATCCACTCGGTCGATATAATCCTCCCCCGTCCGCTCTTTCGCGTTCCACCTCTTGTGCCTCTTCTTGCCCCCCCCTCTCATCGCACCAGGCTCTCTCCTCTGCTTCGATCGTCCACAGCACGCCCTCCCACCATGCCCCTCTCATACCAGCAGTCGAAGCTGGTCCAGAGCACCCTGCCGGCCCTCCGCGAGCATGGCGAGCAGGTCACCGAGCTCTTCTACGCCACCATGCTCGAGGAACATCCCGAGCTGCGGCCCTACTTCAATCCCACCAACCAGTACAACGGCCGCCAGCCCCGCGCTCTCACCGTCATCATCCTCGCCTTCGCCGCCAACATCTCCCACACCAGCGAGATCGTCCCGCGTCTCGAGCGCGCCTGCCAGAAGCACTGCTCGCTCAGCATCCAGCCCCAGCAGTATGCCGTCGTCGGCGAGTACCTGATCCGTGCCTTCCGCGAAGTCCTCGGCCCCGCCATGACCGACGACGTCCAGGCCGCCTGGACCGAGGCCTACTGCGTGCTCGCCCGCATGATGATCGGCCGCGAGCTGCACCTCTACCGCGACTTTGGCCACTGGCAGGGCTGGCGTCCCATGCGCATCGAGCGCAAGGTCGCCGAGACCGAGGACATCTACTCCTTCTACCTCGTGCCCGCCGGGCCGCCCGCAGGATCCCCGCCGCCCAGCTCCGCCGGCCCTGGCACCGGCACAAACTCGGCTGCCACAACGCCGGCCGACGTCCGCACACACGGCAGCCTCCGTGCCTCCGCAATGGCAAAGGCCAACCCGGCGCGGCTCCTCCGGCCCCATCCGCCGCGCACCACCAGCAGCACGCTCCAATCTCTCGCCACCCAGAGCTCCCTCAGCCTTCACAGCGTCGGCAGCACGTCCACCGGCAGCGCCGCCGCCAACACCGGTCTCCCCCGCTACAAGCCCGGCCAGTACGTTTCTGTACGGGTGCCGCTTCCGCTTCACATGCTTGCCACCGACAGTGACAGCGAGCACGCCATGCCTTCGCACCAGGCCCGCCAGTACTCTCTCAGCGACTGCTGGCGGCCGGACAGCTACCGCATCACCGTCAAGCGGGACGTCGGCACGCGCTTCGCCAACGCCGTCGCCACTTCCTACCTGCACCCCGGCGTGGTGTCCAACACGCTCATCGACCACATCGAGGTCGGCGACGTGGTCGACATCTCGCACCCGGCAGGCGATTTTGGCCTCGATGTGGACGGCGGTTGTTCCGATCCCCTGGGCCCCCTTGTCCTCGTTTCCGCCGGCGTTGGCGCTGCGCCCATGCTGGCTATCCTCGCCGCCGTCGCCGCTTCCCAGCCGCGCCGTCCGGTGACGTACGTCCACGGCACGCGCTGCGCGCCACCCGTCTTCGACAGCCAGATTGCCGCCCTGCAGCGCAAGTTGCCGCAGCTGCGTGTGGCGAACTTTTATACGGGCGGCTGTCTGCGCGGCCACGCGCCATCGCCTGCGCCATCGCGTACGGGATCAGCAGTGTCCGCGGGCTCAGGGCCGGCCGACACTCGGACATCCCCGGCCCTCGGCTCCCACGCCTACCACACCGACCAAGGCGCAGTGCCGGCTACACACCACTTCCGCGGCCGCATCGACCTCAGTAAGCTGGTCCCGGGCCTGGCCGACTCGTACAACAGCGACTCGGCCGACTCCGAGGCCGAGACCCGGTCAGCGTCATCTCGCTCGACATCGTCGCACTCCTTTTCCGACAGCACCGCGACGTCGCCTCGGTCAGAGAAGAGACGGCCTCGCGTCACAGAGGACCTCCTGCACCTCAGCAGCAGCAGCACGCAGTACTTGGTGTGTGGCCCGGAACCGTTCATGCTGGACATGGCCGTGCGGCTCGTGCATGGGTTTGGCGTGAACCGCAACCGCATCCGCTACGAGCTCTTCTCCACGGGCGCCATCCAACCCGAACAAGAAGACAGCCGGATGCAGTATATCCGGCAGGGGCAATAGGCGGGACAGTGCGAAAATATACCACGGAGTAGGACTGCGATACCATATTGTAATAAGTTAGAGAAATGAGCAATCACGCTGGGATGCTGATAGACAGGAGCTGTGAATATACGCGCACGATTTATGCAAGACGAGAAATGCTTTGGCCCAGATGATTTATGCAAGGCGAGAATATGGTCCGGCCCAGATGTTACTGGTGATCGGCGGAAAACACAACAGCCGCCCACAGACGAGGGTTCCCGTAGCTAAAGAGGTCAAAGGCAGCAATAGTCTTTTTGGTCAGGTTGACGTGAATAGTAGATCGTTGCTTACTACAAAAGACTATTGACGCGGACACAATTTATACCTTTCGTCGCTCATTTAAAAAACCAAAAACAAAGACGACGATCGAAGACATAAGCCAAAGGAAACAGGCACAATCCAAAGGAAAGAGAATTATAAAACAAAGAACAGCCAAGACAGCACCAAATACCACATCACCAAATACAACACAAAAAAACGTCAGCATGCTTGCCGCGGGTACCGGCGACCATCTCCGACCGTCGCTGCTGAAGTGACCCTTCATCTTCGCGAAACAAACCCCAGCACATTCCCAGTTCCCATTCACAGAGATCCAGCAGCCTGGCCCTCGTCCAGCTGGCTGCTCCCGCAGTCATTTGTGCAATATCCCCTCTGAGAACTGCAAGTGTGAGCAATAGTGGACAAGCTGCTTGTGAAAATCAGCTGTTGCATCGGTGTGGCACTTACAAGTACAACCTAGACGGATCATGCGAGGAGCCACGTTCGCCGTTCCGGGGCCTCGTCTTGCAATCTATGATATGGGGGGGTGTCCAGCTGTAGTAGGCCGACTCGCTCCCAGTACGTGTGTGCACTAGCCGCCGGACGGGACTGTTGCTTCGGCTGTTGTTCTTGAACTATGAGCACGTGCGTTTTGTCATCAAATTCTCCTAGCACGACGCCCGTCCAAAAGTCCTTTGCTCTTGACAAAGCGGCAACATCGCCGTAGTGATTAATGCCGTCAGCATCTTCGCCATTCCAGGTCCAGAAAGCTATGCCAAGCCATACACAATTGCCAATGCACACTTGACACCTTGTCTCACGGGTATCAAACCCGACAGTAACCGAGTAAATCTGGACTGTGACTTCGCTGGCCGTTATCTCGAGGACATGATATTGGGCAGACAGGAGGTCCTTGCTGTTAGGGTCAGCGCTCTCCAGCAGTCCGTAGAAGCGGTCCCATGGTACAACATTGTCGGCGTGGCCAAGGTGCACTATGGCCACATTCACGTCGAGTACGGCGTACTTTTCGCAATCCGGAGTTCTGCTTAATCTATTGACATTCCCTTCAATCACGCCGTCCCATCCTGTCCAAGACCAGCTCGGAAAGCCAGGCCTTCGGGTAGCCGGTTTTGTGAGGGTCCACGACAGCGCAGCAAGAAATCCTTGAAGGGCGAGACGGGCAGACCCGGCAGCCTTTCTGTTGCCGTCTTTCCTGTTAATATTGTCGTACTTGCGTAAAATGGGCACCCCGCATACGTGGTATATAGGTCTCTCTTGCTCAGCAAGCAGTTGGAAGACGCCCAGCATGGCGTTGAGGGTGTCCGATTGTTCAGATAGGTTTCGCTTGCAGTAATTATGCAAGAGGTCAAACAGGCCACTGCCATCATCATAGTCGGATATCCCAGTCAATCTGTGAGGCGAGTACATCCATGAATCTTCCATAAGACGCACATTGTCTTTAGACATCTGTTGTTCGATCTTAGGCGGCAAACGTACTGCTTCGCGACATAGCATATCGCGGCACTCGTAGGACATCTCGTACTTGGAGAAGAACAGACGGCGGCGTGCAAGCAGCCCCTCCTGGAAGGTCCATCCTCGTGTAGCCCAGGTTGTTCGTCCGATGTGGAAGGTAGGGTCTGGCGGGACGGCCACGAGCGCATGGCCTTTTATGAGAGCACCAGGCTGTTGGTATTCCCGCGAATGTCCTGGTGCACCGGGAAGGCCTGCCGATGCATCGCTGCCTGCCGCTGCTACGAGAGTTACCTCGGCGTTGGCATAAATAGCGTGCATGTTTTGCATCTGCTCGTGCTTGATGCGACGATTCTCATTCTGCCCATTTTGGTCGATACAAAAACGGTCTATCCACAGGTACTGGTAGCCGAGACCGAGTGTCACACTTATGGCGTCCTTGACGACGGCCTCTGAATCATCAATGGGCTCTTCGCCACGGTATTGGCTCTTCAGCCGCTCATTCAGCCGCAGCTGCTGTTTCGACTGTTCACCCCAGACGTAACTCAATGCAGTGAATGGCGGCAAGTCACGGTTCTCAGATCCATTCCATTCCGTAACCACCTTTGTCTTACAGTCGATCAGGTATAGATGCTTCACGGCGGTTTTGTTGAGTGGGTTGCACCGCTCTGAGTGGTTATGGCGACAGTGTGAGATCCAGTCCTTTGCTGTGCACATCCTCGAATCGCTGTTGTCGACAGAAAGTCGTGGGATGGTCACGGAATTTAATCCGTAGGGGCAGGCAGCACCAAGATGAGTGATGAAGCCAAGATGAAGGCTAATATCAGAAATCACTGTTGTGTCGACCCATGAGTCTAAAAGGTCGTTTCCAACTTCTTCCAATGTGGGCCGAAGATACGAATGCAAAAGTGACTGAGACGAGCAAAAAAAAGGAGAAGCAATTATTGCAGTAAGTAGCCGGCACAGAGGACACGTATCTAGCATATAGTGTGCGGTTTGTATAAATTCGCTTGAAAGAAAGTCGTCCAAGTCGATCTTCGCGCACACCGAGCACAGTTCCTCATTGCGGCCAGTCGTCCACTCTCCGATGAACTCTTGTTGGTCGCTTAGTGGCAGGCGGTTCCATTCAAGTTGGTTCTTCACCGATATCACCGTTTTACGGTGCCCCTTCAACATCCTGTAGACGGATGCTTTCTTTAGCTCTTCTGCAAAAGCCAGCGGAGTGATGCCATCCCCCCCCGGCTTATCCACGTCAATCCTGGGGTGCGCAAGCAGAAGTTGGACGTATTTCTCGCTGAAAATGGCCGTCTCAATCGCCCGAAGCAGTGGGGTCTTCCCATCATTGTCCATTGCATTGGGGTCGACCGCTGGGTCACAAAGCAGCCGCTGAACAGCTTCTCCGCGTTCTTTGGGATACTCATATTTCCCGATGGTCCTTCTTTTCTTGCTGCCAGTTATACTGTCATAAATCGCATGGCTGTCAGTTATTGCCCATGAAAGTGGGCTTCGCCTAGCTCTATCCTTCGCATCTGGCTTGGTGCTTTTGATACGGAGAAGGAGGTTCACCAGATCGAGATGGTTAGCCTCGGCAGCGTGAGAGAGCGTTGTTCGTCCTTCGTTGTCTGGCAAATCAGTGTTGATGCCTGCGTCGACCAGCATCTCCGATAACGATTTCTTACCATTGTAGTCCAAAGTATGGCCGTAACTTAGAGCGCTGTGACACAGTGCTGTCCGGCCATATTGGTCCTGTGCATTTAGATCGACACCTTTGACTCCAAGGAGCTCCCAAAGAACACCCCGCCCCCCATTCCAGACGGCCATCATCAGAGGCGTGATCCCTTGCTTTCCCTTGCCATTAACCATGATGCCGGGTATAGTTAGCAGCAAGTCGACCACGCTGTCCCCCCCTGATCCGGCTGCAAACATCAGCGCCGTTCCCGTTAGCGCCGGTTCCGTCTGACGCTCGATCGTACAGACAGCATTGACGTCAACGCGACCTGTATTTAAAAGTCCCCGCACTATGTCCGTATGCTTGAAATGGGCTGCGACCGCAAGTGGCTTAGAGTCTCCGCAATTCGGATCTGTCTTGCGATGCTCGAGAATGGCCGTAACGAGCTCCAATTTTCCTGTTTTGGCCGCGTAGGACAAAGGCGTCCATCCATACTGGTCCCGGTTGTTAGGACTTACTCGGCCATTCGCAAGCAGCCTGCGGACTATATTCTCTTGGGCTTGCCAATCAATAGTGATTTTGTCACAACCATCGCCAATGTCATCGTGATAGCCGCCACGGCGATCGCCTTTCTCACAGTCCTCACGGCCATCGCCACCTTCAGGATACATGGCCCACATGATTGGCGTTCGAGCTGTGCTATCTTGGCTGTCTGGATCAGCGGCCTCTCTCGCTAAGAGCTCTATAACCACGGCCTCATGGCCTCCTTGGGCGGCATACGATAACGCAGTGCGTCCATCGTTGTCCTTTGCAGTAGCATCTGCTCCGTTTTCAAGTAGAATTTTGACCACATCTACAAGTCCTTCTCTTGCGGCTAAGATTAATGCCGTAATGCTATTACCCCCGGCGAGGTTCGTTTGGATCCCCTCGGTTTGTAGCAACAGCTGCACGGCGCTTGTATTGCCGCGCTTAGACGCCTCCATGAGCGAACTTCGTTGGCTGAAGTACATTATGTCGCCTCTATTGAAGGAGAAAATCGCATTGACATCTGTGCTGTTATTCTCTAACAGTTTCCGGGTAGCCTTCAGACATCCACCGCTGGCAGCAAGAACTAGTAGTTCTGAAACAGGTAAAGCAGCGGCTTTGGCGTTGTCATCAGCAGAGCATTTGCCCGAATAGTATATATCCAATGAATCCAAAGCTAAGTCCTCAAATCCTCTATAGAGTGCTATCTCTATAAAGGTGTAGGGGCTTACACAATGGTTGATGCTGTCTGTGTGTGCTAGGAGCTCCACTATTTCGCGGAAGTCGTAAATTAAGGCGAGCTCAAGAGGAGTCACAGGACATCCCTTGCCGTCGACAGCTTGCGAGTACACATCCGTCCTATCGTTCGCCAACAACTCTCGAACCACGGCTGTGTGGCCATGTTTAGCCGCCAGCCACAACGGCGTGGCGCCCGATGTGTTCTGGAGGTTTGGGTTGGCGCTATGGGCGACCAGCTGCCCTACCACAATATTCTGGCCGTTTTCAGCAGCCAGTGCTATCGGCGTGTTACCATTGTGGTTACGCACGTTGAAATTGACCTTGGTGTCCTTTAGGAGCATTGAAACTGCGCTATCGTGGCCGTTCTTAGAAGCTAGTGATATCGGCGAGTCGTCATAATTGTTTCGCAGGTTGATATCGACGTTAGTGTCCTTTAGGAGCATTTCAACTATGCTGCAGTGGCCTTTCTCAGAAGCTAGTATAAGAGGCGTGTCGTTACGATAGCCACGCTCGTTGACGTCAGCGCCGGCTGCGAGCTGGGCTGCGACCGCATCGACATTGCCAATTTCGGCGGCAAGCAGAAGTGATGGCAAACTCTTTACCATGCTGGAGTTGTCGCCCATGTCTATCGTTGTCCACGAGCTTGCTTGCTCGCTGCAACTGGCCTGAGTATTGGTCAGTCGGTTATGTCATAGGTTCTATTCATGACACATATACTTCATGGCTGTGTTATTCCATTTTCCCACCTTTTAAGCCGTTTCTTCTTGGTCGAAGGACGATGCCGCGAAATGTTAGTACCTGCAAAGGGTATTGACCAGGAGAAGTGTGAGTAGTTTTGCACGTTGTAGATTATTCTCACTCATTGGAACGGCACAAGTTGCCCCTCCAAGGCTGACCCTGCTAGAGATTACCCCTCCTTTGTCTTCTGCACCTCGCATTATTTTCGTTCCTAGAACTTTGTACGTCGTATAATAACCTAGGCCTTAAGCAAAAGTTCTAGACGGTACAACGCATTCCCAAGTGTGTAAAGCATGCGCATGCATTATCTTTGATAAGCAAAAAGTGAATGGCATTTCTTCTAGTTATGATACGCGCAAAAATACAAAAAAAAATTGGTAGCTTCTCCTTGTTATAGCGTGTCATCCTTAGTGCAGGGGCCATGCTAATCTTCTCCTATAATTTTGTTAGCACTGAAATCGAACTCGGGACCTTGCGGGTGCACTTACTGTATCGTTATAATTGACCAAATGCCCGAAGGCGAAAGATATTTTGCTAACACAGTATATAAGACCTATGCAAGTGAAAAACAATCACGTGCATTTTCTGATCGCTGCAAAGGGATACAATGCATTTTCTGCCTCAGGACGAAAAATTCGCAGCATAACCCATCAGCCATCAACTTGCGGAATCGTGCCTACAAATCGGCGACGTGACCGAGATGAACGTTTTTATTCTCATCAAATCTATATGCAATCTAGTAAGTACAGAGGCTAAGAGTCTAAAATAGTGAGTAGATGGCCGTTGCTGCTATTTCGGCGCAAGCTGTTCCAGGAGGACCAAAGTAGGCCAAGTGCAGCCAGCCCAGTGTTCTATTAAGTGTGGCCTGGATAGAAGTGGTCAATTCGTGATTACTGTCTTTTGTACTAATTCCTGCTCTTGTTATTATGCCTCTCTCTTCGTAGTGGCCTATTTAGCGTACGGAAGATACTAGTAGGCTGCTCGTAGGTACAGAGCACCTGGCTAAGATAGTTCCCGTAGTCACTCGGGAACTATGAAGAACGCCGTTGGCTGACAGCCACGCTAAGAAGAGCGCCCGCGTGTTTGGCAGATGAGTAAGAAGCCACGACGTTCGGGCGCCATCCTGTGCGCAAGCTACGAGACCCGTAGTCGTGCATGGCAGTGAGTGCTGTGCATATGCAAGCGCTGTCCATCTGCCAATGGCAGGGCCGGCTCGCGCTCCACCGGTCATCAGCCACTCTGTTCCGAAACAGCCGTCCGGTCACCAGTCAGCGGAGCGGATGCAACACGTCAGGCGGCACACTCATCTTACTCGTACATGTAAAATACATTCGAGTACTCCGTAAGTACGTACCCATGCAGCATCGAGGCTTGTTGTCGCCACTCGGGCCCATGCCCGGCGCAATGACGTATGACGCAGCGGCAGAAGTGGCGCCAAGTTGGTGATAATGAGGCTTTTCGCCGGAAACAACTCGCCACGGAATTCCAGCTGGGCAGAGTCCGCGCTCAGAGCGTCTCGCTCTTGCTAGACGCGTCTGCGAGGTTCCAAGCGGCCGATGCCGGCTGCAAGCCAGTTTGCCTTGCCGGCGGTGCAGGCCCCTTGGCGGTCTGCCGGCTGTGCTCTACAAAGTACGTGCAAGCCCATGCAGCGGCTCACGCCCGGGGATGACACCCTGTCAGCCGCCTGCCTGCCAAGCATGGCTGCTACATGACAAAGCCTAGCGAGTCAGCCTGGTTCGTATTTCTGTTCATATACGGCCCCTCCCCCTCCCCCGCTTCTTCTGCCTTCCACGTCCGTCATCATTTCCGCCAGCGACCCTGCGATCTTGCCACAGTTTTCATCCTGGCTCATCTGCTGTGTATGTTTGTTTCGTGCTGGATCTGCCTTGGGCCGAAGCGATACGTGCCGGCTCCGTGCTAACGCTTGCCAGAAAAGAAAAAAGAAAAAAGAATTCATTCTCGCTTACTCATCCAAGATCACCACTGTCTGCATCTGAGCTGTCACGATGCCGGAGTCTGACTACTACGAGAGCAGCTACCGGCGGGACCGCGACCGCGAGGTGGCGTACTCGTCGGGCGACGACGACGACCGGTACCAGACGACCCGGGTGAGGCGCTACAAAGTCAGTCCGAGCCGCGACCACGTCGACGTCCTGGAGACCAACGCCGCTCTGCGCACCTCGTGGCAGGACCGCCGGCCGTCCGGCCACCGGCTCGAGATCGACCGCACGGTCTACGCGCCGGAGCGGCCGCGCTCGGCGGTGGAGGCATCGGAGCATGCGCGCCGCTACTACGACGAGCGCGACGACGGCCGGCGCGTCGTCTACGAGAAGACGACGGAGATCGACCGCGAGGTCGACCGGCCGCACCACCACGACGGCGGCTACTCGCGCGTCATCCGCCGCGGCGACCGCGACGACCAGATCGTCGTCGAGAGCTACTCGGAGGACCGGCTGGGCGACGGCCAGGTCGAGCACTGGCACAAGGAGACCGAGTACTACGAGCCGGCGGTGCCGCCGCCGCCGGCCCCCATCGTCATCCGCGCGCGCCCGGTCGAGCAGACGATCATCTTGCAGGAGGCGGCGCCGCCGCCGCCCGTCGTCCTGCCGCGCCAGAGCAGCCAGCAGGCCATGGTGGTCGTGCGCGACAAGGACCGCGCGCGGCGCCGGGAGCCGCGCGAGGAGGAGGACTACGCGTACGAGCGCCGCGAGGCCGGCAAGTATCGCGGCGACTGCGAGCGCGAGACGGACGTGGCTGTGGCGCGCATCGACCGCCGCGACGGCGACGGCCCGCGCCACCACCACCACCACCGCGACGACGACGGCGTCTACTCGGACGAGGAGTACTACTCCAAGACGGTGGTGCGCCGCGGCAGCTCGCCGTCGCAGCACCGCCGCCGCCACCTCGCCGAGGGCGCGCTGGCCGGCGCCGGCATCGGCGCGCTGGTCGGCGCGCGCCGCAACCAGGCCGGCGAGCTGCCCGAGAACCGCGGCCGCAAAGTCCTCGCCGGTGCCGCGCTCGGCGCCATCGGCACCGAGGTCCTGCGCCGCGCCCACAGCGCCTACAACGACGCCGACGGCGGCCGCGAGCGCTCGCGGTCGCGCGACCGCGACCGCGACCGCAGCCCGTCGCCGAGCCACCACCACAAGCTCAAGACGGGCCTCGGCATCGCCGCCGCCGCGCTCGCCGTGGCCGGCGCCGCCAAGTACATGCAGTCGAACCGCGTCGACAAGGAGGAGCGCAGCCGCGGCCGCAGCCTGCGCCGCTACGAGGACGACGAGTCCGACGAGTACTACGACCGCTCGCCGTCGCGCGCCAGCCGCGCCAGCCGCCGCAGCAAGAGCCGCTCGCACTCGGTGGCCAAGGTGGCCAAGGTCGCCGCCGGCACCGCCGTCGCCGCCGGCCTCGTCCACCACCTGCGCTCCAAGTCGCGCTCCAAGTCGCGCTCCCAGTCGCACTCGCGGCTGCGCACCGGCGCCGAGGTCGCCGCTGCCGGCCTCGCCGGCGTCGCCGCCAAGAAGCTTTACGACAAGCACAAGGACAAGAAGGAGCGCGAGCGCGACCGCGCACTCGACCGCGAGCACGCGTCCGACTTGTCCGACGACGAGCGCGACAGCGACCGCGCCCGCCGTCGCCACGGCTCGCGCTCCCACTCGCGCTCCCAGTCGCACTCGCGGCTGCGCACCGGCGCCGAGGTCGCCGCTGCCGGCCTCGCCGGCGTCGCCGCCAAGAAGCTTTACGACAAGCACAAGGACAAGAAGGAGCGCGAGCGCGACCGCGCACTCGACCGCGAGCACGCGTCCGACTTGTCCGACGACGAGCGCGACAGCGACCGCGACCGCGACCGCGACCGCCGTCGCCACGGCTCGCGCTCCCACTCGCGCTCCCACTCGCGCTCGCGCTCGCGCTCCCTGAGCAGGTCAGCATACCGAGCGGACGCTGCCCGCCCCTCTTCTCGCCGCCGCGGAGCTGACCCCGAGCTAGGTTTGGTTGAATACGGCGCCGACCCGCTGTACGCGGACCCTCCCTACCATGACGTGGAGGGCCCGCGGAGCGGCCGCCGCCGCTCCGCCTACAGCAGCGCCGCCGACGACAGCGGCCCCGACGACCGGCCGCGCCGTCGCCGGCACCAGCACCGGGATGGACACCAGCGGAGTGGCTCGAGGACCTACGGGGATGGGGACGACGACGGCTACGCAGACGAGGACGAGGACGAGGACGAGGACGCGGTGGAGACGAAGCACGCGAAAAAGAAAACCCCCCCCAAAAAGGACGGCGAGGCCAGCCGCAGCCGCTCGCGCTTGCGCGACCTCGCCGTCGCCGCCGCCGCCGCCGGGGCGGCGGCCATTGGCATAAAAAAGTACGAGGACAAGAAGAAGGAGGAGTCCAGCACACGACGGGACCGGGAGCGCGAGAGCAGGGATCGCGCCTCGGGGCCGGACGATCCGGAGCGGGCCCGGGCCAACATCCGGGACCGCGAGACTATGCGAGACCGTAAGTGCCGCCTGCCTCTCCTGTTCGACACAAACACAAGTGACAAGACTGACGTCTGCAAGCCCACCACGACGACCCGGCCTACCACGGTTACTACGACGACGACGCCTACGACGCCAGCCGGCCGCCCTCGCCTCCGCACGCGTCCGGCGGCGCTTTCTATCCGCCGCCGCCGCCGCAGCCGCAGAGCGAGCCGGCCCCCGGCATCATGCGCCACCCCAACACGGCTGCCGTCGACCTCCACGCCGGCTACGCGGCCTACAACCCGCGCGACTACAGCGCCTACCCGCCGCCGCCTGCGGGCCCGCCGCCTGCGCGCAGTGTCCCGGCCGACGCCGGTGCGCCCGCCGTGCAGCCGCCGTACCCCCTGGACACACCGCCCGCGACCGCGAGCGGCTCGCGTCCTCCGTGCGAGGGCGACCATGTAAGTCTGGCGATGCCTCCTCCCGTCCGCGATGCCGCACGACCGCCGTCCGCGACATCGGAGCACTCCCATGGTGTGTTGCCTCTCGACGCTTCTTCCCGCCGCTTCTGACCGGCCGTCTGCTGACCGCGACGCAGATGTAGACGCCGCCGCCGACGCCGCGGGCGCCAAGCCGCGGTCCAAGAGCGTGTCCTTTACGCCGCTGTCGCCGCAGTCCGCGCGCACGCTGCAGAAGCTGCGCCAGGGTGCGCCCGACGACGACAACCACGACGGCGCGTACGCCGTCGCGCGCCTCGACCAGGACGCCGACAGCGCGTCCAGCTCCGACGTCGAGTTACTGCCCGACCGCTTCGACGCGCAGGGCCGCCGCCTCGACGCGCGCCGGCCGCTCGCGGCGCGCCACGCCGCCTTTGGCTACGGCGCCCGCGACCGCGGCGTGCGCGGCCACTGGGCCGTGGCCGGCACCGATCCGCGCACCGTCGAGCAGCTGGCCGACGACATCCAGGACATCGTGCGCGGCCTCGAGGCGGGCTCGCCGCGCCGCGTCCTGCGCGCCTTCCAGGACGCCGTCGTGCGGCTCGGCATGGCCGACACCTTCCTCGGCGGCATCGCCAGCCAGCTCGCCGGCAGCGACGACGACAAGAAACGCAAGCGCCGGAGCGCGTACCGTGCGCCCGCGACGTACGGCCGGCGCCGCAGCCCCCACGGTCGCCACGGGCGCGCCGCCTCGGCCGACAGCGACGACTACTACGACCGCCAGGACGAGGACAGCGCGCGCAAGCGGCGGAGAAGCTGGGGCTACTGACGGCGAGGGCATGTCTGTTGTGGTATCCTGTGTTTGTTTGTTTCGTTTTGGTTTTGGTTTTGGTTTTGGTTTGGCTTTCGTCTTCTCTCTCTCTTCTTTCTCTTCTCTTTCTCTTCTCTTCTCTCTCTTCTCTTCTTCTTCTCTTCTCTCTCTTCTCTTCTTCTTCTCTTCTCTCTCTTCTCTTCTCTTCCTTTCTCACGTCTCTTCCTTTTCTCTTCTCTCGTGTTCTGCCCGTGGTTGCTCTTATAATCCAGCGTGCGAGTTAATAATGCCTCATGATATATGCGTTAGCACGAGAATACATGGTATACCAGTCCTACACAGTCCCTCCCATCCTACCGAGCAGCATGCTGGCTCTTGGGCATCTTCTTCTCCTCCAGCGCCTCCACGTCCTTCTTCTTGTGGAAGTGCGGCGCCAGCTCCGACAACCACTTGGCCTCGATCGGCAGACACGACCGCATGTACTCCTTGGTCGTCTGCACCAGCTCAAAGTAGATCACCATGCGCGCCGGCGGGTCGATGCCCATCAGCACCGAGCTCGGATGGATGTACACCGTCGTGCTGCTCTTGACCGTCCGGTAGCTGGCGCCGTCCCGCTGCATGCGCGCCGCGTTGGGGAAGAAGCCCGCCGTCAGCGCCCGCTTGATCGGCACCATGTTGCTCGCCCCGGCCGACGACAGCGCCACCTCCACCCGCTCGCACAGCTTGGCCAGCTGCTCGCGCACGTCGCGCGCGCGCGTCAGCGACCGCTGCTGCAGAAAGTTCTCCTTGGACCAGATCGGCGAGAAGTCGCTGTCCACCCACTGGTTCCAGATGTTGAGCAGCGTCAGGTGGTCGCCGCCGTCCTTGACCGTGAACCGCGCCCGCGCGCTGTCCGCGTGAATCTTCTTGTCCTTGGGCCGGAAGAAGAGCGCCGACGCTTCGCTGAGCATCGACACGATCGACAGCACCTCCTCCACGCAGCCCTCCTTGCCGGCCGCGATGACCGCCTTGGCCAGCATCGGGTCCGTCGGAAACTGCGCGCCGTCAGCCGTCTGCGAAGACCAAGCACAACACACAACGTACCTCGGCCATCTGCCGCCCAACCTTGGTCAGCTCGCCCTTGTGGTTCAGTGCCTGCAGCGCGAACAGCTGGTTCAGCGCGCCGATGAGCGCCTCGGTGGGTGGCGGATCCATAAACTGGAAGTCCAGCAGCTGGTTGATGCCCAGACTCTTGAGCTGCAGGACGACGCCGTTCAGGTTGGTCCGCAGAATCTCCGGCGTCGTGCTCTCGTCCATCTCGTTCATGAAGGCGTACTTTGTATACAGCCCTTGGTGAGTTAGTACCGCAGGAAAGGAAAAGAGAAGGAATAAGGAAAGAGAAGGAATAAGGAAAGAGAAGGAATAAGGAAAGAGAAGGAATAAGGAAAGAGAAGGAATGAGGAAAGAGAAGGAATAAATAAAAGAACGTATAAAGAAAAAGACAACTCACGGAAGCATTTGCCAGGCCCGACACGTCCGGCTCGTCCACTGCGCTGGTTGGCCGAGGCGCGCGAGCACGGCACCACCACAAGGTTCGACATGCCCGTCGCCGGGTTGTACACGTTCTCCTTGACATAGCCGGGATCAATGACATACACGATGCCGTCGATGGTCAGACTCGTCTCGGCAATGTTGGTGGCAAGGACCACCTTCCTGGCGCCATTCGGCGTGGGCTCAAAGATCTTGGCCTGCAGCTCAGACGGCAGGTTGGCGTAGATCGGACAGATCACCAGCTCCTTGATGCGGCCGCCCAGCTTGCGGGAAATGTCGGTGATTTGCAGCTCGGCCGCCTCGATCTCGTCCTGGCCCGTGAGGAACACCAAAATGCTGACTAATTAGCACCTGTATGCGCGTAGCCTTGGAAAGGATGGAGAGCCTCGCTGTACGTACTCGCCCTGCTTCTGCGTCGTGTGGATCTGGAAGACTGTCGTCACCGCTGCCAGCAGGTAGTTTGCCTCCGGCGCCGGCGTGTAAAAGATGTCCACGGGGAACCGCCGTCCCGGCACATTGAAGATGGGCGCATTGTCAAAGTACACGGCGAACTTCTCTGCATTCATCGTGGCAGACGAAATCAGCAGTTTCAAGTCTCGCCGTTCCCGTGCCAGGTCCTTGACCAAGGCCAGCAGGATGTCTGTGTGGACGGTCCGCTCGTGTGCTTCGTCGATCCTGTAGACGTTAGATTCTGCATAGGCAGACAATGCAACCTCAGTTCACGTAATGCAAAGCGCCAGACCTACATGATGGCAGAGTAGCCAGACAGATCCGGCTCCGTGAGAAACTCCCGCAGAAGCATGCCGTCCGTCATGTACTTGAGAATCGTCTTCTCGCTCGTGCAGTCCTCGAACCGGATGGAGTAGCCCACCTCTTTGCCGACCTTGACGCCCATCTCGTCGGCCACGCGCGCCGCCACGCTCATCGCCGCCACGCGCCGCGGCTGCGTGCAGCCCACCTTGAGGCCGTTCTTGGTGAAGCCGGCCTCGTGCAGGTACTGCGGCAGCTGTGTCGTCTTGCCGCTGCCGGTCTCGCCGACGATCACCAGAATTTGGTGCTCCTGCATGGCCGCCAGGAACTCGTCGCGGTACGCGTAGATCGGCAGCGACTTGCGCGTCTCCTGCATCGACAGCTGCCGCTTCTCGGCCGCGTCGATCTGCGCCTGCAGAAAGAGCTGGTCCTTGGTCAGGCCCTTGCCCTCGGCCGGCATCCGCGAGTCGAGCGACCACTGGATGTACTGGTCCTGGTCGAGAATGTAGTCGTACTCGTCGCCGTTCTCGCGCTCGCGGCTCTGGATCTGCGCCTTGGCCTTGGTGGCCTGCTCGCGCTCCCACTCCTCGTACTCCGTCACAAACCGCTCCTGCCCGTACTCGTCACGGTCGACATAGCGCTTGTAGAGCGCTTCCTCCTTTTGCTTCTTGTTGATCTTGCCCTTCTCCGTAATGTAGTCTTCGGGGATGTGGTAGCCGTCGCGGTGGTCGTCGATGCGCAGCCGCTCCTCGGCCAGCCGCAGAATCTCGCGGTTCTTGGCGAACTCGGCCTTTTCCCGTTCCGAGAGCGGCGCGCCACTCCGCAGCTCGGCCGTCTCCTCCGCCACCTGCTTGCGCAGCAGCGCCAGCCGCTCGGTCTCGCGCTTCTTCAGGTACTCCTGGCGGGCGCGCTGGCGCAGCTCGGGCGCCGCGTCGGCACGCGCTTGTGCGTCGTCGGCCAGCTGCTGTCGCTGGTCCGCGCCGCGCTCGTCGCCATTCTTCTTGCCGCGGCCGTCGTCGCGCGCCTTGAGTCGGTTCGCAAACGCTTCTCGCTCGGCCCGGTCGCGTTGTGCTGCCAGCTCCTCCCGCGTTCCTTCCGACAGGTCCGCATCGTCTTCCGCCTGTCGCTCGGCCGTGTCGCTGCGGCCACGGCCAGGCTCGTCGTGTGGCCGTTGGCTCAGCTTGATCCGCTTGGGCGCCGACTGACCAAACTCTGCGGCCTCGTTGCCGGCAGGGTCGTCCTCGGACGGCGGGTCCTCGTCGCCCCAGCGATCATCATAGTCTCGTTCTCTGTTGTCGCTTCGGCGATCGGTTCTCGCCCGGCTGCTGTAGTGCTTCTTCGATTCGCGCTCGCGAGATCGGGATCGGCTACGTTGTGTTCGCGAGCGTCGTGACGATTTGGCGCTCTTGCTCTCCCTGTGGTCCTTGTCTTTCCTTGTGATTCGGGGTCCCGCATCGTCATCACTGTCCATGGACACAAACGCGTACTTTCGTCCAGACATTGTGCCTGTCGCGTTCACACAGTCTATCGGGTGGTTGCCTCTTCGTGAACGGTCTGGGGTGATGATATAATCTCGGCGAGCGATAGCGCAAAAATAATGTTCCGAGCTGAGGTGCTGGGCCGATAACAGATAACAAATAGATAAGCTTCCTAATCTGGGATAACACGTTGGTGTTTTCTCTAATATGATGGCATCGCCTATCAAACGGATCCTCGATATCGCGACCACAGCTAGCTGCCAACTTTCTAAACGCAGAAACTCACGTTCCTTACCCCTCTGTCTTGCTTGCGCAACAATACAAATTGAACATTTTCGTATTTCCCCCCAGGGGGAGCTTCCCCGACTCTTGCCTTCTCCAGAGCCTCTAAGCTTGGCAACAGCTTGTCGCAGAACCCATTCCCACGCTCTGCTCGACTGAAACGTGTCCAGAAAATGACAGGCTTCCGCAGGGCAGCTGTCCTGCTCGTCCTGTACCTCGTTCACTTTGCCCTGTGCGCAGAAGACTTTTACAAGGTGTGCACCTATGCAATTGCCTGGCATGTGAATTCTCGACCAGCTTGCTAATAGGAACGCCACTAGATACTTGGCATAAAACGAGATGCCGGCGACAAGGAGATCAAGTCGGCCTACCGCCAGCTCAGCAAGAAGTACCATCCAGACAAGAACCCGTGAGTCCTTCTTTCCCTCCCCTCGGCCACAGACTGACGCCACTAACATGCCGGCTCAGCGGAGATGCCACTGCAAAGGACAAGTTTGTCGAGGTCTCCGAGGCCTACGAAGCTCTGAGCGAGCCCAAAACTCGAAAGATTTACGACCAGTACGGCCACGAAGGCCTGAAGAAGCACCAGCAGGGCGGCGGCGGACAGCACCACGACCCGTTTGACGTCTTCAGCCGCTTCTTTGGCGGCGGCGGCCACTTTGGCCAGTCCAGCGAGCGCCGCGGTCCCAATGCCGAGCTGAAGCTCGCCATCAGCCTGGCCGACTTTTACAACGGGCGTACGCTGGAGTTCCAGTGGGACAAGCAGGAGATCTGCCACCACTGCGACGGCACGGGCGCCGCCGACAAGGTGGTCGACACCTGCCCCAAGTGCCAGGGCCGCGGCATCGTCGTCACCAAGCACCAGCTGGCGCCGGGCATGTTCCAGCAGGTGCAGATGCACTGCGACCGCTGCGGCGGCCGCGGCAAGTCCATCAAGCATGCGTGCCCCGTGTGCCAAGGCCAGCGGGTCGTGCGCCAGCCGACACCGGTCACCATCACGGTGCAGCGGGGCGCCGCCAAGAACTCCCGCGTCGTGTACGAGAACGAAGCCGATGCCAGCCCGGACTATGTCGCTGGCGATCTCATCGTCACGCTCGCGGAAAAGGACAGCGTCGAGGCGGACGACAACCCCGAACACCTCGACGGCCTCTTCTTCCGGCGCAAAAACGACAATCTCTTCTGGAAGGAGGTGATCTCGCTGCGCGAGGCCTGGATGGGCGACTGGACACGCAACATTACGCACCTCGACGGCCACGTTGTGCAGCTCTCCCGAAAGCGCGGCCAGGTCGTGCAGCCCGGACACGTCGAGACCGTCAAGGGCGAAGGCATGCCGGTCTGGAACGAAGACGGCGACAGCGTCTATCACAAAACGCAGTTTGGCGATCTGCTCGTCGAATATGTCGTGGTCTTGCCGGACCAGCTGGGCAGCGACATGGAGAACGAGTTTTGGGAACTCTGGCAGAAGTGGCGCGGCAAGATTGGGGTCGACCTGCATGCAGACAGCGGCCGGCCTGATTATGTGATCCCCAAGAAGGGGCATAGCCATGAGGAGTTATAGTAGAAGGATTGATCAATAGAATTCAAGTTAATACACTAAACAAAACTGCCGTGGTTTGCAAGTATGCGCAAGTTCTCTGGAGCCCTCGATTTCTGCGATTGTCAGCTACGATAGAATGAAAAATAACATAAAGTCAATACACGTTAAACCCTATTTATGTATCTAGAAGCAGACAAAAGGGCGAATAAAAGTGTCTTGGGTCATGTCTCGTCTTTTCATAGGAAACGCCATAAGATAGGATGCTTCTTAGGAGGTACTTCAGTCCCATTTTCCAACCCGAACGCCCAGAACCACGCGAACAATCAAAGACACCCAGGTAATTCAGGTACGTGAATGGGAAAGCCCCCGTAAGGCCAACAGCACCGCCGCTCAGGCCTCAATCTCCTTGTCCGTCCAGTCTGCTATCTTGGACGGCTTTCCGCCCACCATACGGCCTCCAGACTTCCGCTTCACGCGGCAGTGCAGACCAACGCTCTCATCCCAGATGAAGCGCCAGATGACGTATGTCCAACTGAGATGGTGAGGCAGCGAGTTGTAGAACTCGGGAGCCGTGTCGCGCAGCTTGGCCAGGCGTGTCCAGGGCACGGCGGGGAAGTCGTGGTGCTCATTGTGGTAGCCAACATTGTAGGTGAAAATGTTGAGCGGGCCATAGTAGCTGTAAGTCTCGGGAATTGGCAAGCCGTTGGCAGGATCCGCGGCCTCGGGGCTGACAAAGTCGTAGACGTAGTGCTCGGCAATGAAATGGCCAGCAAGAGGGTGCAACGAGCCGGCCAGGAAGGCGGAGAAAATGAGGTAGATCAGAGGCTGCCAGCCGAACGACTTGACGAGAACAATGTCAAAGGCCACCTGAATGGCCACATTGACAGCGTGCAGCCACGTAAAGGGCATGCTCAGGACCGTCATCGGCCGGATAGCGTAGAACAAGATCTGGAAAGTGCAGAAGAAAGCCTTTCCAAGAATGGAGTCCAGAAATATCACCTCCAAGGCGGTCGGCAAGTCGGTGTCGAGTCCGTCAACGCCGAGCGACTTGTGGTGCGTCAGATGGTACGGCTGCAACGCATTAGTTCGTCTGTCCGCGGCAATGTAGTCCGCCACCCATAGGCAACAAGGGAAGGGAAGCTTACCCGGAACGACGCGCTGTACGGGATCCCGATCGGGAGGTTGGCCAGAATGGCAAGCCATCGGTTGGCGGCCGGTGATCTGAAAGCCAAGTTGTGTGATATCTCGTGGATAGCCAGAAACAGGTTTTGCGTGGCCGTAGCACCGAATACATAGGCGACAGCCCAGAACTTCCAGGAGAAGAAGCTGGTGTCGCGAAGAGCATAGGCAAGGCCGATCTGCAACGCGACGACGAGAAGGACGACGTATTTCGTCAAGGGCTCAGGGCCGCAGAGTTTGGTCACCTGGCACCGGCACGGTCAGATCATCCCTCGAGGCGGCAGAACAGAACTCGGCAACATACCTCGGGATGGGCCTTGATGATGGCCAGCCGCCGGGTGCGATGCGGCTCTTCCGTGTACGTCCAGAAGAAGTCCTTGTAGTCGGCCCGTCCTTCAATGGCCTTGTGGCTGTCGTCGTCGCGTGCCGCCGTTCCGTTCGCGGCCTGCTTGGCTGTCGGCGCCGCCGCCTTCCCATTGGCAGCCGGTCTGCCGCTGCTCGGCGCCATGGGGGCTGCTGTCGTTGTCCGATGCGCCGCCGAGGAGTCTGCCGTCATCTCGGACGCCGTCGAGACGGAAGAAGCGATGGGGGCCATGATGTGCGGTTCGCGATGCTGGACGGGCGCGGGAGCGTTCCAATTGGCGAAACTGAGGCGCGAAGAGGCTGTGGGAGATCCCGCCAGCAGCACAGAACCAGGTCGCGAAGGGTGCTGGGAGTTCGAGGTTGGACTGACTGACTGACTGACGGCGAGGTTCAGGAGAAAATATTAGGCCAAGTGGCCGGCGAGAAACAGGCTTGGATCAGCCCGTTCTGGCGTTCAGTGGTCCGATACGGATCGCTCTGTGCCGTCCCACCTCCAGGCTGTGCCTGCCGAATTACGGCGCACGAGGTGCTAAAGACTAGAAAAGGGGCAGCCAAAGATCGATCCACGCAACTGGCGCTTTCGACTATTTCTACTTTGAGCATCGCTTCCTGCTGCAAGTACGAGCACATGGCAAAAGTACTGCAATACTTACACGCATCACCGCCTTCCTCTTTTGTGCATGCCACTTCTCCTCTTGGCGGAGAACCTCACCTTTGACGGTGGGAATAAGAAACTGACCTGATCGTACCTGTACTCCGTAAACCGCGTCGTTTCCCGTAAAGTGGCACGGCTCTCCTGCATCTTATCATGTACTATCGCAAAGATGCACTGCTGCGACCGGTTTGGCGACATAATATAAGAGGATGATAGAAGCCCAGATGTTTATGATGGAACGATGGACTAAAAGATCAATGAATAGTAGTAGGAAAAGCCTGACTACTTTAGGTGAAAGGTGCTGGCGATACGGTGTAGTAAGGTTACATTTGCCGGTTCACCTTGCAAGTGGCAAACAGGCCTCACTCTCACAGCAGAACAGGCATCCTCTCTAGACATTTCCCGCCTCACAAGTGTTCTCAGGGCACGTCTGCACCCGCGGTTTGGCTACCTGGTTGGCCAAGCCTTAATTGCCTATATATGCTACATTTTTACCTCAAAGAACAAGATGACTTGACAAAGGTGCAGGTGCACTTCGTAAGCCACATGTAGAGGAGTGCATGCAGAAATGCTAGCACAGTCTCTCTCTGTGCGCCCAGATCGACTGTCGTTGTTTCCTTCACTCATTTTCCTTCCAAGATTCACAGTTTTCATACCCTCTGCACGGCATAACGCCTTGCTCCCCATTTTAGGTGATTCTGGGTTCTCTCAAGCTTCAGCCCACTTGAGCCAACAGTGTCTACCAGTCACCACCTCCACCAGATGGAGCGGCATCCGTGAAATTGCCGTTGCCAGCGTCAAAACCGCCTGCGTCAGCGCCGCCAGCGTCGAAACCGCCAGCGTCGAAGCCGCCAGTGTCGAAATCGTTCGATCCGGCCGCTTGGTTCTTGCAGGTCGACCTGAAATGGCCGGTTTGCTGGCAGTTGGAGCATTGAACACGGTCCACTAAGGAGATCATTAGCCACGAGCCCTAGGCACATGATGATTGCAGTTGAGACGTACAGTTCCGCGGCTTGGGACACTCCTTCGACATATGGCCGAACTCATCGCAGTTGCGGCACTGGACGTTTGCCATGTTGCGCGGCTCTGTGCACTCGCGAGAAATGTGCCCTTCTTGGCCGCAGTTTCTGCAGGTGTTGTCACCTCCGCCGCCTTGGGGGCAGTCTCGGGAGAAATGACCAGCTATAAGAGGTGTTAGCATTTGCTTCAGGGGCTGCAGAAGCATCGAGTATCGACAGGCCACTTACTTTCACCGCACTTGCGGCACTCGACATTTTCGGCTGAGCGAGGCTCCGGGCCTTCAGATCGATACGCAGTTAGTCCTGAAACCCTGAAAATTAGGAGGGGAACAGGCAAACATACACTCCTTGGCAGGATGTCCGCTTTGCCTACAGTCTGTTAGTTTCCAGCCTTGGGCAGCACAAATGACAGATGGCGCAGAGGCTGCACGTACCCGCAGTTCCGGCATGCAAACTTGTCCTCCCGCGGTGCCCTGCCTATAAAGCCAAAGTCAGTAGTTTGCAATAGTTGTTGGCTCCGGCCCTCGGAAGCTTACAGTCACGGTTACGATGGCCGACTTCGCCACAGTTGTAGCATGTCACTGCGGCTCGGTCAAGAGGCTCCTGCTTCTCTGTGGGACAATTGCGTCTGGTGTGGCCGAGTTCGTTGCAGTTGTTGCACAAGGGAATGCCGAGCGGCACCGGCTCTCCGCCATCTTGAAGGCGAGCCATGTTCTCCTCGTCATTGGCTGGCCACACAAGCTTTTCGCGAGGCCGCGACGGGCCCTTTTGAAAGCGGTACGTGACAGCGAATGTCTTGCCCAAGTTTCCCTGCAGGTCCATGTTTGTCAAAGTGACGGAGAGGTCCGTCTTCTCGATGCCCACAAGATAAAGGGGGATATCGCTTGCCCGCAAGAGGTTCTCGAGATCGACATATGTAGTGTCGGGGAGCTTCTTCACGTACGACTGCACAGCAGCCTTCACGTCGTCGAGATCCCTGTCGGCAACCGCTTGGCGAAGACGTGCCAGCGACTCCTCGGTAGATTGCTCGGGCACATCGTCACGATTGATTCTTCTGGCCGACTTGCAAGCTGAGGCACTGTGACCTGATGTGCATTGTTCAATTAGCCTTTGCAGTTCCCGAAAAAAGGCCTGTTTGTATGATTTACCTTCTTCTTGGCAATTGTTGCATACCATGGGAATGTCGCAGTCCTTGGAAAAGTGTCCCTCTTTCTGGCATCGGCGGCAAACCATGGGAGGAGCATCGGGGCAGTCTCTGGCCATATGGCCTTCCTTGCTGCACACGTTGCACTGGCCAGTAAACTGACGAGGCACAGTACAGTCGGCCTTGTTGTGCCTTTGCGGTATGTTAGAGCCGTTTTGTCAGCCTGATGCTGAGAGTGGACGCTCACCCAACCTCGCCGCAATTGAAACAGGCACCACCTCCTCCGCCACCCCCCTCGTTGAAGTTGTTGTCAAAATTATCAAACCCTCCAAGTTGGCCGCCATCATTAAACTGGACAGGATCGCCCGATCCCGGGTTTTCGTCGGAAATGCTCCAAGTCATGGTGTCGGCGGCAATGGATTGCTTTGCTCTAAAAGTGTTAGAAATATAAATGTGAGCAATTTGGTGAAAGACTTTGAGGTAAAACAACTATAGCTAGCATTTACGCGTTGCAAATGAGAGTAAATACAGTGCTTGCATTGAGTATTGTACCTTACCTTGATGTCACTATGCTTGTCACAGAGTATTGCCGTCGAGGTGACAATGAGTCAACGGCTCGATAGTCGTTGAGTGCGGTGTGTTGCGAAACTGAGGACTGCGATGCACACTTATGTCGACAAACGGGTGCCTAAAATCAAACAAATTAAGGAAGGAGCGATCAAAGTTTTAAGTGAATACTGCTACCTGTTCAAAACGGGAAGGAGCACACAGGAGCAAACTGCTTGTTCAGACGACGAAGGCACGGTCTGTATTGATGACAAACAATAGCAATGGCGCTAATATACAGAACACAAGTAGCTGAAGCAACATAGAGACCTCCTTTGATTCGAGACCACTACTTTGTGAGAACGCCAATGATGTGAGGCAACGTTTTATACCACGGCTCAAGAGGCGGCTGGCCAAGATCAATATCGCTCCACGGCCCTGCTTCTTCCAGGTAGCGTCCGGTCTCACGCAGCAGCTGACATCCGCCAAGCATGTGAGGCCAGAAAATATTGACGAGTCCTGGTGAGTCAGAAAAGAGAAGAGTCGCGCAAGCAGCATTGAAGAGTACTTACTCTGGTACCAGGCAGCCGACCAGTGGCTCGTGCAGCGGACGTGCTCGTAGACATACATACGGCCGCCGGGCTTGAGGTAGTCGTAGAGTGCGCGGATGTTCTTCTGCGGCTCCGGAATGCCGCAGAGACAGAGGATGCAGACGACGCTGTCCACGCTTCCCTTGGCAATGCTGGCGGCGGTGTCCAGGTCCTCGATGCCGGCGGCAACCACCTCATAGACATCCTCGAGGTGGCAGTCCAGCACACGCTGCTTCAAGGCGCCGTGAACATGCGTGTTCGGCTCGACGCCGTAGATTTTGGTGATGGCGCCCGCCGACTTGGCATCGCCAACCCGGGCTGAGCTGCTGTCGAGCAGGTCTTTGAAAAGGGGAACCCACATGCCGCTGCCCGCGCCGACCTCGATGACGGTGCCACTGACAGCCGGCCAGGCCCCCTTGCCGTCGCCTTTGCTCGTCTCGCGGCCATTGCGAACCCTGCCTTCCAGGAGCGGCAGAACCCTTTCCCTGCCGCCGCTGCTGACCTGAGGACCGGCCCACGACCAGAAGCGCGCAAACCAGATGGACTGGAGGCGGCTCCAGGAGAACAGCGAGGGCCACTGGCGCGTTCGGACCAGATCTATGATTGTCGGGGGCAGATAGTAGGCCGACGATCCCATGAAGATCCAAGGGTCTAGGAGGACTTGGACGGGCGCAGGAAGGAGATTCATTGCGTGAGATTTGTAGCTCCAATGTCAGCGTAGAAGCGGACTAGCAGCTACAGCCAACTGGCTCCATCTTCCTCTTATACGCTGGGCGACTTATCAGAGCCAGCCCTTGCTGTATTGTTGCTTGGCTGACTAGGAGGGGCCTAGCATTGGTATCGCGATAAGATACGATTGGTAGCTCGCGGGGTACTAGCCATGTTGAGCCACCGGCGGCTGAGCTGATTGGCTGTCGCGCCACGTAAGCAAAAGGCTGATTACGCAGGTACTTATACGAGGCTGCCCCACCAAAATTTCTGACTCATTGGACATATTCCTGCGGCTCGCCGATGCCACTGACCATATCACAGCCGCCTTGCTAGAAGCGCGAAACGAGTCGCGAGCCAGAGACCTAGTCCGTAATCAGAAGAGTCGGAACTGCCAGAAACGGCTTCTCTGCGGCCATGGCGCCGGCACACCAGCATACCGGTTACGCGCCGAGTCTCGACTCCTTCCTCCACACCAAGCTGCATCTCGAGGCGACCATCGAGACTGCTGTGACGTACGGCCTTTTTGCTTCACCCCGTCGAGTCCAGTCTAGTGTGCACGCATGGCGCGACTGACTTCGCTCTTCTCCCGTCTAGGCTGCTCAAGCGACGCCAGATACACGGCCCGGAGCACTGCGCCCTAGCCACCGCCCACGTCCTCTCGCAGGTCGTGGCCAAGTCCAAATGGACCGAAGTGAGCCAGCTGCTGGACCGCGTGTGCCAGGTGGGCCGGAAGCTGGTCGACGCCCAGCCCCAGGAGCTCGTGATTGGCAACATTATTCGGCGGGTGCTCGGCCTCATTCGGGACGAGGCGGAGGAGGACCGGAGCGAGGCCCAGAACGACATGGAGGACTCGATCCCGGACCTGCGCGCGGCCGCGGCGCCGACGCCGCCGACGAAGATCACGACGGCGGCCTCCTCGACGCCGGCCAGCCCGTCCATGTCGCACAGCCCGTTCTCGGCCGTGCCGCGGCCGCTGCGGCAGTCGTCCTTTGCGCCCTCGGCGGGGCCGTACCAGAGCATGTTCAACCTCCTGTCGGCGGCCGACCTGCTGCTGCCGGGCCTCGGCGACATGAGCTCGATGGGCTCGGGCGCGTCGACGCCCGTGGGCCACGGCGTGGCGCACGGCGCGGGCGCGGGCGCGGCGGGGCGGCTCAGCGCGCTGCGCGACGAGATCATCGACGGCATCGAGGAGATCAAGGACGAGATCGGGCAGGCGGACGACCAGATTGCGGGCTTTGCCGAGGGCCAGATCCGGCCGGGCGACTACATCATGGTGTACGAGCCGTCGCGCACGGTGGAGAAGTTCCTGATCAAGGCCGCCGCGCGCCGGCGCTACACGCTGCTGCTGGTGACCAGCGGCGGCGACACGGCGCAGCGCTACGCGTCGCTGCTGAAGCGGCTGAGCGCCAGCAAGACGGCCGTCATCCGCGTGGCCGGCAGCGCGGTGGCGTCGTACATGGCGCGGACCACGCGCGTGGTGCTGGACGCGCGGGCCATTGCGGCCAACGGCGGCGTGCTGGTCAAGGGCGGCGGCGGGCGCATCGCGCGGGCGGCGCACACGCAGGGCCGGGCGGTCATCATCGTCGGGGGCGTGTACAAGGTGTCGCCCGAGCCATGGACGGACCCGGAGGCGCTGGTGGAATGGGGCGACCCGGGCCGGCTGGGGCACTACGCCGACGGCGCGATGCTGGACGGCGTGGACGTCGCGAGCGCCGTGACCGAGTACGTCAGCCCGGACCTGGTCGACATTTACGTGACGAACCTGTACGATGAGTCTGCTCCCGTCTCCTTCTCTGGCTGCCCTGCGCTGCCGATGCTAACGGAACGTGCTAGGGGGCCACACTCGAAGCACTATCTCGAGAGCGTCATTGCGGACCACTACAAGCACGAAGACCTGGAGCTGTACGGGCAGTGAGCCCGGCTTGAAGCAATGAAGCCATGAACAAGGCAAAATCAAAGGCGAATAGACTCATAGATCTCGAGGGTGCAGAAATCGGAGACGAAAAGCAGCTTCCATGGCGGATGAAGCTGTGTCGATCGCCGTTTGCGATGGAACCTCCGGAGGAACAATAGACAGAAGAGCCCTGATCAACGCAGAGAAGCTGCCCAAAATGCTAGTGCTTACTGTTCTGAGGGCCACGTCACGCCGCCGCAGTCGAAGATGACCCGACGGAGGCTCAGAGCTAATAATGCGGGCCCAATAGCCCTGCGAGCCTCCCCGCATTGGCTGAGCGCCGAATGTGGTTGCCTTGCCGGGCGAGGATTCGTACTTATAGAGTCGGCTCCACAGTTGTCTTCTCATATCTGCTGAACGGCATCCACGAAAAGTACTTTGCCTCCGAGGTATCTTGCAACGCGCGCACCTTGCGCAGCCTCCCGTGATTGTACTCATCGCTTCCTGCCATCTGGCTCTTTCGCTGTGCTGTGCTATTTGCTGCTCTTGTCCTTGGCCCCGACCGGTACTTTGAAATCCGACTTCAGCTTCCATCGCGCGTTCTCAGCTCTCGATACACTTCTATCTCGGTCACAGATTCTCTGTCGAGCCTGTCATCTTGTCTGATTACTCTTGACGTCTGATCTCCTCTACACTCGTTCGTCCCATCCATTCCCACTGCCATCATGGCGTCTCACCTGGACGACCTTCCTCCGCCTCCCTACTCCGAGACGGACATCTTCTCGCAGTCCGGCAGAAGCCATCCGTCCGAGTCCGCCACCGGTGTTCCTCCGTCGTCCAGCAGCCACCACAGCGCGTCTGCTGCCTCCACGACGACGGCGCCCGACGATGTCATCTACACGCCGCCGCCCTCGCCGCTCGCGCCGTCCTCGGCCGTCCCGTCTCGGCACCCCCAGCACCGCCTGCTTCCTCTCAGCGCCGAGGCTGCGACCGCCGCTGCCTCGGCGCTGGCCTACTTTGCCAGCCGGCGCCCCCCGCCGTCGCTGATCGTCGCCCTTCACGAGCCCTCGAGCCAGTGGCCGGTCATTCGCTACGAGCTTTCGCCGCGGCTCGCAGCCGCGCCGCGCGGCCTCGGCGACCTCCTCGACCACTACCCCTTTCCCGAAGACGTGCTCCGCGGCCGCGATGTCTGGCGCGCGGACTGGCACACCTTTCTGCACGCGGTCTTTGCCCGGCACATGACGCGGCAAGCCGACGCCGCGGTGGCGCGCAAGCTGCGAGCGGCTGCCGACACGGTGGGCGCCGGTGCGCTGGGCGAGCTGGACGCGCCCGTTGCCCAGCTGCAGTCGCTGCGCCTGGGGCCGCTGCCGCCGCCGCGGGTCGACATGGCCGGCGGCGGGAGGGCGGATGAGAAGAGAGGCGAGATCGCCGGGCCGCCGGGCGGCGTCGAGAATGCGCCGCAGCTCCTCCGCGCGCAGCGCCGGGCCGAGCTCGACGCCACGCTCCGTCAGTGGAACGAAGGCTTCTTTGGCCCTCGCGGCATCCTGGTCCAGCTCGACCGCCACGTCTACGACGCCCTGGCCGACGGCAACGAGGACGGCGCTGCTTCACAGCCGTCGCCGCCGTCGCCGCCATCGCCGCCAGCACAATCACAAAACAACGGGCCCGTCGCAGTGACCACCAGCGACCGCGCGTACAGTGGCCCTACGCCCTTCAACATGGGGCGTCTGCGCATGGACGAGAGCGGCGTGGCCTATGGCGACGTCTTTGCGGCCGACCGGAGTGGCCTGCGCATCGGCGGTCTGACGCTCGACCAACGCGGTATCAGCTACCGCAACCGCACGCTGCTTCGTTCTGGCCAAGAGCCGCTGGGCGCGTACCCGAACAACACGCCGGGCGGTGGTTTGGCAGTCGCGGCATCGTCACAAGCCGCCATTCCCGCGCCTGGAGACTTTGGACGGGGACGTGGCCTGGCTGGACCGCACCCGCACGGGGACCTCAAGCACCGCCCGCGGTCTCGATCCAACAGGTCCCGGTCATCGGCGTCGTCAGACAGCTCGTCGTCGTCGTCGGCGTCGTCCTCTTCGACGCAGTCCGTCGACTCGCTGCCTCCGTACGAATGCTTGGAGGACGCGCAGCTGGTCGTGGCACATGCGTACCTCAAGGACTGGCTCGATCACCCCGACCAGCCGGCGACAAACGAGAGCGTCCAGAATGCCAACAGAAGCATCGACCACGCGGCTCACAGTAGCAGTGCTGCCGCCAACGCCGCCGACACCCGTGCTCTCCGGACCGAGGTGAACGCCCTGACGAAGCAGTGGAAGGCGCTGAAGCGCAGCCAGAAGAGAGCCCGCCGCGAGCAGCGCCGACAGCGCCGCCAGCAGCGCCGCCAGGGCCGCCAGCAGCGCAAGCAGGAGCGCCGCCAGCGCCACCAGCTGCGCCGGCAGGAGCGCAAGCAGGGCCGCCAGCAGGAGAAGCAGCGCCAAAAGCAAGAGCGTCTCGAGGCCAGAGGCTCTGCCGCGCGCGGCGGTGCGCAGCCCGACCGCTTTGGTCCTCCGCCTCCGCACGCCCGTGACCCGCTTGGATACGGTGGCTACGGCCGTAGCCGCGGCTTCGGGCGCGGCTCTCCCGGTGCTGTGAGCACGGGGTTCCCGTTTGCCCCGGGCGTGCCGGGCGTGCCGGGCGTGCCGGGCGTGCCGGGCGTGCCGGGCGTGCCGGGGTTGGCCGGCTCGTTTACCGGCCGGCCTGCGCCCGGACTCAGCCATGTTCTCGCCTCGCGCCTTCGCGACAGGGGCGTTGACCTGGCCTCTGTTGCCCCCATCTTGGACGGCGTGTTCAGCCGGCGCGGCCGCGGCGGTTTCGGTCTGGGCCGCTCTGGCTACGGAGGCGGCCCCGGCGGACGTGGCTTTGGGCGCGCCCATGACCAAGGGTTTGGTTCGTCGGGCAGGCCTGCCTGGAGTCCGGCCGCGCCGGCGCCTGCACCTGCCGCGGGCACGGCGTCGTACGCAGCAGTCGAGGCGGCCGAGCAGGCGGTTGCGGAGAAGCAGGCCGAGCTGCTTGCGATGGAGGAGCGGCTGGCGGCCATGCTGCCGCGCGACGAGCAGCAGCCAGACGGCGGCAGCGCGTCCGGCCGCCCTTTCGGGGGGCCCCCGTCCGCCGAGAGCGAAAACGAAAAGGTCCGGATACAGAGGCAGGAGGTGGAGATTCTGGCGCACGAGATCGCGCAGCTGATGCAGCTGGCAGAGGATCTGCGCGTGGAGGCGGACGAGGCGTTTGCACGGGCGCTGGAGGCAGAGCGCTGAGTGGGCAGCGGAAGCGTCACGGGTCACGTAGAAGCGAGTGTGGCCATGCAAGCACGTCGTCCTGCGCAATGTACACTGTTTTGTATTCCAGCACCGTGTCTCTCACCATGCCATTTGTGTGTGTGTTGCGCCCGTCATGCCGCGGCCTTGGTCTCCACGCGCTCGACGAGCTCGCCGACGCCGAGGGCGCGGCCGACCTTGACCTTGATTTTGCGGTCGGCCTCCTGGGCCTGCGCGGCGCTGCCGGCCTCGCCGACGGGCTCGCCCTCATCCGGGTGCGTGTCGGCGTCGCCGTTGGCGGCCTTGTCCTTCTCGTCCTGCCGCTCGTCCTGCAGCTGCTGGCGCACGTCGCCCAGGTCCAGCCGCATGCTGAAGGCGTCCTCGCCGTCGGCGTAGTACTTCTTCTCCGTCTTCTCGTTGTGGAAGCCGAGCGTCTCGCAGTAGAGGTGGATGGCCGGCCGGTTCGACACGCGCACGTGCAGGCTGACGTAGTGCGCGCCAAACGTCTCGACCATGGCGAGTTCTGGGGGTCAGCCACACACGCAACGAGGATACACGCAACCCAGACAGGGAGCAGGGCGCTCACGAGCTTGCCGCATCAGCTTCTCGGCGATGCCCAGCCGGCGGTGCGTCCGCATCACGCTGAGGCTGGTGATGTGGCCGTGCTGCACGCCGTCCGCCGGCTCCTCCTCGATCTTGGCCAGCACGTAGCCGACAATCTTGGGATGGTCATACGGCGTCTTGGCCGGCCGGCTGACGTCGACGGCCACGTAGCTGAGCTGCGGCCAGGTCATCGCATGGTACATGTAGTACTTGAGGAAGTAGTTTTCCGGCAGGTTCTCGAGGTTCGCATGCTGGATCAGCGGCAGGTCCGACGGCTGCAGAAGTCGGATATCCATGCTGGCGTGGCGTGTCTCGGGGAGCGGAGGCGGAAGGCAGAAGGCCAGAGGCAGACGAGAGGTGTGGTGGTGGTGCTGCGAGTGGATGGCGAGAATGAGTCTCGAAATAAAAGCTTGAGTGCTGCCGGTTATGTGCGACACTCGATTGGAGTCTGGCGAGACCCACTTTCGACGGCGGGGTGTCTACTCGTACTCCGTACTGTATTAATTACGAGACACGCCTAAGATCCGTACTGTATTAATTCAAGTACACGCCTAAGAGCCTTACACACTGAGGCCGACACCTAAGAGCTGACACCTAAGACCGACACCTAAGACCGACACCCAAGACCGACACCCAAGACTGACACCTACGAGCACGCATCAACAACTTGCACGAACGCAACTGCATTTGGCCTTCTCAGACAGTAGCCTCGTGTATTGCCTCTGCCGGCCGCGGGCACACAGATCCGCCACATGCCTCAAAGTACAGAACACATTGTCGTCCGCATCCTTGACCATTTTTATGTTGTCCGCTGCCTGGCTTACCGTTCCAAAGTACCAATGAAATGTACCGCGCACCCCGAGATCACTCGGGCTTTTCCCGCACCGGCAGCTCCTTCACCTCGCCCGCGGCCTCCGTGGCTGCGGCAGCCGGCGCCGCAGACCCGCTGGCAGACGCGCTGGCAGGCTCGCTGGCAGGCTCGCTGGCCGCCGCCGTCTTGGCCGCCGCCTTCTTCGCCTTCTTCTTCTCCTTGTCGGCCAGCTTCTTGGCCTTGGCCGCCGCCTCGGCTTCGCGGGTCTCCGACGTGCCGCCAAACTTCTCCTTCCACTCGGCCACCTTCTTGTCGTCGATGCGCGAGAACAGGTACGCTGCCTTGCTGATCTTGTGGCCCGGCTGGATGGCGCTCGGGTCGAACTGGCTCGGGATCAGCGGCTCCGGCACATTGAGCTGCTCCGCAATTGACTTCGTCGTCGCGGGGATGAACGGCGACAGCACCGCTGCCAGCAGCAGACAGGTCGAGAGCGCGTAGCCGATCACGGTCTTGGTCCGCTCGGGCTCGCCTTCCAGGCTCGCATTGTCCAGACGATACTGGAGCAGCGTGTTGCCCTGGCTGGAGATGGCCGTTGCCTTTTCGAGGCCGGCCCGCAGGTGCACGGCGTCCATGTCGGCAATGTACTCGTCGAGGAGCTTCTGCACGTCGCCCACCCAGGCAGGGAAATCAAACGACGCGTGCGTAAGCGTGCTCGAGTACGCCGGCACGACGCCGTCAAACTTGGCATTGACAAACTTGACGATGCGGTTGACAAAGTTGCCAATGTTGGCCAGGAGGATCGAGTTGTTGGCCTGCGCAAACGCGCTCCACTCGAACTGCGTGTCGCTGGTTTCCGGCCGCGAGCTGAGCAAGTAATACCGGAACACCGACGTCGGGATGCCGGTCTCCTTTGCCTGGTCACCGAAGACGCCAATAGAGCGTGACTTGGAGAACTTGGTGTTCTCGTAGTTCAAGTACTCCCTATTCTCGTCAGCCTGTCTATTCTCATACGGGTGAGTGAAACAGACTCACGTCGTCGAGATGTGGTTGAGCAGGGTCCAGTTCTCGCCCGTGCCCATCTCGCAGCCCGGGAAGATGACAGCTGGAAAACACAGAGTTAATATGTTGCCCCGTCATCACGAATGGGTAAGAGTCTGCCATACTGTGGAAGGGCGTGTTGTCCTTGCCCATGAACTGGTACAGCTTGACGTCATCCGACTTCCACCAATCCTGCCAGTCGTCCGTATAGCAGGCAGTGATGGACGGGTAGCCAATGCAAGCCTACACATTAGTACTGCGTTCGTCGATACCAGACACTTGCTCCTCCATGGGATTGCTCACATCAAACCTAGAGACAGCATTCGTATTAGTCCACGTCGCGTAGCTGCCATCACAGATCACAGGGCATACGTACCAAACATAGATGACCTTTTGCTCGTATCCAGGGAGAGGAACCGGAACACCCCATTTCAGATCGCGCGTGATGGACCGTCCCTCCAGGCCCTTGTCGAGCCACGACTTGGTAATGGCGATGGAGTTGGGCGACCACTTGCCCTCCTTGCTGGCCTTTTCGAACCACGCCTCGATCTTGCCCTGGAGCCGGTCGAGCGCAAGGAAGACGTGCTTCGTCTCGCGGGGGATAGGCGACTGGTCGACCTTGCACACCTTGCAGCGCGGCTTGATCTGTGCTGGCGTGAGAACCAAGAACCAGAGGTCCAGAGTAGGCGTTGGCTGCGCCCAGGGGCAAACGTACCAGCTCAAAGGGGTCGAGCAGATTGCCGCACGCGTCGCACTGGTCACCGCGGGCATCGTCGTATCCGCAGCGCGGACATGTTCCCTCCACAAACCGGTCGGCTGGCGCACCTTGTTAGCAAAATACAAAGACCAAGCCCCATTCGCAGCCGCTTGGGTTCTGTTCCTGGGACCGCTGGGCTCACCAAGGAATGCGCCGTGGACATCGCAGTACGGCTGGGTGGTGACGCGCTCCTCGAGCCACTTGTTCTCCCAGAGCTTGAGGAACACGGCCTGGACAATCTCGGTGTGCTTGTCCGTGCTGGTCCGGCCAAAGTGGTCGAACTGGATGTCAAAGTCGTCGTAGATCTGCTTGTGCTTCTGCCAGAACTTGTCGCACAGCGCCCGGGGAGAGACACCCTCCTCCAGAGCCCTACATCGCGCCGCCCGTCAGTAGCTGCGCTCGACGAAGAGAAACAGCACGTGGATGGATGCCTACTTTGTTTCTGTGGCGGTTCCGTACTGCGACAGCGTTAGCAATGGAGCGCCGCGTCTTGCGTGGCAGCCGTGGTCTTACCTCGTCGGTACCGCAGATGTAGAGGGTCGGGTTGCCGCGCTGCTTGGAGTAGCGGGAGAAGCAGTCGGCCGACAGCGTGGAGCCGATAATGTTTCCCAGCTATATGGCAGTGGCATCGATCAGCGCGTACTCGTTGTGCGAGATCGGAGCGATCTGCGATCCAAGATCTTCAGGTACGGGTCATGGGCAGTCAGCCGTGAGAGAGACGCACATGCGGGACATTGTTCACGTAGGGCAGCTGCGGCAGGGACCTGTTAGCAAAGTGCAGAGACAGCTCCGTGAAGCCGAGGTTCAGAGCAGTTCTGGACTCAATCGCGGAACAGGAAGATTCATACAGCACTCGTGATGAGAATGTTGTTCTTGCCCTTGACGGGCCGGATCTTGTCTTCGGCCATGGCGCTCGGCGGCGTGGACGGGGACAGACGGGAGAGGCGCGGGCGTTGGCAGAAGCGCACAGTCTGGTCGAAAAAGCAAGAATTCGGCTGGGTGTATGCAGACAACTTGGCTCAGAGGAAAAGTGGAAGAGTCATCGCGAAGTAGAGCGGCGGACTTTGTGCATAGATTGGGAAGGAGGGGTTCACACGCCATAAAACGCGATTGGAAGCCCCGCTTTTATTCTCAAGACTACAGGCAGACGAATACTTGTTACGCAGGCGCCGAACTCTGTTTGCTCTGCCAAACCAGCGCGCAGCCCGACGACCCAACGATGGCGGACGACCCCTTTGACGACGTCCTCTACCTCGAGGACCGCTTCTACCGCGAGGGCTACCGGCAGGGCGCCGCCGACGGCGAGCGCAGCGGAAAGATCGAGGGCCGCACGCTCGGCCTCGAGAACGGCTTCCGCAAGTTTGTCGAGAGCGGCCGTCTCTACGGCCGCTCCGTCGTCTGGGCCAACCGGATCGCCAAGGCCGGGAGCACACCGGCGGCGGGCCCCGCGAGCGCCGCGGGCGCTGCAGACTCCCAGCTGGCACCGCTGCCGCCGAACGCGCGTCTGCAGAAGAATGTGCGGGCGCTGTACGCGCTGGTCGAGCCGGGGACGCTGTCGACGTCCAACACGGACGAGGCCGTCAACGACTTTGACGACCGCATCAAGCGGGCACACGGCAAGGCGCGGATCGTGGAGAAGATGGCGGGCGAGACGCCGGCCTCGTCGCAGCCCGCACAGCCGTAGCGTGGCCAGGCTTCACACGGCGACGGGCAGCAGCCATGCCGGCAGTCCCGGCGGCGCAACGCAACACACGAATATTATGGCTCATGGGCAGGCGTTATAGAGACGGGAAATCGGCATACAGGCGTCAAAGGAATCATCCATCACTCGGGAGACTGGGCGAGAATGAAGAGGCTCAACAAATTCACCGTGCTTGATGCTGTCCTACTCAGCGCCCTGTCCGCTCCGCATGGCCGCTGGCTCTTGTCCATGCTCGTATTCTCTCTTCTACCGTATATGTACATCTACCGCCGGGCTGTCTCTGGGACGCCGCCCGGCCACCTCGCATCGCCCGCATCGCCTCGCTCCTTGATTGTCTACTGGAACGACCGGCACGGGTAGCTAGTTCACGCATTAGCACAGTCCAGTCTGGGGGGGGGGGCGCAGCGACTCACTCCTCCGGGTACGATCCCTCGTCGGCCAGCTTGTAGTGGTGCACATCCCACGCGCCGGTGGCCAGGGACTGGCCGCTCGGCGTGGGCGGCAGGCCGTTGACGAGCAGGTCCTTGGCGGACTCGGCGGGCGGCTTGGCGGCCAGGTAGGCGCCGAGGCCCTTGGTGCGGCCCTCCTCGCTGGCGGCCACGAGGGCCTGGCTGCCGGCGGCGCCGATGAGCTCGACCTTGGGGGCGGCGGCGCTGCCGACGCTCAGGAGGGCGACGGCGTCGGCCTGGCTGACGACGCTGAGCCGCGGGTAGTTGCGGCGCGCATCGCGCTTCCAGTAGAGGTTGCCGGCGATGTCGCCCGCCGGCAGGGTGACGGGGTCGTCGTACTCCTTCGGGTCGCGGGCGCCGGGCGCGGGATTGCGGTAGTACGGGTTCAGCGGCACGCCGTTGCTGCGGTTGGGGTCGAGCGCCAGCAGCCGACGCGTGGCCTCCCAGATGCCCGTGGACTGCAGCGTTTGTTTCTGGACGGTCAGCGGCCGAAGTGTCCGAGACTCGCCGTGGTGGGCCCTACCTGGCCGATGCTCACGACATGGCTGGCGACCTTTGCGACAGCCTTGGAGGCCATGATGGAGCACTGTAGATGGGCAGTCGCGTCGTGCAAGGGCAGTGTCGGGGGTGCGGGCAGCGGTGGCCGATGCGATGAGCGTTGCCGTCGAGCATCGCAGGATGGGATTTCGCGGCATCACGGCCGGTCGGCGCTAGCCGAAGTGGGGCGCCAGCTGGCGGCGCGGCTGGCGGGCCGGCAGATGACTGCGCGAAATGTGCGCTGCCTGATTGGCGGGCGGGCGGCCAGACGAGCTCGCAAGCACAGCGCCCGATGGCGGCAGCAAGCGCCAGCAGCGCACCGGTGTCGCTGCGGACATTCGACCACGGCCGCCGCTTCTTCCCCTCTCCTCTGCCACTTCACACGCCTCATCGCCCGCCCGTATCGCCCGCCCGTACTTTCGCCGTGCCGACTGCCGATTGCTCGTACAACGTGATCACGAGTCCGTCCGATACAGAATGGCAGTGAGTTGCTCCTTCCGCTAGCGGATACCACCCCTTGGGCCCCCGGTCGCTTTGGCTGCCACCGCTCCTTCACTGCACGCGGAGCGCTATGAAGCCTTGTCCACGTTGATTGGCCCGAGCTCCTTAGATTGCCTCGTCGTCTCCCCCAGCCATCCCATTCCGCATCCCATCTTCTCTTCTCGTGTGTCCCGGCCCTCGTGCGCTTCCCATGCTCTCCCGATCCCCGAGGCCCTTCTTCACGCAAACTCGCTGCTGCGGTTGACTTTCCGTCCCCAGCCCCGGCCCAGCCTGCTCTCGTCCTGTCTCGCAAGCGCATCGATACTGTAGATATCGATCCTCTGCTCTGCTCCGCTTCTCCTTTTTGATATTCGCATTCCCCCTTTCCGTTTGCTTGTCGCGTCGCGCTACAGGCTCATCACGATGCCCATGGAGCTGCGCAAGCGCAAGGCGCCAGAGTCGGCACCCGTCCCGGCCGTGAAGAAGAAGACCACCGCGTCGGCCAAGGCGGCCAAGCCCGCAAAGGCGGAAAAGGCGGAAAAGGCGGCCAAGGCGGCCAAGGCGGACAAGGAAGAGCCTGTGCCTGCTGCTGCCCCCAAGGCCGCCGCGCCCAAGACGGCCGCGCCCAAGGCCGCTCCGGCGGCCAAAGCCGCCCCGAAGAAGGCCGCCCCTGCTAAGAAGACTGCAAAGGAATCCGCATCCAGCTTCCCGGCCGTTGGCTCCGTCATCGACCTCGACACCTTTGGTGGCCAGATCGAGACCAACGACGGCGAGACGACCTCCCTCAAGGCCCTGGTCGAGGCCAGCAAGTCGGGCGTCGTCCTGTTCACCTACCCCAAGGCGTCCACCCCAGGCTGTATGTTGCGGGCAGTTCTCCCCCCATGCCCACCCGTCCCGTGCTAACAACGCGCCAGGCACGAAGCAGGCTTGCCTCTTCCGCGATGAGTACGAGCCGCTGACCGCTGGCGGCCTGGCCATCTACGGCCTGTCTACGGACTCGCCCAAGGCCAACACCACCTTCAAGACCAACCAGAAGCTGCCGTACCCCCTGCTTTGCGACCCCGAGGCCACCCTCATCGAGGCCATCGGCCTCAAGAAGGAGCCCAAGGGCACCACGCGCGGCGTCTTCGTCGTCGACAAGGCCGGCAAGGTTCTCGTTGCCGAGGCCGGCAGCCCCGACGGCACTGTCGCCACCGTGCAGAAGCTGGTCGAGAGCCTGAAGGAGTAAGGTGTAAGGAGTAGGGAGTAAATCGGCCGCCGCGCAGCCGCCCCATGACCTGTCTCGTTTGTCTCCTTGCCCTGTAGGACCTACCTAGCCTGTCTCAAACAGTACGCAGAACACTGGGCCTCAATCGCGTTGCGTGATGTAATGCATGTCATGTATTTCGTCTTCAAGTAGAAAAGTAGAGCTGCTCAAAGGCCCCGTAGTCAATAATGGTATCATGCTGTCGGTACAACGAGGTCGCCCGGATGTCTGATATACTCCGTACAAAACAGGTAAAGGAGTCCCTGGACGCTGCATGTTCGTCGCCCGGACCCGGTTGTAAAAGCAAGAGGCCACCGCAGAATGCCAGCACAATCGCCTGCTCTCCCCCTACTGCTTCGTGACATCAGAAGGATCCATGTACCGGCCCTCCGGGTTGTCCCAACTCGCCATGATCGGTGTCGCCGGCTTGGACTTTGCCTGCTCCAGATGTCCGGGCTGCTGCGACGACAGTCTATTGGTGTCAGGGCCGTCTTCTTCCATGCTGTCTGTTCCTGCAAAGGCTGCATCGGCGCCAACCGGCCCGGCCAGGTCTGCAGACGCGATCCCGCCGGGCCTGCTTATGGCTAGCTGGACCATTTCTGTTCCGAGAGACCCTGTCTGCGCGTACTCGACCTCCTGGAAGCTGGTACCGCCAAGGTTGTTGTCCAGGCCACCACCCGCTCCTTCGTAAAAGGGAATGTGGCCAGAGCCAAATGTATCGTCGATCAGCGGTACATCGTCCATGCAGCGGTCAGACAGCTCGCCAACCGACGCCTTATTCGTGGCCATCGAGTCGATGCTGTTGGACCTCTGCTGGCGCTTTGGTGGCGACGTCGGCGTCTCGGTCGGCTGTCGCTTCTTCTCGCGGCGACTCTCCTCTTCCACTTCTTGCTTGAAGAATCGGTCGTCAAAACGGACAAACGTCCGCAGCGCGTCCGACAATGGCTCCGGCGCCTCTTCGAGGGCATCGTCGCTGGCATAGATCACCATTGCTTTGCGGGAATGCTCGAAAGCTGCTTCCCGTGCCTCGGCAACCGTTGTTTTCTGCACGCACAGTGAGAAGAGGCTCGTTGGGTAAGGGGGTTCGATGCGGACACTCGGGAGAACGAACCTCAACACTGACAGGCTCTAGGCAGGCTGCGTTGACTGAAATCCGCCACCACTGGTCTTCTCCGTCGAGGCACATATCGGACTGCTCTGCCGTTTCCCGTCGACACAGGTAATATGTGTCGCTGTAAGGGATCACGCCACGGAGCCTGTAGCGATGCGTGGGCTGCCAGCCATCCTCTGGCTCTGTGTACTTCCTGCGTATGCGAGCCAAAAGTCTCTCACAGGCCACCTTTTCCGCCCGAAGTCCTGGATTTTGTTGTTAGCTGCGGAGAACATCGTTGTGCCGCGTACGGCTCCTATCAGGCGTTCGACTGTAGAACTCACTCTGCAGCTTCTTGTTTATACCAGTCAGCTGCTTTCGGTGCACGGCAATCTCCGCTTGGATTGCTCGTGCTATAACGAGGTCTTGCGGCTCTGTAAGTTTTGCAGCGTCCACATCCGCCAAGTTGAAGTCGATCTCGTCCGGAGAACCGATGGACGCCTCGTACTGCTTCCAGTAGGCCGAAGCCTTGAGCTGCCACAACTTCTGCAGGCCCAGCCCGATTGCCTCCTCCGAGAGTGTGCCTTGGCTCAGCGTGACATTGTTCGTCTTATCGTGGAAGGTCACAATCTTGGTGCGCATCTCGTCGCTTTCCCGCAGCGCCAGATGGATGGACCGTAGTTTCAGCTGCGTTGCCAACGCAAGCTCCCGGTTTTCTGCCATGTATCGATCGGGATAGAAGAACTCGGGGATGTCCAAGGGGTCCGGAAAGCCTTCCATGTTCATGTTGAAAATCTGAACATGGCCAAGCCTGGTCGACACAGCCATTCTCAAGTCACTTTCAAATTCAGGAGTCGCTCCTGGGAGGTCCATCCAATAGAGTGCGTCCAGGACGTTGTAGACTGTTTTCAGCTCGCCGACGTATTCGGCTTTCTCAATCTTCGCGTCGAGCAGGGCATAGCTTTCTGACTCGGGCGGGCCGTTTATGTCGGTGACATTGAGCAGGCCAATCTCGGAGAAGACGCGTTCAGTGAGCTCCGGGGAAGCCGCCTCTTCGACGAGCGCGTTGAAGAACTGGCCCAGACTATCTCCCGATGCCGATACGCCAACAAGCCTAGCGTTGATAAAGGTGTCGGCCGTCCCAAAAGCTCGGCTGGTTCCGTCCAGAAAAGCCACGAGGCGGTGCAGCTCGTCGGTGACCTCGCGCGAGGGGATGGGCGTCTGCGCGGCGGAATCTGACACATTGGCATCCGCGTACGGCGGGACAGCGGGCGCGTCGTCGCCCACAGGCGTGATCGGGCTGCCTTTCCACCATTCCGGGTTCTGGCCATACGTCATAGCAGGCCGCCCGGAGCGCAGGAAGGCATTGCGGATACTGGGAATGGCGTGCAGAATGCTGAGGACGGCATTGAGGCACTGCAGGTCCTGCTGATCACTGCGGCTGCGGAGGAAGGCAGGCGTGCCAGGCGTGCGTTTTCTGGCCGACGGATCGAGCTCCTGGCTCTCCGGTGCTGCGCGCACCATGGCCCACTGGTTGGGGTCATAAGCCTCCCGGTTGGCAGGGCCGAAGAAGGGCAGGCTCATGTCGGTGCCGCCGCCCGCGGTGACGCCAGTCTCCTGCGGCGGCGGAAGATTCGACAGGGCGGCCGACTCGGCCAGAGCGCGGTGCAGCTCGCTGTCCTCTTGTGCCCGCGAGGCCGGTGCGCCTGTTCTACTCGTCAGCGGTGTGTCTCGCCGAAAAGAAGCGCGCACGTCGCCTTGCTGCCGACATACCAACAGGGGCAAGTTGCGACGCCCACTCGCCCATGCGTCCCAACGGCGACTGGGTCCGTGACGGGGGCCGCGAAGGCGCGCCCAGGCGGGTGCTGGGGGACATGCCGTGGATCACGGCCATCTCATCCGGCCCCTGGACGTTGAACGCGGGTACTTTGTCCCCAGCATCCTCTCTGTCCCCGCTGAAGAGCGTTTCGTTCCATCCTAGCGATGCGCGGAACTATGCAGAAGGATATTAGGTGTCGGTGGTCGACCGGAAGCGAACGCCATGGGAGCTCAAGAGTGATGCGAACCTTGTGCTCGTCGTCGTAGAAAGCAGCCACCACAGCCTCGATGCTGCCATTCTTTTCCTACCGGCAACACGACACATCGGTTAGCCAACGCTCGTCTGCCAAAACGCCGTCCCCGTAGCTTCTGCGCGGGCTCGCCCTCTTGCGGTGCATACCTTGAGTGCCGAGACCACAAGATCGCGGTCATCCACGAGATCGAGGCCGGTGAATTCACACACGCTCGCCACGGCAGAGTCGTAAATGCTGGCCATGGTTATGCGGGCGCGAAGCAGTATGCGCCAGTCGAAGAACAAGCAGCAAGTAGCCGCTTCGCTGCAAGCTGCACGCTGCAAGTTGCCAGCTGGCCAGAGCGTCCGCCGGGATACAGCAGGCCGGTCGTGGCGCTCACGGGGTTCGAGAATCGAGAATATAGCAAGTGCGCGAGGTCGACAGCGCCGTAACTCGGCGTGGGAAGCTCCTGGACTCGGTTTTTGGCCGCTGTCAGCTCCGACGCAGCTCCGTCTCTATGGCCGCCTACTGTCTAGTCCTGCAGTCACACCGTTGTCAGACCTACTCGGGCCACGCAGGCAGCAGTGGACTGCCTATTGGCCATGAGTAATAGAGGAAGTGGAGGGGAACGCCAGACGTACCAAGAAGCTCTTCGTTCTGCGGCTGCTAGAGTGTCGTAGGAGTGAAAGCCGCGCACAGCTACGTCCCAGATAGAGATGTTGGCAAAGAGAGGCTGCGTCCACGTCTGGCTACTCCTGGAGGCAGAACTCGTACTCTGTACGGACTGCGACGTGCGTGCAAGGAGGGGGGCTCTAAACTGGATCATGGGTTAGCTTGCGATGGCTTTTAGCTCATTCAGAGCCTTACGCTTGTGAAAGGTCAGGCGGCGTAACGTAATCACGGTGGGCTTGATGACTAATACACGACGCCCGACACATTGAATAGATCCGTGTTCAGACGAGATTTCGCACCGTAACAATGATGTATTGCCTGTTAAGCACGCAGAGGCGAAAACCCCAATATATCGAAAATCTTTCCTACCATAAAGCAAAGCCCGACCCAGAAACACCGTCGCCTCGCTATGCTGCCATATACCTAGACACCGGTAACATGGACGCCATGACCCAACACCACGTAACACAACTTGGCACGACCCAACACGGCCGTCACACATATACATCGCGCCAACAGACGAGAAAGAGGCAGAGCAGTGATGCTCCGGCGCGCCGACAGGACAGCCGTCTGCCGCGCGCACAGCTCATTTCCCGTCGTCGCTGTCGTCGTCGCGGTCCTTGCCGTCGTCTTCGATTTCGAAATCCTCGTCCTGCTCAAACTCGTCGCCCGTGTCGCTGTCAAGGTCCAGCTCCTCGTCGGACTCGGCCCAGAAAGCATCGTCGCTCTCCGTCTCCTTGGGCGGCGCTTCCTCAAACGTGGTCGGCATGACAAAGTCTGGCGGCACGTCGCTCTTGGAGCGCTCCACGGCCTGTCGCACGCGGGCGTTGTACTGCGCACGGTTGTCGCGATACAGGACGCTGGCGTCGACGTTGGCCGGCGACGAGATCTCGGGGTTATCGAGCAGCAGCAGCACGGACAGCAGGACGGACTCGACCCCCTGCAGGGGCGACCACCGCTCGCCGGCAGCCTCGCCAGACATGATGTCCTCGCCCGGTTGGTGCAGAATGGAGATGCACAGCTGGCCGTCGGCGTAGATGTTGGGGTGGAAGAGGGGCGGCGTGAAGCGGAACGTAGGCGGTTTGTAGGGGTACTCGTTTGTGAAGCGAAGCTCGGCCTTGAAGGGGAGTCAGTACAGGCAGGTCCGCTCTCGTCCTGTCTTCCGCTCGTGCCACGTCCACGAGGCCACGTACCTTGAAGTAACCCCCTTTATAGGCACTGTCAGGGTTGATGGGCATCAAGCCAATGTGCCACCGGAAGAGATCGTCGGCCTGCGGCGGAGTCAGCTGCCTCTGCTCCTCCTTCTCGTTCTGCGGCTTCTCCGGGGAACAGCCCAGCACATCCTACCTCGATATTGGCCCATTTCTCCTTCCGCAATATGTTGAGCTCCGACATCAGTCGTTGCTTGGCACCGGTCATCTTGTGTGAAGCCATCGGGAGATCGCCTGAGGCAGTTATCGTGCGTCCGTCGATAAGAAGTGGTGGGCAGGCGAAGGAGGGCAGCAGGCGTGCAAGCGGACTGTTGTCGTGGCAATAGAGCCCTGGGATGGACGCGCTTTGTAATTTGCGGTAGAAGTTGGGCGCAAGAAGCAAACCGGGAGATCGGGCGAGCAGTGAATGGTGATAAAAGGAGAGATCGCAGGTTTTAAGTGGCAGAATGGAAGGGCGAAAACGGACTGCGATTGCTGCTAATGGTGGTCGGTGTCGGCACGGACTTGTTACTAACGATTCCTGGTTCGGTACGAGTACGGAGAACTGTACGAGTAGTCGGTACGCACGCCAGTATTTTTACCGGGCAAAACGAAGATACGTCACTCGCTCTCCGTCGCGCTATCTGGGCTTAATACTCCGAAACCGCCCCTTTAGTGCTCAATGTCCGCTATTCGCTGCCCCGCGCTGCAAAAGCCGCCTACTATATTGTATTTTACGCTGAATATTCCCCGCGATCGTGAAGGCTGCGCGTTCGGACTGCTGCAGCTTTGACAACAGGAACAGCACAATGTCGAGAAGAACCGCGCTCGTCACAGGCGCCTCGGGTCTCCTTGGACGGCAGGTCGTCCGTGCCTTTGAGCAGAGCGGCTGGGCTGTCACCGGCACTGCCTTTTCGCGGGCCGACGGAAAGGCGCTGATCAAGGTCGACCTCGAAAATGCCGCCGAGGTAGAGGCGGCGCTGAACAACGTGCAGTACGCAACAACTCTGGGCATCCAGGCTTCTGTCTCGTGTTGGAATTGGGCTGACAGACGTGGCGATCAGGCCGGCCGTTGTAGTGCACTGTAGGTTTCGCGTGCTGTTTGTGTTTGTTGCGCTTGCCGTGTCGCGATTGTCGCTTGCCTGTGCCTGCCGTGCTGTTCCCTGCTAAGCCTCAGGCGCCGCCAACCGCTTCCCCGATAAGGTCGACAGCGACCCCGAGGGCACGCGCCGCCTCAACATTGACGCGTCGCGCACGCTCGCGGCGCTGTGTGCCGCCCGCGATGCGGTCCTGGTCTACATCTCCACCGACTACGTGTTCCCCGGCAAGCCGAACGAGGCGCCATACGAGGCGGACGCCGCGCCGGCGCCGCCCAACCTCTACGGACAGACGAAGCTCGACGGCGAGCGTGCCGTGCGCGCGGCCTACGATGCGGCGGCCCAGGCCAAGACGCTGAAGCACGGGCGTGCGGTCGTCCTGCGCGTGCCTGTGCTGTACGGCCAGGCCGAGACGCCGGCCGAGAGTGCCGTCAACGTCCTCATGGACGCCGTGCAGAAAGTGCAGACGCCCGGGGCCGTGGTGAAGATGGACCACTGGTCCATCCGCTACCCGACCAATACGGAGGATGTGGCGCGCGTCCTGCAAAGTGAGTGCTGGGTGAAACTGCAAGGGAGAACGAGAGAACGAGAGAACGAGCGAAACGAGAAAAACGAGCGAAAGCAGGCCAAACCGCTGACACACCCAGACATTGCTGCCAAGTATGTCGACGCGGACGTGGACACGGCGCTGCCAGCAACGCTGCAGTTCTCGAGCGAGGATCGCTGCACCAAGTACGAGATCTGCCAGCGATTTGCCGAGATCATGGGTCTCAACCTGGGCGGCATGGTGGCCGACACGGCCGGCGGCAACACCGGCGCGGTGCAACGTCCGTACGACTGCCATCTCAGCACCAAGGCGCTCCGAGACCTCGGCATCAGCGTGCAGACGCAGGACTTTGTGGCGTGGTGGCGCCGGGAGACCAGGGCGTTCCGGCACTAGGCCGACTTCCGGAGACATTCTGCAGACATCCTGGAGACATCCTGGAGACATTCTGGATAGACCTTCTCCGATGTCAGCTCGGCCTGGCTCCGGTGACGCAGGACGCGCCTTCAGGGCCGTTGGCTGCGCTGCTCCAGCCAGTAAACAAAACAACCCGACATTGTGGCGCGTCTTGCGTGTTCTGTCGTGCAGCGTGACGGCGGTGCTCGTGATACGGCTGTGCACAAAGTAGGCCGGTGTGATTGGCGGTGGACGTTCCGCAGTACGGAGTACGAGCACATGTACAAGTACCGGCTCGTACCAGACGCAAATTACAGGGCGCCCGCAGAATATGCATCCTTAGCTTGACTGTCCGCCGGGACGGCCGATCTTCTGATCTGTCGATCAGTCTGAAGGAAGAAAGGCCCGGCCCAGGATCGCATTTTTGCCACGGAGGAATCGTCTAGAATGGCGGCGAGTATTCGTGCTCCGCGCAAGTATTGCTTCGTGCAAGACGTACGGAGTACTCGTACTCCGTAGGCTTCTCCTTGCCCATGTCCACACGGCGCCACTGCTCTGCATCTCCGTCGTTGAGGCTGCAAATTAAGGAGAAAACAAGGGCAGAGGAACTCCTCCACTCGCGTACAGCACACTACGCCGAGCTACGGGGTTGTCGCCAGGCACGCTTCTCCATATTTGCTACGGTACATTGCTCTAGCCCAGCCGCACGCCAACATGAACATGTGCGCTTCCCAGGTCTTGGGCAATCCATTGCATGCTCCGTCGAGTCTCAAGTCAGACGAGGCGCATTTCCGCGATCTCGCCTTGCTCGCGCACCCACTGCCGCCCTGTGATTGGCCGGTCTGCGTGGAGAAAGCAAGGACGCGCTTCGTCTCATCTGCTTTCGGCAGGTATGCGATCAGCGCTCTGCACCTGCCGTGTCACGCCTTGCGCCTGCTCGGTCCGCTGGTCTTTTGCTCGTTCGGGCCGTCGCGATCCTGTTCTGCTCCTTCCCCTTCGCGTCCATCCGCAGCTTAGTCACGCCGCATATCTGTCGCCTGCCGCCTGCTCTTCGTCAACCGTCTTTTTGCTGTGCGCCGCGCTCTTTACCGCCTCAACGACCGCCGTCGCCAGTCCTGCCAACGGCCGCCAGCACACTCCCGGGAGCATGGACAGGCATTGCGCCAGAGCCGCTGCTTCGTCGTGAAACCGATACCGCACAGGACAGTGCCTCGTCGCACGAGAGCGCTGCTCGCCCAAGCAAAAGGAAAAGGGAAAAGAGAAAAGAAAAAGGGAAAAAGATACGACGGCCTCTGCATCGTCGCCTTTTCTCTCGTCCTGCTTCGCACCGAGCATCCCATCGCTCTGTGCTTTATGCGCTGCGCTCCCGCCTCGCCCTCACGCCCTGCCGCCGCACATCGCCCCGTCGCCATGCCCGCAGCCGCCGACTCACCGCTGCCGCAGCCTCAGCCGCAAAAGCTGTCGCGGTATCGCACGATCCGCGGCCGCAATGTTCCCGAGTCGCGGCGCTTCGTCGAGCCCATAAAGATCAACACCGCCGTGGCTGCCGCGCCGCGTGCCGAGCCGCCCGTCTCGTCGCTGCCGCCGCTCATCCCTCTGCCGCATGCTCGGAGCGCGGCGCATGGAGACGAACACGGCGTGGCCGCCGACGGCCGCCGGTTCTACGCCCCGGGCAGCAGCGACGTGCTGGACCCCGACGAGGTGGCGCGTCGAGCAGCGGCGGCCGAGAAGCTTCTGGCCGAGCAGAAGAGAAAGGATCTGGAGCGTCTCCAGGCGCAGCTCGCCAACCACCAGCCTGCGTCGCCCGTCATGAGTCCCATCCGCGAAAAGCTCTCCTTCTTTTCCCGGCGCCGGGGCCAGACTCTGCAGGAGACCGCAGCAGTGCCTCCCGCTTCGTCCGAAGTCGCGCCGGAAAAACCAGCGCGGGCCAATACAACGGCCGCTGTGAAGCCGCACTCGCCTCGCCCGCCTCAGCAGGCGGCGCTTCCGGCCGACCCCAGCCCCGAGCCTCGGGTCGACGCGCCGTCGTCGGCACCGGACAGTGGGACAAGCCGGGTAAGTCATCTCTCCAAGTCGCCGTGCTTTGTGGGCGCGCGTGTTTGCGAAAACTAACGCGTTGGCCGTCTTTAGCCTGTCTCTGTGCGTTGCCGGCAAATCTCTTCTCGGTTCGACAGCCAGCCCGAGACCACCGTGACCGAGGTTCTTCGGGCCTATTCGACTCGTCCACAGCACCCCTACGACGTGGACAGCAGTGCGCTGACCGAAAGCTATGTGCGTTTGGGCCTCGAGAGGCGTCTGAGGCGGTATGAACGCATCCGTGATATCATGAACTCCTGGGACAACGACGCGGACAATGCTCTGGTGGTATTCTTGCCTTCCGACGTTGTCTCTGCGCCCGGCCGGAAAGCCAGCAGAATCAGCAGGGTTCCCGTCGACTTCGATGCCACGATGCCAGGCAGAGGCGGCCATGGAGCCGACCTCGAGCTGGCTGCCGTGCCTCGCAGTCGGACGCCACCGGCCGGCTTCTCTTTCCTGCAAATGCACTACTCCCAGAAGCCGGGCCGCTGGAACAAGCGGTTCATCTCTCTCGCAAGCGAGTCGGGGCAGATCATCGCCTCCAAGAAGGCGGATGCGAGCCGCCTGTCCCATCTGCTTGCCAGTGAGAGTGGCATCGGAGCCAACGCCGGTGGCAGTGGCGACTTCCACAGCATCTGCCACTTGTCCGACTACGACATATACACGCCCACCGAAGCGCACGTGCGAAAGCAGCTCAAGCCCCCCAAGAAGTTCTGCTTCGCCGTGAAGAGCCAGCAGCGCACCACCATCTTTCTGAACACGGAAAACTATGTCCACTTCTTCTGCACGGACGACGCGATCCTGGCCCAGCAGTTCTACGACCTTGTTTTCGCCTGGCGCAGCTGGTATCTCGTCACGCGGAAGCTTGCCATCCCGTCACACACCCCCCCGACAGCCGCTGCCGCCGGCCAGCACGCGACGGGCAAGCCGGAACCGGGGCCCACGCACCGCGAACACCCCCCCATGTCGTCCGTGGCGAGGAAAGGCACGCTGCGCCGGTCGGCCAGCAAGCGGTCGGGGAGCCTGGCTGCGGCGGACAGGAAGCCCATGGCGGAGAGCGGCACCGGCTTTCCGGGCGAGCCGCGCACCCTGTCCATCACGGCAGGCGGCGAGCAGGATGCTTTTGACCCCCAGGGCCTGCTTGGCAGTGCCTACGACGAGCGGAAACGGCTCGAGGCGGCGAAGCAGGCGGACGCGAGCCCGCCCGCCCTCGTCACGTCGTTGGACCGGTCGTTTGCAGCAGGCTCGCTGCTGGGGAGCCAGAGTCCGGTGCATACGACGCCCGCCGTCTCCGCGCAGCATGACGGCCGAAGCCACGCCGCCGGCCAGGCGGACGCGCGCGCGCCCATGGTGCCCGAATACGAGGAGCGCGCGCGCTATCGCAGCCGGTCCGCGCACGAGCCGGCGGTCGCGGCACGGTCGTCGTCGTCGTCGGGCTTCTCTGCGTCGCGCGGGCGCCACCAGCACGCTGACAGTGAGAGGCCGATCAGCCGCCACCGGTCCCTGTACCGCTCGACATCCCGTGCGCGCGGCCATCCGGCACAGCTGGCGCAGCCACTGCCCGAGGTGCCGCAACTGCCGGCGCCTCTGATCGACCTGACGCCCAAGTTCCAGGAAGCACCGCAGTGGAATATGGAGCGGCGTGGCCACGGCGTGCGAGCACCGCCCGGCACGGCGCACCTCGTTGACCTGGCCACCGGGCGGGACGCAGCGAACGCGGCACTGCCCTCGGCCAACAATGTGCTGCGGCGCGAGACCAGCACGGGCGTTGTGCGCCACGGGCGATGATCTCGCTCCGAGCTGAATAGCCCGCGCGAGCAGGGGTATTGGGCATCATGACTGTTACGGATTCGTTCAGGTTACTGCATAGGGTCGGAAAACAAAGATGGGTAGAGGATATTATGTTGCACCGGATCGAGGGTATTCTATCTAGTCGGGGATCAGCGAAATGAAAAGCACATCTGCTGTTGTCATCGGTTGCGTGCACGCGGGCTATCTCGGCTCAGTAGAATGGGGATGGGACGATTCATTCGGGTGTGCCCTTTCCCAGGCGCGCCTGTTTCAATGGTTCGCTGGATCGCCGTGGTGGGCGGGCCTACTTGCTGCGCTTGTAGATCTTGGAGAGGAAGGCCTCGAACACGTTCTTCTTGAGGCCCGTGGTCTCGTCGATGCTGGCAATCATGGCGCGGATGGCGCCCACGCGCTCCTCCTCGTAGTCCTTGTAGATCTGCTCGAGGTTGAGCTCGTCGTACAGCTTCTTGACGGCGGCCTCGTGCGTCTTGTCCTTGCGGCCGTAGTTGGCCTCGAGGACGGCGCGCTGCGCGGGGGTGGCGCGCTGGAGGGCCTGGTTGACGAGCCACGAGCACTTGTTGTCCATGATGTCGGTGCCGATCTTGCCAATGTGCTCGGGCAGGCCAAAGTTGTCGAGGTAGTCGTCCTGGACCTGGAAGTACTCGCCCATGGGAATGAGAATGTCCTCGGCGGTCTTGAGGTTGGCGGGCGTGCCCAGCTCGAGCATGTGCAGGGCCAGGGCGACGGGCAGGTAGAAGGAGTAGTAGGCGGTCTTGTAGATGACGATGAACTGGTACTTTTCGAGGCTGAAGTTGTCGAGGTCCACGCGGTCCTCGGGCGCCGTCAGGAGGTCGCACAGCTGGCCGATCTCGGTCTGGAAGGTGACCTCGTGGAAGAGCTCGATGAGGTCGACGTAGGCCGGGTGCGGGCGGAAGTACTCGCGCAGCAGCGTGTAGATGGCCGACTCGAGCATGAAGGCGTCGTTGATGGCGATCATGCCGACGCCCTCCTGGCGGTACCAGCACGGCTTGCCGCGGCGCGTGATGCTGCTGTCCATGATGTCGTCCGACACGAGGAAGAAGGCCTGGAGCAGCTCCGTCAGCCAGCCGAGGGTGGCGGCCTGGAAGTACTCCTTCTCCGTCAGGGCGCGGCCCAGCAGGATCGAGACCGAGTCGGGGACGGACATGCCGCGGTTGCACTTGCCGCCGAGCGGGTTGACCTCGAGGTTCTAGGGCCTGGTCAGCGTGCCCGCATCGCTTTGCGTAGATGCGTAGAGACCAGCTGGCGCGCTGGCGAAATCTCTGCGAAATCTCTGCGAAATCTCACCGTTTTATACCATTGCAGGTACGCCTCGGGCAGCTTGTACTTCTTTGCGTGGGCCAGCAGGGTCTCCTCCAGCTTCGGGAACACGGCCTCGAACTCCTTGAGCGTCGTAGTCTGGGCCATGGCGACGGCGGTGGGCTGGCAGCAAATCGGCTGGTGGCGATGAGGTGGGAGAGGCGAGTGGGCGGCCGCTTTTGGGCGGCAGCTCGATCGACACACGGAAAGGGGGGCAGCCGTTGCGGAGAGGGACGGAGGCGGTGAGACCCTTTGGGCAGGAACAAACGGCGGCAGGCGGCAGAAACTGGACTTGCCCGTTTCGGTAAAAACACTGCGGCACTGCCATGATGACGCGCTGGGCGATCGCGTTGCCCTTTGCCCTTTCACGATCGCAACCCGCCCGAGCGACGATACCCGCTGCGGCAGCCACCGCCAGAGACCCCGTCTCGCCTCGCCACCCATGGTCCTCAGCAAGCAGGAGACGCTGCAGCTGCAGTCGGCCCTGCAGGATGCCGTCGTCAAGTGCTCGGAGCGCTGTCTGTACCAGTCAGCCAAGTGGTGCGTTGCTTGCTCTGTTTTGTTCTCTTGTTTTTGTTGTCTTGTTTGCTTGTTGGTTGTTTGCTTTCGGTGTCGCTGTCTCTGTCCGTGTTGCTGACTGCCGCCAAGGGCTGCAGAACTCCTCACCTCCATCCCCGCATCCGCAACGGGAGCCGGCGACAGGAGCTCCGGCCACACGGCACCCCCCGTTCCGCTGCTCATCACCCAGAATGTCGATCCCGCCGAAGCTCGCCTGGAGGCGGCCGAGGTCAACCAGTACCTGCTCGCCAAGACCTTCTTCGACTGCCGCGAGTATGACCGGTGTGCGGCCGTGTTTCTGCCCGACTCGCTCCTGTCCGGCGTGCTCGCGGCCTTCCAGCAGGACCGCGCAGACCTGCTGCCCGACGACCCGTTTCCGTCCTCGGCGGTGGCAGACAAGAAGTCCCGGCCGGACAGCTGGCCTCACAGCTTCCTCGGCAGCAGGCAGAGCCAGCAGCGGAGACGCCGTGGCCACAACAGCCACCCATCGGCCGGATCCCAGGATGCCTCCCAACCGGCCGCCGATGAGGAGACAAGGGACAAGACGGCCACCTCTCTCGACGCGGAGCCGGTGCGGGCCTTGCCAGAGCTGAGCCAGAAAAGCCTCTTTCTGGCGCTGTATGCGAAGCTGATCTCGGGCGAGAAGAAGAAGGACGAGGATGCGGAGATGGTCATGGGACCCCACGACACGGGCAATGTGGTCAACCGACAGCTGCAGGTGATTAGCGCTTACCTGCAGGCGTGGTTCGAGCAGAACACGGACGAAGATGAAGAACGGGTGGTGAGCCAGGGCTGGCTGGAATATCTGTATGTTTTCCCGCTCGACGTACTACGGTTCGAATCGCTAATCTCGTTTCGTAGTTATGGTATGGTTCTGGCCAAAGAAAAGAACGACAAGGAGGCCATGGAGTGGTTCATCCGCAGCGTGCATAGGTTTCCCATGAACTGGGGGTGCTGGCAAGAAATGACGATGCTCATTTCCAGAGTGGACGAGGTACGTTGATCAAAGCTCCACGACAACGGTTGGTAGATGGAGAACTAATGCCCAGACAGCTCAACAAAATAGCGCCACACCTGCCGCAGAATATTGTGTCCTTCATATTCCATCTGCATACCTCGCTCGAACTCTATCAGCAGGGCCACAACCTGGCGACGTCGCTCGAGCAGCTTCTGTCCATCTTTCCCAACTCGTCCTTCTTGCTCACCTGCAATGCGCTCCTGGCATATCACAGCAAGGACCTGATGGCGGCGGAACAGCGGTTCAGCATGCTTCTCGCACAGCATCCGCTGCGGCTCGACTCTCTCGACCACTACTCCAACATACTCTACGTCCTCAATCTGAGGCCCAAGCTCGCCTTCCTCGCCCATCTCTGCTCCAGCCTGGACAAATTCCGCGCGGAAACCTGCGTGGTGGTGGGCAACTACTACTCGCTCATGTCGTCCCACGAGAAGGCCGTCCAGTATTTCCGGAGAGCGCTGGCTCTCGACCGGGCCTGTCTCTCGGCCTGGACGCTGATGGGCCACGAGTTTGTGGAGCTGAAGAACACACATGCCGCCATAGAGTCGTACCGGCGCGCGGTGGACGTCAACCGTCGGGACTATCGTGCCTGGTACGGTCTTGGCCAGACATACGAGGTGCTGGAGCTGCACACGTACTCGCTGTGGTACTACAAGAAGGCGGCCGGGCTGCGGCCGTGGGACAGCAAGATGTGGATGGCGGTGGGGTCGTGTCTCCAGAAGATGGGACGCGAGCGCGACGGCATCAAGGCGCTGAAGCGGGCGCTGCTCGCCGATGCCAGCTACGACTCGATGGGCGGCAGCTTTGGCGGCAGCGGGCGGACGTCGAGCCATCTCGACCCCGACGTGCTGCTGCAAATTGCGACCATGCACGACCAGCTCGGCGACCGGGCGGAAGCCAAGGCCTACATGGAGCTCTGCATGGCGCAGGAGGACGGCGATCGGGAGGCGAGCCTGGGCGACTCGGTCGCCGTGCACCGGGAGTCGGCGGGGACGGCCGTGGAGGAGGAGGACCGGGGGAGCGGTGCAGCGAGCAACGAGGGCATCGGCGTCACGCAGGCGACGAGCAAGGCACGGCTGTGGCTGGCACGGAACGCACTGAACGAGGGCGAGTTTGCCATCGCGCGGCGTCTGGCACAGGAGCTGTGCCAGGAGGGCGTGGAGGTGGAAGAGGCCAAGGCGCTGGCGCGAGACGCGCAGGCAGAGCTGGAGAGCCAATGATCTGTGGCGCAGAGGTTCCGATGTCGCCATGTCGAGGGTATTACGATTTGACGCTGGGAAATACACTCGTGTTTTGGGCGCGACAGTGCCGCCTTGAGCATTTAGGCTCACCAACGATGACAAAGCCAGAACGCCGGGTGTCATGAATGATAACGGCAGTGTATTCTGCTCTTTATTTTGTCCTCTACCTACAACATGATTCATTGCTCGGCGCAAGGCTACCCGAGCGTCCGAGCCAAGTTCACCCGTCCGTTTTCCTCCTCCGTAGCAGATTAATCCAGTCATCAGCGGCCACGACGTGAACAGGCAAATAGGCAATAATAAGGCAAGATGCAGCATCGAATTGAATAGAAGATGATTTCGCATGGGGAAGTAGAATAAAAATAAAATAAGCCATTGGGCCTTGGTCCGTCAGCGTGCATTTGCCGAAGAAAAAAGTGAAAAAAGCACCCCCAAAGAACGCCGTCCGATCGTGCGCGAGACCTCCTACAGCTGGAGGACCATGGGGCCGGCCAGGATGATGTCGTCAGTGATGACGCCGGTGGGAGGCGCGGCGGACACGAGGTTGACGTAGACGACGCCGGCGAGCTCGCCCTCGCCGGGGACGGTGCAGCCGGTGCCGGCGACAAAGGCCGAGAAGAGGGTGCCGCCGAGGACGTTGCCGTTGGTGAAGGCGCAAAAGGTGGCGCCGGCGGCGGCGGAGGACTCGAGGTTGATGGTCTGGCCGATGGCGGCGGCGGCCGGGGCGCCGGCGGCCATGGTGAGGGTGGGAAAGGCGGTCAGGATCAGGTTGGAGCCGGTCGGACAGGAGGTGATGAAGGGGGCGGCCAGCGAGAAGACCTGCTTGGGCGAGAGGGCGGTGTCAAAGGCGCCGGGCGAGGCGGCGACGGCGGAGGCGGCGCGGATCACCGTCTGGTGGCGGGCCTCGACGGTCAGGATGGAGGCGGCGGTGCTGAGGATGGACGTGCTCGAGAGCAGGGGCGCGCCGCCGAGATAGGCCGAGACGCCGACGTTCTCGAGCACGGCGGCCGTGGCGACCATGGCCTTGGCGTCCGTGAAGCCAAAGTTGTACGTGCACGGCTGCACGGGCGCGACGCCGGCCTTGGCGATGGCCGTCTGCAGCAGCGCCGCGTGCGTGGCCTCGCTCTTGCCGACGCCGACGAGGTCGGTGACCTGCTGCTGGGTCAGGCCGAGGGCCAGAAAGTCCGCCGCCGGGAACTTGGCAAAGCCCTGCTGGTAAAAGGTCGTCTCGAGCCACTCGAGCGTGAGCGCGCTGGCCGGTCAGCATGGGCGTTTGGTTGGGGGAGGTTGAGGGGGGGCACTCACAACTGCAGAATGTCCACGTCGGTCAGACCGAGGGCGGCCTCGGCGGCGTTCTGGCGCTTGCCGTACTCGTAGAGCTTCATCTGCTCGCGGGTGAACTTGGGCTGGGCGGGCATGGCCGAGACGGCGGCCGCGAAGCCGGCCACGGCGGCGACCATCTTGCAGAGGGACGGCATCTCGAGGTCGTTTGGGTGATGGACGGCGGGTGTTGTTTGGTTGGCGTGATAGAAGAGCAAAGAGAACGCAAAGCCGCCACCTGGGTGCTTGGGTATTAAAAAGTAGCAAAATAGAGAGAAATAAAGAGCGAATTGTCGGACAAGGACAGAAAGCGAACCCCCGTAAAGCAGACCAGTGCTTTGGATAGTGAAAGACGGACGAAGAAGAGAAACCGGTGGGATGAGAAGAAGGAGAAGGAAAAAAGAGAGGGACGGTACGTAGTAAAATAGAAAGAGATAGAAAGAAACAAGCACGGAGAGGTTGCACCCAGAATTAAGCTATGCCGGATGGACGACCGCGTTCCCGAGCGTCACCCTGGCCAAGGCGATATACGAGCACACACGAGCCGAAGGGGACGGAGGCGCCACGCAGAGCACCACCGCACACGGCTGCTCCGCGATCCGCCGTTCCGAGGGGGCGCAGATAGATCGGCTGCAACAAGACACGGACCAGCGCAAGCGAAACGGCAAGCGCAGAGCTAAGATTCAGGTGCGAGGGCGCTCTGTTTCTCCAGCACAAGCGCCGCTCCGTTTTTCCATCTGACCAGCATGGAAGCCGGGTATGCAGATGCCGTGGATGGAGCCTGGCCGTTGCCGGGGGCAGCAGAACGGGGCACGAGGGGAGGACGAGTACGAGATGAGTACGAGTACGAGTACTCCGTACTTGGGCGGAGCTGACTCGTACTGTGTGGCTGCGCTGTCAGTGCTTCACGGTCAAGACTCCTATCCGTCGTGGGGCCAGAAGGGGACGCCAACTTGGGATGGCATCACGAAGATCGCCTTGGCAGCGTGTCTGCTGGCACGCCTCCGCGGCTTGTCCGGACGCTGCATGTACCCGTACGCGCCCCCGTACGCGCCCCGTGTCTGAACAGTACGAGTATTACTCGTAAAGTACTCCGTACGCACGTCGGGACCGTATCGCGTGCCGGGGCTCTTTAGGTTTAGACTCTAGGTTAATAGGCGGAGCCGCGAGGCTCCCACATCCGGCCAATCGCAGGCCGGCATAGGAGCCGCACAGTTCTGAGCACGGGCCACAAAACCAGGGGTCTGGGCCGTCTCAGGACGGTTTCGCCACGAGCGGGCCGCCGCGATCCGGCGCTGCCAGACGTCGCCAGCACTACGTAGCGACGAAAACACGCCCGCGTCGCACATCTCTTCTGCGACGCGGAGGCGCATAGAGTGCAGGAGGGCAGAGGCGGAGGAGACATTGGGAGGCAGCCAGGAGCAACTAAAACAGCTAGCAGGAGGCAATAAGAGCACTGAGACTGAGCAATAAGAGACTGAGAGACTGAGAACAAAAGAGCGACAAGAGACTGAGAGACTGAGAACACAGGCAGTCAACGGCCAGAGGCAACACCAACACGGTCACGATGGCGAGCGGTAGTGCAGCACGGCGACACGAACGGTCGGCAGCATAACGCAAGCCGCTCCGACTGCCCAGCACCGTGGCCACAGGGGCAGAGCAGAGGCCGACGCGACGCGGACCGAGCATCGCAGACTCGCCGTCGCCGGCCCGGCCGCGCCCCTGCGGTCATTCTGTTCCAATCGTCACGGGAAATACGACTCCGTACCTGTACTCCGTAGTGCTCCGTGCGCCGTACTCCGTACTGGCAAACGCCAGCCCCTGTCTGTCCGATCACTGCTTGCAATCAGCCGGCGCCTCATGTTGGGCAGGGGTCGTCGGCTGCCATCTCGCATACGACGTAACCCGTAGGAGCGACGAGTACTCCGTACGCCGTCACACGCCGTACTCCCTACTTTGCCAGGAGTACTCCCTACAAAGTACGGAGTCACTTTGTACGGAGTACGAAGCTTGCAGATGCGCACTCCCGGCGCCCGATCCCGGAAAAGCGTCGGCATACGCACCTGTAACCCACGTGTCCGAAAGTGAAGTTGTACTCCGTAATACGGCATTGCCATCATGAGGTCACGTGACTCAATGCCGGCGCACCGGTGTTCCGTTCTCACTCTTCCGAGAATAAACCACGCCCATCTGTTTCTTTCCTTTCACCGTAGTCGACAAGCTTTCTTCCGGGGCAGGGACTACACCCCAGAGTATATGCACACCCGCGCAGCCACCAAGAACGACGCCGCGCCAAAGCATGATCCAACAACGCCTCTCGCGGCTGCTGCCACCTGTAAAAACACCCAAGGAGATGAACCCATTTTTGCCTCATTCTATACAGCTGGAATGGTATGATGCAATCAATAGGATACAGATCAAAGTAAAACTTTGTACAAAATGACCTGTTCACACGGTCTAGCCTCTAGAACGAGGGGCAAATGCTGCTTCCACTCGGTGAGCACTCGGTCTTGCCGCCACCGGTGATCTGAACACCACTCCATGTGAAATCGGTGCAGCTATCGGTCGAGCCGCAGAGCAGGTAGTATTCGTACGCACTCGAATCCGCGACGGATCCGACAATGTTGTGGAATGTGATATCCGAGACCGTGACGCCGTCGGTCGGCGTGCCCGTCGGGCCACCGTTGAGATAGTCCTGCTGGACATCGATGGCATATCTGGGGGTGGTTAGCAGGGTCTTCGCAGCAGACAGTAAAGAGGGCCAGCCTACTTGGTGATGTTGCTCATGAGGATGTTGTTGTACGTGATGCCGGACACGGTCGAGCCGGTGGCGCCGGCAATGGTCTTGATGCGGCAGCCATTGGAGCTGTCGATGACCGAGGAGTCCTGGAAGGTGACGTTGGAGACGGTCCTGTCGCTCTTGATGCTGCCGATGGACAGGCCGTGGCCGCCGCGGCAGTACAGGTTCTCAAACAGCATGTCGGCGCCCGAGTTGACGGCGACGCAGTCGTCCTGGTTGTAGACGGTGGCACGCTGGACGTGGAGGCCGGTGGTGTTGGCGACGTTGAAGGCGTCGGTGTTGTGGCCGAGCGTCTTGCTGCCGGTGAGCGCGTCGCCGTCGCGGTTGTCGAGGATCAGGTTCTCGAGGGTGACGTCGGCGCTGCCGTTGACCTGGAACAGGTGCGTCGGCCAGTTCCGGATGGTGATGTCGCCGAAGCTGCTGCTCTCCATCTCGAAGAGCTTGATCAGGTGGTTCGGCTTGGGCTTGCCGCCGTTGGAGCCCTGGCCGTCCCAGTACTGGGCGCCGAGGCCGTCGATGACGGCGCCGGCGAGGCCGGCCACCTTGGCCTGCTTGCCGGAGAGCACAATGGGCGTGAAGTCCGCCTCGGGCGTGTACTCCACCGTCATGGTGCCGGCGAAGAGCAGCGCGCCGCCGGTCGGCACGGCCACCGACAGCACGCTGGACGGCGGGATCGTGAGGTCCGACAGCAGCACGTTGGAGCAGGCCGCCACCGACGCCTGGACGTCGGCAAAGGCCGTCACCGTGCAGGTGGCGCCACCGACGCCGGACCCGCCGGCCAGAGACGTGATTTCCGTGCCGCCGGTAGCGGCCACGGCCCTGCCCGCTTTGGTCGGCGGGATATTGACGGCCTGGGTGGGGGGGATGTTCACGTTGTCTGTCGCGGCCGCGGCCCTGCCCACTTTGTTCGGCGGGATATTGACAAAGGCGCTTTGGGGGGTATTCACGTTGTCTGTAGCGGCCGCGGCCCTGCCCACTTTGGTCGGCGGGAACTCGCCAGCTTGGGTTGGGGGGGCATCCCCCATATCTGTAGCGGCCCTGGCCTTGTTAATCGGCGTGTCTATGCCACTTGCGTAGTCGAGTTGCGTGGTCGCGGTCGTGTACTGCTGTGGGGCCGCCAGGACGGCCGGCAGCAATGCTGCGACGACGGGGAGGATGGATGCACGCATTGAGACGCCGGTGAGGACTGCTGGGCCAGCGGAGACGAGAGTGAGGGCGATGAGAAGGACAGAAGGCAAGGACCGGCGAGGCGGCTGCACTCTGCTTTATAGAACGACAGAGCTGCTGCCCAGCTCGTTTACGAGTATTCGTACGAGAACCGTACGGCGGACGCCCATCGTCCGTTCGATCCTCTTCGCGACAAGCCGTGGCCCACCATCGTGCTCTTGGCTCCTGCGCCGCCTGTTCGTAAGAGGCATCTGCTCGGAGGAATGACAATGCGACGAAAGCACTAGGACGCAATGGGTAAGCAGCTTGCAAGGCAGTGCGCTCGGCAAGCCTGCGATACGAGCTTCCACGCATCGTCGTGTTCCTACGCGCGTTTCTGAAACGGACCGTTGCCAAAGCCTCGCTAAGAAGCACGTTTTTGCCGGTTGGTGGCCGTGTACTAGCATGTTTGGGACGGATATAGTGGCTCCCGTTTTGCCGATCTGCCGATCTTTCGGCCTGTCTTCAGTCTGCACTTCAGTTTGCCTGCAGGCTCCAGCCGATGCGACGCTTTCCCAAGCGAATCAACAAACCATTGTCTGTCGCTGTGACCGCTGGAACCAAGTAGTCCGTAGACAAGGGTACGAACGACTGGCCTGGAGTTTTCGGAAGTGTCGGATACGTGCAAGTGGCCTATAGAGGCAACATATCCAAACTAGAAGACGAATGGTTGATGTAAGAAGTCTGAAGATCGATCTTTTAGCTGTTTACCAAGAGGGCAGACGGCTCGTATTATAGAAGCTACATCCAAGTAGAGCATGGTCTTCCATGTCTATTCGGTCCGTATTTGTATTCGATTCATACAAAGTCCAAAGACACCCGGTGTGCCCGGCGTCCAAGATGGGACACACCGCTTGCGTATGGCTTGTGGTTGTTGCTGGGATGCTGAACATGGTTGGTTCCCAATTCTCTTCGATAACCTTCCATCTCCTTGCTGTAGCCACCTTGTCTAGCTTGGTCGAGCTCGTACGAGGTCCATTACCATCACCATGATCAAGTGGATAAGGCGCCCTTGCTCATGGATGCTTTACAAGGGTGCAGCCCGGGTATGTCATCGTTGTGTAGGAGCATTTGCAGACCTGCGCGTACTCGTACTACGAGCAGCATCTTCCAATGTGGCTATAACGTCAGAGTTGACGTCATCCAGGCACATTGGGAAACTTTCGGACTTCAACATTTCGGACCTCAACATGGCCATAAGACAGCGTCCGCAGCACTGCAAGTGAAGTCTTTGCCTGTCTTGTGCATGATCGCGAGACGGCGTTTGTCCACCCGTGCTCAGGTCTGCACGTGCTCGCGGGCATTTCCTGACACAGCAGGCATCTCCAGATTGGACCGTTAGATGCTCGCCCGTTTGTGACTTGTTCTAGCGGTGTGTCTGCCTTTCCAGCACTGTATCTTCAGTCGCATTTCTCGAGGGGACCCATAAAACAAAGCTCCCGAGCTTAAAGCTCCCGAGCTTTGTTTTATCAGTGCGGGGAAGAGAGGAAAAACGGGCCACGACCAACTCCATTGACGTGGGTCCTGCAGCCTTTCTGCCCTTCCCCCAATTTATGTCCCCTCGGCTAGACTGAGGTAATCCCTTGTTAAAGCCACTGAGGATCACGTGGGCTTCACAGCGGAACGGGCGAGCGGATTCGCGGCATAGACATATTACATCATAAGTACAACCCCTCCGTTGATACGGTTGTCTACCGTCGAGTATATTCCGACACTGGCACGATATCATTGAACATGGCTGCCGCGAAAATGAAAGCCGTCAACTATGTTGGCCCCAATGAAGTCCGCGTGGAGGAGGTGGACTTGCCCAAGCTGGAGCACCCTGATGATGTTATCGTGAAGATCACGACGGTGCGTCTGCAGCTTCCCCCACGGGGTCGGACTACGGAGATGTACTGACGTATATCCACTGCTTTGTAGGCCGCCATCTGTGGCTCTGACCTTCAGTACGAGACATCTTCGTCGGTGCGAGACGGCATGCTTGCTTGCTAACACTTCCTTCTCAGCATGTATGAGGGGCGCACAGCTGCTGAGCCTGGCATTACTTTCGGTAAGGCGTCTGTCGTTGTTTGTGTATGCAGACGACTGACCGCGTGAACAAGGTCACGAGAACATGGGCATTGTTCATGAAGTCGGGGAGGGCGTCTCTCTGCTCAAGAAGGGCGACCGTGTTGTGCTTCCGTTCAACGTTGCTGACGGCCGATGCCGGAACTGCGAGGAGGGGAAGACGGCTTTCTGCACCGGAGTGAACCCCGGGTTCGCTGGCGGTGCTTACGGTAGGCTCTGATGCATTCGGTAGAGGCTGCTGTGAGAGAAAGGAGAGAGAGAGAGAGAGAGAGAGAGAGAGATAGAGAGGACACATGCTAATGATGACCACACAGGCTATGTTGCCATGGGACCCTATCGCGGAGGTGAGCCAGCAATGCTCCATCACCCTGAGCACAACATCCAACGATAGCTGACTGAATGGCAAGGCCAGGCGCAGTATCTCCGGGTTCCCTACGCCGACTTTAATGCGTTGCAGCTTCCGGCGGGCAAAGAGTTTGAAGCGGACTTTATTCTGCTGGCCGATATCTTCCCTACTGGTGCGCCATTCCATCCGATTGCGTGGCGGTGATCGTGGCTGTGGGCAAGAATCTCATGCGGAACAGGCTGGCACGGCGTCGAGATTTCCGGCTTCCGGCCGGGCGAGAGCATTGCGGTGTTCGGTGCCGGGCCGGTCGGCCTCATGGCGGCCTACTCGGCCGTCCTGCGCGGCGCGAGCCGTGTCTTTGTCGTGGACCGTGTGCCCGAGCGCCTCCAGGCCGCGACCCAGATCGGCTGCACCGCCATCGACTTCTCCCGCGGCGACCCGGTCGCGCAGATCACCCAGGCCAACGGGGGGCTGGTGGACCGCTGTGTCGATGCCGTCGGCTACCAGGCCAGCAACAGCGCCGGCTCCGGCGAGCAGGCCAACATTGTGCTCGAGAACATGATCAGCGTCACGCGTCCCTGCGGCGGCCTGGGCATTCCGGGCCTCTATGTCCCGAGGTAGGCCGCGTGCTTTGGACTTTCAGCGTCACCAATGGCTAACGCGGCGCCAGTGACCCGGGCGCGGCCGATGCTGCGACGCGCAAGGGCATGCTGAGCATCAGCTTCGGCAAGCTGTTTGAAAAGGTAGGCAAGGGCGGCCGCGCGGGCATCAGGCGTCTTGCTGACTATTACTCACTCACCGACAGGGCCTCACCGTGGGCACCGGACAGTGCAATGTCAAGTCCTACAACCGCTATCTCCGCGATCTCATCATTGCCGGCAAAGCCAAGCCGAGTTTTGTGGTGTCTCACGAGATTGCCATCAGCGACGCCGCCGATGCGTATCGTAAATTTGCGCAGCGCATTGACGGCTACACCAAGGTGCTCATTCACCCGAACGGGGACTTTTAGGCAGAATAGCCCGGGAAATGTACGAGCATGCAGCACGAGCGTATTGGATCTCCGTTTGTAGTTTGATGTTAGCATGGCTATGCATCCATATGCGCATTCACGAATCGTAAATCAAACACGGAAATCCACTCTTCTAGTAAATCATCTTTTTGAATTTGCCTGCCACAATCTGCCGACTCTGCGTTTTGTATTTTCCTCCACTGCTCTACCGTAGCATCTCGTCTACTGATCTTACGTTTCCGCATATACGAAAGGCTGCTGTCCAAATCGCCAAACTTGTCCAACGGCTTCAAGCCAGCAAACCTGCCAGTCGTCCGCGCCATCCAAACACTCGTCGCATCCCTTTTTGCCCCAGTCCTCGTCTACAAGGCATACGGGTTCAGCGACCGAATTGTCAGGCACCTGGATTCAGCGTTAGCAAGACAGGAACAGGAAATGGAAAAGGTGTGCTGAGGGAATCAATAAAGGAACAGACGGCACGTACGGTGGGCTCTTGCTGAGGTCCGTCTTCAGAATGATCGGCACCCGCGTCATCTCCGTCACGTCCTGGATGTACTCTCCGCCCTCCTCGCGCAGCTTGAAGAGCCTCAGGTACTTCTCCTTGTTCGTAAGCCGCGACTCCGCCGTCTCCGTCGCCGGCACCTTGGAGTCCGACCGTGCCCGCTGCAGAGCACCCGCGTCCACCGTAGCATCCAGCCGCGACGGCGACCCCGGCACGCTTTGCGTCGGCCGCTCCGCAAGCGACGCACCCGCCATCGCCTCCGTAATGTCCGACCCGTTATCGTCGTCGTCGTCAAAGAGCGCATCCGTGTCGTCCGTCGAGATCGTGCCCGTGTCGATCTGCTTGCGCGCCGCCTCCTCGCGCTCCCGCCGCGCACGCTCCGCCTCTTCGTGCTGTCTTGCCGCCGCCGCCGCGTTCGACACCCGCATCGACGCTGCTGCCTTGGGTCGTTCGTCCTCTGGCACATACGCAGAGCTAGGAACGCCCTTCTCCCAGTAGAGCTCCAGAACCCGCTTCTCCTTGCGGAACTCTGCCTTCTTCAGCGGAAGCTGGTCGCAGTGCACCCGCTTCTCAAAGCCCCACTCGGGAATCAGCACGTCAAAGGCCGACTCGTACACGCAAATCACAATGCCCTCGCTGATGAGGTCACCGTTTGCCTCCAGCCGCTTCTTGTCCATCTTCCGGCACGACTCAATGTGCACGCTCTGGTCCTGTGCGTTCTGCGCCGAGTCTTTCTTGGTGTTGCAGGCCTCGATCGTCTTCACCAGATTCTCCAGGTCCTCTGTGTACTCCACCTTGCCGTTCGAAAGGATCGACTCCAGCTGCCGGTGCACGAGAATGTCCGCATATCGGCGCGTCGGGCTGGTGAAATGCGTGTAAAGCGGCAGGTTGAGCGCATAGTGAGGCCACAGATGCTTGGCAGTCTTGCCGCCCACAAAGTACTTGGCCCGCTGCATCGACTTCAGCAGCAGCGTCTCCATGCCCTTGCGGATATCCGCGTCTTCCACCTTGAACAGGCTGTTCTGCAGGGCACCGCTGCTGCTCGAATCGATCTCGTAGCCCAGGGCCGTCATGCGCTCCACAATCGTCTGCAGGCGACGCGGGTTCGGTGCCGCCTGTCTGCGGAGCACCGCCTTCTCAGGCAGAGCCTGCGCCAAGCGCTGCGCGACGTACGCATTTGCCTTGTGCATCAGCTCCTCCACCAGCTCAATGGCAGGCGTCGTGTCGAAAATATTGTGCTCAATGGGAATGTTCTCGTCATCGAGCTGCTGGAACAGGCGCAGGGGCGCAATAGGCTCGCTGCTCGTTCCCAGACGTGCCTCTCGAAATTTTTGCGTCACAACCTAGACACAGACAGTTAGTGGTACTCCAACATGGGCATTCCCCCAGACACGGGAAAGGCAACTTACGTTGAGAATCTGCACGTCCTTGGCGGAGACGGCGTCGTGCTTGAACCCATCTCCGTTCGCCAACGCATCGTTGATGTTGTCCAGAGACACCTGCCCATGGCTCTTGATGACACTCTTGCCCACCCAGATATCCTCCTCGGCCACCGACGCGGTATGCGGGTCCACCTGGAAGACAACACTGACAGCCAGGCGATCTTGGCCCGGCGTAAGCGAGCAGTACTCGGTGGCTAGCTTTGGCGGGAGTAGGGCACATGTCCGGTTCAGTAGATGCACAGCCGTTCCGCGCTTCTTGGCCTCCCGGTCGACAAGCGAGTTGGGCTTGACAAAGTGAGCAACATCGGGCACGTGGACACCGATCTCGATCTTGCCGCCAGCGCCCGACGCGACGTGAACAGAGTTTCCGAGGTCGGCAGAGCCATCCAGATCAATGGTGAACGTCTTCTCGTCACGGAAATCGCGCCGAGACGCGAGCGCATCCTCCTCCTCGCTGGCGATTGTCCAGTCGGGAGGGGCAACACTGCGAAGCACGGCATCCGAGAAGTCGTCCGACGCAAAGTTGTTGTCCCGCAGCAGGGCATCCGTCTCGACCTTGAGGTCGCCCATGCGGCCGAGCTGCTCCACAAGCGTGCCAAAAGGATGGAGGGAAGTGATGGGCCAGCGCTTGATGCACGCCACGAAGATCCGGTCGGCGTAGTCCATGTGCTTCTCCACAAAGTCGCGCGGCGCCTGCTCCGTAGGGATAGCAATGAGGGGAACACGCTTGTCCGTCGGCTTGAACCAAACAATCTTGGGCTTGTCCTGGTGCCGCCCGTCGTGATGGCGCGAGTTGCTACCGTCTCTGGCAGCACGCTCCGCTTCTTGCTTCTCCTTGGTGGCCTGGCTGCTGGGACGCAAGAGGCCGAGAGTTCCGGAGAACATCTGGCCGGCCACACGCTCCACCACGGCCACGACATGGCCGGCGTAGAGGGGCTTCTGCTCGTCGTTGATTTCCTCCTCTTCGACGAGCAGCAGGCTCTGGCCCTCCACCTCCACATCATCGTTCTTCTTCTGCGTGGGACGCTGCCGGAGACTACCGCGGCGACGGATACCGCCCTCGCCATTGTTGTTGTTGTCGTCGCCGGTGGTGCTGCCCTGGTTGGATGCGTTGCCGGGGCCCGAGCGGGTATCGGTAATGTCCTTGCGCTTCTTCTTCTCTTCCTTCTCGCGCTTCTGGGACCAGACCTCGTCCACATCGAGAAGCTCGACGGCCACAAGGTCGCCTTCCAGAGCGCGGTTGCGGTCCTTGCTGCCACAGATGAAGATGTCGGCATCCAAAAGGCCATCCTGCGTCGTGACGTAAGCATCGCTACGGTTCTTCTTGTTCACGCGAAGGATGCCAGAAACCAGCTGGCCGTCGCCGAGAAGCGCAGGCAGGGTAGCCTGCGGTAGGTAGGGGGTAAAGAGGGTCTTTCTTTGCTGCTGCTGCTGCTGCTGCTGCTGCTGCTGGGGTTGGAGCTGGGCCGCGTGCTGGCTACCCTGCAGTCCAACAAAGCCCTGGTTGCCCATTTGCGCAGCCTGAAGCGCCTGGAGCTGGCCGATCTGCACAGCATTGAGCTGCTGTCCGGGATAGACGCCCGGAATGATCATCTGGTTCGGGAGCTGCACAAGCTGGGGCTGGCCAGCATACTGGAAGGCACCGATAGAGCCGATGGACTGGCCGCTCATCGAGCTTCGCGGCCGGTGGCTGGGCTGAAAGTTGCCCTGCTGGTGCTGCTGGTGCTGCTGGTGCTGCTGGTGCTGGTGCTGCTGCTGGTGCTGCTGGTGGGCAGCGCCAAGACCATCCTGGCCTTGAGCCTGGCTCTGATTTCTCCAGTTGCCGTCAAAGTTGCGCGATGAGCTGCGGGCATGGCCGCCGCCGCCACCGCCACCACCACCGCGGCGCTGCTGGAAGTCGTGCGTGACACCCTGGCTCGCGTCGGCCTGGAAGTTGCCCATGCCTCCACGTCCCAGGCCGGCGCCGCCACGGCCGACAGCCAGGCTCTGGCTGCGCCCGTGTCCGGAGCCACGACCGCGGACGGGGAGCGTGTTGGGGGCAGGCGGTTGGGCTTCGACAACAGGGGCAGCCGGTGCACCTGCAGCGAGGTCTTCGGGTTTGTCGCCCGGGGGCCCCAGGGCGGGGAACTGGAAGCCGGAAGTGGTGCGCTTCTGCTGGGCGATTTCAGCGGCCTTCTTCGCATCCGCCAGGGCCAAGGAGTGTCTTCTCTGGTGGCCGCCGCCGGGACCACCGCCGCCGCGTCCTCCACGGGCGCTAGGGCCTTCGCGGTTGGGGGCGGGCGGCACCTCAAAGCTGCCAAAGGCAGAGCCCGAAGCACCGGAAGACGGGGCAGGCGGCGGGCCCATGCCCATGTTCGGGAGGGCAGACTGGTTGCGCCGGTGCGCCATGGGCTGGGTGGGTAGTGCCATGGAGACATTTTGCTGCGGTAGCTGGTTGGGGAACTGGAAGCCGGTCTGGGGGGAGATGTTGGCCATGTTGGGCTGCAAAGGATTGAAGGCGCCGCCGGCAGCAAGGCCCTGATTCGGCGGAATCATGCCCATGTTGACATACTGCTGGTGCTGTGCCTGGATTTGCTGCTGTTGTTGCTGCAGAAGCTCGATTTGCTGCTGGATGGCCAGCTGATCCACTGTTGGGGGAGCGCGCGTCGTCAGTTTCGCTAATACGAGACAGCGGAGTGTCAAAGCGCAAAAAACGACGTATCCGGAGGGGGGGCGGCTGCAGGGGGCCCATTGCGGCGTGCACCAGGAGGAAGAAGAGGAGGCAAAACGCAAAGCTGGGCAAAACAACGGGGACACATACTGTTGGTGTTGGCAAACATGCTCATAAGCGGGGTGAGCTCCGAGGGGCTGCGGCGATGGGCAATGTGCAGCCGGCGGCCGGCAGGGCCGGGCACGCTTCCCTGAGCAGACTTCTGCTGCTGCTCCATGACGGCAGAGGCGGCGATGGGCGCTGGGGAGAGGGAAGCTCGACGGGGCGAGAGTGGCAGAGCGCAAGACGCAAAGGCAGCGATGGAAAGAGGGCAGGCAAGCGGGTTGGGGCCGCGGCGATGGCGCAGTTTACTGTTTTTGGGGTGTTTTGGAGTCTGTGATGTTGTTTTGTGTGTTTTGTTTGTGTTTTTGAGGCTATTCAGGTGAATGGACACCGGATGGCGATGGAAGAGACGGGCAGTCGACCTGGCAGGCAGCCGAAGATGATGGCAATGTAAAGGAGAGGAGGCAGTGACGGTGGCAGACAACCAGCTGTCTCAGTCGGCGCGTTGGGCAGCAGGACGCCCGAGAGGCTGTCGACGAGGACAAAGGCGGCACGCGCAGCTCACACACTCACAGAGAGCGCGAGAAAGAGGGAAGATAGAGAGGGACGGCGGAAGCAGAGAAGGCAAAGGAGAGCGAAGAAATTGACGGAAGAGGACCAAGGGGAAGAGGAAGGAGAGACCAGTGATGAGAGGGTCACTCGTAGGTGCCGTGGCCCCCAGCTCGGGTGGGGATTCGTCGGTCTGCTGCTCGGTTGGGCGCCGCCGATACGTAGTCGCCATGGCCCCATATTTCCCTCACGGCCCACCTCGCCTTCGCTCACCGCCCGGCAGAATTGCCTGGCAATCGCCGTCGCGCCCACGGCCAATTGCCCGACAGCTCTCGTTCTTCTTGTTGCTGCCGCGACAACAGGAGAACAAAGGCCCGGCCTCTCGTCGCGCCGCATCCGCACACGCCCTTCTTCCCGGCTCCGCCCCGTCCTGGCCCGCCGTGCTCGGGAGATCGTCCGCCATCACCCGGCGGACTGGCCATGCACGGACGCCGGCACGCGACTGAGACTCGACCGACGTCGCCATGAACTCCTCGTCGCTGTCGACGCCGCGCACATCGAGGCAGCCGGCCGACGCTGCGAAGAGCAAGGATGGCCGGCTCTCTTCCGTGATCGACGCCGAGGACCTCCTGGGCGAGATGCGCAACTCGCCCGAGGCGCACCGGCGCAACTACGAGGACGCCCAGCGCGAGCATGAACGCGTGCTCAAGGCCGCGCTGCACGTCTACGAGCTGCACCAGCTGGCCGAGGCCAACCGCCAGATCGAAGAGGAAGAGCTGTGCCGCCGCAAGCGCGTCGCCGAGGAGGAAAAGCGCATCGCACAGGAGCGGGCGGCCAAGGCCAAGCAGCTGGAAGACGAGGCGCGCCTGGCCGCGCAAAAGGCCGCGCCTCTGCCCACGCCCGTCATACCGCCCCCCCAACCACCGGCCCCAGCACCGGCTCCGGCACCCAAGACCGCGGCTCCCCCCTCCCATGGCTTTGCGCTGCAGACGACGGCGACCTCGGCCGCGCCTCCGCCTTCCGCCGCCCCGGAACCCGCTAAACAACCGCAAGCACAGACGCCCTCCGTGCTCGCTACGAAGCCGCTGGAGAAGCCCGCCGCCCCGTCCCATGGTCTGAGCATGGACGCCCTGACCAACGGGGCTGCGTCTGCAAGGCCTGCCCAGCCCGGGCCCGCTTTGCAGCCGGCGCCCGCTGTCCCCGTGGAGGACCGGCACATGGAGGTGCACAAGAGCCTCAAGCAGCTTCGCAAGTTTGTCGCGGAACAGGCCAAGACGAACCCAGTCCTCAAGGCCAAGATGGGCGACATGCGAAGAGACATACGCAAGTCTCTGGGCCAGCTCACCAGCGGTGGCCTCAAAGAAAACAAAATACCCGTAAGACCGCAGCGCTGGTTCCCGTGCTTCTCCGTCGCTGCTTCGGCGATGCTAACCGCCTGGCGCAGGTCCAACGACTCGTCACCGTCCTCCACGCCGGGCTCAAAGATGTGCCGAGCGAACTCTTGGACCCAAACCAGTTCTTGCTGAAGCCAATACACGCGCCCGTCGAGGGGGCCTTGCACAACGAGGACCGCCTTCCCTCGCTCTTCCTCTACCTGCTCAATGTCCTGTCGAAGGCCGCCATTTCGCAGTTTGTCAACGAATCGGGCGCCGATCCAAGAACGGCAGAGTCGATTGGCCAGGCCGTCGTCAAGGTGTACTCGGAGCTCGAGTTCCTCTGGCGCGGCAAGTCGATGATCGACATGCTCATTGCCAAGTATCGCATTGTCTGTCCGGTCCTGTTTGGCTTCCACGGCAACGATCGCACGGAGCGGGGACGCGGCATCGTGGGCTGGAAGAAGGAGAATGGCCGCTGGATCACGGAGCAGTACCACCTCGACCGCATGACCGGCCTGGGCGCAGGCTTTGCTGCGCTGACGCTGCGGGACTTTACCCGAGCAAAACGGCCGAATCCCTGGCCCCCGTCTGTGTACTGGACAGCGCTGGCCAAGATTGTCAACACGCCGCCCGCAGGCATGTCCGACACGCAGTGCTACGTGCTCAAAGCCATGATTGCGAATTATGAGTCGCGCTTCATCACCTTTTACGGCAACGCTGCTGTTGCCGCCTTGCGCTGTGCTCTGGTAGACTACCCGGGACGTGTGCCCAAACCGACGGGCGGCACCGAGATCCTCAAGGTCCTGGCAAAGTCCATTGCCCTGAAGACAGGCCTGGAACTCGAGGCCTAGCACGGCTGGGAGGCTGCTCGGCCGTTGCATGTCGCGGCCCAAGCAGCGGGGACTCGGCACCATATACTATAGCTGGCGTTGCGGGCGGCGGTTGGATCTTTGATAACTAGGTATATATTGCTATGAGATAGGAAAAGGAATAGAACGGTATATCTACGCACATCGCTCCCATGCAGCAAACGACAAGAAAGGACGGAAATGTACAGGAGAGCAGCGGACGCCGCGCCATGCGAAGCGCCGTGCACGCTGGCCGCGCGCCCTCAGAGAATGAGCAGCAGCACCAGCAGGATGATGAGCACGAGGATGAGCACGCCGATGCAGCAGCTGCTCCAGCGATCCTCGTTCTGCCGGATCACATGCTGGAGCTTGTCCATGCCGGTCTGCAGCCGCCCGCCCACGCGGTCGGCCAGGCCGTCGGCCACCTCGAGCATCTCGCGCTGCTCCTCCAGCTCGCGGCCCATGTCGTCCGCCTGTCGCCGCAGGTTGCCCACCGTCTGGAAGACGCCGTCGAGGTGCTGGTCCTGCTCGCTCAGCATCTGGAGCTGCTGCTCGCGCTCAAACTCGGCATAGTTGTCGCCGTCGGGGCCCGTCTCGTCGCCGATCGCAAAGGCGTTGGGGTCCGGCAGCGCGCCCGTCCCGGCCGCTCCGGAGGTGTGTGCCTGCAGCTGCTGCCGCGTCTTGGACAGCTCGTCCCGCATGTCGTCCACTTCGCCGCCCACCTCCTGCACCAGGCGCTGGCGACGCGCCAGCTCCGTCGCGTTCAGCCCATACTGCGCCGGATCGCCCTCGACGGCGCGCACAGAGGCCACCAGGTCGGCAAGGTCCTCCGCCAGGGACGCAAGCGCTGTCTCCAGGTCGGCGCGCGCCGACGACAGCTCGGGTGATGCGGACGTGGTCGACAGCGATCGGATGCGCAGGTAGGACGCGAACAGCGGTCGCACTGACGCCAGTTGGGTCAAGACATCTCTAACAGGCAGACACTCGTTAGAACAGAGACGAGAAAGCAGACGATCCGGGCAGGCAAGGCCAAACGCACTGTTGCACCTGGAGGAAGGGGTCCTCCTCATTCGTAGAGGCCATCATATTGTTCCTCTCGTTCTGTCGTCTACCATCTTTTTTGTGTTTCGAACAAGAATAGGAAGTCGTGGAATAGGAAATATGGCCAAAGCTGAAGCAGAGCAGCTTGATGACGAATGACGAAGGGGCTCTGGGCGCTTGCTCCTGATTGGCCCAGAGGCTACCCACTATTAATAACGACAAGACGCGCATACCAGCCTCACACAGCATTACGGGTACAGAAGTGCGGGCCTAGAGTGCGAGTACTCCGTACTATGCTAGTGCCTATCGATCAAAAAGAACAGAGTGGTCCTCTACAGGTTCCGAGCGGAAGATGGGCAAAAAGAAACGATCGCCTTTGCAACTTCCGGGAGTCGAACCCGGAGCCTACGCATGGGAAGCGTAGATGTTACCGCTACACCAAAGTTGCGATGTTCTTGACGATTAGCGCATTACCTCGATATATCAGGACGGGCTGACCCTTTTCAGGCCGTATTTGTATGCACATAGCTCCACACGCTAAAATTGACCCCTCTGTCCTCAAACTCGAGCAACAACGTGGACCAGAACATTCCCGAAACGCCTTCCTCCCAGCTGCTGCTCTAACAACATCGCAAAATGGCAGGACGCGCGGACAAGATTGACAAGATCATCCTGCGCATGCAGAAGCGCATTGAGGAAGGCCAGTACTATGAGGCGCAGCAACAAACGCGGGTGGTAGCTGCACGTCATATCAAGGCGGCAAACTGGGACGCCGCCATTGACATCCTCTACAGCGTCGCCCAGTCTCTCCTCAAAGTCGGCCAGGGCGGAAGCGGCGGCGACTTGAGCATCTTCCTCGTCGATGTGTACAAGCAGGCCGAGCTGAAGCCGGATGCCGTGAACAAGGGCCGGTTGCTGACCTGTCTACGGCTCTTCGACAGCGAGGAGCCGACGCGCAAGAAGTTCATCGCCGAGGCCATTGGGTACGTCGAACAGCGCTGGAGCCGGCGTCCGATCGCCTCTGGCCTCTCATTGGATCCATAGCTGACAGTGCTCAAACAGGTGGTCGATCAAGTTTGGCGAGTACCCAGCCGGCGACCCCGAGCTACACCATGTCGCAGGCTCGCTGTACGCGGAAGAACACGAAGCATACGAGGCAGAGCGGCACCTTGTGACCGGGACCAAAGACTCGCCAGAGGTCCTCGCACGCATGGAATACGAGTGGTACAAGCAGGACGATGCGCACACGGCGCCGCTGTATGCAGCTCGAGCAGTATTTCCCTATCTCCTGGTGGCCAACGTGCGCGCCGCCAACCAAAGCTACCGAACCTTTACCAGCACATTATCCTCCGAGAACCCGGCTCTTGCGTCCCAGGATGTGAGCAGCGCAAGTGCCGATATTCGCGCGTTTCCAAGCTTGCCGCTGATCAACTTCCTCGGTCTCCTCCTGCTCGCTGTGCATCGCGGCAGCCCCGACCTGTTTCGGCAACTGAAGACTCGGTATTCCGCCCAGCTCAACGAGATCGATGCCTGGAACGAGCCGCTCGACATGGTTGCCGAGATGTACTTTGGGATCCAGCGCCCTCGCCAGAGCAACCCACTGCTTGACATGATGGGCAACCTGTTTGGTGGCGGTGGTGCCGGCGCCGGTGCTGGCGGCGGAGGTCGCTCCTCGAACAAGGCCATCACCCCGGGTCGTACGGCCCCTGTGGCGGAGGGACTGGACTAACGTCGACGAGCCCCCATCGCAGACCAAGGCTCGGCTAGCTCTGCTCAGGGCCGGGAGTAGATAAAGCGAGAGGCGCCGTGTTTTGTCTGGATGGCAGATGGTGGCCACGCAAGCCGATCGATACAAGAATGCCGGTCACTCGGATCTCGGCGCCTCTTCTGCCTCGTACATCCAGTTGTCATCAGCAAGTGCAGAGACCTTAGCCCGCATGCTTGCTCGTACGGCTTCAAGTAATTCTGAATGTGAGCGCGTTAGTGCAAAACTCTTGACGGGCTTGTGTGGCGCAGGGGCAGAGAGATAGTCACCTTCGGTTTGCCCGGGAATACCAGCGTGCTGTTGATGATACTTGATCGTGTCGATCAACCGCTGCCTCTCTCCTGTCACAAGACATGTTAGCTTAATACGATGTATGCACGTCCCAGTTCCTCCAGTGAATGACTCACGTTCGATCTCCTGGCGCTCGTCAAGAGCCTCTTTCAGCTCATCGAGGGTTGGAGATGGTGGGTAGGATGCCATGTCAAGGTCGCCGTTGCGATCACGGGCAATAATGTCAAGAGACGACTTGCGGGAATCAGAGGAATGGGAGCCAGAATCAGAGTTGGCGCCCATGCTTTGGTGGACCAGATCCGACGACGCCATGCTCGAGGACAGCATGCTGGAAGGACCCGGAGGTGGCCGGCGGGAGAGGTGGCTCTGAAACAGGTTGCGGCGGACACTTGCAGAGGAGGACGTGGAGTTGGAAGCCGGGGCCGGATGTCTGTTGGGAGGAAGTGCGTCTGCACCGCCTCTCGGCGGCATGAGGCTCCTCCCATGGAAGGCAGCCTGTCGATCACTCATCATATTAAAGGAAGTCGTGTCACTTTAAGGATACATCTGGAGACGTTGGATGGTAGGGCTAGGCGCCTGTGGTTCAGAGTGGTGTGTGCGGGTTTCGTAGGCCGTCAAGCAAGGGTGGTGTAAGACGCCTATTTCCGACGCGTTTGGCTTCAAGCTACGAGTACAAATTATTACTTTGGAGCGATACAGAGCTTGGTTGGCCCGGAGTGGCCCCTGCACTGACGCCTGATCACGTGTGTATTTAGATAAAGCGGGGCAAACACGCTTCCGTCACGTCACGCTAAGATCGAACGCGTTACTGGTCTTAATTACTCTGCGGCCGGCAGCTCTTCCTCCACCAAGCAATGCACATCCTCTTCTCACCTTACCACATCTCCCTTTAGCAGTTCCTGGCCCGAAGCCAGCGGTTCCAGTCACGATGCCCTCCGCTGTCTTGCCCCAGAAGCGCGTGTTTGGCGAGGCCTCGAGCGCCCGCAGGAACATCGCTCTCTCGCCGTCTTCTGCAGCCAAGAAACGCAGGCTTGAAGCTCCCTCTTCCACGCCTGCAGCACGCTTCCCCAGCACACAGGGTGGCCGGTTTGGCTCGAGCCAGCAGAAGAGCACGTTTGAGTCGGAAGTGCTCGAGAAACTCAGCCAGGACATCTCCGATCTGAGGCAGAACAACTCGGAAAAGGACCAGTCATGGGACCGCCCGCCGGTCCCGGCGAACTTCAGCGCGCAGACCAGCAACCTGGTGTTCCAGCAGATCGAAGCCGAAGAGGGCACGTTCCACGGAGGCGGGACGTCCGTCAAGCTCTTTGGAGTCACGGAGCAGGGAAACTCGGTCTTGCTCCATGTCACTGGCTTCCGACACTACCTCTACGTGGCTGCACCCGCATCGTTCACAGAGGCCGACTGTGCCGGCTTTCACGCATATCTCGAGTCGCAGCTCGCGATGCACCAACCCGTCATCCACTCTGTAAAGATGACGATGCGAGAGAGCATCCTCGGATTTCAAAACAACACGCGAAGCCCCTACCTAATGATCACCGTGAACGACCCGAAGTTCTACAGCAAAGTGCGCATAGCAATCGAGAAGAGAGAGGCAAACTGGAAGGGCATGTGGGGACGGGGCGAGAATCAGATTATGACCTTTGACAATCTTCAATATGTGATGCGCTTCATGGTGGACCTAGGTGTAAGTCTCATCGCCTCTCTGCCGCCATGTTCGCTTTTCGCCGATACTAACTCTCCCTGGCAACAGATCTTCGGCATGTCCTGGGTGGAAGCACCAGCAAACAAATACCAGCTCGTGGAGGACTTCCGCCGGCAGTCTAACTGTCAGATTGAAGCGCACATCGATGCCAAGGATCTCATCGCGCACAAGCCTGTTGGCGAGTGGTCCAAAATGGCGCCGCTTCGGATCCTGTCCTTTGATATCGAATGTGCTGGAAGAAAGGGTATCTTTCCGGAACCTGATCACGACCCCGTCATTCAAATTGCCAATGTGGTCACCCGCTACGGAGAGAAAAAGCCATTTGTTCGAAATGTGTTTTGCTTGGATAAGACCAGCTCGATTGTAGCCACGGAGATTCTGGAGTTTGAGCGAGAAGAAAAGATGCTGGCAGACTGGCGCGACTTTCTCCTTCGCGTTGACCCCGACATCATCACAGGCTACAACATTTGCAACTTCGACTTCCCCTACCTTCTAGATCGCGGCAGGCACTTGAAAGTCGGAGGATTCGAGTACTGGACTCGTTTGCCCAGCATCAAATCCCAGGCAAAGGAGGCCAACTTTTCCAGCAAGCAGATGGGCAACCGCGACACCAAGGCAACCAACATCAATGGGCGGCTTCAGCTTGATCTGCTACAGCTAATTCAGCGCGACCACCACTTGCGCAGTTACACCCTCAACTCTGTCAGTTCCCACTTCTTGGGAGAACAGAAAGAGGACGTGCACCATACAATGATCACGGAGCTCTTCAATGGCACGGCGGAGAACAGACGCCGACTGGCTTTGTACTGTCTCAAGGATGCCTATCTGCCGCAGCGGTTGATGGACAAACTATCTTGCTTGGAAAACTACACGGAGATGGCTCGTGTGACAGGTGTTCCGTTCAACTTTTTGCTGTCGCGCGGCCAGCAGGTGAAGTTCATCAGCCAACTCTTCCGCAAGGCACTTGCGGAGAAGCTGGTAGTCCCCAACTTGCAGCCGCAAGGGTCAGACGAGCAGTATGAGGGTGCTACCGTCATTGAGCCCGTCCGTGGCTTCTACAAGGAGCCTGTCGCCACACTTGATTTTGCATCCCTATACCCAAGTATTATGCAAGCGCACAATCTCTGCTACACAACATTGGTGAGCAATGCCGCGATCGAGGCATTTGGGCTCGTTCAGGATGTCGACTACATTGTAACGCCCAACAAGGACAAGTTTGTGACAGTCAAGAAACGCAAGGGCCTTCTGGCACAGATTTTGGAGGAGCTCTTGGCGGCCAGAAAGCAAGCAAAACGCGAGCTTGCTGTGGAAACGGACCCCTTCAAGAAGGCTGTCCTGAACGGTCGGCAGCTGGCGCTAAAGATCAGTGCCAACAGTGTCTACGGTCTGACCGGTGCCACGACAGGCAAGCTGCCTTGTCTGGAGATCGCACGGAGTACGACAAGCTACGGCCGACAAATGATTGAGCGAACAAAGAACGAGGTCGAGCAGCGGTACACTGTGGCGAATGGATACTCGCACGATGCGCAGGTAGTCTACGGAGACACGGATTCTGTCATGGTCAAGTTCGGCACAACAGACCTGGCGGAAGCCATGAAGTTGGGCGAAGACGCGTCCCAATTTGTGTCCTCCAAATTCGAAAAACCAATCAAGCTGGAGTTCGAAAAGGTATACTACCCCTACCTGCTCATCAATAAGAAGCGGTACGCCGGGCTGTACTGGACCAAGCCAGAAAAGTACGACAAGATGGACACCAAGGGCATAGAAACAGTGCGACGAGACAACTGCCTGCTGGTGCAGACGGTGATCGACAAGGTGCTTCGGATGATGCTCATTGACCGGGACGAAGTGGGAGCTCAGGCGTGAGTTGCACATTCTTTTACTCTAGCGATGACACCGAGCTAACGGGCGCAGATACGTCAAGAACACCATCTCGGATCTTTTGCAGAACAAGGTCGACATGTCCAAGTTGGTGATCACCAAGGCACTTACAAAAGAGAGTTACACGGCAAAGCAGGCACACGTCGAGCTTGCTGAGCGGATGAAGAAGCGCGATGCCGGTTCAGCGCCGGGCCTGGGTGACCGTGTGGCCTATGTCATGGTCAAGGGCGCAGCCGGGTCAAAGAACTTTCAGAGATCCGAAGATCCGATCTACGTGCTGGAAAACAACGTGCCCATCGATACCAAGTACTACCTGGACAACCAGCTGGCCAAGCCTCTAGGGCGTATTTTCGAGCCCATTCTCGGCGAAACCAAGGCGCGGCAGCTGCTGACAGGCGACCACACGCGGTCGATCGCCGTGGCCGCGCCGACGATTGGCGGCCTGATGAAGTTTGCCAAGAAGACGCAGACGTGCATGGCGTGCAAGAAGCCGCTGACGGGCAAGGAGGAGAGCCAGGGCGCGGTGTGCTCAGACGACGCGCCGCGGGTGGGCGAGCTGTACAACAAGACACTGGACAAGGTGTCGGACTTGGAGGTGCGCTTCGGGCGCTTATGGACGCAGTGCCAGCGGTGCCAGGGCAGCATGCACTGCGAGGTGATCTGCAGCAGCAAGGACTGTCCGATTTTCTATATGCGGATGAAGGCGAAGAAGGATCTGGAGGACGCCAACAAGGAGCTCAAGCGGTTTGATTTTGACGTGGCGGCGACCTGGTAAGAAGCGCCTGCAGAACTGGAGAAGCGGCTTTTTGCATGTTACCTTGGCTGCATGGCTGCAGCCAAGTCTGAGGAGTAGGCGCTTGGAGGGTTAGATTGGGACATGACAGCTAGCTATGCGTACGAAGTAAAGAAGCGACGGCGATTTGGTTGACTGAACATGTACCAATACGCCGTATTCCTATCCGCACGTTGCTTGACAGGTCCAATCCCCTCTATGACGTTCCCGAGGACCCACTCAAAGTTTATAGCTCCGGAGTCTACGAGTACTCGTACAAACTCCGCCGCCTCGCTCGGCGCCACAGCCCCTAAAGTGCGCCCGTGTCCGCTGTCGCCCGACACACTCCGTACAGAACACAGTACCGTCGCCGTCATGGAGATTGACGACAAATCCAAGCAGGCCGTGCTCCGGCACATGAACGCGGACCACCGGCTCGACCTCGGCCTCTACCTGCGCCACGTCAACGGCCTCTCGGCCGCGCAGCTCGCCGCCGAGGGCGAGCCGGAGATGCTGGACATGGACCTCGCGTCGATCCGCATCCGCACAGCGGCCTCGGGCGCCGTCCACGTCGTGCCCATCGAGCCGCCCATGGCCTCCTGGGCCGAGCGCCGCACCCGTCTCGTGTCCATGGCGCTCGAGGCGCGCACGGCGTGTGGCGTGCCGCTGCCGGAGCACGCGCCGGCCTCGACAGAAACAGGACCCGCGGCCATCCCTTTTCAGGCGCCCGCCGGCTTCGACTGGGTCGTCATCGGCGGCGTGGCCCTGTACGGCGCCCTGGCCGTGCTGGTCTACACCGGCACCGACAGCGGGCCGGCCGGCGCATGGTCGCGGGCGTTGTCGGCCGTCGGCGTGCCGCCGCCGTCGTCGACCGCGGCCGGGTGGCTCTCGCGCTGGCTCGGCGGCGAGGACGGGTTCCGGCTGACGGTGAGCGCCATCTTCATCCCGGTGCTGCTGATCCACATCACGGAGGTGTGGTGGCTGGACCGGACGCGGCTGGCGCCGCACAGGATCCGCCGGGGCAGCACTGACTGGCTGCTCTGGATGGTGTCGACCTTTTTCGGGGGCGTGTTCATGTATAAGCGCTTTGACGCGGCGGTGGCGGCGGCCGCGAAGGCGAGCAAGGCCGAGCACTAGAAGTCTCCGAGTACGAGGGAGCTTCAAGCGTCATACTCTGTACGGAGTACGGAGTACTTCGTATTGTTATCTCGGTCGTGCCAGTGGGGATGTGATATTTGATACGTTACAACGAGTACATGTATTCCATACGAAGCAGCTTACCAAGTACAATCGCACGTGTTTTCGTGCTCTATCGACTAGCTACCCTGGGCCGTGCGATACGAAATGATCAGCGTGGTGACAACTCGTGTGCCTCTGTTCGTGCGCATACGAGGATTGTCGTATTCATACAGAGTACAAGTACGAGTACGAGTACACCATCGATGAGGCGCTGTGGCCAGAAGGAATGGCCTTGGCAACCTCGGGACTCGTCGTGTCGGCTCGAATATGGACGGGCTGTTAGCCTTGCTTCCAAGAGTCTTGTCTCCTGTAATGGGTAACTTTGCAATACAGCTTGTGGGGTGCTGCTGGTGTGAGCTACTGTCTGCGTTTCTTGGGTTGCAGCTGTTATGCTTTGCGAGGCTTGGGCAGCTTGTCTTCATTTTATTTGATATTGCCATCTTGGCTTCTCCATTTCATTTCCATTTCCACTTCCGTTTTCATAGTGTCATTTTGCACGATCTTTCTTCTTGGTATTTTGTCGTCGTGAGATAACATTGATTTGCAGTCTATGAATACGAGTAGGAGTGATAATGGAACTTCGTATGTCTTCTCGTACTCGTAACAACCATCGTATTCTCCAGCTCTGTTCACCCGCTTCAGCTGGTAACTAGTTCATACAGAGTATGTCGTATCGATGCACTCATACCGCACTTTGATGCGCTCCCTTGTCAACGTCAATGCCCCGGCATCCGCCCCAATACGATACAACGTAGCGTGGTAGGCCTGCAGCAAGAACCCGGCGCACTGCATATCCGTATTTGCGGTACGGAGCAGGATAGCATACGAGTACACAAATTGTGAAGCATTCGTGCCGGCTTTGCTCGTATGCTGTGCTCGTTCGCACTCGTTCTCGTGCCCAATGCCAACCTTTGCGCATGATACGTCGCCGAATAACACACAAACGCCACCCTTGAGCAAACACAAATACAGCATATGCCATCACCGTCACACGACATCGGCCGTGCGCCTCGGCATTTCAGACTGCATGGATCTCGCAGGATTAGCGAGCTGGCAGAGTACGGAGACAAGACCCTGTGCAGTGACGTAGGGCATCGAAACACGCAGCCCAGTCTCAGATATTACAGACACTCGTCCTCGTGCAGAACACCCTTTTCGACGGCGCACAGTCGCACAATAACGACGCGGGATAAACCGCCTCCAAAGCGCCGATCTCGTATTATTCAGGGCTCCTTTTTCCACTTGGCCACAAGAGCCGCTCAGCATTCCCTGGCGCAATAAAACACACAGCATTAAGCGGCCCCTTTTGTCAGGGACCCGATCCACTTGAATTTTAGCTTCTTCTTAGCGGCAAACCTTCTTAGCCTTTTCGCCAGAACCGCCGCTCAGAGACGGTCAGCCTTTGCTTTCGGCTAGATCGGCGCCCTGGGGCCCCTGCCAATCTGACCGCTAGAGCCCGCTAGGGTCCTAGTCCACCTCGGCCGTTGTGTTTTATCACCATGCTGCAACAGTGGGCGACTGGGCGTTCGTGTCCACTCACGCGCGACGATTGCCGTTGATACGAGCGTCATTCCTCTGTCGCCGGTCGTACCTGCAGTGTCAGGCGGGCGGCCGCCGCTGCCAATCGTGGCGCCAAGACACTGCACGGCCTGCCTTCCGTTCCTGCCCTCCCTCGGGACTGCCGCGCCTTGGGCTCTTGGGAGCTCCTTCTTGGGCTGTCTTGGAGTGGGCCGTTCATTCGCGCCTGCCCTCCCCGTAGCGTACGAGTACATGGTCCTCTCTGTGTCGTCCTGCCTTGTTTTCATTCGCCTGTGACGTGCTTGAGACCTGCCAGAAGCAGCAAGCCACAACGGGCAACTGCCCCAGATTCCTACCCGCTCCCTCGCTCCTGCCGCCGCTGTTATTACGCCGGCCCTACTTCGTACCCCCGTATTTTGTACAAGGAAAATGATTCAAAACCGTTCCATCTCGCCATCCTATTTTCCGTACATTGTCCCGCTGGTCTTCGTCGACACACTTTGAGAACCAGCTGATATCCGACGAGAGTCGCTCACAGCAGGCTTGGCCCTTTGTTCTCCGTCACTCATTCATCCTATTTTTATGTCGAACTGAAACGTCACTTGACGTCCGCCTCTTTGATTTTCCCGTCGCTCCTTTAGGCCTGACCTATTTTCCACGTTTTTTCCACGTTTGGCGACTTTCTCGTCATCGTCCGACTCACCCCGATTTATCTGACTTGCGAAATACCGTTGAGGACCAGTCAAGTCTTCAATATGCTCGTAAGTTGACGTCTGCACGCCGAGACAGCCACATGCCCGGAACCGGCTGTGCCGATGAGCGCTGGAGGGCGGGAGAGTGTTTGGCAAACCTGATTCGAACACTCGCCCGTCCCACCAATATGTGCCCTCTATCCTGCAGCACACTTGCTAACTGCGCTTTCAGGCTTCTGCAGCGCTCGTCGCCCTTGGCGCGACTCTCGCTGGAGCCGTGCCGTCGCTCGTTGTCAAGGGCAGCGAGTTCGTGAACCCGGACACGGGTGACCGCTTTCAGATCGCCGGTGTCGCTTACCAGCCGGGTGGCTCTGCGGGCTACGACCCGGCTCTCGGCTTCGATCCCCTGAGCAACGGCGACAAGTGCCGTCGTGATGCCGCGCTGATGCAGATTCTCGGTATCAACTCGATCCGCGTCTACAACCTGGACCCGAACCTGAACCACGATGAGTGCGCCAGTATTTTCAATGCTGTAAGTCGTCCACATCGCTCAAATCGCAAAATCGCATATACAGCATGTGCGGTGCTGACACGCTCCTTTCCTAGGCCGGCATGTACATGATGATCGACGTTAACTCGCCCCTCGTTGGCGAGAGCATCAATAGCGCTGAGCCGTGGACTAGCTACTATGCCGCGTACCTCAACCGCACCTTTGCTGTCGTGGAGGCCTTCCGCCACTACCCGAACACGCTCCTCTTCTTTGCTGGTAACGAGGTTATCAGCGACCTGAAGAGCGCCGAGTTTGCGCCCGCCTACATCCGTGCCGTGACGCGCGATATCAAGAACTACATCGCCAAGAACTCCGACCGCTCCATTCCTGTCGGCTACTCTGCCGCTGATGTTCGCTCGGTTCTGTTCGACAGCTTCAACTACTTCCAGTGCTCCGAGGAAGATGAGGAGGATGACCTGAGCCGTGCCGATATCTTTGCCCTGAACAGCTACAGCTGGTGCGGAGACAGCAGCTTCAAGACCAGTGGGTACGACGAGATCGTCGCGGGCTTCACTGGCACGTCTGTTCCCGTTTTCTACTCCGAGTTCGGCTGCAACGTGCCTGCGCCGCGTGTGTTCTCCGAGGTTGGCGCCATCTACGGCGATCAGATGACGCCTGTCTTCAGCGGCGGTGTTGTCTACGAGTACGCCAACGAGGTGTCCGCCTATGGCCTGGTCAACATTAGCTCCGACGGCAGCGTTGACATCCTCGAGGACTTTTACACCCTGCAGGCCCAGTACAAGAAGATCGACTTCACTGCCCTCCAGTCTACCAAGGCCAGCTCCTCCAAGGTCACACCGCCGACCTGCAGCTCCAAGCTCATCACCGAGAAGGGCTTCGAGAACAACTTCACCCTGCCCGTCCTGCCCCCTGGCGCCCAGAAGATCATCGACAACGGTGTCTCGCCCAAGCCTTCCGGCAAGATCATCGACGTCTCCGACTGGAAGGTCACCTACACTGTCCGCAACCCGGATGGCTCCGTTCTGACCGACCTTGCTGTCAAGCCCATGGACGACGATACAGTGAACGCGCCGGGCAGTAACAACGCTACCAGCACTGCCTCGTCGACGTCGTCTTCATCGTCGTCGTCTTCCACTTCCACCTCCACTTCGACCAAGACCTCCTCTTCGTCTTCGTCTGCGTCTTCATCCGCTTCAACGGGCACGAGCGCCGGCGCCGGCCGCGGCGAGCTTGTGTGGATGCCCACTGTCGTGGCAGCTATGGTCCTGTCCTCGTTCTGGGCAATGCTAGCATAGAGAGTTGATAGTTGTGGAGGGGGGAGTGGTGCATGTGATTACTTATACCTTTGGCTTTTTAATGGGTCTCTTTTTTTCTCGCGTGCGTGGCTTAGCCGCTCATTATACGGAGTGAGCCTTCTTCCTCTCGACCGAAGTACTTGACCGAGGGAGGGTAAGACAAATGTTATGCCGGGCTATGTTCGGGGACAAATATCCGGCACCAGACACGATGGAACAGGAACATCTAATGTTTCTCTTCTTTACCGAGCTATTTTCGCTTTCTTTTTGCGTTTATGAAAGCATCTACAGTATTTTACAATTGATAAATCACACAAGGAGCTGGCTCTGCACAACGCAGTGTGGAAAAGATTAAATCTATTGGTAGCTGGCAGAAAGAGATTTTGATTACTTTGGGCCTCGCCACACATGCTATATAGTATGTATATAGTTGGCGACTCACACATCACTGTATTCCCCAATACATAGCCGTGGCATAGCTCAATGTAACGAAACAGCTACGAGTTGCAGAAGCTAGATGCCCATCTAAGCCTTGAACTCCTCCACGCCGGCCTCCTCCCACTTTCCAGGGATCAGGGCCAGGGGAACGATACCCGAGACATGCATCTCGGGACCGAAGATCTTCGCGTTCAGGCCCAGCTCCTGTGTTGCCGCCTTCATGTTCTTCAGGCCCTCCTGGTAGTTGGGGCCCGCACGGCGCACCCAGATCTGAACATTGTGCTCGTTCAGGGCCTTGGCATACTCACGCAGGGCCTTGATGACACCCTTAAAGGTGGACGCCACGTTGGTGAAGTTGGCAATGCCACCACCGATGAAGAGCACCTTGCCCTTGTCGTTCAAGGGAGCGCGCAGCATCAGGTCCAGCACGGTGCGGGCATAGTGGTACGTCTGCGACTCTGTCGGCGCACCCGAGTACTCGCCGTAGTTTGCAAGCTCGTCGGCGAAGCCAGCCGAGGCAATGGCATCAGCGTAGACCACCGACGCACCACCACCGGCCACAAGGGTCCAGATACGGCCGTTCGCGTTCAGTACGGTGAGCTTCAGGGACGCACCCGTCTTCGCATCCAGCTCGGCAATGTAAGCCTCCTCCTTGGTCATCTCGCGGCCGAAGGGGGCCGGGAACTCCATCGGCGGGCCGGCATCGATGCTGACACCGCTACCGCCGGAGGGGGCAATGTTGGTCAGGCCCAATGCAGCGGGCGAGCGGGCGATGGCCCACTTGACACCGCACTCGAAGTCGGCTGTCTGGTCGAGCTTGGCAGCCAGATCCAAAAAGTGGACGGCCGCCGAGGTGGCATCCTCGTTGGGAATGACGACCAGGGGGTTGATTTCCAGGTAGGTGAATTGGCAGTCGACGTAGACAGCGTATAAGCGGGTGATGAAGTCAACAAGGACGTTGTGCAGGCCCTTGGGGATCTTCTTCAGAAGGGCGGCAGCGATCTCGTCATTTGACGGGTACTCAGACAGGTCAACGGGAATCAGCAGCTTCTCGGCCTTCGCGTCGACATCACCAACATCAACACCACCCTCGTGTGTGAAGAGAATCCAATCTCCCTAATACACAGACGTTAGCAGTTGCCTTTTTGGCTTATAAGACAGTGCGGCGACTGGTAAGCAGTATGCTGTGCTAGGGGGGGAGGGCCAGTATGGGGACGAAACAATCTCAGTTTAGCCTCCGCTCGTCCGGGCCCGTAAACTTCGGGCAAACGCGCTCGCCCATATAAAACAGGGAAAGCCGGAGGATGACAAAATCTTGTCAACCTCCGCTTGCACACCATTTTCTCGTTTCTTTCCCTCTTAAAACGCAGAAGGGTCCCCATCCTATTTCCGTCTCTCTCTTGCATCTCTTTCATCGATGCAGGCTAGCCGCCAAGTATCCTGGATAGCCAGTATACGGGGGTTCACCGCCGAGGCAAACTCCCATGACTGTGCACAAAGGAAAAAGGCGAGCAGGAAAAGAGCAAGGATATTACTCACATCACGGACGGAGTTGATGTTGATGTAGTACTCCTCGCTCTGCTGGTGGGGGACAAACGGCTCAACGAGGAACTGGCGAAGCACGCCCTGGACGGTCTCAACCTGCTGAGTCTTGCCAGCGCGCTCAGCGACCCAGGCGCGAGCCTCGGGCCAGGTCTTGTTGAGGCAGAGAAGACCGCTCTTACCCCGTCTCTTGATCAGCTGGTCGGGCTTTGCGACAAACTTGGCGCCGGACTGGAGAAGCCACGGGTAGGTGACCTCGGCTTGGTCGAGAACAGCCTCGACGCTGGCATCCTCGGCAAAGTGCAGGGAGGCCAGTCTCGGGGCCGGGTTGTGCTTCGTGGCGGCCGGCAGAGGCGACGGCTTGACGACCGGGGCGCGGGTGAGGTGGTAGTTGAGGATGGCCTTGCCATCGGCCTCGAGAATGGACTTTGCTGACATGTTGGCGAAGAGGCGTGATGCAGGAGATCTGCGAGTTGTCTCTCCCTGTTTACGGGCGTTGCGATTGGGTTGTATGGATGGTGCCTCTGGCCTACTACAGTGCAGAGGACAAGAGCGGTCAGTTCGTGGAGGCTTGGAGCTGTGTTGGAGCAGAGCCAAAGAGGCCAATGAAGCTGGAAGGCCAGAGAGGCGAAAGAGGCGCAGAACAAGCTTGGGAGCTTCAAACGGCGGGCTTGCTCTTGCTACTGAGTGGTGGCGAGGATATGCTCAATGCAGGACGCGAGGCAGGGCGTTTCCTAGTGGACGTACCTTTAAGCAGAAAATGAAGCCGCGGAGAGAGGGTTCGTTTTCTTGGAAGTCCGAGAAAAAGAGGGAGGGAGATTGACGATTGGGCTTGATGGATGTCCCCAGAAACTTTTCTCAAGCGGAAAAACTGCAGCTCCTTTTGGATGGGAGGGGAGAGGACAACGGCAGCCCAGCAACGCTACGGAACAGGCCTGGCAGGAGCAATTCAGCGACGCTGTCGCTAGAGAGGAGGTGCGACCATGCCATACGACCAAAAGCCTTGGGGAACTCCAGAGGTTGCGGGCGGTGAGCCGTTGCAGGAAGTACCTGTACATCGGATTGTTCCCCTCCCCCTTTTCCTTCGTCGTTCCCTCACTGTCAGGCCAAGTGGGAGCCAGACGCGACCTGGGCTGCTAGCGCTGCTGTACGACGAGTGCCTACGAATGAGCTACGAATCCCAACGCTTCAAGGCACTGCAGGCCTCCGCTCGTTGGGGCTGGCGCGGCCGGCTAGGTGGGGCACAACTGCCTGATTGGTGGTCAGCGAAGGACTGGAGCTGGGCCCGTTTCTCTGCAGCTGTATCGTACAAAGTACGGAGTATGACTGCAGATTACTCCGGTCCGGATCAGCAGCACGGCGAGCCGGCGTTGTACGGAGTACGAGTACGCGATTCCTCGGCGATCGTGCCCAGCGATACTCCGTATGTATCTCGTACGAAGTACGTACTGCGGCTGGCACGGAGCCGCGGTGGCTGACGAGGCGTCGGGCAGCGCTTCTTTGCGCTCTGCGCGGCCGGATCGCTCTTTGGGGATTCCCCGATGGGGCAGCCGTGAGCAGAAGGAAGCAGCGACTGCCGGCGGGAGCTGTGCGACATGGGAACCCAACAGTTCCGGGCGGTTCATCCTGCTTTTCGCGGGTTTTCGCCTAACCCCTCCATTTTTGCGCCGCTCGAGCTGCCGCGCAGTTTGGGCCCGTCCAGCGGCGTGCGGGCGCTCTTGGTGGGGGTTCTGCGCTGGAATTAGCGGACGCGCGCTAAATCGGTGCCTGATCGAGACCTTGGCCACGCAACAGGCTGCGTTTTTCTATTTCGGTCCAGCATTGCGTCGATCTTGTGCGTCGCAGGCACAGCACCAAGGGCACGAAAAGAGCAGTTTGCGGCAATTGGGTTGGCGTGCAATTTTCAGCAATGCTGCTGCCTGCTGCTCGAGAATGGAAGCCGCAGCCGGGCGCCGGGACGAACGCGAATTCCCCCATGCGCAGGCACTCCGTATTACGTGTGGTCCTAGCGTCCGCCGTCTGCTGTCCGTTTGCGATGACGCTCCCCGCCGCGCATAACGGTCGCAATCCCTCGAATGAGCGCCCGCACACTCAACAAAAAATCGCTGGGACATCCCCAACTTTTTCGCCCCCTTCTCCGCCGTTGCACACGGGCGATCACTCCTGCCGCTGAACGGACAACGGAAGGGGAAGGAATGCCAGAAGCGGATAGGGCCGTGAGAACGAGCAGAAGCTGGGGGAGGTCCTGGGAAAAGGCAAAAGGCAAAAGGCCAGCCGAGGCGGAGCTCACCACCACCGCCACCACCGATCGCAAAAGTACAGCTACAAACCGGCGCAGCTACAAAGCCGCACTACCGACAGGGGTCGCCGTTCCCCAAATGCAGCCGATCCACCTAGCACTCCCTCTGCATCAGTCCCTACCGCTCTTTTTGGCTCTTGTCTGTGTTGCTCCCTCGTTGCTTCCCCCAATTTCGCCGAGCCCAAAAATTCACAGCAGCCCCGGCAAAAACCTCTGGACTGATCCTCCGTTCCGAGCTTTTCTCCTCTTCTCCATCTTGCCTTCGTTCTGCTTCATCTGCCACCATTCGAAGCCTATTCCCAGCTTGCCTGCTCTGAGACGGGATTGAACGGATAACCCACGAGAAGGTGTGTGGCCTTTTGCTGGAATTGCTTTCAACTGCTCTGCTGCTGTTGCCGACTGGCCTCCATTTCCAATTGCCATCTGCCATTGCATACTGGCTTGGCCTCCACGTTACGGCCATTCTTGCCATCATCGTGCCTCGTGCCTCGTGCCTCGAGAACCACCCGTGCGGCTGGCCTTGCTTACGCAGAACGCTCTAGGACCGATTCTACTGTCAACATGACTACATCCGCAACAGACGGTGCCAGCGGCAGCAAGACGCCCGTCGGCCTCTCTGCAAACGACAACATTACTCGTTTTGCCGCTCCGAGCCGGCCCCTGAGCCCTCTGCCGTCCCACGCTCTGTTCAACAACAAGACGCGATGCTTCGTGTACGGCCTGCAGCCCCGCGCTGTCCAGGGCATGCTCGACTTTGACTTCATCTGCAAGCGCCCCACCCCGTCCGTCGCCGGCATCATCTACACCTTTGGCGGCCAGTTCGTCAGCAAGATGTACTGGGGCACCAGCGAGACCCTTCTGCCCGTATACCAGGAGGTTCCCAAGGCCATGGCCAAGCACCCCGAGGTCGATGTTGTCGTCAACTTCGCCTCGTCTCGCAGTGTCTACAGCTCCACTCTCGAGCTCATGGAGTTCCCGCAGATCAAGACCATCGCCATCATTGCTGAGGGTGTCCCGGAGCGGGTATGTGCCCCTTCCCCGCCTACTATCTCGTTCTGCTGTCTGCATCTGTACAGTATTGCTAACACACGCACAGCGAGCACGTGAGATTGCCCACATTGCTAAGAAGAAAGGCATCACCATTATCGGCCCCGCCACTGTTGGTGGCATCAAGCCGGGCTGCTTCAAGATCGGCAACACTGGCGGCATGATGGACAACATTGTCGCTTCCAAGCTGTACCGCAAGGGCTCTGTCGGCTACGTCTCCAAGTCGGGCGGCATGTCCAACGAGCTGAACAACATCATCTCGCAGAACACCGACGGTGTCTACGAGGGTGTTGCGATTGGCGGTGACCGCTACCCCGGTACCACCTTCATCGACCACATGCTCCGCTACCAGGCCGACCCTGAGTGCAAGATTCTCCTGCTTCTTGGTGAGGTCGGCGGTGTTGAGGAGTACAAGGTCATTGAGGCCGTCAAGGCCGGCGTCATCAACAAGCCCATTGTCGCCTGGGCCATCGGCACTTGCGCAAGCATGTTCAAGACCGAGGTCCAGTTCGGCCACGCTGGCTCCTTTGCCAACTCGCAGCTGGAGACCGCGGCCTCCAAGAACAAGTACATGCGTGAGGCTGGCTTCTACGTCCCGGAGACCTTTGAGGAGCTTCCGGAGCTTCTGAAGTCCGTGTACGATAAGCTTGTCGCCAACGGCAGCATCAAGCCCGCCAAGGAGCCGGTTGTCCCTAAGATCCCGATCGATTACTCCTGGGCCCAGGAGCTTGGCCTGATCCGCAAGCCTGCTGCGTTCATCTCCACCATTTCCGACGATCGTGGCCAGGAGCTGCTGTATGCTGGCATGCCCATTTCGGATGTGTTCAAGGAGGACATTGGCATCGGTGGTGTCATGTCCCTTCTGTGGTTCCGTCGCCGTCTGCCGCAATACGCTTCCAAGTTCCTCGAGATGGTTCTCATGCTCACGGCCGACCACGGTCCGGCCGTGTCTGGTGCCATGAACACCATTATCACCACGCGCGCTGGCAAGGACCTCATCAGCGCCCTCGTCTCAGGTCTGCTGACTATCGGCTCCCGCTTCGGTGGTGCCCTGGACGGCGCTGCCGAGGAGTTCACGCGCGCCTTTGACAAGGGCCTGAGCCCCCGCGAGTTCGTTGACAGCATGCGCAAGGGCAACAAGCTCATTCCCGGCATCGGCCACCGTGTCAAGTCGCGTAACAACCCCGATCTGCGTGTCGAGCTCGTCAAGCAGTACGTGAAGGAGAAGTTCCCCAGCCACAAGCTTCTTGACTACGCATTGGCCGTTGAAACGGTGACGACGTCCAAGAAGGACAACCTGATTCTGAACGTCGACGGCTGTATCGCTGTCTGCTTCGTTGACCTGGTGCGCAACTGTGGTGCCTTCAGCCCAGAGGAGGCCGAGGACTACCTGAAGATGGGTGTGCTCAACGGTCTGTTCGTCCTGGGCCGCAGTATTGGTCTGATTGCCCACTACCTTGACCAGAAGAGACTGCGCACTGGTCTCTACCGCCATCCTTGGGACGATATCACCTACCTGCTCCCCAGCCTGAAGTCTGGCCCGCCGGGAGCTGAGGGCCGTGTTGAGGTGCAGATGTAATTCGTATGACTGCGAGGATTATGCTGAATAGTTCATTATTTGATCGCCCAGTCTATGTGTGTGTCTATCTACGAGGCACGCCTTTCGTCCATATATAACGAATCGAAGACAATAATTGTGCATTTGTTCAACTGTGTTTCCAAAGTCTTTCTGCCGATGGCCGGCGCGTTTCTCCATGTCGTGGAAGCACCTTGGGTTGCGGCTGTAGGTTAATACCACGTGACTCGCCGACGTTACCGCCGTAGGTGCACGTGCACTTTTGGGAAAAAACCGTGCTAACATCTTCTGATGTCCGGGTCTCCTCGAGAGATTGATACAGTGCAGCAGCTCTCTTGCTACTCCAATTGACTTGAGACGCACCGCCGTTGGTACGATTAGACTGCGACTGCGTATGGCTCTGAAGAAAACCCAATGCTGACGGCGAGGATAGGCAAGCGACAGTCACATACGGACGAAGACTGCGAGCGAGCACGAAGGGGCGCAGACAAGCAGCCGATCTCATCGCTTCCTGGACAAACATGTCTTTCTTCCAAATTACGCTCAACCGGTCGGCGATTGGCCTGCCACAGCGGACGCGCGACGTCCTAGCGGCACTGGGCCTGCGGCGGCGCAGCCAGACGGTGGTGCATGCCGTCAACCCGTCTATAGCAGGTCTTGTGTTTAAGGTGAAGGAGCTTGTCCGTGTCGCCGAGGTGCCCGAGGACCGCGCCGAGACGCTGGCCAAGCTCAGGGCAGCACGGCGGCCGGACCCTGGATATGTGATCACGAAGAAGTACGGGGGCATAGAGGCAGACACTTTGTAGGAAAGAAAGGGCCAGAGGGTGCTGCGTTGGCAATCGTGGGATCCCGAGGCATAGAAAGGCAGACGCATAAAAACGGGTGTTTGGCCAGTGTGTCGATATGCTGTATGTTACGAAAGCATGAATGAAAGCATGATGTTTATCAGAGTACATCCGTAGTTTTAAGAAATACAGGAAAATAAATACACGTTAGTACCCATACGCTCAGCCATTACGCCTGCCCCGACGGCTGAACGGCGGCCGACCCGCCCGGTTTGGATTCGTCGTTGCCTTTCCCCTCTTGGCTGCAGAAGACTCGGAAGGGGCCTCACTGGTTTCTGTGGATGGATCCCGCGGTACCTAGACGTTCAGGACCTTGTCCACATACTCCTGGTTCGGTGTCTCGTACTCGCTAACAAAATATTTCGACATGTTTTTGCTCAGCCACGTGGTCAGCTTGGTGAGCTCGTCCCGGAGGCGGTTCACGGATTGCTGATCCATGTTTGTCTGTGGAATGAGCTCGGGGAGGGAGACTGCGTCAAGAATTAGCAATGGGACGGAAACGGTCAAGTAGGAAGAAGGCCAACGAAAAAGCCAGAGATCAAAAGGGACGTACCAAGAAGACGACACAGGTGTTCGACACCATACGTGTCAAGAGGGGACTTGTGCTTTTCATCCGACTCCCAGAATGCGTTCATTTCGATGTATTGCGGCCGTTCAAACCTAGGGACGGGTCAGTAGTGTGGAAAGATGGGCGTCGAAGTGGCAGCCATGCAGCATTGTTGAGCGCTTGGCATAAAGAGGAGAATGTACTTGTAGAGTAGTATGCGGCCCAAGCACTTGTCAAAGTACTCGCGGAGTCCAGCAACCGTTTCTTCGAGGATATCGAGACTGGCCGAGCCTTCTTCGCGATGTGGCCGCTCAAACGCAAGATAGTCGGACAGTAAAACTTCGACAGGCACGCGATGCGGCAGAGGAACAAGCTGTTGGTTCTTCGTCACGTTTTCCCAATCGTCAACAAGTGCTGCCTTGAGGTGATCGGGCATCGTCAAGCGAATGGATGGGCGGTTGTGGAAGCCATCCTCCTGCAACGATGTTAGTTAGGACCCCAGGCCGCGGGCGAGTGCTTGTCAGAACAGCAAAATATCAGCTATAGAAGACAATACCAGGAATCGGACCACTTGTGACATTCAGGGAAATAGGAGACGGGAGAAACGAAGAGAAAGTGAACAGCTAGCTAAATCGACAGTCTAGGAGAACGCCCACTTGAAACTTGGTGTATGCAACGGGCAACGTCGATTGTAGTTGTAGTGGGCATCGTCTTAAAATGCAGTGCCACCTTGTGAAGCCGCCCGTAAACTAGCGGGGCGAGTTCAGTCTTGGTGATCTGCGTAGTGCGTGCCGGGTAGGAGTTTTCTTGTCTCTGGTGGCAGACATGGAGTTGACGTCTTCCGTGAGGAAATCATTAGGGAAGCGACACATGGGGTGGCGACCCCTACCATTCGCCAAAAAAAATGGTTGCCGAATCCCCCTGCCCCATTTTCTCAGAAACTGCTCGTCACAATCATAAGCAAGATCATGTTGGACCAGACGCTTGCCGTTTCTGTCCACATAGGGGCCATGCAGGGGCGGCAGTTGAGCGAGGTGGTCCGTCGGCTCGGGCCGTGTACCAATACACTTTGTGTTTTGTTTTGGGGGGCTGGCAACACGCGTTGCTGTGTTTGATTTTTTCATTGTGTAAAGGAGCTGAAATTGGTGATAATTGTGATGGATGCCGAAATAGCTGGTTTGGACGAAAGGACGGGAAAGGGAAAGATATTTCAATAGCAAGAGCATAATGGGAAGGAATAAGGGGACATCTCAATCATGGCCGCTTCATTAGTCATGAGCGAACTCACGATAACCGTTTAGAGCCAAAGGCGGGAGTCAAGATCGCGAAAGTGGAAGGCAAAAAGGGATGGAAAACGAAACGGGAGAATTCATGTCGCAACGTCGCAATCTCGGAAACTCACTTGCTCCAGATCGTAGTCCCGCTGCCGCCGTGGACCGCGGGCATGTGCTAGCGACCCTCCGCCTGTGCGCTCCTCACTTCCACGAGCCGATCCGAGCTCCGACTCGCGACCAAAGTGGCGATCGAGGCCGTGGTGGCTTTCGTGGTGTCTGCCTGATCGATCGCCGGGCGTGGCGCTCCCGGGCCCCGAGCCACCGCCGAATGAGAAGCCGGGGACGCCTAGACCGCCGGCGGAGGTGCTGAGTCGGCCGGTCAGCTTCTTGGGTGCCTTGCTGGCGCTCTTTTGCTGCTGCATTTCGCGGGCCTGGCTGCGCAGCTGGCTGGCCAGCTCGCGGTTTTCTTCGTTGAACTTGCGGACGCGGTCTTGGGGCACCCAGTCGTCCCAGGTGTTCTTCCAGCCCTTGTAGTGGATACGGAAGCGCCAGCTCTGCCCATCGGTAGGCTGCTGAACGTCGAGAATGCGTGCCTCGTAGAGCATGTCCATGTGGAAGCAGAAGACGCGCTCATCGACGGCAAACGGGGAGTTGGCGTGCTTGGGGGCCATGGCTGCAGCAGGGGGACTTATAAATACGCAGCCTCGGCGTGCAGCAACAGGGATAGCGGGGATGGTGCGACGAGGGCGAGGCAGGCGGTCAGCGTTGTTGGGTGATGTCGTAGGTGTTCTTGCGATGAAAAGTCCAGGGATGAAGGCGGATGAGAACGGCGGTGATGGAGAACCCGCTGCAGGCGCAGGGACGATTGGGCGCGGGGGCAACACGCAGACAAACGGCCACGGCACTGCTCGCGGAGATCGGAGGGGAATCTGTCCGTGATCCAGTGCACAAGGCGCAGCGCTACACTCTTTCGCGCAAGACGCGCGACCTGTCGATGAGAAGTGAATTCCGTGGCCGCGGCGTCCCCAGTGGAGGTCACGTGCGGAGATGCGTTTCGTGTAGTACGAGTACAATGCATTGTGAAGTGCAATGGTTGGTCCCACTGTCACGTTCGCGTCTCCTGCACGCGTCCAAACGCGACGGCGCTGAAAAGGCCGATGCACGGAGCATGGATAACTCCGTATGTGCTCCGTACTCTGTGGGATTACTGGCCACTGCATCTCACCACCGCCTCCACCCCATGATCCGACGCCGCATCGAGCCGTCTGCCTTGCCGAGTCTTCCGACGTTCCAACGATGGCGCCTCTTCCGTCCGAGCTGGCCATCCTCTCCGAGTTTCTTCTCGGCCCAGCCCAGCTGCCGGCAGCCATCTCCCTCGCGGACTTTGCTGCTCTCTTCCCCAAGTCTCTGCAAAACGCACCGCAGGTGCGGGCTCTCTACCGCGATCTCCAGCGCGAGCGCAACGCTGTCGTCGACGACGTCGCGGCCGAGATCGAGGACGAGGTGGCGCGCGGCCGCCAGCTGCGCCGCTATGCCGTGAGCGCTCGCCTGCGCGCGGATGCGCAGGAAGACGCTGCCGGCGACGACGAGCTCCAGATCGAGCGCTTCATGTCGTGGCGTGCCGACGACGACGGCGGCAGCGGCGGCGCTCCCCGGCACAGTCTCGCGTCGATCGTCGCGGAGCTGGAGGCCAGCGCCAGAGACCTCGAGGCCGACGTGCAGCAGCTGGAGTCCGAAGAGGCCCGCCTGCTCGCGTCTCTGCAGCAGACGACGGGCGACCTGAGCGACCTTCGCTACGGCCGTCTCGCGAACCCGCAGCTTCGGGAGCAGGTCCTCGAAGGCCTGGCCAATGTGCAGGAGACGTGCACGCGGACGCAAGCGCCTGACGCACTTGGCAGCACGACCTGAGTACGGAGTAGTAGGAGCATAACACGGCAGGACAGGTACATATTTTAAATTACAGGACTTTTATTACTGAATACTGAAAACTAAGGACATTACTAATAATCAATGCTGCAGACACCCAGGCCGCTCCCGATAACCTGCTATACGATACGATGCCAGGCGAGTGGCAGAAGGATGTGTGGTTTCTCGAGATGCTTATTGCGCAGCCGCTGCCGGCGCGGTACGGGGGCCTGCACCAGGTGCACCAGGCTGGCCAAACTTGCGGCCCCTACATATCGAGTTAGTCCCGTGGGTAGAGAACGGTAGGATGCACGGCGCACGACCGACTTACATAAAGGTGCGGCTGGCAAAGGAGACGACGAGCATCATCATCCAGCTCGGGACGGCGCCGAGACCCCAGAGGACGTAGCCGACAGGGACGGCGAGGCCGTTTGTAGCCAGCACGCCGTCGAGGGGGTGGAAGTAGCTGTCGAGAAGCTTGAAGCTCTCCTTGGAGTGGCTCTCGTACAGGCTGACGATGGTCTCGCTCGTGGTAGTAGTCAGGTTGAGGCGCTTCGTGTAGACATCCGTCTTGGCCGGCTCGGGCAGCAGCTCAAAAACGAAGAGCCAGCCAGGGCTAGCAGACCAGCTGTTGCACAGGACGGGCTGGTCCTCGCAGTCGAGGATGGCTGTATTTGGGGCGCTGGTGGCCGACACCATCTGGGGCGCAGCCTCGACGAACGCGCTCTCGATAACACCGCAGTGGCCTGCAGGATCCATGTTAGATACGCAAACGAAAGAACTAAAGCAGACATCCGAGATGCAAACACATACCAAAACACGTCTTGTTGCCACCGGTGATCAGCACCCACCACTCCTCGGGGGTGGTCGCGTCAGGCTGGACACGGCTGTAGAGCGTGTCCTTCCAGTCGGCCAGGGTCAGCTTCTCCGTGGGCGGCGCTGTGATCTTGGGCGCACTCGCAGTCGACGATTCGCTTGCGCTGGCGGCAGCCTCCGTGACGACAGACGCCGGGGCCTGCAGGAAGGATCCCACGGAGCCAAGGATGTTCTGGAACTGCGCGCGGTACTGCGCAAAGGCGCCCTCCCCCTCGGCGGCCGCGCCCATGATGGGAAGCGCCAGGAGGACGGAAGACGTTGGGAAGCGCATTGCGACGGTTGGTGTGCAGCCGAGGGCTGAAGGAAGGGGACAGAAGCAGATGGAAGCGAGAGGACAGTCGCAAAAAGTCGCAGCGGCCTGTTTCAGCAAGCGCTTCGTCGACAGAGAATAGGGCGAAAAGGGAGCGGAATGAAGGACGCGAAGGCGATAGCAAGAACAAAGAAGTTGTGGAAGGGGAAAGAAGCCAAACAATATTGGAAGCAGGGGGAGAACTAGAATATTACACGTATGGCCAATACGGTCAATACGACAACGGCTAGGAGTCTCAAAACCCCGTAGCTTCAAGCTCGCGATCACGTGCAGGCCGAATAGTCTTGGCTTCTCTCCACTGCGGGTGCTTGTGCGGCTTCGAGAATGCCTAATGTTCTATGTAATGTACGAGCATTACGGAGTCTTGTACAAAATATTACGAGGTGGACCGTGGGCCATACGCGTCTTGCAGATATTAAGGAGTCTGTTCGAGGAGGCGGTGTATTGTCCAAAACAAAGCTGCATGGCCATTGCAGTTGGCAAGACGATGCAAATCTGAATGCTAAGTCGTAAACGGTATCGCAAGAGCTTATCTAGATTTACAAGTATGTAATACTCCGTACAGTGGCCTGAATGCCAAATTGTAGCTCTAACTCTATCACGTGACCACGTCCTGTCGCATCTTCGTACATCGTACTGCAATCGCAACCGCGTCTCCACTGCTGTTGGATAGTTCAAGACGCGTGTGGTGTTGATGCTCCCGCGACGAGCACGCAAAGCAACACAGCACATGGTACGTTGTGCGCACCTACGTATTCCTGCTTGTCCGGGTTCTGTTTGCTGACTGCCGTGCCGCAGACTCCGACTGATGCTCCAAAGCGGCGGCGGCGCCGTCCTGCCGCGACGACAAACGCGCCGCAGGACGACGCAGACAGGGCCGGCGAAGAGGAGACAGGCAGGCCGCGAAAGCGGGCGCGCCGCTCTGTGAGCGAGGACCGGGGGAAGCGGAGAGTAGGGCGACCCAGTGGCTCTACCAAAGGCAAAAGCGCAGCCGCCAACACGGAGCGCCGGCGGCCGGGCCGTCCATCCCGCCAAGCAGGCGCAAATGGGCCAGAGCCGGCTGCTTCACCGGTCGTCGAGTCGGCAGACGGGACACCGTTGTTGGAGAAGCGAAGACGAGCAAAGAAACGACAACAGGCGGCACGAGCACCCAGGGAGGAGGCGCAGCAAGCACCCAAGGATCAGCAGGAAGGGAAAGGACAGAAGGGACGAAAACGGCAAGAACAAAAACCGCAGCCAGAAAAGAGGCCAAAGCCACAACAGCCAGAGCCAGGAGAGCCAGAAGAGCCAGAAGAGCCAGAAGAGCCAGAAGAGCCAGAAGAGCCAGAAGAGCCAGAAGAGCCAGAAGAGCCAGAAGAGCAGGAGGCCACCGAGGAGGACGGCGAGGCCGGCAAATCAAAAGGCTACTGGCAGCTGGAGAGCCGCACGCGGCTCATCCCGCTGGCGACGATGGCGAGCAAGTGGACGCCGCTCGCGCCCGAGGCCATTGCGGCGGCGCAGGCGGTGCTGGCGGACTGCGCGCGGCCGATCTTGTCGCGGCTGGCGGGGGCCGGAGCGAGCAGCGAGCGGCGGCAGGAGCAGTCGCGGCTGGCGATCGGCGCGCTCACGCGACGGGTGCGGTCGAAGCTGGCCAAGGGCATCCCGTTCCCGCCAGCGACGGCGGGCGCGGGCGCGGGCGGGACAGGGAGGGCGACGCGCGGCCGCGGCACGACGACGGACGGCCGGGCGGCCGACCTGGACTGGGAGCGCACGCTGACGGACGTGAAGGCGCTGGAGCGCCAGCTGGAGCCGCTGCAGCACGCGATCACGCTGCTGGCGCGGCAGCAGACGCGCGAGGAGCGGGCACTGGAGGCCGACTACGCCGCGCTGCGGCAGCTGGAAACCAATGCGCAGGCCGAGACGCGCACGTGGCGGGAGCAGGGACGGCGGCAGCACGTGCTCGCGCCCGACGATGGCGGACGGCCGGCGGCGGCGACGGCTTTCCAGGCCCACGTGGAGCTGGCGAAGCGGCCGGACAGCGCCGAGGACGGCGGCATTTTCGAGGTACGTTGCTGGGCCCTCTGCCCCTTGCGGCAACCATGCTGACCTGCAGAAACCGGACAAGGACCTGCTTGCGCTGTCGACACAGCTGGGAAGCCACATGGACAGCCTGCGGAGCAACTTGGAGCAGATCGACGGGGTCCTGCCGGCCATGGCCCGGAGCCGCGCGGCGCTGCAACAGGTGCTGCACCGCCATCTGGACGCACAGCAGTTTGAGAGGATTGTCCTAGGCGACGGCTGAGCGGCGCCGGTACGGAGTAGGGCGATGGGGACTGCTGCTGTCCAATGATGCCGCGACCGGTTCCGTGTTTCGCCACTAGGCCGAGCTGTGCCGTAGCAACGACAATGGCACGATCGACCGAGCCTATTTCGCGAGCACAAAGTACGAGTAGATACGACTACGAAGCAAAGGAGCCCGGAGCAACGGCCCTGTACCGCTGCTATGCTGCCCCAAAGTGCGTTCTTGCTGACTTGTGTCCTGATCCGCCCATCGTTCCAGCCCTCGTGAAGCGGTTCGTCTCGATACGAGTATGCTCAATCGGCTGCCATTGCCAGAGGCTGGCATCGTCTACTCCGTACGGGTCTGGACACCGCCGTAGCCTGCCAATCGAGGACTGATTTGCACGCCAATTTCATTTGCTCTTGTGCACAGGCCGCCAGCAAGATGGCGTATCGCAAAGCCTCCAGTTGGCGCAGCGCCGCTCGGATGGCTCCATTGCGCCATCGCTTAGTTACCCCGCCAGACTGGAACCCAGTGCGCCGCGCACCTTGCCAACAATCGATTGGCAAAGCGGCAGGCACCCCGCAGTGCGAGAACATCCATCCCACCTTCTTCACCGCCCGGAACTCGATTTTTTTCCCGCCTAGCTTGCGGTCCTCTGGAAAACTCTTCCTACTTGATCCCTTTGACTCGGCCTGCCTCCTCGCTTTTCCTCTTCTTCTCTCTTCCTCCTCACCCTCTTCCTACCATTCCTCGTCTCCGCTGTGTCTCCCTTCTCCCTCAGATCTTCACCCGTCTACCTGCCTCGAGACGGGTTTCTTGTAAGCATCCCTTCTTTCGTGGGCTAGCGGTTGCTCCATGGCAGCTCTCTAGTGCTTCGTCAGTGCTTCGTTTTCGAAGCCTCTCGAAGTCCCGCTCGTCCTGTTTGCCATTCTTACTGACTCGTGCAGCTTTACAAGTTCCCCTCACATCCCCCTATCCTCACATCATGGTTCAGTCCGCTGTTCTCGGTTTCCCCCGCATGGGTGTGAACCGTGACCTGAAGAAGGCCACTGAAGCTTGTACGTTGATCCGGCGCCCTTATAGAGACAGGAGACATTGGAAACGAACTCCCGTCGGCCAGAAAGCTAATTGAACAGACTGGGCTGGCAAGATCTCCCAGGCCGACCTGCTGGCTGAGGCCAAGCGCCTGCGTCTTGCTCACTGGACGATCCAGAAGGATGCCGGTGTCGACATCATCCCCAGCAATGACTTCGCCCTGTACGACCAGGTCCTGAGCCACATCCAGGACTTTGGTGTATGTTTCCCTGCTTTCGGCCTCCGGCTCCCAGCTTCTGTCCTGCCTCTGCTCTTCTTCCTGTACATTGTTCGCTAACCAATGCCAGGCCGTTCCCGAGCGCTACACCAGCGCCAAGCTGGACGCCGTCGATGAGTACTTTGCTCTCGGCCGTGGCCACCAGAAGAACGGCGTTGACCTGCCGTCTCTGGAGATGGTCAAGTGGTTCGACTCCAACTACCACTACGTCAAGCCCACCCTCCAGGACAACCAGACCTTCAGCCTGGTCGCCAAGCCCAAGGCTGTCGCCGAGTTCCTCGAGGCCAAGGAGGCTGGCATCACCACCCGCCCCGTCCTCGTCGGCCCCGTCACCTTCCTTCACCTGGCCAAGGCCGACCGTGGCCAGTCCGTCGACCCCATCGACCTGCTGCCCAAGCTGCTGCCGGTCTACGATGCTCTCCTGGCCCAGCTGAAGGAGGCTGGTGCCGAGTCCGTCCAGATCGACGAGCCGGTCCTCGTCTTTGACCTGCCGGCCAAGACCAAGGCTGCCTTCAAGACTGCCTACGACCACTTTGCCGCCGAGGCTGCCCAGCTGCCCAAGCTTGTCTTCTCCACCTACTTTGGCGACATTGTCCACAACCTGGAGGCGCTTCCCCAGGACGTTTACGCTGTGCACATTGATCTTGTGCGCAACCCGGAGCAGCTCGAGGCTGTCGTGGCTGCTCTCGGCCCCAAGACGGTCCTGTCCGTCGGTGTCGTCGACGGCCGCAACATCTGGAAGACCAACCTGCAGCGCGCCATTGAGAAGGTCGAGGCTGCCATCCAGAAGCTCGGCAAGGAGCGCGTCATTGTCGCCACCTCCAGCTCCCTCCTGCACACTCCCCACACGCTGGCCAGCGAGAAGAAGCTGGACGCCGAGATTGCCGACTGGTTCTCGTTCGCCAGCGAGAAGGTCGTCGAGGTCGCCGTCATTGCCAAGGCTGTCACGGAGGGCCCCGCCGCTGTTCGCGAGCAGCTGGAGGCCAACGCCAAGTCGTGGCAGGCACGCACCACGTCCAGCCGCACCAACAACCCCAAGGTCAAGGAGCGCCAGGCGCAGATCAAGCCGGAGGACTACAACCGCAAGTCGGAGTTCCCGTCGCGCATTGCCCAGCAGCAGGCCAAGCTGAACCTGCCGCTGTTCCCCACCACCACCATTGGCTCGTTCCCCCAGACCAAGGAGATCCGCCTGCAGCGCAACAAGTTCACCAAGGGCGAGATCACCGAGGCCCAGTACGACAAGTTCATTGAGAAGGAGATTGACGAGAACGTGCGCATCCAGGACGAGCTTGGCCTGGACGTCTACGTGCACGGTGAGCCGGAGCGCAACGACATGGTGCAGTACTTTGGCGAGCGCCTGGACGGCTATGCCTTCACGACGCACGCCTGGGTGCAGAGCTACGGCTCGCGCTGCGTGCGCCCGCCCATCATTGTGGGCGACATCTCGCGCCCGGCGCCGATGACGGTCAAGGAGTCCAAGTACGCTGCCTCGGTGTCCAAGAAGCCGATGAAGGGCATGCTTACTGGCCCCGTCACGTGCCTGCGGTGGTCGTTCCCCCGTGACGATGTGCACCAGTCGGTGCAGGCCGAGCAGCTGGCCCTGGCGCTGCGCGACGAGGTCGTGGACCTCGAGAAGGCGGGCATCGACGTCATCCAGGTCGACGAGCCGGCTCTGCGCGAGGGTCTGCCGCTGCGTGCCGGCAAGGAGCGCGAGGCGTACCTCGGCTGGGCCGTCAAGGCGTTCCGCCTGTCGACCACGGGCGTCGAGGACTCGACGCAGATCCACTCGCACTTCTGCTACTCGGAGTTCCAGGACTTCTTCCACGCCATTGCCGCGCTGGACGCCGACGTGCTCTCGATCGAGAACAGCAAGTCGGACGCGAAGCTGCTCAAGGTGTTTGTGGACTCGGCCTACCCGCGCCACATTGGCCCCGGCGTGTACGACATCCACTCGCCGCGTGTGCCCAGCGAGCAGGAGATCCGCGACCGCATTGAGGAGATGCTCCAGTTCCTGAAGCCGGAGCAGCTGTGGATCGACCCCGACTGCGGTCTCAAGACGCGCCAGTGGTCGGAGACCAAGGCGGCTCTCGTGAACATGGTCAACGCGGCCAAGTTCTACCGCGCCAAGTACACGAAATAAGCGTCGTAGTCGATACTCCAGTAGGAAGGACGACGACTCGATATCAGCTGGGCGTTTGGAATTATTTGCGATGCGATTTCTATTTTATTTGTTTTTCATGAAATTGTGACAGGGTCGATTTGGCAGGGGCCATTGCAGGTTACAAAAGCATTCAACACAAGGCGCTTTACGAAGTCAATAGGTGTTTAGGGACAGTCCTTCAACCGGATACCCATGGGAGGCATGCGAACAAAGAATGAAGGAGCATAGACTCCATGTAATCAAGACTGGGCGGTTGCTACCGGAGATGTTTGCTGCGGGAAAGTGAGACTGTGTGATACCGTAGAGAATGACTGCGATGGAGGCATGGCTCTGTGGGCATCGCTCTGTAGACATGGCTCTGTAGGCATGGCTCTGTAGGCATGGCTGTGGGATACGCTGGATTACTCGTCCAGGCGCTTGCTGGCGATCCGCTCCGGCGCTTCGCTCCGGCGCGCTCCTGTCAGCAACGGGGGCTAAAGGCAGCGGTTTCACCTGGCGAACCAGGCAGAGCGCGAATAAGGTTAAATAGGAGCGGTGAGGGCCATACTCCGTACTCCGTAGGTTGGGACGGCCGTGATCGCTGCCAGGGGCTACGAGATGCAAAGTACGTTAGGACAGACCGATTCGTACGCTTCCGGGCGCTTCCACTCCTTCCACAGATATTGCAGGCGCATTGGTCCGGCCGTGTTTCACCAGTGCATCTGTAACTCCACATGCAGGAAAGTGGGTGGGTCCACATGGCCCATGTGTTTTTTCGCTCCTTCTGTACTCGTAGGCGCTTTGCGTAGGACGAGCAAGCACTCGAACTCGTAAGCGCTCTTCCACGCGCCTGCCCGATCCCTGCCCGCCCCGGCCCCTTCCCTATTTGGCAATGGCCTAGCGCCAGCCATGTCTGCACGCCTCATGCAAAGTAATTTGCGCATCCGGACTCGTCATCACGAAGCGCAGCGTTCGTCAGCTCGGCTGTTTCGCAACCACGCGGCCTCGCGGCGGGCGCGTACGCGAGTGCGGCGGCCGGGCGACGAGATGCGGACGAAGCCACAGACAGCAAGAGGACAGACGAACGGAGTCTCCGAGGGTAGGACTTTTTTATCGAATATCATATGTTCCATCCTCCGAATACTCCGTACGGAGCAATGGCAAAAGGCCAAGCCTCACGCGCGATCCAGGCGCAGGAGCAGCACAGACATGACTGTACGAGTACGACGAGTACGGAGTACGAGTACGAGTGCTCGTACGCACAGCACAGCTTGCTGGGACGGCGGCTGTCCATCCCATCCCAGGAGATGAGGTGATGCCCCTGAGCAGCCCCGGTCTGGCGTCTTCCGTGTTCCAGAGTGCAGTCGGTCCACCGGCCCCTTTTCATTTCTGCCGGGTACGGACGACACGATTGGCGCAAGCGCGCAGCAAACAGGCGCAGCAGGCAGACACGGGCGCGACTGCGGCCAACGTGTCTGGCCCTGCGCCGAGCTTGTCTGGGACGATCCTGTCTGCATCGTGGTGTCGATCACCAGCTCAGGGAGCGCGATCTGGACTCTGGCCCATGAGGCGATCTTGCGGGCCAGCAGAGTCGGACAAACCGGCAGCAAATCTCAAGCAGCAGCAAAGCAACCAAAGCAACGCAACGGCAGCAAAGCAACCAAACCAAAGCACCAAACCAAAGCAACCACGCAGCTCTGCATTACGTGCGGCGTACAGACTACGTACGAGTACGCAAATCTACGAACTCCGTACTCGTACTCGTACTCACTCGACTTCTGGCCCCACGAGCCCGATTCCATGGTCAGCAGGGCACCCATGCTGCGACGGCCGCCACCTCCGTATTGCTCAAGGAGCGCCGAGTCCACCGCGGACGGCGATGCGTGTAAGTCGCCTAGCGCCAACTACGCCAGGGCCAGACGACCTGAGTCTTCTTACGCGTCGTCTAGATATAGACCTCGACTGCCGCGGCCGCCGTCTTCCTCTCCCATCTTCGCTGCTCTTCCATCTCGGCACTTTCTTTTCTCAGGCTTCTTGCGCCGTTCCATTCTCTGCATTGCTAGGCAATTGTATCTTCCGCTTCTTCGTCTTCAGAGTCTTCTTCCGACTTCAGACCTTTTCTCGAGCGACTGTGTTGCTCTTCCTGTCACTTCTTGCCTGTTTCCTCGTGGAATCGACTTTCACTCGCTCCTTGCCTCAGCATCGCCCACACCACCGCATCCTCTGCACCACCGCCGCCGCCATGCAGCTCACCCGCATCCTCACCCTCGGCCTCGTCGCCGCCGCCTCGGCCTCCTCCGTGCCGCTCCGGGGCCACCACAAGTTCATCTTTGGCCGCAACAAGAACGACTCCGCGGCCGTCACCACGTCTGCTGCCGGCGGGCTCACCACGCTGACCGTGCAGACCACCGACATTGTGACCATCACCTCGTGCGCCGCCAGCATCACCAACTGCCCGGCCAGCACCGAGTCCTCTGCGCTGGCTGCTCTGGGCTCCGAGGCCCTGACCGTGGTCACCGTCACCAACACCGTCGACCTGACCACCACCATCTGCCCCGTCACCGCCGTCGCTGCCATCTCGTCCAGCGTCATCAGCGCCGCCAGCACCAACGCCCTGGCCGCCTCGTCCGTCCAGACCACGGCCACCGCCGATGCCGTCGGCCTGAGCGCCACCAGCACGTCGGCGACGGCCGCGACGGCCAGCTCGGCCGCCAGCTCGGCCGTCGTCAGCTCGGCTGCGGCCATTGCCACGTCGGCGACCACCAGCTCGGCCGCCGTCAGCTCGGCTGCGGCCATTGCCACGACGGCCGTCAGCTCGGCCGCCAATGCCACGACGGCCGTCAGCTCGGCCGCCAATGCCACGACGGCTGCGCCCAGCTCGGCCGCCATCACCACGACGGCTGCGCCCTTTGTCAACAACACGCTGGCCGCCAACGCGACCACCGCCGCGGCCGCCGCCGGCCTGACCACGCTGACCGTGCAGACCACCGAGGTCGTCACCATCACCTCGTGCGCCGCCAGCATCACCAACTGCCCGGCCGCGACCGAGACCTCTGCCCTGGCGGCCCTCGGCTCGGACGCCCTGACCGTGGTCACCGTCACCAACACCGTCGACCTGACCACCACCGTCTGCCCCGTCACCGCCGCCGCCGCCATCTCCTCGAGCGTCATCAGCGTCGCCAGCACCGGCGGCATCACCGGCTCGACCGTCCGCACCACCGCGTCGGCCCAGGCCGCCGCCGCCACCACCACGCTCGCCACCCTCACCTCCGTCGGCACGAGCGACGTCGTCCTGACCACCTCCGAGGTCGTCGTCGTCACCGTCGGCGCCGGCGACGCCACGGCCACCGCCGTCGGTGACGTGGGCGCCGGCGCCGGCACCGGCCGCGTCATCACCACCACCATCGCCTCGACCTTCACGTCCAAGAAGACCTTTACCACCACCGTCAAGACCACCACCCAGGTCAAGACCACCACCGTCGTCGCCGCCAGCGCCAGCACCAGCGAGGCTTCGGCCGTCGGTTCCAGCGCGGGATCGTCCGGCTCGGGCTCTGGCTCCGACTCTGGCTCCGACACCTGCGTCGCTGAGACCGTCACCGTCACGGCCCCGGCCTCCACCGTCTACGTCACCCTGACCGCGTCCGCCGTCGCCGTCGAGACGACTGTTGCCGCCGGGACTGCTGCCGCCGAGACTACTGCCGCTGTCGAGACCACTGCTGCCGCCGCCACCACGTCAGTTGCCGTCGTCGGGGCTGCTGCTGAGTCGACTACGCCGTGCGAGCCCGACGTCACCATCACCATGACCACGACCGTCCCTGCCGCGTCCGCGACCGGCGTGGCCGGCAACACCACCATCGCCGCGGCGAACCTGACGTCGCGCGCGTCCAAGCACAGCAACCCGCGGGAGCGCCGCTCCAAGCTGCTCTACTAGAGAGCAGTGGCTGTTTTTGTGCGGGTTTCGGTTCGCACTGTACACTAGAAACGATTCGATTGTATATTTTCTCTTCTACCGTGACGAGGCTGGCCTAGACGGCTGTCGGGTTTGGTGGCTTCTTTTCCGGCCATTATGGCATTTACACTGCAAAACAAAAATGCCAATGCAAACTTGGGTGACCACCGTGTTCCACTCTGCGATAGTGACTGTAAAGTGAATATGCCGTACTCGTCTGTCGCGACGCCGTACTATCCAGCAGATGGCTGTCCAGATGCCCAGCCAGGCCATCACCCGCGGGTCTATCGTACACGTGGGCTCTTGCCGAGGAATCGGCCCGTGTCCTGTCTTTGTCCATTCCGTGTCGTCGCGTCCTCGCTGCATCGCGTCTCGCTGCATCGCGTCTCGCTGCATCGCGTCCTCGCTAGCCCGCGCGCGCGCCCAGGCCGGCCTCGAGCTCGGCCACGCGGCGCTCGGCGTCGGGCACCTGGCGCAGCAGCAGGTCGAGCTCGTCCTTCTCGTCCTCGAGCTGCAGGCGGCGGGCGGCGTCGAGGCGGGTGAAGACGTAGTGGCCCTGGCCGTCGAACTGCAGGATGCGGTTGTGGTACGGCCAGAGGCTGCGGCGGTGGCTGACGGTCATGAGCGTCACGCCCATGGCCTTGGCCTGCTCGTACATGGTCCGCTCCATCTCCAGCGTCACGCTCGACGTGCACTCGTCGAGGATGGCGTAGCGCGGCCGGTGGTACAGCAGCCGCGCCATGGCGATGCGCTGCTGCCAGCCCACGCTCAGCACCTCGCGCCACTCCGCCACCGTGTCCCAGCCCGCCGGCTGCGCCGCCACCACCTCCTCCAGCCCCAGCAGCCGCAGCAGCCCCAGCAGATCCGCGTCCGTCACGCCCTTGCTGCGCATCGCCCGCAGCCCGTCCGGGTACGTGATCTGCTGCCGCAGCGTGCTGCGCGGCAGGTACGGCCGCTGCGGAATGTAGAAAATGTCCGTCGGCGGCGGCCGCTTCACGCGGCCGCCGTACACCGGCCACAGCCCGCCGAGGATGCGGAACAGCGACGACTTGCCGCAGCCGTTGGGGCCCACCACCAGCAGGTGCTCGCCCGGCTTCAGCGAGAACGACAGCGCCGGCACCAGCACGTCTCCGTTGGGCGAGACAATGGGCCTGTCGGTTAGCCACCTAGAAGTAAACACAGCAGAACAACAACAGAAAAACAGCAGAACGTACACATCCGTAAACTCAATCGTGTCGCTCTCGACCACGGTGCCGCGGCCGCGCAGCACGGCGGCGTGGTCGGCGGTGTCGTCGCTGCTCGAGACCAGGTTCTTTGCAAAGTGGCCGGCCTGCACGTCGGCCATGACGTCCAGCAGCGAGGCCACGCGCGACGTGTAGCCGGCGAGCTCCATCACCTCGCGGTACGAGAACATGATGCGGCCAAAGGCGTCGGACGCCGACAGCAGCAGGCGGCGGTTGGTCACGAAGCTCTCGGTGCGGTTGGCCATGCTGCGCGCAAAGGCGGCGCCGGGCAGCGCCGGCGCGGCGCCGGGCAGCGGCACGAAGACGGGCGCGCTGCACAGCAGCAGGCCGAGCGCGCCCCAGAGGTACTTGATGACGTAGTCCTCCATGAAGCCGTGGTAGAAGCGCTGGCGCAGAATGTAGTTGACGTGCTTGATGAGGGTGAAGTAGCCCTTGTCGAGCGTGTCCTTCTCGGCGCGGTGCCCGGCGTAGAGCGCCACCTCCTCGCCGTGGTCGATGAGGCGCGCGTGCTGGAAGCGGAACTCGCCCTCGAGCCGCGCCTCGTCGGCCACGTAGCGGCCAAACGGCGGCGTCAGCGCGCGCATCACCAGCGCCGACAGCTGCACCAGCAGCGACATGAAGACGACGCCCTCGCCGCCGACGCTGCGCGACAGCGCGTACGTGTAGATGGTCATGTCCAGGAGCGGCTTGGCCAGGTTGCCGTACAGCTCGGCCAGGCTGCTGGCGAACTTGGCCACGTCGACGGCCACCACCTGGTCGGGGTTCTTGATGCGGTCGTCGAGCGCCGACAGCCCGTAAAAGGTCATGCGCGCGAGGTAGCGGTCGTGGATGTGGTGCGTGAGGCGCGTGCGGTAGCGCAGCGCCAGCTCCGCCTGGTGGTAGGCCAGCATGGAGTTGGTAAACGTCGCCGGCACCGCGATGAGCATCCACCACGCGATGCGCAGCAGGAACTGCCGCCCGTGGCCGCGCACGAGGCTCTTGACCAGCGCGCCGTCCATGGCCGCGATCTGCAGGCTCAGCAGCGTGCGCGCCACGAGGAAGACGCTGTGCGAGGCCAGCAGCCGCGCCTCCTTGCTGCGCCAGCCGGGCACGACGATGCGCACGAGCCGCAGCAGCGACCGGAAAAAGGCCCGGTTCAGCTCCGTCTTGCGCCGGCCGGGCGCGCCGCCGGCCTCCGCCGGGCCGGCCGGCCCTTTGCCTGGTTGCCCGGCCCGCGCCGCCGCCTCCGCCGCCTCCTCCGCCGCCTCCTCCGCGCCGGCCTGCCGCTGCTCGGCGACGGCGCTGCGCACGCGGTTGATCAGCGCCACCAGCAGCGTCAGGTAGACGGCGCGCGAGATGCGCGTGCGGTTGGCGATGTAGGCCTTGATCAGCCGCGCAAAGGCGCTGCGCAGCGTGCGCTGGTGCTGCTCGGCCAGCAGCGCCGGGGCCAGCTTCGACTGGGCCCCCATCGCAGACCGGGTCCGGGGTTGGGCCGATGCGCGTCTTCGTCTGCGTCGATGCAGCTGTCTCTCGTTGCCAATCGCGCGTCTGCTGCCGTGATGGTGCCGTTCTGCGTCTGCGATCGGCCGGCTGTGACGCGGAGGGTCTGCGGGTGCGCAATGTCCTGGCAGCAGTCGTTGTAGGTCTCGGCGCGCAGTCTTCGCCGTCGCTCTTGTTGTGTCGCTGGATGAAAGTGAAGCCAAATGCCAAAAGCCAAATGCCAAATGCCAAATGCCAAAATAGCGACGCGAGATGACCGGAGCCTCTTGGGGAAGGCACGAGCACAAGGAATGGGGTGCGCCTGCTGTTCCTCGGCCTTTGCGTCACTGCACTTCCCGTCCCCAGCGACCAATCCGGCTAGACCCGTTTCCCCAGCTTTTGCATGTGAGATGTGGCGCAGGCTGTGGCGGGATCCACATGGCATCGCGCGATCATGCTTTCTATTACGGAGTACTCGTACAAAATGCGCCTCGCAGCTTCAGCACCGCACCCGCCAGCCTCCCCACTCGACGCCATGCTGCTCGCGCTGCCCTCGCGGCCGGCGCTCCTGGCCGTGCTGTGGCTGCTGGCCGCTGCCGTCGCCGCCAATGTCGAGAAGATCGTCTTCCTCGCACCGCCCATCACGGCCGGCGAGTCTTCCGTCGCCGGCGAGGTCCTGGGCTTCCGAGTCCCCGGGCTCGACCGGCTGCGACCCCTCGGCCGCAGCCAGCTGCGCACCGCGCTGCCCGCTGCTTTTGCGTGGGACGCGGACCGCTTTCCGGACAAGAGCACGTACTGGGTCCTGCTGGACCGTCTGCAGCCCGGCCAGCGCTACGAGCTGCGGGTGTGCTGGGCAGCCACGGTGAGTGGGCAGACAGAGATCAGAGAGACAGAGGGACCGAGAGACACAGAGAGAGAGAGAGACAGAGACAGAGAGAGAGACAGAGACAGACAGACGGCCACTGACCGCCCAGCAACCGACGGAGCTCACCCTGGACGGCTTCGACCTCGAGACGGTCGAGGCCACGGCCGCGCTGGCCGAGTCGCTGGGGGCCTTTGTGGCGCGCCGCGACCCCGAGATGTACGCCGACGTCGGCCACGGCGACGAGGCCCAGGCAGCCGTGGACGCGGCCGCGCAGACGTCGGCGCTGCTCGTCCGCATCGTCACCGCCGCCGACTTTGTGGCCAGCGACCCGGCGCTCATGGACCCGGCGCGCGTGCCGCCCGTGCTCGCCGACATCATCCTCGACCCGTTCCTGCTCAACGTGCTACCGCGCTCGCTTCTGCCCACCGTCGCCTGCATCGTCGTCGTCGCCGTCGTCAGCGCGCTGCTCGCGCCCCGCATCGTCGCGAGGCTGCGCGCTGTCGCAGCGGACGGCCTGTCGGCCGAGGCGCTGCGGAAGAAGACGACATGACGGACCGATGGAGAGCCAGAATGACAAAACATTGCACCAGCGACGGCATCGCAGTGAAAACTCTCCATAATAAGGTGTGGAAACAGACGATAAACGCAAAAAAGGTAAAGCCACTGCGTATCTACATTCTGGCGACGAGCCCTTCTCTCCGCGTTCCCCGAGAGACCTCGTCTCTTTGTGGCTGTGAGGACGGACGACGACCTGTGCTCGGCATTCCCGGTATTCCAATGTTCTCTGTGCTCCTCGGAAGCCCTCCCTTCTGCCTTTCCCGTGCCCTTCCGCCAGAAAGTGTCACTTCCACGCGCCCGTCCTCCACGACGAAAGAACGGGCAGCAGAGCACAGCGCCGCCTCTAGTAATGCTGCTGGCCGCCGTACGAGCCCTGGCCGCCGCCGTATGTGTTCTGCGGTGGCGCAGCGTACGTTGGCGCGTGGCCGCCGTACTGCGGCTGCTGCTGGCTGTACTGCGGTGCTCCGCCATAGTGCGGCTGTGCCGGTGGCTGGTGCTGCTGGTGCTGGCCCGGCGGCGGCGGGAAGTACGTCTGCGCGGCGCCGCCGCCGCCGTACGGGCTGCCCTGGTTGTGCGCCGGCGGCGGTGCGCCGTAGCTCGGCTGCTGGTGGCTCGGCTGCTGGTGGCTCGGCTGCTGGTGCTGCTGGTGCTGCTGGTGCTGCTGGTGCTGGCCGTAGGTCGTCGGCGGCGGCGCGTAGCTCGGCGAAGCGCTGTGCTGGTAGCCCGAGGTCGGCGGCGGCGCTGCGCCGTGGCTGCTGTGGCTGCCGTAGGACGGCTGCGACGGCGGCTGGTACGACGTCGGCGGCGCCGCGCCCGCGTAGGTGCCGCCCGCGCCGGCGTTGGAGTAGCCGTAGCCCTGATTCTAGCGGTGTTCGCCGTGTTAGCAACCCTCTGGCTCACAGACGCACAGCAGACGCGCCCTGCCGCTCCATCGCTCCATACCTGTTGCTGGCGGTTCCCCGAAAACATGCCGGCCACGCCGCCCATCACAGCGCCGGCAAGCCCGCCGCCGGCAAGCCCGCCGCCGGCAAGCCCGCCGCCTGCGTGCGAAGCCTGCCCCGACGAGCCCTGGTGGTAGCTCTGCTGCTGGCCCGTCTTGCCGCCCGACGAGAACAGGTTCGACGCCAGCTGGCCCACGAGCTTGCCACCGAGGCCGCCGCTGCTGCTGCTGCTGCCGCCGTGCTGGCCGCCGCCGCCCGACGACAGGCCGCTGATGATCTGTCCGAGCGGGTTGGAGCCGCCGCTGCCGCTGGTCTTCTTGCCGCCCAGCTGGCTCTGCAGGAGGCTCGTAGCGAGGGACTGCGCGTTGGGTCAGTCTCTGAACACGGAACGGACACGGAAAAGGACACGGAAAAGGACACGGAAAACGGACACGGAAAGACAAACACAAAACACAAACACAAAAACATAGAACGGAGACACGGAAGCACGAAACACAAAACACAAAACGGAATCACGAATCACAATCACAATCACAATCACAATCACCATCACGAAAACCCACCCCGATTCCGCGCTCGCCCGCAGGCCCGTCGACGCCGCGCGAGGCGTCCCCCATCGGCATGACCGGCTCCAGCCGGCCGTCCGCGTGCCGGATCGTCTGTGAGCCGTCGGGGTGCGTGTACGTCGAGCTGGCGCCGTTGTGGGCGCTGCCGCTGCGGCCCGGCGGTGCGCTAAAGGGGCCCTCGAGGTCGCCGAGGCCCGGCGTCGGCGTGCCGCCCACGGGCGCCGCCATCGTCGGCACGTCCCACTGCGACACGCCCGTCGAGAGCTGCACGTAGTAGTACTTGCGGCTCTGGGCATCCCACTGCGCAATCCAGCCGGGCGGCAGCGGCGGCGGCGCGAAGTTGGGGCCGTCGCTGCCGGGGGACATGGGGCCGGCCATGGCGAGGGATGGGCGCTGGCGCTTCGTGTGCGTTTTCCGTTTTCCGTTTCCGTGTTCCTCGCTGCCGTCGTCTGCGTCGCGCTGTCCGTGTCTGCGCGCTCCTCGGCCGTCCGTCTCGGCAGTGGTGACAACAACGACACAACAGACAGAGCCGATCTCGCGATGCGATCGAGCAGTCCGTCCAAGCCAGCAGCGGTCAGAGCCAGCAGCGCAGAGTGTCCACGAGCAGGCTGTGCGCAAAGGCGGTTGACGAGCGCAGACGGCAAAACGCGAGCGCACGAGAGAGTTGGTGAGAAAAGAGGTACGAGGGGCGACTGTCGACACCTCTACCGCCCAAATACGTACGAGTACTCCGTACTCCGTTTCCGCAACACCAAGAGAGGGGCGCCAGAGGACCCTCCCATTGCTAGTGCGCTGCCCAGCCGACCACCATGAGAGCGGCTGCCCCACCTTGGCGTCGGTGTCTACTCGTACAGATTACGGGCAACTGCGACCGCCAGCACCGTTCCTGCCGCCCGTCTCCTGCTTCCCCGTGACTGCGCTTCACGTGCTCGTGACTTCCATCGTCCTCTCCGCTGCATCGGCGGCCTCTCCAGCTTTCCGCCGCTTTGCAGGTTGCCGCGTGCCGCGTGCCGTTTGCCGTTTGCCGCTTGCCGCTTGCCGTCCATCCAGGGTGGCGCCGGCTCAGCCCCCGAGCGTGAGCGCGCTCCGCTAGTTGCCGCTTCGGGCTTGGGAGGCGGTCGAGACAAAGACTGGGAGGCAGCCATTACGATTCGAGTGCTCAATGGAATCAATGGAATCTGTATCACTCCGTGCGAGCATGGCTACCTAATCTGCTCAAGACGTCGCCTTCAGTGCTGCGGCCGTCTCCATCGTCTTGGTCTTGCTGTCAGAGAGGGCCGCCGCGCCCTTGCTCTCATCCTTGGTCAACCCCTTCCGGATCGCCAGCACGCTATCCACAATCACCGCATCGATGCCCTCCTTGACTTGGCGCTGTGGCTTGTCAGTTCTGTACTGGACTGGGAAGAAACGGCACTTGCACGATATTGAAAAGGGGAAGAGAAAGAGAAAAGGGGAAGAGAAGAGAAAGAGAAAAGAGAAAAGAGAAAAGAGAAAAGAGAAAAGAGAAAAGAGAAAAGAGAAAAGAGAAAAGAGAAAGAGAAAAGAGAAAAGAGAAAGAGAAAAGAGAAAGAGGAAAAAAAAAGAAAAAAAAAGCTCACCTCCACCAACTCCGAGCTGTTGTTCTCGGAGCCGTAGCTGACACACACGAGCCCGTTCTGCTTCACCACGCGCACCAGCCGCGGGCTGATCACAAATGGCGTCGCAAGACTCACAATGCCCAGCAGGTTCCACCGCCGCGCGAACCGGATCGCCTCCTGCAGGCTGCTGGCCCGGATGTCGCCCACCGCACAGCCGCCCGCGTCGGTCAGGAACATGATCGGGAAGTTCGGCTGCTTGAACGACAGACACAGGCAAATGTCGGGGTTGAACGACGAGAAGATCAGGTTACGGTCCCCTGCCATATCGTAGACCTTGGCCAGCACCGTGTCACAGAACGAGTTGAGCTCCACGGCGTATGTGTCCATCTCTTGCTCCTCGCTCTCGTGCAGCATCGGGTACTTCATCTCAATGTTGAATCCAACCGTCTCGGGCACCTTCTTGAACAACTCCTCCAGCGTCGCAAAAGGCGCCTGGATAAAGTTGCCGCGCGAGTTGCCCTTGAAGCCCTTCTCCTTGAAGTCTCTGGTGTGTCGCATCCGCTCCTCCAGCGCATTGCGCTCGTCCAGCCGGTCGCTAACCGACATCGACATGGCTCGCCGCGGTGGCCGAAACGTCCGTCCCATATGGTGTCCACTATGCCGTTCGGTCCGGCCATTCCTGTCACCGTTCATCTTATCAGGTCCGCCACCGTTACTTGCAGCAGCCTTGTTCTTCGAGGCGCCATTCAGCATTTCTGTAGCCGTGTCGAGAACCTCCGAGACGTTTCCATTCGCGCTGCCGTGACGGTCCCTGCCACTGTTAATGTGCAGGAACTGCTCCAGGGTGAGGGTGTGCACCGGTGCGTCGAAACCAGTTTCGCTGACGAGAAAATCATGGTAGATGACGGGAATGTGGTCCTTTGTGAGCTGCACATCGAATTCTACGTAGTTGGCACCCAAATTGGCAGCCGCAATAAACGACGGCACCGTGTTCTCGCCAAGCTGCAGAGACCGGTTGGACGTCATATTCTTGCCCAGTCCTCGATGGCCAATCACCATCGGCTCCGACGACACCTTCCGCCAGTATGTGTGCGCCGCATTGACTTCCATGTTGGGATGCGAGAACGAGGTGATCACCAGGAAGTTGAAGTTGACCTCACCAATGATCTCAAGGTCAGCCGACATCACCGGCACGCACAGATCGCCCTGTAGGTTCATGCGGTTGGTTCCAATATCCCGGCGCACCGACGATAGCAGCGCGACGCCTCGGCCGACCTTGTTCTTCTTGTCGCCCGAGTATGTCGGCACAATATCGAACAGCAGCTTGACGCTGCTAATGTCCGTGGTTGTGAACACGATCGGCTCAGTCGAGATGTTTTCCTGGACCGGAAGGTCCACCATGGTCGCTTCGCCCGTAGCACCAATGGCAGAAACAACGATAGAAAGCGCCGTGTCCAGTTGCGTGTTGTGCGCCTTTGCGAGAGGAACCTTGTCCAGCTTGACTGCTTCCATGTTCTTGCGCATATCCATCGACCCGAGGCTCACCAGCACGAGCGTCTCGTTCTTGAGGTAACGATGGCCGTATGCTCGAATGGGATTCGGCAGCGGCTCGGCGCCGAGACGTGAATGGGCAATGGAGTTGCGGTCATCCAGCGATAAAAGCGTGTCTGCAATCGACGAATCCGGCGTCTCCGACGCACTGTCAGGCGTGGAAGGAGAGTCACTGCTCTGAGATCCAGCATCCTCCGTTCCAGGAGACAGACACGGAGACAGACGCGAAGATTCAGACAGAAATTTGGCAATGTCTAAGTGACCACGCAGGGCCGCGTGCTCCTTGGCTGTCCAGCCGGAAGAGTCAGCCTTGTCGACCGTAGCGCCGGCCTCTACCAGAAGGCGTGCAACAGACAGGTGGCCGTCAACGGCAGCGATGTGCAGGGGCGTCCACGAGAACGAATTCTCGGCCACATCCAGGCTTGCCTTCTGCGATCCACTGCCGGCCAAGAGAATCTTGGCACATTCGGAATGGTCAAAGCGCGCGGCGATGTGCAGCGCGGTCTCGCCGGCCTCGTCCTGCCAGTTGATGTCCACACCAGCATCGACAAGCGTCTGCACAATGTTGGAGTAGTTGTGCTTCGTGGCGATCGCCAGGACGGCGCTTGACTTTGTCATTGTGCGGCGGACTTGGTTTTTGTGGTCGTTCACACCCTGCCAATCCTCACTCCGTAAAAGTGCTTTGGTCGTCAACGGGTGGCCGCCCAAGACGCTGAGGTGCAGGGGCGCATATCCGTCGCTGTCCTGCCACTCGGGCGCATCGATTCCGTTCTCAACATTGTACTGGCCCCAAGCCTGCATGCGGGAAATGACGGCTTCGCAGACCACGACAAAGCCGAACTGCGCAGCGTAGTGGAGCGGCAGGCGGCCGAACGAGTCGCGGGCCTGCAAAGCAGGTCGTTGACCGGGGCTCAGGCTGTCCAGCAGGAACAGGAGAAGCTGCACGCGCGAGTCACTGGCCTCGAGCAGGCGCGACTCTTTGGTCGAGCTCGTGCGCGGTGCTGCCATCGGCGAAGCTGCCGGGGTGAGGTACTGCGTGGCGTAATGGTTCGTCTGCGGGAGAATCTTGGAAAAGATCGTCGACTCTTGTTGGTCTGCTCCGGGCGGCGCCGACTTACTGCGGCCTATGTGAATCACAAGACGGTGAATGCAGTTGCGCTCGTTGATGTCGTCAGGCTCTTCCAGAGAACTCAGGCGGCTCAGCAAAAAGGTAATGGTATCACGGGACAGCGCAGAGATCGACCGCTGAAGCAGGTTGAGCAAGAGCGCCTTGGAGGACGAGGCCTGATCCGGATCGTCCAGATCGATGCGGGCGTCGCGGAAGCTTGCCTTCAAGCCCTCCACGTCATTGTCCCGGGCCTTCTTGTCCATGTGTTCCAGCGTAGCGCTCGAAAGGTTGAGCATGGCCATGGTGGAGGCGCGGCCGAGAGAATGGGCAGAACGCTCAGACCGGGCGTCGTCGGCATGGTTGGCATCTCCAAGGACAAGCAGCCAGCGGTTCATCTCAGCCACGACACGCGCAATGATATTGTCGCGGGCGAATGGGCACGGCTCCACTCTAGTTGCGATATAGCGGTGCTGGGTCGTGGTGTTGGGCACTTTCTTGTCGAGTTTCTTGGTGATCTTGACAAAGCCGCGGCGATTCATGTCACCAAACCACTGCAGCTTGCGGAGCTGACCGCGTAGCTCGAGCACCGCTCCCATCAGCTCCTCGACTTCATCCTGGTCGAGGTTGACGGCAACTTCCGGTGATGTTCCATAGCGGTCTTGAAGCATGCGCAGACGGCGGTTTGTGTCGGCGAATTTCTTGTTGTAGAGCGAATCAACGCTTTCGAGGCTCCGGTCCAGGGCGAAGAAGAATTCTATTGTTGCAAGGAAAGGACTGGTTAGGCACACGGCCTAGGTCGCCAAAATAGAAGGAAGAGGGAGGGGAGATCGGAACCGAGCCACAAGACTAGGGATACAAGAAGATGAAGAACATGGGGCAACATGTGAAGAGGGAAAAAATGGAAGCGTATGTGAGGGGAGAAAAAGGAAAGTTGGGAGCGTCGCGGGATTTCCCACCTGCTAGATCTGCTGTCTCTCCTCTTGCTGCCGCCTCAGAAGCGACTCTGATGAGCTTTTTCAGGCCCTTGTAGTTGATGTAAGAGGAAGCCCACTCGGGCACCAGGTTGCGCTGGAGTCTGGCAAAGTCAGCTGAAGAAGCAGAAGCACGTGAAGCAGATGATCAAGGCATGCCACAAGGCAGAGTAGAGGAGTGCTGTTGGTTGAAAGGTGAAGTTTAAGGAGGTTTGGGAGATGAAAGCAGCACGTCCGGCTTTGGCACTCACTCTCGTCCGAACTTCATGGTTTCTGCAGGTGAAGGGCTTGAATGAAGCAATTGTAAGGACCGGATAGCCCAATCCAGCGGACAGTAGAACCAGAGTGTCGATTTGGCAACGAATGTGTCGTCACTTATCCGCACAGCTGTCGGAGGGAGATGCTGCCAGCGTTCTATAAGTAGTGAGAGACGTTGTGTAATGATGGGTGCTCCGGTATCACGAAAACTCGTTCACAAGTAGACGCAGTTGTGGGCAGGACCGTAGCTCCATTGGACGTCTATATGGTGGGACGAAGGGCGAGATGGTGGCAATAGGGAGGAGAGGAAGACGCAGAAATGCGAAGAGGGCACTGATGTACTCGAAGACGGAGAGGAAAGACTTTCAACTGCTGCGAGGGCGGAGGAAAGCCGATGGGACCCGACGGGGGTCTCTGGTTGGCTGTCGAGTACCGCGACCGGACAGGACCTCCGGTATCCGGGAGCGGCTGCAATCGCACTGGCGGTGGGTAATTGCGGGCAAAGAGGCTGCACGCGAGGAGGAAATGCGTCGTAGCGATGCGGGAACGAGAGCTCAATGCACGAGCAATGCTGAAGAGCCTTTGCGATGGAAGCTGTGTAAGCAGGCAGGTGGGGCAAAATTGTGGCCGATGGAATTTTGCACGCACACGAATCGGCGAGTGGAGCCGTTTAGTGGACCGTACGCACACTGTGCAAATGGGCTGACCATTTGGGAGGAGCCGCTGCGCGTCCACGGCTCGATGCGGAGTACGGAGTACTTCGGACGGTACTCTGCACTACTTTGCACGCTGTTCTTTGTACGAGTACTCGCAGTCGCAGGGCGGAGCCGGCCTTCGCGGTCGCCCCTTCCTAGTTTTGGTTTTTTCGCGAGACCGCACGCCGCGAGCAGCGAGCAAGCAGCGACGACCGCTCGTGCCTGCCTGCCCAGTCAGAGCACGGCAGTTGCGTCCGTGGAGAGGCGCCTGGCCGCGACTGGCTAGCAGCCCTGTGTTCCGCCAATCCGCGCGATGAGACCCTGCCGCCCCATTCGTTGCACGTGAGCCTGGCCGAGTTCTTGTTCTATCGTAGTTTTGGTCGAGGTCTTTCACCGCCTTTAGGTGTGGGCCGGGAATGCAAGAATACCTGCCATGTGGCACATCGTGAGCCCTCATCCTCGTAGGTACATGTACGCAACGCACATGCTCCGTACATGTACGAGTACTCCGTACAGAAAGTACAGAGAACGGAGAATGCCGTACGAATACCGCGGACATCTGGGCAAAGAACGTGCGCCGCCACTTGACCCTGCCCGGCTTCTCCGCTCCGGACGCCTTCGCACTTCGTATTCTGGAAAGCCGGTTGCGTTCCTGAACTAGCGCTGAATTGCGCGTCAAAGCAGCGATCACGAGGACATTTTCCTGTGGCATCGTGACTCTCTTGTTTCTCAAGGTCGGGACCTTGTCTGAGTCCTGTTGCAGGCCTCCAATGCGGTGCAGCTCAGCTGACTGCGCCGTTCCACTCTGCCAGTGCATCCGCGGACCCTGCCACGTCTAAGCGAGACGGCGAGTTGGGGATCTCTGGAGCAGGATGGAGACGGCGAAACAAAGAATCAGCGAGCGTACAAAGTACTCCGTAGTGGTGTATGGTGTTGTCCGTCATTTTGAAGAGATGCACGGAGTACGGAGTACTGGCGTAGGCGATTGGGGCTTATTGAGACGGGGAAGAGAAACAGGGTTTGGTACAATAACTGGCTTGATGAGTCTTTAGCAATGTACAGGGCTTGGGCGGAAGCCAACTTCCGACTACAGCGCCTTTTCATGTTGTCACTTGAACACATCATATATGCCTAATATACACCCTGTCTAGACATATTACCTACAGACAAGTTCACCACACAACCAACGAAAAGCATAGACAACAATACCAAAGCAGGCACTACAACAAGATACTACACTATAAGATAGACATCGCAGGCCTTCTTTCATCTTGTATTGAATGAAGGTTAGAAGTCAGGGAGAAGTGATGCCTATAATCAAGTCAGGACCAAGCTTGTCTCTATAGTTTTACAGACAGCATCTCAACATCTCAGCGTCCTAACTTTGACACCACACTTTGCTTCCTTGCACTCAGACGGCTCAAGTTAACAGTCAAACATGCCACATCATATACGGAACCCTGAATCAGATACCAACTGGCCTGGAACACAAGACAAAATCTGACGACAGTGTGCATGACTGGGCATTCATTCGAAAGGATTCAATCAGAATGCAACAGGGGAGTCCCGAATGTCCTCCAGTAACCAACCTTCATCATACCCCTTATCTCTTCCGTTTCCTATAATTTGTTCATGCCCATTTCTACCAGTCCAAAGAGTTGGGTTCACAGGAGATAGGCTAATACAATGAAGCCGTCCGTGAAGCTCTAGACGGACGCCAAGCTACGGCGTGAGTGGTTTGTTGGTTGGGGAGGTAATTGCTGGGGTTCTTCGCAGATGCAGGGCCTATACACTGTACTAAATGTGCGGCGTGGCAAATAGACTACGAATCCGAGTCAGAAGCACAACGTAGGACGATATTTCAGTCTACCCTTGTGCAGAGCGCTATTGTACAGAATCCGGCATCAGCTGCCAGAGAACGCCGCCCCGGCCTGTGCTATGCCAAACAAGCCGAGGCGGCGGCGTGCCACTGCGAGAAGCCCGCCGTCTCCCGCTGGCGGCTGTGCCGTCGGCCGGGCTTGCGCGCCAACGTTGTCACGCCCATTGCCTCCAACGGCCCGCGGCTTGTCCCTGCTAATCCTGGCGGCCAAGACCGCATCGATCGTCGTGAGCCGGGCTGTGCTCTGCACAGAGGCCTGGACCCGGATGCGCGAAGCCGAGCGCGTCTTGGCCGACGTAGTCGGGAGCACAAACTCCTTGAAGAGCTGCTCCAAGTGGCCAGCCACGAGCTGGCCGTCGACGGCAATGTGCCGCTCGAGGAGCGCCATCCGTGCCGTCTCCGCGTCCGCCATCGCTGCCGTCGCCGCCACCGGCAGCCAGGTGTCCAGATAGGACTGGAGGCGGATGTCGGGCGACAGGCGGGTCGCTTGCAGAAAGTCCCGGTATGCCGCCGGCGCCTCCATCCCCGCCGACACGATGCAGAGGAACGTTTCAATCAGGTACGCGCAGGCCCTGCAGGCGGCGTCCACGACCCCGTCCATGGCCCTGAGCTGCGCCATGCGCCGGTAGGTCCTCTGCGCCCCGTCGGCCTTGATCGGCTGCGCGCGCAGGCTGCGCAGCTGCGCCGACCACACGCGCGCCGTCGTCTCGAACTGCTCCGGCTCGGTGGCCAGCATGTTGAGCGCGCCCGCGACGATCTGCCCCAGCCGCCTGAGGTACTTTTGCGTGTCGGACAAGAACAGCGCGACCGAGAAGCAGTGGCACGCCTCCAAGGCCTGCGGCGATAGCACGGCCGATGCAGCCGCCGCTGCCGCTGCCGGTGTGTTGAGCTGCGGCGGTCCTGGCGTGGCCGCCACCGCCAGGAGCAGCCGGATCCGGCGTGCCAGCCTGCGCGTACTTCTCTCGTCGCTCATCAGCAGCGTCGAGACCAGGCCGACGTTCTCGGTGAGGCTGCGCACCAGCGCCCGCGCGCCAGGCACGTCCGCTGCATCCAGCACCCAGTTCGCAATCTGGTTGAACATGCTCAGGTCGATCGTCCGGCAGTCATCCATGTAGTGGGCATAGACCACGGCTGCATGGCGCCCCTGGCCCAGAGACAGCAGTCCCGTCAAGACGGCTCGGAAGACGTCCTCGTCAATGCGCGCCCGCTCCACCACAAACCCGTTGATCAGAGCGACGTCTGCTGTTCTCGCCCAGTGCGCCTCGTCCGCTCGCCTCAAGACGTCGGCCAGCGACCGGCGCTTGATTTTCGCCCCGCGAGGATCCACGGCTACCATTCGTCGTATGAACTGGTAGAAGCCGACCAGGTCGTCGTTGGCCCGATAGTGGTGTAGCAAGCAAACAAGGGTCTGCTGCGTCGGCTCTAGGCGGGTTTGGTAGAGGAGAGAGTAGATGACGATGCGGGCCAGGGATGGCTGTCCGACGCGCGTGAAGCCGAGAATGAGGTTGTTGTAGGTATGAATGCCCGGCGGCGCACTGGAGGCAAGCAGGTTGAAGCACAGCTTGGAGACCCATCCGTTGATCTGGGCCCGGAACCACTCGATGCCCGGTCGCCGGTAACCTGGCGTCCCCTGGCCGGAGCGGCACAGAAGCGAGACTTGTTCCCACTCCCCAAAGATGGCCTGTGCAGCCTCGTTGAGCGCCGCCCGGGCATCGAATGTGGCGAGAGGGTCCACGTCGGGATGTTGGTACATCGGGTAGCCTTCATTGCGCAGCATGTAGATGCCATGTCGGGCAGAGTCAATGTCCTCCATGGCTGCTTTGCGCTTGACCGGGTCGTGGGGGTGCTTCAGGTATATGGCTTCGTCCATCAGCTTGTCCACGAGCCAGTTCGTCGCAAACGTCATCTTTGAAAACTGGACGGCCGACTGCGGTTCTCGGTGCGGTGATTTCAGTCTCTCTTGGTCCAGCCCTCGGGCTACGTCGAAGGCGGCGGCCTCCTCTGCCACCAGGGCTGCCTGGATGTTCTCCAGTCCGCCGTTGGGAGGCGGCGGCCGGGTCCACCAGCGCCGTTGGACGTTGAGCTCGCGGTGCAGCCATGTGAGGTACGCGTCCCGCATATTTTTCCGCGCCTTGTCTTCGACCAGCTGCTTCATCGGCACACAGACCGATCGAAGACCCTCCACAACTCGGTAGGGAGAGGGACTCGCCGTGGTAGAGGGGCCGAGATGCGCAATGACTTTGCCGGTTTTCGGATCGAACTCCAGTTTCGGCTCTGCTTGGGCCACACGGTTTGCAGCCATTTTTATCTCCTCCAGAGCGGACTCCCGCATGACGCTGGCCAGCTCCCGCCGAGCTTCCACAATGCGCTGGTCCAGTTCTTCTCGTCGCTGGTCTTTGTGGCTCTTGTCGGCCAACGCGGCCGTGGCCATGATGGTCGAGTAGCAGGCAGTGAATATCTCGCTCGCCCCAATCTTTCGCTTCCCGCCGCGAGTGCCGACGGTCCGCGACGTCTTTGTCGAGTGTCTAGAGGCCGACCCGAAGCCGTTGCTGAAACTGCCGCCGAGTCCATTGCTTGCGCCGTAGGTATGAAACGAACGGCGAAGGCTTCGTCTGCAGCTGCCGCACACGTGGCTCCTTGGAGCCGTCTGCCATATGTTCCCCATTCTGGACCATGCCCAGGGGCCGCCGGGGTGCAATTGAGGCGGCGGGGCGGCGGCGTCGGGACAATGGCACAAGCAGAAGACGGACGTCGAGCATGCAGCAGCTTTTGCGCATCGTAAGATATTCCCGCTGTACGGAGTTATCCTGGGGACCCGCTCTGTCGGACTGACCATTCAGTCCCTCGTAAAGCAGCACTGTGCCAATAACCACGTGTCCTGCGATGCATGGGAACCCCGCACTGTAAGAGCATCTCCAAAGCTTGATCGCAAATGTGGAAATAGGCCTGGACAACGCCGTGCGAGACATCAAGAGGTTTCACGGCCAGCTGAACTCGTGTAATTATAGACTTCACAATGTTTAGCCTTACGCTCACAGCAGAGTTGAACGGGTATATTATGGTCCAAGTCCCACTCGCCTACCAGGCAGACGCTGACAGTGTGCCAGGGTCACCAACCTCCGGCCGCTTGACACGCAAGACAGTCCTTTCTGGTACACATTCAAGGTCCTGTGCACTTCATGCCGGGAGACGAACCCCAGCTGGGTTGGCGTGAACCGATTTGTATGTCAAAGAGGGCTTTCTGGTGCGCGGTCTCTCATTCTAACCTTTCTTCTTTGCCTTCAGGAAACTTCCGAGATAAGTGGCAGCAAAGGCGAGGCCAACTTTGTGTGGAAGTGCAAGAACTGCAAGGTAAGAACTCGATGGGTTCACTTTGTGGGGGAGACAATTTTGTCACTACGGGAGCACCCTCAGCTGACTCTGTGCCAGAGATCGTCATCTGCCACCATCAAGGAAGCGGCCAAAGCCTACGAGCAGTCGGAGCCTACGAAGGCTCAAAAAGTGATTGAGTTCGACTGCCGTGGCCTTGAGTTTACAGAGTTTAAGCCAGAGGTAGTTTTGTCCTCAATGTACGGTTCTCAGGCAGTATTTACTGACATCGCCAGGGCGAGTGGCTGGCCGAAGGCACGGAGTCCGGCACCAAGTTTACGGGCATTGATCTGACAGAGGGTGACTGGTTTGACTACGATGAAAAGTCCGGAGAGGAAGTGAGCATCCTGAACCAGAAGTGGGAGATCAACCGGTCTTGAGTATGGACTGTGATAAGTCGTGCGACTAGGACTGGTGCTTAGTGATGCAATATGGACAGCTTGACAGCAACATAAAGAATTTATAGTGTGTGATGTCTTTAGCTAAACTTTGGGGTATTACAACTTGGCCACGTGTCAGCTTATAACGCTCACAATCACAGAGCGCTCCAAATAAGGCAATCACAGCAAATGTTGTCGACGAAAAATACGATGAAAATGACAAGCTATTTCTGTCATCAGTAATAAGCGTGCTTCACCAAGTTCAAAAATACAACCACGATTTCCACACAAACTTCCCTTGAACGAGGATTCCCATTATCCAAAGTCTGTTACTTCACCTTGATTACCGAATCAGTATTACCATCAATGTACAATTCGTGCATGTAGTGACATTGGACTCGCACGCCAACCACGTGACCCCACAAGTGGATATTTTGCTCAGGAACGAATCTCGAAAAGCCAAATCGCAGCTGTTTAACTTTCATGTTCTCGAACCTTGTCGGACACGGTCATGGCTGCCAGCACTTCGGCGCAGCTGAAGTTCCTTGCAGATGCAGCGCATCTGCTTAGGCAGGCGGCACCAGAGACATCGGCATATCTAATGAGCCGACACAGCGGCCTGGCCGCGGACCAGCAGCCACAGCAGCAAGAGCATGCTTCTGCCTTCACCGACGTTCAGCGCCAGCGAATCTGCACCTGCTGCGGCCACATCATGATACCGGGCTGCAACGGCACGACGCTCTCGATCTTACCTGGAAGGCAGACACGGCTCAAAGGGTCCAGCAAACGACCAGACAAACGGGACAGGACAGATAGAACGCCGCCGTTCACTCGTTTGCCTCAACCGCATGCTGGAGTGCAAAAACGCTACCATTGCGGCTTCTGTGGCCAGAACACGACGATCACGGTTCCGCCACCTGCGCCGCTCTCCCGGTCCCGAAAGAAGGCGACAAATGCAGCGCGAGACTGCAAGACAGCAGCCAGTGCGGCAGCAGGCCACCCCAGCGCGGCAGCTCAGCCGATGCCAGCCGCTGCAAGAGCCGTCTCAACAGCCGCGACAGCATCTACGGCCACCTCAGCGGCCAATGCGAACAGCAAGAAGCGTGCCAAGAACCGCAAGGCTGGGCTGCAGGCCCTCCTCGACAAAAGCCGGGGGAGCAGCTCCGGCGGCGGCCTGGGCGATCTCAACCTGAGTTTTGACCATTTCCGCAAGACTTGAGAGGCTACAAGCACTCGTACAACAGTCCAGAGGCGCAGATTCAAGAAGCGCCTGCACAGTTCTCGTTGTCGCCAGGCAGTGCCAGTGTGCTTACAGCCCCTAGCGACAACTGGAAGCTTCGGGAATAGCCTTACTCAGGCCTACTCTGGTTGCACGTGACGTGACAAGAGGGGCAAGAAACTTGTATAAGCCGCCTGTAGGCCGACCCCTCTGATTTTTTTTTGCTATCGATAGGCGCGCCACCAGAAAAGCGACGCCACTACGAAGCATAAAAGAGTCGCAACGACAACTGCAGCAACCACAAACAACCCGATACCGAAGACGCATCGCCCTATTCACCATGTCGCCCCCCGAGGAGCCCGCCGTGGTCCATACGTCTGCGCCCGACATCTTTGAGAACATCGGAAACCAGGCCGAGCAGGTTGCGCCGGCCGACAACGAGAATGACGACGATCAGCGCGTCGTCGAGGAGATTGAGTCTCTGTGCATGAACTGCCACGAAAACGTACGTCTTTGCTACGTCTCCCCCTTCCGTCTGAGCGCCTGCTAACATGTGTGCGACAGGGCACAACGCGTCTTCTCTTGACGAGAATCCCCTACTTCCGCGAGGTCATCATCATGTCCTTCCGATGCGAGCACTGCGGCTTCCAGAACAACGAGATCCAGGCTGCCGGCTCCGTCCAGCCGCGCGGCACACACTACGAGCTGCGCCTGACCAACGTGGACGATCTCTCGCGTCAGATCGTCAAGGCCGACTCGGCCACCGCCAAGTTCATCGAGCTCGACGTCGAGATCCCGGCCGGCCGCGGCCAGCTGTCCAACGTCGAGGGCATTCTCTCGGGCTTCATCGACGACCTCGAGATGGACCAGGATGCGCGCAAGGAGCAGCAGCCCGAGGTGTACGCCAAGATTGCCGAGATTTTGGCAAAGGCCAAGGCCATGCTGGCCGGCGAGTCCTTCCCGTTCCGCTTCAGCATCGACGACCCGGCCGGCAACAGCTGGATCGCCCCGGACCTGCACGACGGCGTCGGCAAGTGGGAGAGACGCGAGTACATTCGCTCGGCGGAGCAGAACGCCGGGCTGGGCCTGGCCGACACGGAGTCGACCAGCGCCGCGGGCGGCACGACCACGACAAGCTCGGGCATGCCCACGGCCCTCTCCGGCTCCAACGGCGTCATCCCGGTCGGCGGCCAGGGCCGCCTCATCCCCGACGACGAGATCATCCCCGACGAAGTGTACACCTTCCCGGCCAGCTGTCCCGGCTGCATGCACCCCTGCACGACGCACATGAAGATGGTCGACATCCCCCACTTCAAGCAGGTCGTCCTGATGAACACCCTCTGCGAGCACTGCGGCTACCGCTCCAACGACGTCAAGACCGGCGGCGAGATCCCCGCCAAGGGCAAGCGCATCACCCTCAAGGTCACCTCGCCCGTCGATCTCGCCCGCGACATTCTCAAGAGCGAGAGCTGCGCCCTCGAGTGCCCCGAGCTGAATCTGTCCGTCAACCCCGGCACGCTCGGTGGCCGCTTCACCACGGTCGAGGGCCTGCTGACGCAGGTCCGCGGCGACCTGCACAACCAGATCTTCCAGACGGGCTCGGAGGCGAACGCGCCCGAGACCGGCGCCGGTGACTCGCTCGACGCGGCTGATCGCGCGCAGTGGACGGCGTTCTTCGCCGGGCTGGACGACGCGATTGCTGGCAATCGCACGTTTACAATCGTTCTGGAAGATCCTCTGGCGAGCTCGTACGTGCAGAGCTTGGCAGACGACCCGAGACAGCCGGACGGACAGATGACGGTCAACGAGTATGACAGGACCGACGAGGAGGAGGAGGAATTGGGCCTCAAGGATATGAAGACGGAGGGCTACGAAGAAGGTGCTGCTGCTGATGCTGCCGCTGCTGCCGCTTCAGGTACAGATGCCACAAAGTAAAGGGGCACACATAGAAAGGGTACAAGTTTAATGATGATACCAAGGTATATCGATTCAAGGGTCAATGATTATCAGGAGGGAACAATGCAAGTGGTCATATATTATATTTTGGTTGGGCAGCAAGGAGTCCACGTCAGAAAATAGAGCTTTTGGCATGATCAAAGAGGGAGCGCATATGTGATACTGCAGGCCTGTTAGGCACTGGTGCCATGCCGGTGGCGGTGCCAGTGTTAGTGCTGGTACAGCGGGGTGGACTGGTTTTCATTCCTTATCCCATGCGTGATTAGCATACTGGTCTATTGCTACACATACCGTTTCGACTGCTGCCGTGTTCGCCGACCAGTCTGCCCCTCAGTTGCTGTGGCTTAAGTGTAGACGAAGTTGAAGTGGTTCTTTTTGGACATGTTAAAACCCCTTCTTTGTATTACGCATTGTTGCTCCTCACCAAAGTACTGCAATGCGACTATCTCGTATTTCTGTAGTGCTCTTTCTGTAGTCTTGATGCTGTCTCGTAGCAATTGGTTTAATCGGCGATGTCAAAATTATCCAATTAATATCAAGCGGGCTCAAGAGAGAAATCCAATTAAATCCAAACTTCGAGGCCGAAGAGATAAATCCAATCATATCAAGCGGGCTCAAGAGAGAAATCCAATCAAATCCAAACTTCGAGGCCGAAGAGATAAATCCAATAAATCCCGACTTTAAGGCTGACGAAATCAATAAGGAAGGAATAACAGTGAAAAAAGGATTGGCTTGTGCAATTCAAAAATCAAATAGACGTCACAAAAGAAAGAAACAACGTAATCGTAGAGACAGGGGTATCGTGAATGTGTTGAATGAGGCGTCCAATCATGAAACATTAGAAGGGCTACGTAGGTGACCATATTTCACACCTACGTTCGTGGCGTGACAAAGGGCGCACGGTTTCGCCCCCCGAAGAAGAGCGGAGGCGGCGCCCCGGCCATCCAATTTCGCCGGCGGCCGTGATTGTTGTTGGCGTTCAAGCCCAGGTCGTCAAACAGATCACGCTCGGTGCATCCAGGGTTGTGCTCACAGCGCACAATGCCATAGTGCGACTCGACAAAAGGAGCAAGGCAAATATAGCACCACTGATGGCCGCAAACACCTGCAGAAGTCAGCAGAGAGGATGCAACGTAAAAAGCAAAGGACAAAGGGGCGGCGGGTGGGCGTAAAACAAACAAGAAAACCTACAGGTAATGTGGTTGCACCCAGAGAACTTGTGCACGGCCTTGTTGCACCTGGGACACTCCTTGGACGTCGACTTGACAAAGGCCTCGGAAGCGCGGTCGTTTTTGCGGCTCTGCTTGGTGCGGCGGTCGTACTGAGCGCAGGTCTCGCGGTGGTGCCAGGGCACGTTGTGCACAATGCAGTGCGAGGCTTTGCAAGCCTTGCACTTGAACATGGGGCAATCCTGTACCGAAGTGTGTTCGGGCTCGTCTTTTGTGCTCCCTCCTCTTCGATTACTGCTTTTGCCGGCGCCGCTCCCGGCACCGGCCCTGCTTGGTCCATGGATCTGTCCTGATCCGCATCCTTCGGCCAGGCACCAGTAAAAGTTGGGGATGGTGCTGAGGAAGGCGCGCGTTGCCAGCGTATCGTAGCGCGCAAATACGTCGGGCGTGGCAAACAGGAGGACGTCGGCGTGGGATAGGCGTGCCGGGCACTCGGGACACTTGATGCGGTCCCAGGTGGTCGAGTCCAGCTCGGAGCGGATCCAGGAGGCCAGACACGGCTTGCAGAGGGTCGGCCGGTGACGGCGGTTCTGGTCGACGTGGGACTGGCACGCAGAGGTTATGCGGTGCGGCAGCTGGGTGACGGCGATATCCTCGAGGCAGATCATGCACGACTCGGTGGCGGGCAGCAGCCAGGTCTCGTCGTCGGCAAAGGCTTCCACCAAAACGTCGGGCAGGCGAAACTCGAGAACACTGGCCCAGGGAATGCGGTCATGCTGGTAGCGGCGGGTCTTTCCGACGTGTTTGACGGTGTGACTGCTAGCACTTTTGGCTGGCCTTCTTGTACCCTCCCTGCTTCCCCTGCTCCCTCCGGTGCCTCTTCTCCCTGCACTTGCCCTGCTCCCTCCGCTCCCCCTGCTCCCTCCGCTCCCCTTGCTTACTCTGCCTCCTTTGATTTCCTTGGTGCCGCCTTTTCCAGCCCTATCGCGCTTGTCACTCTGGACGGCCGGGCTGACTATCTGGATCTGCTGTGACCGGCAGGTTAACTGGCTGGTGAAGTGCTTGGACACACGGCGGATGATGCGGTCGTGCACCCATTTCTGAACGGTTTCTAGCTGCGGGCTACTCGACTGGGCGTGATAGAGATAGGTCCGGCGGTGTCCGTTACCGCCACCATCAGCGTCGCGGTCGATTCCGCCACCGCCACGAAAGACCAAGAAGCGTCCTGGCGGATATACCTCAACTCCGAGGCTCCGGCAGAGCCAGCCAGCCAGCAGACGGCCAGCCAGCCAGTCGTCGCCCGGCAGCAGTTCGGACGGCCGCAGCCCATCGCGCGCCACGAGAGCAATTCGGCGGCTGTCGTCGACGCCAAGGGCAGAGGCCACGCGTCTTCGAATGTTTGCCACGCTCAGGCGGCTGTTTGCGTCAGAAATCTCACGGCTCAGCTCGCGGCAAAACTCCTCGGTCAGCCGCCGATCGGATACGTCTTCCATCGAGTCCTCTCGGCGTCTCGAGCTCTTGGGGGGTCTTGGTGTGCGGCTGTGGCTGCGGTGTTTTGGCTGCCTCGCAGTCCCCGACACTGGAGGCGGCGTCGCCCATTGCACGCTAATTTTCAGCGGCGGACTATTGTCGCGCTCGAGCTCCTCGTCAGCATAGATCACGCGGTAGTAGAGCTTTGATGTATCCTGGCAGTAGTCGCTGAAACGGGCATCGGCAGCCAACTCCTGTGGTCCGGGCTCGAATCCGCGGCTGTTGCCCGGCTTATTGAGCGCATAGAAGCGGATGCTGTCCTCTGGGTAGATTCTCGACGCGGTCTCGAGTCCGCGAACAGTCCTCTGGAGCATTTCGCATGTGGTCTGGCCTGTGATTTTGGCGTCGATGCCTGCCTGCGTCCCCAAGTTGACCAACGTGATATGGCGCCTCCCCGGGTTGCCATAGTTGGACGGAGCATGGCTGGAGTGGCTGTGCTTGGGGCGATCAGTGGCACTGGGCCGTGGCCGGCTGTTCTCTGCAGACGGAGCAGCAGGCTTCTTCCACTTGGAGAGCAGGCGGCCGAAAAGGTTATGGGGTGCAGAAGCAGTCGTGTTGACGCTGTCTTTCACAGTGACTTTGGCCATCTTGACGTGCCCATGCGAGCAGGAGATCCCATTGTAGGAGGAGGCTGCAGCGAAAATTCGAACAGCGGCGGGGGGCGTTTAAATCTGCAAACGACGCCGGCTGGCAGAGCCTCGTTCAGACGTAGGACATGTGAATTGGCAAGGCGACAGCGCAGAGACGCACGCACGCAGCTCACAGCAAGGCGACGAGCATGACCAGGGAAGGGCGTACGTGGTGGTGCGCGGGCGTATGAGTGCGCGTTCCGGCTTTGGCGGCGTCAGTGGGCGGGAGGTGAGTGCGCAAAGTGACTCTTTGCGCGTGTCGGTGAAATAGTCAAAATGTGTGGACCTGGCGATGCGCCTGCAAAGACAGGTGGAGTTGGCGCAGTGGCAAGGCCAGAGCGGCGGAAGGGTGGCGAAGACGAAGGAAGCCAGTGAGGCAAAAGAGGAAGGCACGAGGGCGTACAGGCAGAAGTCAGAAATCGGCAGGGGCGAGCCTGGCAGCCTCGCCGATGAAGCGCAATCGGAAACGCCGGACTAGACTAGGCGGTCATTTCTTCGTGGTGGTGGGAAGTGGTCTCTCGATGGTCGATGTGGTCTGCCCCAGTTCGATTGTGGCTTGCTCTGTGGCGGCTTTTGCTTCTTCACCTCGCTTCGGCTCCGTTCTCTCTTCGAGCTCCCACAGCCAACTATTGTTCTCCTCTGCTCAATTCTCCTCTTGCTTATTCATCGCCAATCTAGTGTTCCGAATGCGTCGAGAATGCGGAAGAATTGTCCGTTTGGCAGTTCTGGCGCGCTTTTTTGGTCTTATTGTGTTGCCGGCGTGTCGTCTTTGCTTTCTTTACCCCTCAGTGCATCCCTCTCTTCCGGAACTCCAGATGCCAGGAACTGCACTTTCATACATACTAAGATTTAGATAACTCGAGCGGCTTGCGGACAGCGCAGAAGCTGATGACCACACACATTTGCCCGGACACACCATTCCCGTCTAATTCTATTGGCGCAAAGGGCGCAAAGGGCGTCTAGTTTAAGAGCCAACGAGCCCAACTCGTCTCGTGATTCTCTGTGCTTTTACCTGGTAGACCGTCTGTAACCCAATACCACCTGTTCCCGTGATCCTGCTTGGCCATCAGGGACTTTGGGCATTCCCTTATCTGAGCTGGCATCGATGTAGCTGTCCTCTGGTGCGCTATAGCTATCAAACCAGGTGTTGGAACGTGGCAGACTCCTGCATGAGGTTCCACACCCACCGTCGTTTCCGCACAAGTACGAGTATGCAGCAGACTCACGATAAGTGCTTCAGATGTCTGCAGCGGGTAGACTGACCATTGTTGTGACATTGGGCGCCAACCAGCCCTACTATCTCCCCACAGGAGCCACTTTTCGAGCCTTGCTGATCACAAGCTGGACGCAGGACCCAGGTTTTGGCCTATTGCGTATTACCTCGTACGTCGTTTCCCTGAACGACAGCATGGCTGCCGTTACCTGCACTCTGTGCGAGCGAGTACAAGTACGATGCGTGTGCGAAGGCAAAGCACGGCTACCTGGCTTGCTGCGATTGCTGGGTTGGGTATACTCCGCACATCTACAAGTATCACGTTAAACGACAGTTCCGAGTCATCTGTACGCGTTATCCGTGCTGGCCTGTGTTCGTCAGAGGACTACAGCGTACAGGTGCTTGCACGATGGCAACACGGCTACGGAGTACAGCAAAGTCGAAGACCACTTAAATTAAACAAGGATCCTCCTATCGGAATCACTGCTGACCCTATGCAAAGCAAAAGTCGACAGGGATGCCGGAAGTTTAAAAAGATATCGCAATAAAACCATATGCAACGCAAGTGCAAAGCAAAAACCCTTTCCTCGCTCGTGCCCATCGGAACATTCCCTCTCCGGAGGCTGTTCGCCATCATCACTGCCGTTTTCTCTCGATTTGACAATGTCGAGATCAATTAAGTGCCAAGTAACGGAGCCTGTCGAAGTTGAAGTTTGGCGCAGACCAGCAAGTAAGAAGCAAACACGGACCATCGCCATCTCGCCACAGCCCATGTCTGGCTTACCGGCGGCACTGCAATTATTTCAATGGCCCCAACCTTGGCGTATGTTTGTTTTTTTGTTCATTTTTTTGCTTTTTAGTTGGTTGACAGTGCCTGTTACAGGCACTTTGTGCAGCTAGCTAGCTAGCTGCCCTACAGAAGGTAAGCAAACACACCAACAGCGATGGCAGCGGCGCCGTTGCCGAGAGTCGCCATCTTGGTGGCGGCCGCACCGGCAGTCGACGACGTGGCTGAGACGGTAGCCTCAGCAGAAGCAGAAGCAGAAGCAGAGCCAGTGGAAGTGGCAGCAGCCGAAGATGAGGCGGAGGAGGTGGTGGCGGTGTCACCGGTGAAGTCGTCCGAGTTGAGGGTGCCGCAGTAGTCCTCGATGTCCGTGACGCAAGCCTCCTGGCCAGTAGCGTTGTTCGGGTTGGCAGTAATGCACTCAGCGTAGGCCTCCTTGCAAATGAACTGTGAAAGCACCCAGCGTTAGTAGAACAAGCTAAGCAGAGGTACCGAGGCACCGAGGGTCCTGGCCGTCCGGACGGACTTTCGGACTATAACGGCCGGAAAAAAGGAGCAAAAACCACCGAGGCGAAAGCGCTGTAAAAAGGACTTACCGTGGGCATAGTCTGGGTGTAGTACTCCAGACCCGGGGCGCTGCTGTTCGCGGAGCAAAGGCAGTTGTAGTCCAGGGTAGACTAGGGGGCGACAGTCGTTAGCACATGGCGATCCATTGACGCAAAGGCGCAATCCATAAAAATCTCCCGAGGACTAGGAAGCACAGCCGCACGAGACAGGCTCGACGCCACGTACCGGAGTGCAAGTATTGGCCTTGGTCGAGCCGCTGCAGAGAACAGAGCAGGTGTTCTCCTGACCCACGCACCAGGAGGCTGTTTACGTTAGCAAGTCTAGGCCTTGACCGAGAGCGACAGGGAACAAAACAGGGAGCAAAACAAGGCAGTAGGGCTGCGATCTTCTCCCGACCCGCAACTTTGTCGATGCACGATCCAGAGGAGCGCAGCCTAATTTGCTTGTTGCTTATACGTACAGCGCGTGGTCAGCGAGACGGCCGCCGGATCAATGGTAAAGTTCTTTGCCGAAGCCAGGCTGAGCGCGGAGAGCGCGACGAAAACCGAGGAGCGCATGGCGACGGGTGGAAGCGAGTGTGCTAAGAGTGCTTGGGGGGGGAGAGGGGAGAGAGCGACGTGCGACGTGCGACGGAAAGATGGCCGACAGATAGTGGTTGGGAAGCGAAGCAGTAGGGAGCAAACTCGACGAGGACGTGAAGGCGACAAAGAAATGGGCTTGCCGGTAGTTTTTATGAGGGCGCTTACGATATGGATTTGTTTTGGGCCGGCACCTATGACAATTTGGGAAATTTGGGGGAAGGGGCGAGAGCGGCGAGAGCGGCGACCAAAGAGGAAGGAAGGGGGGAGGACCGAACTGGCCGAGCTGCCGGCCAGCGACCGAGCTCACGATAGCCACGCAGCCAAGCACCTGACGGCCAGGCCAGGCACACGCACAGCTGCTCAGCGGCCTCCCCAGTGCTTCCTGCACAACGGGCATATGCGACAGACGACGCTGGATGGGGCTAGCGGTGGTTGGGAGATGGCGCCGCTACGCCTCACCGGGCTAGCGCTGTCTGCATTTTTTCGACATGGGCAGGGGCCTTGACCCGCGAGCCGTATAAAGCGGGTCCACGCAGAAGCGGAGCTCGACGATTGGCTGTGGGCAGGACGAGGGCATCATGCCAGATTCAGTGCATCGGCCTGCGAACTCGCACTCGTGTCGATGGGCACAGCGCCTGGGATCCGCCGGGGCAGCGTCGAAGCCGCGCAGTGTTTCGGCAACGGTGAAGCGTGCTCCGTGCCCCTGCACGGATATACGACGGCTCGTAGCGGTACGGAGTAGGGGCTGCGTACGAAGTACGAAGTAGGGGCAAAGTACGGATTCCGCCGTGGACCTTTGTTCGTATGAAGTACGAGTACTCACCCACCGTGGCTTGGCCGGCCCATGGATGACGTACGTGACTCCGCGGGCAGCTGGCAGGATTTGCACGAGTCCGATAGGAGGGTGCACTACGGCTACGACTACGTATTCTGTACGGAGTCGTCCAGGAGACGCAGACGGCTGCCCGCTGCCGAGACAAGACGGCTGCTCATTTCCCGGAGACATTGGCGCGCCTGGCAACGAGCACGCGCAATCCGTCGTCGCGCAGCCGGCCGCATGGCATTCATTGTGTCGCGGCGCGGGCGAGTCCGAGGTGCCACCGCTCGTGCGCGCACTTTGTACTTCGTATTAGACTATGCTATCCCAGCACATCGCTGCGACAAGATACGGAGTACTCGTAAGGGCCATGTGCTCCCGCGCCTTTCCTCTTTCGGCAAGGCGTCTGGCAGTCGCCCGAGCTTGACGATGTCCCATCGAAGCAGGAGCGTTGCCAGGCGCCACCTCTGGCTTCATGCCAGTGGCGCCAGCATAGCAGCAAGGCGGTAGGTCCCGAGCATGACACGGCAAGCCCGCAGATACGCAGATACGCATGCAGATACGCATACGCAAGTCACTTGGAGCACAAAGCTGCCAAGAGCAGCAGCTGACCAGACATGCAGCCAACAACAAACGTAAAAAGGCAGCGAGCTGACAGCCAGCTGACAAGCTGCCGAGCCAGCGACAACAGCCAGCGACAACAGCCAGAGACAAGCTGCCGAGCTAGCGACAACAGCCAGAGGCAAAACATCGAGTATTCAAGCCAGTCTAGTTACGGAGTATGTAGTTGGTCGCCGGTGCGTGTCCACCGGCGCTGAATGAACGAACAAAGCAACGAAGGAAAAGCGTGACAAGAACTACAAATGCAAACACCAACGCAAGCAAAAACATGCAACCAGTCCGGAATCTTGTCCGCCGTTGCCGCCATCATCCGCCTTACCGCCACCCACGCCGCCCACCACGGCCAGTGCCGGGGACGCAGTCACGGCCCGAGCTGAAACAGCCAAGACAGCCAGACCAGCCATACGGCCAGCTCAAACAGCCCCCGACAAGCCGTACAACCATGGCTAAAACAGCCCCCGACACGAGCCACAGCCGCGGCTTGCCCGCGGTCGCTGCCGCGCATGCATCGACTGATTATGCGTCGATCAGGTTGCCCTCTTCCTCCGTCGGCTTGGTGTTGTCTACCGTCGCCTTGTCCTTGCCCTTGGCCTTGCGCTCCGCCGTCCTCTGGTAGTACTCGTTGATGATCTTGGCCGGGATGCGGTTGAGCATGTCCTTGCGGTAGATCCGCAGCAGGCTCCACGCAAGATCCAACGACTCGTAGATCGTGCGCGACTCGTACGCGCCCTGGCTGATAAACGTCCGCTCAAACTTGTCCAGGAACTCCAGCGACAGCTTGTCCTCCGCCGACAGCGCCTCCTCGCCGACGACTGCCTTCATCGCCGCCGCGTCACGGCCAATGGCGTACTTGGCGTACAGCTGGTTCGACACGTCGCCGTGGTCTTTCCGCGTCATGCCCTCGCCAATGGCCGACTTCATCAGACGCGACAGCGACGGCAGCACGTTGATTGGCGGGTAGATGCCGCGGTTGTACAGACCACGGTCCACAAAGATCTGGCCCTCCGTGATGTAGCCCGTCAGATCGGGAATCGGGTGCGTGATGTCGTCGTTTGGCATCGTCAGAATCGGAATCTGCGTAATCGAGCCGTTGCGGCCCTCGACACGGCCGGCCCGCTCGTAGATCGTCGACAAATCTGTGTACATGTAACCGGGGAAACCACGGCGACCCGGCACCTCCTCACGCGCGGCCGACACCTCGCGCAGCGCATCGCAGTAGGCCGACAGATCCGTCAGAATGACAAGGACGTGCTTCTCCAGCTGGTAGGCGTAGTACTCCGCCGTCGTCAGCGCCAGACGCGGCGTGATAATGCGCTCGATCCTGTCCAGACAGTCAGCAGAAGCACGACATGCAAAGCCATGGCAACGTACGTTGGGTCGTTGGCCAGGTTCAGGAACAGAGTCGTGCGGCCCAAGCTGCCGTTCTCCTCGAAATCGCGCGTGAAGAAGCGCGCAGTCTCCAAGTTGACACCCATGGCGGCGAACACGATGGAGAAGTTCTCCTCGTGGCCGTCGTGCACGCCCTTGTTCGTCACGCCCTCGCGCTGCACCAGGCCGGCCTGACGGCAGATCTGCGCCGCAATCTCGTTGTGTGGCAGACCCGAGGCCGAGAAGATGGGAATCTTCTGTCCACGGGCAATCGAGTTCATCGTGTCGATCGCCGAGATACCGGTCGAGATCATCTCTTCGGGGTACACCTGCGCCGCCCTCGGTCAGTTTGCACGTCTGCGTGGACCACGTCGCACGGGACGTCGGGTTGGATGGGCGGCACTCACGCGCGAGTAGGGGTTGATAGGACTGCCGTTGATGTCCAGGTACTCCTCGGCAAGCACCTTGGGTCCCTTGTCGATGGCGCGGCCAGAGCCGTCAAAGATACGGCCCAGCATGTCCTCGGAGACACCGAGCTTGAAGCTCTCGCCCGTGAACTGAACCTTGGTCTGTCGCAAAATGTCGCATGGTTAGATCATGTATCGTTTTCGGGCAGGGATGAGGTGGCACGGTGGTGTCTTACCTTTTTGACATCGATGCCAGATGTGCCCTCGAAAACCTGTTGATACAGCTACGTCAGCGCTAGACCTCCAAAACCGGATCTTCTAATCCACGGTATATCGTAGTATGCAGATGTCCAGGCATCCACGCGCCCAGACAGCCCTGCAGCTGTGGCCTCCGTCGGATCGTACCTGAACAATAGCCCGGCTGCCTGTACGGGTCAAGGTCATTAGCATCGGCTGTTTGCGTAGCTGCGTCTTTGCTCCACTGGGGCTCTACGAACCTCGAGCTTCCAGGACCTGACCGGAGCGCTCAGTTCCGTCGGGGAGAGTAAGCGTGACGATCTCGTTGAAGCGCGGCGATTTGACCTAGCCGACGTCAGAACGATGCAAACGCTGGAGCGCGACGGCAGGGAGGCAATTGAGGCTGACATTGTCCAGGATCACCAGCGGGCCATTGACACCTCCCACGGTGTTGTAGGTGATCCGCGGCTGGACCGAAAACGACGACATTCGCGGGTCCGACATTTCGCTTGGGTCGCCTCGAAGGGGTGGGGACAGGGTCTTGCTGAAAATAGCGACAGAGGGTGGGCGAGGCCGAAGTGCTGCTGCTTCGATCGGGGAACACGCGTTCGCAACAGGGCGGCAGTGTATACGAGATGCGGGACTTTTTGCGTGGCTGTTCGAGGGGGAAAAGTGCAAGCTATTTGCTCGTTCAGGCTAACGATGGCCGAAGCAGCTCGTAATATGAACGGAGCCCAGCGATAACAATGCAGTGTCACGTGAGGATAACGCAAAACCCGGGGATCGATGGCGCTGGAGCGAGTGTGCTGTGTCGTAGCTATCACCTGCTGTTCGTCGCCTAATTTTTGCGTCGCTCTGAGCAGGGAACGTCACGACAACTTCTGTGCCAAGAAGGGTGCGCGACGGCCACCCGCTCCGCTTCTAGCCATGTCGACCATTTACGACACCGAACCGCAACCGACTGCGTCCGTTGTGCTGCACACGACTGGCGGCGAGATCGCGATCGAGATCTTTGCGAAGCAGACGCCGCTTACCAGCCGCAACTTTCTCCAGCACTGTCTCGATGGCTACTACGACAACACCATATTCCACCGCCTCGTCCCGGGCTTCGTGCTGCAAGGAGGCGACCCAACAGGCACCGGCAACGGCGGCGAGTCGATCTACGATGGAGGCGCGCTGGCGGGCGACCTGGACCCGTGGCCCATGGATGAGCGGCGAGGCTTGAACGCTGGGCCGCAAGGGATCAACTTCAAGGACGAGTTCCACTCGCGCCTCAAGTTCAATCGGCGTGGCTTGCTGGGCATGGCCAATGAGGGGAAGCCCGACACGAATGGCAGCCAGTTCTTCCTGACACTCGACAAGACGGAAGAGCTCAACAACAAGAACACCATGTTTGGCCGTGTGGCAGGGTCGACCATATACAATCTCATGAAGCTGGGCCAGGCAGAGGTGCAAGAAGGATCCGAACGGCCGCTGTACACCATCACGCTCAAGAGCGTCGAGATCGTGGAGAACCCGTTCAAGGACATGGTTAAGCACGAGCGCGTTGCGCAGCCCCAGGTCAGGGAGCCACAGCCGGCGGAAAAGAGCAAGACGAAGAGAAAGAAAGGCGTCAATAAGAATCTGCTTAGCTTCGGCGACGACATGGACGAGTTTGTGGAGGACGAGGTGGCGAATACCCGCGGAAAGAGCAGCAAGAAGGCAAAGATCGACGCCGGCGATGCGACACGCGCTCCCGCAGAGTCTGAGACGCGTAGCCAGCACAAAACAGAACTTCCGTCCCGAGCCGCGCCGCCTTCCGTCCAAGGAACGCCACTGGCAATCAGACAGTCGTCTTCGTCAGAACCGGAAACAGAAGCCGCAGCACCACCACCCAAGAAGCTATCTGCACTAGAAAAGACAAATGCCGAAATTGCAGCTCTCAAGGCGTCTATGCGGCGGACGGTGCCCGCAGAGCCGGAGAAAAACGAGGCAAAAGAGAAGAAGTCCATCCTGGAGAGCCTGATTCCCTCCAACACGCAGCGTGGAAAGAAATTGAAGCCAAGGAACGGGCTGTCTAGCCACGACGAGAAGACGCTCAAGTTTCTCGGCTCGTTTGCTTCCAAGCTAGGACCAGAGACCTTGAAGCATGGGACTGGGGCGCAGCAGCAGCCAAAGCTTCCAGAAGAAGCCCCAGAGGGTGCCGCTGCGAACGAAGAGCACGAAGAGGTGTGCGACTTGCATTTCATTGTGAACTGCCAGAGCTGCCGGCCATGGGACAAGGACGACAAGGCAAACGAAGACAGCGACGATGAGGACTGGATGTCCCATGCACTGAACTGCGAGGCGGATCGGCTCGGTAAGGACTTGAGCAACCGCAGGAAGGCCGAGGACGAACTGATCGTCATCGACCCGCGCGAGAAGGAGCGAAATATTAAAGAGGAGAAGCGCGCAGCGCACGACGCAAGAAGCGATCGTAGCCGCGGCGGCCGGGCATGGGACCAGACGCGGCATGCAAAAATGGCGCAGGCCTCTGCGCTGTCAGGGCGTGGAGCCCGGTAGAGCCGAGACAGGATGACAGCACTGACGAGCGGCAATTTTGCAGTTTGGAAGCAATGGCCACATTGCACGTCGTTGTTGAATAAGAGAATATACCCTCATTGCATACAGACGCCGTAGGAGTCGCAGATCGAAGATTCGAGAACATCACAAGCCTGGGATGCTACTTTGTACACTTTGTACCTCGTAATTGGCCCACGCCGGGAGCGATGGGACGAGGCTCTTGGCCTACAACCCAGCCAGCCTGTCTTGACGAGGCTATTGATAGTTTGTGCCAGAGCCATAGCGGCGCATGTTCTGATTGGCTGGTGGGCCTTAGTAAGGATAGACCCTCCTGGCGGGCCGTCAGAGTTTTAGCGTCTGGGTGTGACCAGAACCGCGCGCTGGTTGGTCATATGACCCACATCATGAATTTTCAAGCCGGAGTACATGTACTCGTACTCCGTGCAGACGCTGAAGGCGTCCATTGCGCCTGCCGCGACCGCCTTTGCCGGATATTACAACGTAGTCCGTGATCTCGATGCGGCTGCGATATTGTCCCTCTCGCATCAGCTCCAAAACAACGGCACGCACATCACGGCGGTACGCTGCGGGCTTCCTTTGCATCGTCAGCAGGCGAACGAGTGGCAGTGCGTCCGGCGACAAGCGGCCATACGCGTAGTTGGGCAAAGTGCTGTGAAGCGGCGCTAAGCCTCCAACTGCATCTCGATCGATTTCCCCACCGCGAAATAACAGCGAACAGACAGCCCAGCTTTCTGCCAGAACCCGTTCCAGAACCCTTTCCAGACACCTTTCCCCGAACTCCTGGCCTACATTGATCTCATAGACATCGCGGCCTGCCTGTCGCGCCCTCATCGTACGGCACGGCGGACACCCGACGAGCCCGCCTAGAACGCCGCTGGACCGGTCCAGTTTGGACTCCGCGGCGCGCTGACTCCAGTTGCGGTTTTCAACCGACATCCACAATCGTCGCCGTCTTGGCCTGCAAACGGAACCAAGAGCAGGCTCTTGTTGCCCCTGGACGACAGCCAGCTTCGAGAAGGGCTCGGTACGACAAGACGGACCGCTGTGCGCGATCCTAATCCTGCTCATTTCCATCCGGCCCGTCGACGTCTGGCGCCAATTTCGACGCGCCTCATTGCCTCGACACGCGCACCATGGCGACACCCAATTCTCGCAAGCGGCCTGCGCCAGGTGCTGCCCCCATCCTACCTGTCGCACCGGCACAGCAGAACGGCTACAACGTCCAGCCGCCGGACCAGATGCTCCGGTGGCCGGGCGGCATCGACCCTTCGGCCTTCAACGACCTGCCCAGGAATGCCAACGCCTTCATGATGGGCGCCGCGCCGAGCCAGTACATCCAGCAGCAGCAGCAGCTTCTCCCACAGCAGACCGTTCCGCAGAAACCGCAACAGCAGGCCCTCACATCCACGACCATTGCGAGGCGACCCCCGAACCGTGCTCTTGTTCCGTCTGTGCCGCACCCAAGCTTCGACGCCACGACGGATACGTGGGCGAACTTTGAGGACGCGAACGGGAGCCCGGCCGGGCCGAACGAGAACGAGAACGAGAGCATCGAGGTTCTGGAGGAGCGCGCGCAGCGGGTCAAGAAGGAGGCCCAGGCCAAGCGGAAACCGATTCCGCCGTTCGTGCAGAAGCTAAGCAGGTACGTCGCCGATCGGTCCATTGCGAATCCCACTTCCTCGACGCCGACTAACGCAGGCGTGTAGCTTTTTGGAGGAACAGAAGAACACCGACCTCATCCGGTGGTCCGAGAGCGGAGACTCGTTCATCGTGCTGGACGAGGACGAGTTTGCGAAAACGCTGATCCCTGAACTCTTCAAGCACAACAACTACGCCTCCTTTGTGCGGCAGCTCAACATGTACGGCTTCCACAAGCGCGTCGGCCTCTCGGACAACTCGATGAAGGCAAGCGAGCGGAAGAACAAGAGCCCTAGTGAATACTCGAACCCGTACTTCAAGCGAGGACACCCGAACCTGCTGTGGCTTATCAACAAGCCCAAGAGCGGCAGCAAGTCGAAGAAGGGGAAGAAGGACGACGGCGACGGCGACAGCGAAGAGGACATCGTCGTGGACGAGCCGCCGGCCTTTGGCATGCCCGGCGCCACGAACCACCAGCCGGCGCGTCCCTACGGCGCTGGTAGCAGCGAGCTGGGGCCGCTGCAGAAAAAGGACTTCCAAGTGATCAAGGACGAGCTGAGCACGCTGCAGAATCGGCAGGCCCAGATTTCCAAGGTCATGCAGCGGCTCGTGGCAGACAACGCGCAGCTGCAGTCGCAGGCGCGCATGTTCCAGACCATGCACGAGCGGCACGAGAACTCCATCAACGCGATCCTCAACTTCCTTGCCAACGTCTTCCGTAAATCGCTCGAGGAGCAGGGCGGCGTGCAGAGCGTCACGGATCTTATTGCCAGCATCCTGCCGAACGGCCAGATGCCGCAGGGCAGCGTGGTCGATGTCAGCGACGACTTCGACCCGCGCCAGACGCCCATAGCGACAGCCATGAACACGCCCGCCAAGCGGCAGCGGCTGCTTCCGCCCATACCGGCGCATGCATCTGTGTCGTCGGCGTCGACCGGAGGGCGTGCCAGCTCGGCCGTGTCCCCGACGCCTTCCGCAGACGCGCCAGCGTATCATAACGGCGTGCTGCCGGGGCAGATGGGGTCCGTGACAGAGCTGTTCGACTCGCCGGGCGATCTGTCCACCAACTTTCTGCAGCACGAGCTGCAGTCGAACCCGCACGAAGGCATGCTGAAAATCATCCACGACACCAATGCCAACACGCCCAACTCCTCCGTTGGCATCGACCTCCCCGAGGTGGCCGCATCGACGCCCATCAGTCTGAGCGACGACCAGCGGAACCGCGTGCTGAGCATCATGTCGACAGGCATGTCGAGCGCGGCGGCAGCGCCGACCGTCCCGGCCATGGCGAGTAGCGCGGCCGGCGGTGCGGCCGCGTCCTTGCTGTCCGACCAGTTCTCGATGCCTGCCCCGGCGCGCGGCATTTCCAGCAGCGCATCGCCTGTCGCCATACCGGCCCATGTGGTGCCCAACGCCATGCCAGCGACGACCATGGCAGACAGCGGTGCCGGGTTCGATCTGATGTCCGATGGCTTTGGGGGCCTGGTGGGGGGCGAAAGCGGATCGGGCGCCGGCATGACGTCCGCCGCAGCGGCGGCGGCGGCGGCCACGTCGCTGTCGCCCATCCTGTCGCACATTCCCGTGGCGCCGGCGCCGGCACCGCCCTCGCTGCACGACATTGCCAACACGCAGTCGGAGATTGAGGCGCTGCAGCGGTTGCAGGACGAGCAGAACGCCAAGATCTCGGATCTCTCGCACATGCTGGGGCCGCTCAGCCCGTCCGGGCGGGTGCCGGGCATCGACGAGGACGGCAGCATTGTCGGCGCGGGCGGTGCGGGTGCCGGCGGCGCCGCCGGCGGCCAGAGCCCGGGCTACTTTGACTTTCTGGACCCGACCGCGTACGGCGACGACTTCAACTTTGCCACGGGCGATCTGACGGGCGGGCTGGCCAGCGCGGGCACGCATGCGGGCGCGGCGGGTCTGCAGGGCGTCGTGGACGGGCTGCCGGCCCTGGACGACGACGACTTCAACTTTGGCTTCATGGTCAAGCCGGACGAGCCCGCGGGGCGGCGGTCGCCGAGCACGGTCGCGACGGAAGAGATCCCGCGGACGGACATGGGCATGGACGAGTCGGCAAAACGCCGGCGCGTGAGCTGAGACGCTCAACACGGCCTTTTTTCGTTTGTGTTTGCATGATTCCCTACGCACGGGCTAGACTGGCTGAATGTTGTAGTGTTTCACTTACCACACGCCCCGATCTGTCTTCGGTGACGGCCTACTTTCCGTGTTTTCAGTGTTTTTTGGTTGCGTTTGCGGTTCGGAGAATCGCGGTTCTACGGGCACGGTGGCACGACGCCAGGTTGACTTGGACGGGGTGTACTGAACGGGTATGCTATTCCGTGTGAGATAGAATGGCAATGGCAGAGCACAAGGAGGATCGATTTCAGTCAACAGGCTGCCAGGTATATGAGGCATTAGGCAGCCGTTTTTATTTAATTATTTGAAGACCTGCATAGTTGTGTGCTGCTGGGACGACTAACCGAGCACGCACATGCATGCTATATCTAGACCAGCAGGTGAAGATGAATATACCAGTTGCCTCTGCAGTATACGCTGTGCAGTTGGTATGCCACGGGAAAGTAGCGTAAACAGGCAGCTAGTGTGCCAAAGGGTCTCAACGGGCGGCTGGCGTAGTTGAAGCCAGAACTCGCAAGGCTCTCCGCACCGAGGAAGTCCGTGCAAAGGGTGGCGGTTCAGCTTCCCGTTGTCTGTATCGTCCATCATCTCAAGCCCTTGGCCTTCCATGTCCGTCTTTGGGCGCTCCGACGCTCGGTGCGCTGTCGGGCAGAGCACTGCCGGCAGCTCCAGGCGGCCTTGAGGTTGCCGTCGGTGCCGGCACGAAAGAGGAGCGGTGCGGGCGGGCGTGCTACTCGTCTCTGCGCGGTCCGCCGGTGCCGGGTCTCCGTGTGATCTCCGTGTGGTCTCCGTGTGGTCTCCGTGTGGTCTCCGTGTGGTCTCCGTGCGGTCTCCGTGCGGCAGCGGCAGCGCGATGCGTCTGTCTGCGTCCGGGGCCTCACTTGGCCAGCGGGTTTGCGTGGATGGTGACGCGCTCGATGCGCGGCGGGACGTCGTCCGGGCTGGCCGTCTTGGGGCGGTGCTTCTTGTCGACGGGCACGGCCTCGAGGCGGTCGAGGGTGGCAAAGGAGGCGTCGCCGAGCAGGCGGCCAAAGACGGTGTTGGCGCCGTCGAGGTGGGCGGCGCGGCCAAAGGTCACAAAGAACTGCGACGCGTTCGTGCCGCCGCCGCCGGGCGCGGCGCCCTTGTTGGCCATGGACACGATGCCGCGCGTGTAGTGGCGCAGCGCGGGCACGCGGATCTCGTTGTCAAACGGCTCGCCCCAGATGGACGCGCCCTTGTCCTTGCTGTCGCGCGCGTTCTTGCCGACGGGCTGGCCGGTCTGGGCCATGAAGCCGGGGACGAGGCGGTGGAAGGGCGAGCCGTCGTAGTAGCCAGAGGCACAGAGGGCGAGGAAGTTCTGCCGGCGTCAGCGTGACACACGAAGAGTAGGAAAGCAGAGGCAAAGAGGCAGAGGCAAAGAGGCAGAGGCACCGACAACTCACCTCGGCCGTCTTGGGCACGCTCTCGCAAAAGACCTCGATCTTCAGGTCGCCCACGCTGGTGTGGAGGGTGACAGACATGGCGGGCAGGGGACGCCGAGAAGAGGGCGATCAACAGCCTCGTGTGTGCGGCGGCGTGCAGCTGTGTCGATGTGTCGATGTGTCGATGTGCAATGTCACGTTCTGAATTTGAAGTGGGTCGATTAGTCATGCAAACGGCCAGCACGGAGGATTGCCGCTGGCAAGCGCCGCAAGTACTCGTAAACGCCGTACGAGTCAGGCGGCAGCATCGGGCTCCCGTCACAGTAATACGGCTGATGAGTACGGAGATGGACGGCGAGCTGCTGAGGGGCTCACCCGTCTCGTACAGACGGCGCAAGAACGTAGCCGCCATCACGGACGCAAAACCAGAGGTCGCACAAGACGTGGCTTGTCAGCACAGCCCTACGAAGTTTTATTTGTACCTGCAAAGTAGTGCGCAGTCTGCTTCTGGGCAGCGCCGTGGCGTCGCGTGGCCGCACGGTGCCGCAAAGCGCAGACAAAGGAAGGTACACCTGCCTGCACGAGGAAAGCGGGAAGGCGCAAAAGGCGCGAAGACGGCATTGGGCAGGAAGGGACACGCAGAGGAAGGCACGAAGCGGCAGCCAGCCAACCGCAGAGCAGCGCGAAAGTCCTACGCCGGCTCCACGATCGGTCGCCGGGCACAGCGGGAGATGCAACGCTGTCTGCACACCAACAGCTGTGGCAGGCCAATGAGACTCTGCGAAATGATGCCGCCCCCATCCCCGATCCAGAAGCTCAGAAGCCACGGTCATTCGGCCGCCTGGGGGCGAAGCTCGAGGAGGCAGCGCGAAAGTGGGAGAAGCCACACATGACAGCGCTTTGAAGCCACACGCGTCAGCGAAGGAAGGAGCCTTGACAGCCGCGGCGCGACCGGGAGGCAAGAGCAACCCCGGTGAGTGAGTACCGAGTGGTAGGACAGAGTGACACAGAACAGTGATACGGAGTGCATAAGAGATTACAATTGTAGACAGGTAAGTAAGACCAGAGTAGAAGTACTTCGTACTCGTAGTTCATGTCGTAACAATATCAACATACTTGGACTACGCCTTCGCAGCTGCCCCATATTACGAGTTGGATGCGCCTTGTGGCGCCAACTTTGAACAGTCCGGCTTATTCACCCTGCTGATGACGGCTCCGCTCTGATACCCCGTAGCGCAGCGCCAGAGGCAGAGCGCAGGAAAGAGCGGACCACCAGCCGCAGTTCGCGCCTGCAGGCCGCATCGCAACTGCCCTGCGAGACCTACGGAGTAGGACTGCCCGCCCCGTCTCACCGCCCTCAGCAGCTTCGCTCGCCTGCTGCCGCCTGCCGCCTGCCGCCTGCCGCCTGCCGCCTGCCGCTCTCCATTTCTGTGCGCCGCGCATTTCCGTGGCTCGCCTCCGCTGCCCAGCAATAGCCATTTTTGCGTCGTGTGCGTCTGCCTGTTTCGGGCCTTCAGCTTGCCTGTTCCCGGCTAGAGGACGAAGTCGGACACTAGTCTGGCAGTGTTTGTTTTGTACGGAGCACTACTCTTTGTACCCCACACGGCCGCCGCGCAGCAACCCAGCCGAGTCGACGATCCTCGAGCCCTTTTCACGGCGGACGAAAGCGGACGCCGACGACTTCGCAACGACTGCGACGACTGCGACGACTGCACAACCGCACGGCTGCCCGCGTCCGAAAACACGACGCCCCGCACACCCGAGCACCCGGGTGGCCATTCTCGCGCCGCTCCGACCACTCTTGCCGGCGCACCGCAATCCCACGATCACGGCCGAGCGACCCCACGCGACCAGCGGACGCCAGCCTGGCAAGACGGACTCACGGCTCCAGAAAGCAGCACAAGGCAGCAAGCAGCCGCCGGGCAGCTGTCGGGCTGCCGTCGAACAGCCGAACTGCGTCGAGCCGAACTGCGTCGAGCCGAACTGCGTCGAGCCGAACTGCGTCGAGCCGAACTGCGTCGAGCAGCCGAACTGCGTCAGCCGAACTGCGTCGATCTGCATCGAACTGCGTCGATCTGCAGTCGAACGCCTCCGGTGGCACGACAGCACGACGGACACGACACGACACGAAGCCAGGCGCGGCCGCCTTGACCTGATGCTCCCGTCGAGCCTGGCTGACCCCCCATCGCCGTAACCGCCGACGCCGCGACCATCGTGGTCCTGTGACCGGCAGCCGCCGCCCTTTGCTTGCGGGAGCTGCGCCCGCCATGGCTGCCTTCGTGAGGGTCTCGGGCCCGCCCAACAGCAATCTTCTCGTGGGCTACCCGGGAATCTCTGCTACTCTAGTACGCTGCTCTGGCCCTCTGCTTCTGCCGGCGCGCGTCTGACTGCTGACCACCCGTCCAGCCGCGAATCGAAGGAAAGGTCGAGATCCGCCCGTCCCAGGGCTTCTCCATGCCCGTCAGCATCTCGCTCGTGCGCATCTGTCTCCAGCGCCGCGAAACCATCCACCCGGCCGCCGACAACATGGCCAAGAAACACCTCAGCACGCCCCGCCGCGATCTCGTCGACGTCGTCGGCAAGGAGCTGCTGCTCTTCCGCTGCGCCTCCGGCAAGGACTCGGAGAGCGTCGTCGCCATGGACCTGCCCTTTGTGCTCTTCATCCCCTTTGGCCGCGGCGGCGAGGAGACCAACCGCCGCATCCCGCCCGCATCATTGCAACTGCCCAGCCGCATCGCCGAGACCTACTACGAGCTGGTCGTCACTGTCCAGCAGGGACCCAGCACGCAGCACAAATACTCCTTTCCCATGCCGCTGCAGCGCTACGACACGCTCTCGACCTTTGGCATGTACAACCGCCAGGAAACCCGCAACACAACCGTCGACAACATTGTCACCCTCTCGATATCACTGCCGCGGTGGAGCTACGGCCCACTCGACCCCATCACCGTCTACATCAAGCTGGCGCCGAATCCCGACTGGCTGAACAAGGCCAAGCGCGTCACCATCAAGACCATCACCCTCAGCATCGAGGAGGAGATCACCTTCAACCCCGAGGGCGACGAGCCCACCAAGAAGATCAACAAGATTGCCAAGCACACCCAGAACGTCCAGACCAAGCTGCCCGAGGCCGGCTACGTCACCAACCTTGGCCTCGTCTTCCCCGCCCGCGACTTGCGCGACAGCGACGGCATCATCCGCCGTGGCAAGCCGGGCTTCCCTCTGTACGAGGTCTCGTCCTTTACAACCAACTCCACCCTCTACAAGGTCGAGTACTTTCTCTCCGTCAAGGTGCGTTCTCTCTCGTTCTGGCCATCTGGCTTGTCTTGCCGCCGGTCTGCTTACTCAGCAAAAGGCACAAATGGGCTCGGCTCGTGACATTGTCCTGCGCTCGCCGATCGTGATCTGTCCGCTCGACCACCAGGCGTGCAAGGAGGAAATGAACGCCATCGAGCAAGCTGCCAAGGACGCGTCCCTGGTCGACCAGAACAACCCTATGCTGCCGGCCGGCACCATCGTTCTCGCTACCGATCGAGATTCTCTTCGCCACCTGGGCCTCTGCATCGTGGGCGGCCAGAAAAAGCCCCTCATCGAATAATAGTGCCCCCTTGTCGTCTGGACAGGGCCGTGCATAGCACAACACTACACTGCGCAGCACTGCACAGCAGGGCACAGTAGAACAGTGTATCGTGTCGAGCCGTGTGCATGATAGGTGCGGGCTGAGCCGCTGCGATGCCGTTGTGCCGCACGCGGCAAGCCATGGCGGACGTTGGCTCGCTGCCAGCAACTCGGGGGTGAGCAACGCCCAATCGAATAGGCAGGCGAAGCAGCGTTGCGGCATCCGCCCGAAACGCCACTCGTGGCAACTCTTAAAGCATCGCCTGTACGAACATCGATACCGCCTTTGACGAAGATCTAGCCGATCCACCGGGCACCCAATATTTGACCACGCTCAGCCGGCCAGACCCTCTGGCAGGCTCAATGCGGTCCGAGAGCGCGGGTTGGATCCGGGTATTCCAGATCCATGAAGAAGTGCTTTTACCGAAGCATCTAGGAACACTACATCGGATCAGACTATCCTTGGCATCACCCCGCCGGACCCCGAGTCGGCTTCACATTCTTCTTCGCTATCGTTTGGATGGCTGGGAAGTACTATATATAGGCCATTTTGTATTTCGGCTTATCGCTTGAGCAAACGACAAGCGCGTGCTCAACCGGGATGAGGATCGGCGTCGTGTCTTGCTTTACTTCTGTTCTATACGCCTCTGCTTATTCATTGGTTTAGGGAATGTGGAGTTACGAGGGACGGTGTGTGGGTGTATCATTTGCGACGGCGGAAAAGGCTGATGGTTGATGGCTGACGGTATGGCTGTTGATGATTGTTCTGGTTTATGTGACATATACGACCACATATATTGCATTCTCAATCTACGCCGCTAGCTATGGTAAACCTGTTTGTTGCCAGTCGACGGAGTACTCCGTAATTGTTTCTCTTACTCCGTACTTGGAACCTGTTTGTTGCCAGTCTACGGAGTACTCCGTAATTGTTTCTCTTACTTTGTACTTGGAACCCGACGAGGCTGCCGAGTTAGTGGAGCAAATTCCAGCGCAAATGTGGGGCGCCTGGCTCGTAGTCTACGCTTTCTCTTCCGTCATCGACAGGAAAACGGACCACGCTCTCTATCGGCCAGGAAGACGGAGGCGTTTTTGCATGGCAGAACCAGACGAGCAGGACGGCTGCTTGCACGAGGCGCAAGCGTACGCGGACGAGGAAGCGCTCGGCGACGAAGATGCGCTGGGCCTGAGCGGCAGCCTCGATGCGGATGCGGCCGACGCCCTCTCTGGCGGCGCCGGCCCGGGTGCTCACAACGCCGAGGAGGACGACGGTACCGAGGTGCAGGACTACACGCACTTTTCCCTGCTGGCGGGTGCCGGCGCGGGCGCCAAAGGCGCCAGAAAGTCGGCGAAGCAGGTCTCCTCCCAGACGATCCGCCGCGGCGAGAAGGACTTTGAAGCGCACGGCACGCGTGCCCAGCGCGATGCGCTCGAGGAGAGCCGGGCCGCCATGGAGGCCGTGCTGTCGTACACGCGCGTGCACGGCCTCGGCGCCAACGAGGGCCTGCGCGGCTGGTATTTCCCCGACGCCTGGGCCGACGAGGAGGAGGAGCTGGCGGCGGAGGCGGGACCGGGGCCGGGGCCGGGGCCGGCCCGCCGCTTTGCCCACACCCGCCATCGCGTCGTCATGGTCGAGGTCGAGCGCGGGCTCATGTTTGCGTCGGTGGGCGCCGTGCCCGGCCGGCGCTGGGTGCCGGGGGTCCCGAAGGACGAGCAGCCGCCGCCGGCGGCCGGGTGCGACCACGTGTGGCTGCTGCCGGAGGAGGCGCTCTTCTTGGTCGAGCGCGGCTCGATGGAGCTGTGGTGGCCGCTGCAGTCGCTGGAGACCATCCTGGCGCGGACGTCCGGGAAGACGGGCGCGGGCGTCGGCGATGTCGGCGCAGATGTCGGCGCAGATGTCGGCGCGAATGTCGAGAGCGCGGACGAGAGCGCGGAGAGCGCGGAGAGCGCGGACGCTGACGCGGACGGTATCCCCTTGTCCTTACAGGCGGCCTACGCGCTGCTCATTGGCCGCGAGGAGCACGGCGACCACCTGGCGCAGCGCGGGCGCGTCTCGCTGCCGTTCTACCAGGTATACACGAGCCTGCGCCGGTCCGGCTACCAGGTGCTGCGGGCAGTCGGCGCACGCACAGGCCGGAGCACGGAGAAGGCGCAGCCGCCGCTGCCGCCGCCCCCGAGCATATGGCAGTGGCTGCTCTCGTTGATGCCACCACTCTCCGCATCCGCAGCGGGCACGGCACGGCCGTACGGCCCGCTCGTGCGCCCCGGCCTCTACCGGAGCTACGGCCCGGTCTACCGGCAGCTGCAGATGCGCCCAGCACCCGGGCCGGCCACGGCACCCACGGCCTCGCCGCCGTCGGCCGCCTTCCGCCTCGAATTTCACGTCTGGAAGTCGAGCGCCACGACGGCGTTCTCCAAGACGCGCCCGCCGCCGCCCAGCTTCTACATGGCGGTGGCCGACACGCAGTCCACGGGCGTTCCGACCCTCGACGAGGTGGACGGGCTGCTCGCGGCGGTGCGGGCAGCCGAGGGCGGCGCGGCGGGGCCGGTGGCCGGGCCGCCGAACGCAGTGACGGCCGGGCTCGGGCCGGTGTACCGGCGGCTGAAGCAGGGCCGCGGCGGCGTGCTGGTGGCGGTGGTGGACCACGGGCTCGTCAACTACATACGGTTTGCCGATGGGCCGTTCCGGTCGGAGCCGCTCTGGACGCGGTTCGACGCCATGGTGGGGAGGGGGCCGGGGGGCCGGGCAGGCGGTGGGCCGGGCAAAGGCAAGGGCAGGGGCCCGCAGGGGAAGAGCAAGAGCGGCGGCGCCCGCGGACCGGGAGGCGCAGGGAGCAAGAAACAGGCCGGCAAGTAGTTCTTGTCGGCAGACCCTCCGGGCCACTGGTCTGCCGGTCCACCGTCTGTCGAGAACAGGCTATCAAAAATCAGAAAGGGCGCGGGATGGGCCTGCCATGTCCATACGCTACTCCGTACAGGACACGGGCTTGCCGTGGTTCGCTAAGCGACGAGAAACAGTCCATTTTCTCGGCGTGTATGCGTGATTCGGTGAGAAGCTGCGGTACGTTGGGTGTTATCTTTGTACTTGGACTCTTGTGGATTTTACCGCCGACTCCTAATTCCCGCTGCCATCCTGCCTCGTTCTCGTCAACAGAAGTACATGACGGGACATGCCTTTGCCATGAGTGATGTCATTGCCGTTCGTAAACAAGTCACTCGAAATCCACGCATCTGCCGACCTTTTTCTCGCGAATGTGAAAAGTAACAGGTAACATTGGCTGTACTGCTTGTACACCGCACAATGTCGTAGCAACTCGCCCACTTTACGGTTTCTATGTGCAACCGCACGTTTCCTCGTGCACATGCGTGTACAAAACAGACGCCTCGATTGTGCAGCTGGAGGAACCTGTGCTTGGCGTCTTTTGCCTGTTGCACAGTGCTTCCTGGCACTTCACGGACCTTTACTCGTATGCGTCTTCTCCGGTTGGCCGCGGCATGCGGCAGAATGCATCGAGCAGTCGGAACTCTCCAACGTAGGGTTGGGCGACCTGTGTGCCGCCCGGTGGCTGAGCGCTGTTGGTCGATCCGTCGCGTGACTCTACGTTGTCCTACTTTGTTACTTGGTAGGGGCTATTTGGACGAGTTGTCTTTCATGGTTGCGTACGCTAAGCGCTCCTTCTGAGTTGTCGTGATTGCAACGCAAGGGATACGAGCAGGGACAGACGAAAGCGCAAAGAAAAGCGGCAATGGAAATGCAGACACCGAGCGCTAAATGACAAAGTACAAAAGTACGAAATACAAAATACGAGCAAAGGAAGAAGAGTTTTGGCCCCTACTTGTCAACTCGCAGGTTCGGCACAATGCCCGACGTTTTAGCGCCGGGCAGATTTTGTTCTCTTTTCGCATTTCACGCAAGTTTTTCCACATAGTACGGACCTCTACACTTGTGCTGTTGTCCTTTGTTGTCCGTTCTGCCACTGTCGTTGTCGTTGTCCGTTCTGCCATTGTCCTTGTCGTTGTCGTGATTCTGCTGCTTTGTTCTGGAACATCACGTGACTGGACAGAGATTACGCTCGCTTGGCGTGTTCTTGCGGTGGTCCATTGGAGTTGACAGGATTGGTGTAGGCGATCTGACAGACGAGCGGGTGTGTCAATAGGATGGAATAGGAAGGGTGAGCAGTTATCAGAGACAAAGTAAGACACGTCTGACTCGCCGATCGGGTGGGTAGTTACGAGCAAAGTACAGGACAACGTAGGGTGAGCAAGTCTGCCGACGCAGGATCGGTATTTGTTCGAAACGAGCACGGAGCACAGGATCCAGGGCATGGCTTCGAGTACTCGTACGCGCACGCACTGCGATGACGCGTGATACTTGTTCACGAGTCTTCAACTCCCTCGTACAACGTACACGATACGAGTGTGCAAACCCAAAGGGCTAGTCACGAGCGAAAGGCGCCATTAGGCGAAGTTCGCTAGCAGCAGCCCTTGCTCATCGGCCAATAGCCTCGGCGATCAGCTAGCCCAACACGAACAAGACCGTGACGGGATGGAGGCGTTGCCATTGCGCGGTAGCCGACATGCTACGGCGGACGCATGAGGGCAAGTCTGCGTGGGGAGAAGAGCCAGAAGAGGTTGGCGGCAGCGTTCGGGCGATAAGAGGCGGACGGCGGGAAATGGGCAATGGGCAATGGGAAATGGGCACTAGGTCGTGTTCGTATGGAAGACATGTACTTGCAGAGAGCCAGGGCGACAGGGGGCGGCGAGAGCGTGTGATTCGCCGGTGGCGGCTGGGGGTTGCGGACTTGTTGTCTGATTTGACGGCTCTGGTGCTGGGTCGGCGTGTTTCGCAGGTTTCAAGCGACACAGTTGCCAGGAGGCGGGCGAGGGGAGCGCGCAGAGCGCGGGAGACGGCGACCGAAGGCGAAAAGAGAAGGTGAGGAAACTGGGAAGGCAAAGTGGGACTGCGAGAGCCATTTCGTAAGTACTTTGAGTCAAGTAGGGAAAGTAAGTAGAAGTACTTTTGGGCGATACTTGGCGATACTCGAGGATACTTGGGTACTTAAGCTTTTTAAGAGGGTATTTGGAATTTTCAACTTGGGGTACTTGGAATTTTCAATACTCGTACTTGGAGGGTACTTGATTTAAAGACTCTGGACTGCGAGTACTCGCAACTACGAATACTCGACCAAACGGCACAAACACAACGCGCCGTCACCAACACCAACACTACGAGCAATACTCGTAACGCACAGCGCTGCTGTCGGGGCCTCGCGCTAGTGGCAGAGGCGCTGGAGTAAGCTGGCGCGCGAGCAAGTCGTATTGGGTCGTCGGTTGAATATCGCAACACTCGTTTTAAATGAACTCCTGCCACTGGTTTGTGTTGCCATAATTATAGCAACCCCCCTGCCAACCACACACGCGCACGCCCCATTGTCATTGCAACGAATTCGTACTTTGTATGCGCCAGCTCTGTCTTGCCTCGTTTCTGAGCCCATTTTTGGGAAGCCATTTTTCTCTCGCTTTTGTCTATCCTCTCGCTTCGGGCCTGCTCTGCTGCTTTCCCGCTGCCTTTGCTCTGCCTGCCGTCTTCGGCCTGGCTCGTCTTCCGTCTCCGTCGCCCGTCTTCCGTCGCCCGTTTCCTGCTCGCCGCGTAGGATTTGCACTCTCGCCATCACCGTCGCCCAACTCACCAGTTCCATTCTCGTATTGTCGCAAAATTGATCGGCTCCAATTTTCGCAACGATCTTAGCAGCAATCCAAAACAACACGCCGCCCAAAAAAGACTGGCCTCGCCGTAATATTGCTCCCCCCTAAAGGTCTTTATTTCTACCCTCTCGTGCCAATCTCTGCGCTCCTCCATCCAATTCCTTCGACAGAGTCTTCCGCGTCGCGCCTCCCATCCTGTGTCCTGCTGTGTGCCCAGACCAACAAAAACACGCAAAACAAAACACATGACCGCCGCTCGATCTGCGGGAAACTGGCCAAAGTAGTGGATTTCCCTGGCTACAGCACATTGTCGCCGTCGGTTTCTGCATTGCCTTTTTTGTCTTTTTGTCTTTTTGTCTTTTTGTCTTTTTGTCTTTTCCATCCTGTCGCTCGTGCTTGGCGCACGCGACGTTTCTCTCGCATCGACGTCGTGCCGTCGTCTGCCATTCACCTTGGCTGTTGCTGCGCCGGCTTGCCGCGCCCACCTGTTCCACCACTACCGCAGCCTTTGCGCCCCATGGATCCCGAACCAGACGCGCCGACGGACGCGAGGCCGGGCTTGGCGGCTCTCGTTTCGGCGTCGGAGGCACCGCCTTCTTTCGCGGCCGCTTCCGCTTCTACTTCTGCTTCGTCCTCATCGTCCGATTCACCACACTCGTCGGCCTCGTCCACGACGACCCACGCGTTTGAGCTGTCCAGGCCGTCTGCGCCCGTCCCGGACGCTTCGGCCGAGTGTCGCGACATGAAGTTGGCCGACAGCCCCAAGCCCTCCGCCATGTCGCCGCCGCCGCCGCCCTATTCCGCCGTGCCGATTGCGCCGGCTTCGGCTTCTACCGTTTCACCGGCTGCTGCCGCTCCGTCCTCGTTCCCTCCGGCCGCCACGCTGGCCTCTACGCCAACCCCCTTGCCGGCCGCTGCGCCGGCCGCATCGCGCCGCTCGCCGTCGACAACCGGCCGCCGCCCCCTCCCCGGCTCGGCACCCGGCAGCCATGCTTTCGCGGCCAGCTCGCCGTCCGCCAACGGGCAACCCTTTCGCGAAACCTCCGCGTCCTCCAGGTTTGTTCCTCCCGGCTCCACCTTTCTTTGTCTGCTTGCTGCTCCAAAGTTCTGTCTCTGCTCGTCTTTGTTCGTTTTGCTTCGCCGGGATTCTTTCTTCGCTGCCCGTTTCGCCTCTGCCCCTCCTATCTGCGCTTTCGAGCGTTCGCGTGTCCTCCCTCCGCCTTCTGCCTAAATGAACATGGCGTAGGTATCAGCGCTTGCACTTTGCCTTCGGCCAATTCCGAGTCTCACATCCAATGCCCTAATCTCTACACCACCCAAGCGACACTCCGGCTGCCACATGACCTTGCATCTTTCCACTTATATTCCCAACGACCCCTACACCCAATGCCAATAACACCACTTTGGTGCCAAGTGCCATCAGACCGCGTGTGGCTGGGTTTAGTTTCTTGACTAAGGCTGCCCGCATAACCAAGTCGCCACCAGACTAAACTCCGTTGACAACTATCTTACACCACGCATATTATATCTCATTTGGTTCCACTTTTTCTTCATTCTGGCTTTTTGGCCTTTTGGCCTCTGCCTAGATGACTTGTGTGTAATTCGGCACCTGCTATTTTCATCCAGTACCCCTTCTCTGGGTGTTCCCTTTGTGCCCGCCCTATTTTCCATTGCCACTTTTCCGTTTCCTATCGCCGTCTTTTCCTCCCCTCACTGCGATTCATCAGTTGCCTCACTGTTCAACTGCGGGCGTTGTGTTCGCATCGTCTGTTCAACCCTTGTCATTGCCCCTCTGCAATACTTACCGCCACTGCTGGACGGTGTAGACAGAGTCCGGCTCTGTTGGCACGGTCCTCCGTTTCCTCCGGGTCTGTCCTGTCCGTTTCTTCCGTTCCGTCTGCTGTCTGTTTCCCGATTGCGTCAAGGACCGGCTATCATTTCCATGTCGAAAGACAAATTCCACTCTCGCCGCTGTCTCTGCTCAACATTCCGCCTTGTCATTCCACCAGCATAAAATGCCCATACTATTCTGCCGTGGCTGCCTTGCCCGGTGCACAAGTGGCAGCCCAAGTGGGCCGGGCTTCCGCTTCAGAGTGAAACGATTCTCAGTGCCGGCCAAGTGAAAGTACGCGCACTTGCACTTGGCGGCATCCTTGCAGAGTCTTCCATGGCACACGCGCGTGAGCTTTTGCTGGCAACTGTCGGTGAAGGCCACCGGCGTCACTCCATGATTGGTCACCTGATCCTGCCCGATTTGTTCAGCTGTGCTAACCGCGTTTTCATTGCCGTTGCAGTGCAGCCGCCAGCCACAAAGAGAAAATGGCCGAGCTCGACAGGGAAGGAAAGGACGCGCTGGACGCCAGCCCGGACTCCAACGCGCCTGCCGCCAGTCGTGCGGAGCTTGCCGTGCGGAGCTCAGCCACGACGCCGAGCCTTCGCGCCACCATTTTGGAGGATGAAATTGTCGTGCGCAACGGCAACCACATTTTGCCGGCCAACGGCGCATTTGAGGTGGCCGACGTCGACATGGCCGACGTCAAGCGGCCCTCGCCGGAGCCCCTCTACCCGAAGCGGAAGCGCTCTTCCGGCTTCAACGAGCCCGACGAGGACCGGATGGAGCGCTCGGTCGTCGGAGACGACGCCGACGTGTCGACGCCAAACTCGACGGCGCGCTCTCTGGAGCACTTGTCGCCCAAGATCAGCATGCCGACGCTGCCGACGCAGCGGAGCATCACGCTCGGCTACTGGCGCGACTCGACGGTCCCCGACGTCGAGGACAAGCACGCCGTCGTCGGCTTCATCGACACCCGCGACCGGCTTCGCACGCGCACCCAGCAAAGCACGCGCTCCGGCAAGCTGGTGCCGGCCGACTTTCCGCTGCCGCCCGGTCCTGGCGGCAGCTGGGTGACGTTTGAGCGCGTCGTCTTCGAGAAGCACCTCGTCGGTCTCAATCACAACCAGATCAAGGAGTACGTCAAGATCCGCTCGGAACGCTCCATTGCCGCCGCCAGCCCGGAGGAGGAGCACGCCATCGAAGACGCCGCAGTCCAGGAAGCTGTCCGTCGCGTTTCGCAGCACCCACCGCCGGAAAACCTGCCGCCGCCGGCCATTGCCTACGGTGCAGAGCTGCCCGACCACATTGCCAATGCTGCGCGTCCCGAGAAGAAGCGCCGCGTGGCTGCCGGCGCCAGTTCGACCAGCTCCGGTGCCTTTGGCGCCTTTGCAGCCGGCGCCGACACCGTCCCCAGCACGCCCAGCACCCAGCAGAACATTGCGCCCGCCGGCGGCTCCCCCTCGGTTGCTTCGGCGATCCAGCGGTCGGCCATGGATCTCTTGCCGGGCACCCGTCCCACCAAGATCCTGCTGGGATACTGGCGCGGGTCCAGCGAGGAGCGCCTCGAAGACAAGCATGCCGTCTTCGGCATCCTGGGACAGAACGACATGTTCCGTGTCAAGGTCACACGCGAGACGCGCGACGGCCGCCCGGTCCTGGGCAACTTCCCCACGGGCGCCGGAGCCCTGTGGATCCACTACGACGAGGTCGAGTTTGAGAAGCACATCCGCCATCTCTCGCGCCCGGAAGTGAAAGAATACGTCCGCGTGCGCCAGCGCCAGATCGACGAGGTCGAGCAGCCGGAGCAGCGCATCGACAACGAAACGACGGCTGTATACGAGGCCCAGGCACGCGTCATCAGTGCCGGCGGTGCCGCCCAAAGCACACTGGGCACGGCCGGCCGGGTCGACACCATCAGCTTTGCCTCGGCGGCCAACCTCAACAGCCGGCAGCCCGAAGGCGTCAATGGCGATCCCGCCATGCACGGCTTCCAGCAAGACGGCCGCGCACGACGCGACTTCTCCGGCCACGAACCGCGCCAGACGCGCCGGTCCTACACGGCTGATTCCCGCGACTCTACTGTTTCCCTTGCGGCCGCCGCCGTTGCTGCCGCGCCCCGGTCTGGCCGCCACGCCCTTCCAGACGGCGCTGGCATGCCCGCTGAGCTGCGGCCTGCCCACCGGCCCCCTCCGCCCGGCCACGGCCTGATGTCCGAAGGCAAGACCTTGCCGAGCACCCCTAATGGCACCAGCCACAACGCCGACCGTGTCGAGCGCACCAACTCGCTGGCACGCCGGGAAATCGTTCGGGCCGAGACCATTCAGATGCGGAACGAGCAGCGCGCCGCTACGCGCGAGGGCGGTGCCAACAGCTCGGCGTTGAGCGCGCCAGCCGGTGGGTTGAGTGCCATGCCGCCGTCGCAGCACGCCAACGGGGTGATGCCGGCCAACGGAGCAGGCGTGGGCACCAACGGGACAAACAGTCGCGTGGCCTTTAGCGAGAACATTGGGCGTCTGAATAAGGTCTGGGCGTCCCAAGAAGCCACGCGACTGCGGGCCGGGGGCGAAGACGCCAAGATCTACCTCGGTGTCAAGTATGAGCGGAAGCAAACCGGCCCCTTCCAGGGAAAGCTCGTCAGCCCTGGCACCATTCTGTCCATCGACGGAGAGGACTATGTCGAGTACCGCGTTCTCACCAAACCGACCTTCTTTTGATAGCCCTGCTCCTCCTTCGCGACGACTATCCCATTGCATCTACCAGTCCGCCGTCTCGGACGCTCTCGGCCAGCATGGTTCTCCCTTGCATGGTTTCCTTATAATGATCATGGCGGTATGGGGTGTGGTGACAGCGCCAGAACTGGCGCTCTTGATATCTCGAGACTTTTCTACTGTCGATTTCTTTGCACGGGCGCGAGCCCGTGTTTTACTGTTTATCTCTGTAAGACAGCAGATTGCCACGCCCTACTTTACGTTTTTCTTTGTCTTCTTCCTCTGGTTGTTCCTTTTTTTCTGTTCTTTCGTCGTTCCGGTCGTATACCACTGAGGAGGATCAAGAATAGTGTCACTGGGTCGGGAGAAACATACTGTGCCTGGGGCATGCGGCGTCGGGCTTCTGTTTTCTCGTTACTTCTAATGAGGCCAATCCTTTACCGGAGCCTACCAAAATGTATCTGTTGTTTGACTTTGCCCATTTAATGTGGCCCGATGTCATAGAGGCCATCACTGCTGATGCACCCTCGACAGAGATGGAAAGTAGTCAATCAGTCTCACATATACCCTTAGGAGTTCAGTCCCCATTGTTTCAGTACACATATCACGAGTCACAGTGCAAGTGAGGAAAAGTATGTATGGGGAGACAGAACACTGCAGTGTCTGTCCGGATCAATTGGCATTCGGTTTCCTTTTCCTTCATTTTGTGCGCCCTCCTCATAAACTGCCTGGCTAGTGCCACATGATAAAAACGGCCCTCCGTATATGCGCCAGCACAGACGCCACACGGCAGAGGCGATCTGGACGCAGAGCCCCCGGACGGTGCTTTCCTTCCCACGAGCGGCCCGGGCGGCCGAAAGCGCGAGCTCGCGGCCTCCCTCGCCGTCACGCGCCACTCCTTTACCGGTAGCGCCACAGGGACAGGGTGTTGTGGCGCTTCCAGGTCTTGCGGCGGCCAGCGCGGGTCTTGTTGAACTTGTGGCCCTTGTTGAGGCCGCGGGACTTCTTGCCGGTGGCCGTGAGGCCGCGGGACTCGCGGTGCTTGTGCACCGGGTTGACGATCCAGTTGATGCGGGGGTCGCGGCGGATGGCCGCGTGGTTGGGGTCGACGAGGATGACCTCGTAGTACTTGTAGGTCGAGTCCTGGTTGACCCAGTACGAGTTGAGGACGCGCAGGTTGCCGCAGCGGCGGCCGACACGCTCCTCGGCGGTCGACTTGAGCGAGCGCTGGTACTTGAGCTGGTTCACACCCTGGTTGGTGGGCTTGCCTGGGCGCGGTTAGCGGTGGCCGCCACACTGTCTGAGAGTGGCACGTACCAAAGGTGGCGCCCTTGCGGACGGGCTTCTTGCGGCCACCGCGGCGGACGCGCACGCGGTAGATGACATAGCCCTGCTTGGCCTTGTAGCCGAGGCGGCGGGCCTTGTCGGGGCGGGACGGCCGCGAGGCGCGGTGGATCACGTTCAGCTGGCGGTACTAGACAAAAACACTCTCAGCAAACAGGTCACAGATCAACGAGTGTTTTTGACGGACGGCGCCGCGGCACGAGGGCGAGGACAACGCGTCGAGCGTGGCGGCTTAGCAGACGAGCAGACGGGCAGACGAGGCCGCACCGGTCCCGGTGCCGCCCGCCTGCCCTGCTTTGCTGCTTTGCTGCGCACGTTCTGCGTCGCCCTCGGTTTCCCCTCGTCCGCGGCACTCGGCCGGTGCCAGTCGTCGCGTCGGGGATGCGGGATCAACACACCTCCCAGCAGCGGACGCGGAGGAGGAAGCGCAGGATGTCCGACTGCTTGCGCTTCTGGAGCTCTTCGACGTATTTGAGGGCACCCATTTTGTCTGCAGGACGACGGTCAGCATAACGGCGAGGGCCAAACGAACGGAGATCCGGTTCGGATGCAAGACGTGCGACGGATCGAGTGGCCGAGCGCAGTCGCTCCAGTGGACGGCACGCACCAAATTTCTCAAATGACTGGCGATGTCGTTTGGTGTGGGAGAGAAGGCAAAAGTGCAGCCCAATTTTTCGAGACTGGCAAAAAGGAAGGCCGCCAGGATTTTTTTCTTAGCGTGGATTTTTTCTGCCTGCGGAGTGCGTCCAGCCCTAATCAACGCTGTGCCGGATTGGCACGTGATGTGATGAGTAAGATTTTCAAGTGGTGTAAGCTCGCGCTCCTTCCCGTTTAGGAAAGAATGACTATGACAGAGTCCGCGAGTATGTTTGAAGCTAACGACAGCACTAACATGCAGTAATTGTGGGACGCATTCAAGCTTCAGATGTTGGAGCAGAGCCTTGTGCTGTTTAGATAGTGTATCTGCTATGACTGCTCATATACATTCGCTGCACTGCTGTAAGAACGGCGTCAACCACAGTAACCTGCCTGGTATTGTCATGCAACCCTGGAAGCTTTGTTCTTGGGCAAACCTAGAGAAATACAAAGCAAAGGACTACGTCGTGAGCCAAGCCTGCCAATCCGCGGTAAACCCCAAGGCATCTCGACAGTCAAAAGTTCCGGAAGCCTTGCCTACTGCAAAGGGGCCACGGATGGATTAGGGGAGACTACGTTGCCATAGTTGGAAGTATTACGGTCGATATCCATGAAACTGTATGATATGAAAACATTGACAGTCCATGAATCTGCAAGTTTGTGTCTTATGCCGCAGAAACAACGTAGAATTTCGAAATCACCTAGATGCTCAAGCATCCCCAGTCGACGTGCATGCGACTAGGTCCAAGAACTGTGAGGTATGCATTCGATGCTCGTTATCTTACATGTTTGTTTGCCAATACTTTTACGACATTGCTAGAGGTAACGGAATTATCCAGCACAAATAGGTTCTGTTCAGTTAGCCAGGCCGTTGTTGAATAAGGCGCCGTGTTACAGATGAAGTACTTGTCAAGGCAATCATGCCACATGTGCCCAGTCTGTTCGTAGGAAAGTCCAATATCGCCCACAGCTACAAATGTCAAGGATCGCTGGGCTTTCCGTAACGTCCTACCGCATACCACAAACTGCCAAATTGTACAAAGAAATAGGCAAAAAACTCGCCTCGTCCATTCATGCGCGGCCGTGCTATCGTCAAAGTAATGGTATCCTCGTGTCACAATCCCAGTCCAATCCTCCAAGTCCATGCCCATTCCAAAACGGTCCAATGTAAGAATTACGATCCAAGGAGCCTGCCAATGTCCTCGATCCTACCGCAACTCGATCGCGGGGAAGTATCGCGGTCCCGCAAAGCCCTTGGCAACCACACCCTGAATGTCAATGTTGCCAGCTCCCTCGTGCGGGTTCCACATCTTGAGCAGAATGTACCGTGCGGCGATGGGAGTGTCGAATACGATGACACATTCATTCAGGCTCTTCTCCACCTTGAACTTGACAAACGGAATACGTCGGTGGCACTCGCCTCCGCCGTTGCAGATGTGGCCCATTGTGATGCCATGGTCGTGAGCTTCTTCCTCGTGCAGGGGGTGCCCGTCATTTTGTGCTTGCGAGGAGAGACCAGAGCCACGGCCATTGCGGCCGCCTCGGTCGCCCTGGTCCCGGCCTGCCCTGGCCGGACGTCTGCGCTGCTGGCCAGAGTCGCTCTCTTCGTCATTGTCATCGTCACTGTATGGCCGGGGTCGGGGAGACAGCTGGTCTCCGCCAGGGAAAACGAACGACTCGTTGTATTCGTCCTCGTCCTCGTCCTCGTCCTCGTCCTCCTCATCGTCCACCTCGTTCTCGGTAGCGATGCCGACAGCAGCTACTTCCGCCCACGTGCTGGCATCGCGCGTCCAGTGATCACTGTAGGCGGGGCGTCTTCTGTACGAACGGCTGCGTGGTGACGGACTCCAGCCGGCAGGGGCAAATGCCCAGCCCGACCGACTTCCACCCCCACTGCCGGCTAGCACGGTCCTCGTACCGTCGTTGTCATTCTCGTCATCGCTGCATTCGTTCATCGTCTGGGTGTTGGGTGCCGAGCTCGATTCTTGGTCGAGGCGGGCACGCGCTTCCTGGTATCCGATCGTAAGTAGACTGTAGAGTTCACTTTCGGCCTCGGAGTTGTTGAAGCGGCCATCCGAGTCCATAGCGTTCACGATCCGCTCTGCCGTCGACCGAGCGCTCAAGAACAGACGCATGTCCTCGCTTGCCGCGGGGGTGGGTTGGCGGTCCTCAGCGCTCGTCACCGGGTAGTCATCTGCGCGAAACATGTCTATGCTCTGCAGCTCGTCTTTGGTCATGGAGAAGAAGACTAGGCCCTCCCGGACGCTAGAGGACGGAAGCACTGGTTAGCTGACATGCCGCGATGCAAGGAGGCTTACTGGTGAAGGAACAGAGATACGTACGGAGATGAGTAATTGCCGTCAGGGGCCTTGATAATGAGCTCCGAAATGCTAAAGGTGGTGCAGCCCTGGTGCTGTAGGACGATGTTGCATCGGTTCCCCTTGGTGCAGTAGACAGACTCGTCGGGCTTGAGGATGTTCTCGGCCGCATAGGAGTTGCCCTGCTGGTATTTGCCGCCGTCACAGCTGACAATCTCCAGCGTCAGCGCGCCGGGTTCGACCTGGCCGTAGCGGCCGTAGTGAAAGCCCTCAAAGAGGGGAGCGGCGGTCTTGTCAAAGTCCAGTCTGCGGCGCTTGGCGTTGCGGTTGCCCTCGTCAGAGCGAGAGGACTCCCGGCGGTAGCTGCCGGAGCTGGAAGCGCGAGACGGCAGCATTGTGGGCTCTTGCGAAGCGCGATCGGCAGAAGGGTCGGCAGTGTGCGGCGTGCCCCAGAAAGAGTTCATGGCGCTCATGTCATGACCCTCGTCAAACAAGGCGCGGTCGTCGCCGTATCGGGGGGAAGAGCGAGCCCGTGGCGGCATCAGGCGGCCAGAAGAGCGCTCGAGCAGTTGGAAATCGGCGAAGCGCAAGGGAGGCGGCGGTGGCGATGGCCGATAGTAGGGGTAGTCCTCGTCGTGGTCGGCAGGCGCACCGATGTCGCCGCTTGGGAGCTGCGGAGGCGACAGATAGGAGTACGAGTAGTGGTCTGGGTCTGGGCCGGCGGCTGCAGTGATGCCCTGGGTTACCAGGCGCAGCGGAGGCAGAGACGGCGGCGGGGCGGGATAGGGCGCTCCAGCCGGGGCGAGGGGAGAGCGCGCTTGACGGCGAAGGAAGCGCTGGGTGCGATGTGGCGGTTGGCGTGGGCTTGGGCCTCGGGGCGACTCGTAGCGGGACAGATACGGGTATGCAGGGCGTCGTCGAAGGGTCGGTGCAAAGGTATGCTGATAATCGAGCCAAGGGCGATGCGGGTCGGAAGACATGCCCGGAGAAGAGGAAGAGGAGAGGAGAGACAGGGCCGGTAGAAATGTCAAAGGGGGGCAAAGGGGCTTGGGAGGGGTCGTTGGGAGCAGCGTCGGGCTCACGGTCGGTGGGACAGAGCACGAGTGTATCCCGTCAGTGCAGCATCGAGGAGCAGGCAGCAGGCAGCGGGAAGCGGGAAACCGGGCCAGCCGAGGTCGGTCAGGTGTCGTTGGCTGGCGCAGTGTCGTTGCCGGCCCAGCTGTGCAGCCGAGGCGATCGCAGGATGAGCGGGCTGGCGAGTGCTGTTGCGGCGGCTGTCGGGTGCGAGCGAGGAGTAAGAGGCCAGGCGGCGTCAGGCGGCGTCAGGCAGCGTCCGGCAGCGTCCAGAAGCGACCAGACAGCGAGGGGAAGAGAAGGTGGTTCAAGCCGTTGTGGCCAAAGGCAAGGGCAATTTATTGGAGGGGGCCGTCGGCTTCTCTCCACTGTGAGGAGAGCCGAGAAGCGGTGCACGGCGGGGCGAAACGGGGCACGAGGAGCACAGAGCAGTGAGCGGCCGTGCCGTGCTGCGATGGGGGTGAGCGGCTGTGCGGGCGGTCCGAAGGCTGACGGGGTGAGCGACGAAGAAGAGAAGCTGGAATCGAGGCGGTCTGGAGATGAAAAAGGCCGTCGACGGCGTATTAGTAAGGCAATGATGGGCGATATGGCGTTCCCGGCACACAGTCTTCACAAAAGGAAGGCGCCGGGACACGGCCAAACAACCCGGGAAGGAGCACGGTGGCGCCTTCCTTGCGATACAGATAGGGAGTACCTGCACTTGTGCGCGTTTGCGGCGAATCTGGGTGCGAGTCTCCGATCGCGAGGTACCGCTCTAGCACGCACTGGCGTGCTTCCTGCTCGTCGCCACGAAATACAAGGCCGCTAACCATTCACTGGCGACCCACTTTCGAAGCTCCGTCACAGAAGGCTGACGTGCGCTATTGGCACGCTTCTCACAAACGACTCAAGTGGCTCCGGCGGTGCTTTTAACCACGCGCAGCCTGATTTTCGACCGCGCGCCACGTCCACGTCGTCCAGCGGTGCGACGCCTATTGACGCCGTGTGCACGCCGCTTGTCCTCGTCCAATCGGGCCGTCACAAAGGGCGCCTATTTGCCCGCCGAGAGACAGCCTTTGCCATCGGCCAACTCGCCAACTGCATCCCTGTCATCGAGCTTCGCCGCCGTCAACTGCGCATCCAGAAGACAGCAAGGGTGAAAGCGGCGCACAAGACAGCAAGAAGGGGAAAGCGGCGCATCAACAGACAGCACGAAGGGGAAAGCAAACAGGGCGAAGAGGCTCGAGAGGGGAAGCAGCAGCGAACATCGTCACTCCGACGGCATGGATCCTCAGCCGGCAGAGGCCAGGCCACTGCCCGTGATGTCTGTGGACGTCCCGTCTGCATCCGCGGCGACTACGAATGGCACGGCCGCGCACACAGCTCCCGCGCCGAGTGCTGCAGCGGCAGACGCGGCGGCCGGCGGGCGCGCGATGACCGAAGGTGAGTGGCGTGAAAGCGGCGCAAGACGCGCAATTAAGGACGCGCCCCAACTAACGCCTCGCAGAGGAGATTGCGCTGTACGATCGGCAGATCCGGCTGTGGGGGATGCGCGCGCAGGAGCAGATCCGGTCGGCCCACGTGCTGCTGATCACGATGCGGGCGCTGGGCAACGAGGTGGCCAAGAACCTGGTGCTGGCGGGCATCGGCGCGCTGACGATTGTGGACCACGCGGCGGTGACCGAGGCGGACCTGGGCGCGCAGTTCCTGCTGGCGCCGGGCGCGGGCGCGGTGGCCGAAGACGCCGCGGTGGCCGACCGGGAGGCGGCGAGCGCGGCGGCGGCGGCGGCCGTGGTGGGCCGCAACCGCGCGGCGGCGGCGAGCGCGCAGCTGCGGCTCATGAACCCGCGCGTGCGTGTCAGCGTCGTGCAGGACGACGTGCGCGGCCAGGGCCCCAGCTTCTTCGCGCCCTTCAGCCTCGTCATCGCCACCGACCTCGATCCCGACACGCTCAACATTATCAACACGGCCACGCGCCTCGTGGACCGGCCCTTTTACGCCGCCAGCACCTACGGCTTCTTCGGCTTCGTCTTTGCCGACCTCGTCGAGCACGAGTTTGTCATTGTGCGCAGCCGCGGCAACGTCGCCGCCCAGGCCGGCACCGCCGAGACGCGCACGCGCAGCATCGTCGACGTCCAGCGGCAGCCCGACGGCGGCGGCCCGGACAAGGAGGCCGTCACCAAGCGCGAGCTCTACTCCACCTGGCTGCTCGCCTCCGACGCCGCGCGCCTGCCCGCCCTCTACACCCAGTCGCGGCGCCGCCTGCGCAACGTGTCGCCCACGCTGCCGTGTCTGCGCGCCCTCTGGTCCTTCCAGCAGCTGCACGCCACCGCGGGCCACCGCATGCCCGACCCCGCCGTGGCCGCCGACGTCGAGGCCTTTACGCGCCTCGTCGACCAGAAGCAGCGCGCCCTCGGCATCGCGCCCGTGGCCGCCGCCCACATCCGGCTCTTCCTCCAGGGCATCGCCGAGCACGAGATCTCGCCCGTCGTCACCGCCATCGGCGGCGAGCTCGCCCAGGACGTCATCAACGTCCTCGGCCACACGCAGCAGCCCATCCAGAACCTGCTCGTCTTTGACGGCTCCAGCGGCCAGGCCCTGACCTACCCGCTGCACCCCGAGGGCCCGCTCGGCCGCCAGCTGTTCACGGCCACGGCGACCACGCCCGCGCTGGCCATGGCGGCCGCCGCGTCTGTGGCGGGCATTCCGGGTGCGCCGAGCGTTCCGGGGGTCCCCTTGTCGGTTCTGGGCGGTGCACCGGTGGCGCTTCCCGGGCCTACCGTGCCGGTGTTTGCCAACGACAGGTCCGGAGGGCAGTGAACTGGCATTCAGAGCGGGGGAGACTGGCAAAGGCCCTGCTATGCCCTGGAAATATAGGCTTAATAGTACAGAAAAGAATAGTGTGCTTCGGCGTCTGCTATTAGTGTTCAAATGCTAGTCATTCGCCTTAGCTATGCTAGATCCTTTGCATCCTTGCGTCCCCGCATCCTTGCAACAACGCTATTATATAGTGTCTCGCACCTACTTATAGGGTCACAGAAAGTATACTCCGTACGCCGTCAAGCAATAGGTCGTCGCTATGGCATAAACTTGGCGGCACAGAAGATCGGACAATGAGCCAGTCGGAATTACAGTGGTGGAGTTCTGAAGAAGATGTTGCGTGTGGTGTGGTGCACGGACCACACGTGGCCCCGGCGGAGGCGAGCCACCCGGCGCATAGCCGCCACAGCGGCAGCCAGGCGTCTGTGCCATCGCCGCCGCCCTACAACGACCCAAGCCACACCACAGAATACGGTCGGTCGTTGTCAGTCGCGGCTCAAAAGTTTTCCACGTACCCCTGCGTGATTCGGTGCTGATTAAGCCTCCTTATCGTGATTTTGTGGGATGTATGGGGCATAAGCAACGATACTTGGACACAGCCCGGCCATGTCAGGCGTAAAGAATCCGATTCGTACTCGTACTCGTAGGTATTACCCACCCGCGCTCAACCCCGGCAACTGGACGTGGACATCCACCGCGAAATGCACGGGGTAAACGACACACCGTGTCAAGAGTACAGTGCCTAGGATTATTCCCACTGTACGAGGGCATAGCCATTGTACTCCGTACGTATCGCGCCCGACCTGCAAGTATTAATTTGACGATCAATGGTTACAACGGTTCTCATGCCTTTCTACTTTGTACACAGATCGATAGCATAACAGTGATGCTGTATACGTCAACGAGGAAGCCAATACAATCATCAAGCTTAAAGATAGCATACACCTTACTCCATACTTGGATGGACTTGTGAAAATATACACCCTCTGACAGCAGCAAAACCAGCTGCCTGCTTTCGCCTTAGCAATATGTCTTTGGCTTCAACTTGTGACAGCGTTGCGATGCTCGCCGCCAAATTTTCCCAAAACAACACACAAAAGCTGGCAGATGTGCCCCTCAAGCACATTGCCAGTAATGACCTGCTGTGCAACCCAGGAGATGCGTTTTTGAATGCCGGCGAAGACAACTTGCAACACAATGCCGGGACGAGCCGTTCTGTCAAAGCTTACCCCGAGTACCTGGTGGGGAAATATGTTTTCTGCATTGCCGACGTTCTTGAAATTGTCTGGGCCTTCTTTCGCCAAACATGTATCTCCTTCTGGTCCTACTACAGCACACCCGGAAATTCCGACGATATTGAACATGCATTTTCGTTCGCACCACACGCCAAACGCGACGATCCAGACAGCAATGAGGCAGCCTTGGAAGGGACTGCTGTTCAATGCAGAAGCTACTTGCCTGCTCAGAAGAAGATAGATCGAAATTGGCAACACGCGGGACTCGTCTACGGCCTGGGGGGATCCATCACTCTGCTCGACTGCATACGAGTCACGAACGCCGGGGGCACCCTCGCGCTGACAACTGGGGCCCTTCCAATCAAGTTTGTTATATGCAGCGAGACTTTTTTTACATCGCAGATTGTCTTGGAGGTTGAAGCGGCCGTACGCAAAGGCGGCGAAATGTGGGGATTACGTTTTGAGAGAGCTGCCCGTCATGAGCCTGCACACTTTTGCGTTGTGTTTCGGAAGCAACCTGGCTCCCACCCCAGTATTATTGCCAGCGCCTTTTTTCCCGATGACTTCTCCAAGGAGAGATCCCAATCATTGAGTGTGTACCCATACGCAATGCAAGACAGCATCTGGCGCGATCTATCGGGTGTGATGGCCCATGAGATTGGTCACATTCTGGGCGCTCGCCACTCGTTCCGGGAACCTGCCGACGACCACGTTGCAGTCATAGGAGGCTGGGATGAGAAGTGTATTATGGGCACATATCCCTCAGAGAATCCTCTCATTGTCACTCCCAAGGACATACGTGAGATGTGTGAGATGTATAGCCACGATGGCACGTACTTCCAAGGGCTTCTCGTCAGAAGAGTCACGCTACAGCTTCGCCGGTACGCCTCCAACACCTTCAAGATGGGAACACTACGAAGCCTGCAGGCCACCGAAGGAGTGAGTCTCCATGTCATAGGCTGCCTCGGATTTTTGTGCTTCTTCCTCTTCCTCTTTGTTGCCTTATGAGGTCAGCTTTGGTTCTTGGTTCTTGTTTGCATGCGCCTTCGATATACCGCACCTTTTGGAACAAGCCTGTTTGGAGCAAGCGCGAGCCATCCTCTTTAAGCTGCATGAATTTATGAGGACGAAACACAGAATGATGGCAATTGTATAGCTGACGATAGGTCATATTTACCTTTTTTGTATATATTTAATGCATTTGTTGCGATTTCTCACATTCATTAATACAACGCGTTGTACCTTTCGACAAAGCAAACCTTGAAGACGCGTTTTGTAAGCATTTCTTGTCCTGATAACTCTTTCGCTTTGGTAAGCTGTCGAACAGAAACAAAGCGACCGCCGGAGATTTAACTTTGTAACTGAAAGGACACTCCTCAGTTACTTGTCGTTTTGTGACCTTTACACTATCCTGTCGTACGACTACTCGCGAGGCCTTCACGCACACATGCTTGTTTAAACATTTTCCTCATTAACCAGCCTCTAGTGGCCCTGCCTCACTTGGCTATCCTAGGCCATGCAATGCAGCTGCTATAATGTACAGAGTCTTTTTCAAGGGAAAAAGGAAAACAGGGAAACAGACACGGAGAATCAAGACCAAAATAGGGAAAAATACAAGAAAGGCAATTAAGTATAGAGCGCAAGCGATAAAAGAAAAAGACACTGGAACAGAGGCGCTTGTAACTCCACTTCCACTGCCCAAGACTCCCACTCTTTTCCGTGGCCGTATCCCGCGTGGTTCATGTGGCACATCTGTCTCTGTACACGTTCAGGACATCCGCCTCTGTACCACGTCCAGAAAGGTCGACAAGGACGTGTCCTACTTGTCGTACTTGTCCTCTTCCTTCCAGTCCGGGCTCAGGTCCGCCTTCATCCGGGACCGGCTGCGCTTCACATTGTCGTACGACCAGCCCCGGATGGCCTTGGGCCCGTGGCTCGGCGGCGGCTCCACAGCGGCGTAGTCCTTGATCTTTTCGTAGTCGTACGGCACGGTGCGCAGCTCCTTGCCGCCCGTGCTCGGAGGGCCCGCGCTGCCTCCGGGACCGGCAGGCCCGCCCGCGCCAGCCGTGCCCGCACCGCCGGCCATGCCGGCCACGCCCGACACCGCCGCGCCGCCGTTGCTGCTGCCGGCGCCGGCCTCGTTCCCCGGCCAGTTGGCGCGGTGCGTCGCCATGGGCGCCGGCTCGAGCTTGCGGTACTTGGCATGGCTGCCGGCGGCACTGGAGTTGGCGGTGCTCGCATTGGCGTGGGCGTGGGCGGTACCGTTGCCGTTGGCCGCCCCCGCATCGCAGCTGCCATTCAGGGGCGGCGGCGACGGCACAGACGCCTGGCTGCCGCTGTGGCGGCTGTGCGCCGGGTGGCCCGCCTGCGCCGGGTACATCTGGGGCGACTCGTACGGCGGCGCCATCGGTGGCGGCGGCCCGCCCGGCTGGTAGGTCGCCGGGCCCTGCATGCGCGGAGGCCCGTAGCTGCCGTTGGAATACTGCCGCAGCATGGGGAGCACGTGCTGGTGCTGGTGCTGGTGCTGGTGGTGTTGGTGCTGCGGGTGCTGATGCTGCGGGTGCTGGTGCTGCAGATGCTGCGGGTGCGGCGGCTGTGGCGGCTGTGGCAGCTGCGCATGAGACGCATGCCCGTGCTGGTATGGCTGGTGCTGGTGCTGGAGCTGGTGCTGGTGCTGGTGCTGCAGCGGCGGCGGCGGCGGCGGCGACATGTAGTACTGCTGCGACGGCGCCATCGACGGGGAGCCGTCTTGCGGCGCCATGCCGTGCATATGGGGCGGCGGGAGGGAGGGGTGGCGCGCCGCCGGCGGCGGCAGCCCGTAGGCGCTGCTGGGCGGCACAGGCGGGCCGTAGCGGTCCTGCTGTGGCGGCGGCTGCTGCATCGCAGACGGCGGCGGAGGGCCATGATGCGACGGTCCCTGGTTGAGCGCCGTGTGCAGAAAGTTGTGTGCGGCCTGCTGCTGCTGCTGCTGCTGCTGCTGCTGGTAGTAGGTGCCGGGGCCGGGACCGTAGCCGTTGCTGGCCGCCTCGCCGAACAGCCGCGGGTCGATGTTCGGGTTGTCTGGGTGGTGGTGCGCGTCGTGGCGGCCGAGCGCGTGCTGGTGGTGAGGCAGCGGGTGCTGCGCGTAGGGGTGCTGCAGGGGCGGAGGCGGCGCATGGTATGACGGCTGTGGCGGCAGCGGCAGCAGCGGCTCCATCGAGGGACCGCGCGGCGCATACTCGCCCGGGCCATGCTCGCCCGCCATCATCGGCGGCTGGTGCAGCGGCGGCGCGCGCGCCATGTGCGGCGGCGGCGGGTGGTACGTCGGCACCGTCGGCACCGTCGGTGCGGTCGAGACGGTCGAGACGGTCGGCACGTACTCCTGGCTGGACGCGAGGTCGGCCATGTACAGCAGGCTGGCGGCGTCGGCGCGTCGCTCGTCGTGCCGTGCCGGCGCGGCCTGCTCGCGGCTGGCCCGCGGCGCCTCGTCGGCGGCGCTGTCCATGAAGATGTCGCGGATCGGGTCGAACGGCCGCGACGACGCCGACCGCCGCGCCGCGGCCTGCTGCTGGACAGACGGCGCCGCGGCCTCGGCGTCCACGGCGGCGGCGGCGGCCAGCAGCGCGGCGAGGCACTCGGTGACGGCGGCGTCCTCGTACGCCCGGCCGTTGACAGCGTTTTTGGTGGCTGCGGCTGCGGCTGCGGCTGCGGCTTCGGCTTCGTGCGCGCCGGCACCCGTGTCGGCGTCCTCCGCGGGCCCGGCGGCCATCGCTTGGGCGGCGGCGGCGGCGGCGTCGTCGCTGCTCGTCTCCGTGTCCTCCTCGGTGTCGTCGCGCGGACGGCGCGCGCCGAGCCAGCGCTGCATCTTCATCTTGCGGAAGGCGTCGACGACGTCGGCGGCGGGCCGCACCTCGTCCTCGGCGACGCCCTCCTGCTCGAGGAAGCGGGCCAGGGCGCCGAAGACGGCGGGCTTCCGGGCCGAGGCCTCGGCGTCGTCCTCGAGGCGCGCAATGGCAATGGAGCGCGAGGCGTTGAGGGTGCGGCCGCGCGGCGTGTAAAAGACGACGGGCCGGCGGCCGGACTTGCGCGGCCGCGGCGGCTCCTCCTCGTTGACAGACGAGCGCAGGAACAGGCCGTACTTGGGGTGCAGGTTGTGCTTGCGCACGAGCTCCTCGTCCAGGTCGCCGTCGCCGTAGGTGGTGGCGTCAAACTGCCACAGCGAGCGGTCAAAGTGCATGGTGTTGGAGTTGGGGGTGCCAATGTAGTGGCCGCGCTTGGCCTTGGTGGCGCCGCGCGACTTGTCGTTGGCCGAGTCGCGGAAGCCGATCTCGTGCGGCTCAAAGTCGAAGAGCGCGGGCACCATGATGCGGTTGTACACGTCGAGGTTGGCGGTGCGCCGCTTGTTGATGAGCCGCACGCCCAGCGCGTCCGGCTCGGTGGCGCCGGTCGGCAGCGGCGGCAGCTTTTCGCGGTGGCCGGCCGGCCGCGACGGGACGGCGGCCTCGTCGTCGTCGAGGGGCGTGTCGCCGTCGTCGTCCTCCAGCAGCTCCGGCTCCGGCTCCGGCTCCGGCTCGTCGTCGCCGTCGCCTTCGGCGAGGGCCGGGCTGGGCGAGGGCACCTTGGAGTCCTCCTCGAGGCTGCCGGACGCCTCGGCCTCGGCCTCGGCCTCGTCGTCGTCGCCGTCGGTCGGCGGCGGCACGCCCGAGAGCAGGCCGCCAATGTGGCGCGGCGCCGACGCGGGCGCGCTCTCGTCGGCGGCGCCGGCCAGCCGCTTGGGCGGCGGCTGGCTGTCGGCCTCGTAGGCCAGGCGGCGCTTGGCGGACGGCTTGTCGGCGCTCTCGCCGGCCGGGACGGGCACGACCTGGCGGCCGGTGACGGTCTTGGCGCACGGCACTTCGACGCGGTGGCCGCTCTCGTTGACGCGGTATTCCACGTGCGCCTTGACGTCGCGGAACAGCTCGTCGCTGATCTCGTGCATGTTCCACGAGTCGTCGATGATCTGGGGGGTCAGCGTCTGTCTGTCGTCGCCGTCTGGCGGTAGCTCGTCGCAGACGTAGTCTGCCGTCCGTAGACGCAGTCGGACTCACATCGACGGGCAGGTCGAGGTCGTGCAGCTGCTCCAAGAGGTCGAGGCGGCGGATCTGGGCCTCGACGAAGCGGTCGCGGGCGTCCTCGCAGTCGCGCTGAAGTCACGTGTTAGCGCACATTCCATGTTGGCCGTGTCAGATCGGTCCGATCGCGCGGCGGCACGCCACGTACGATGAAGTTGGTCCGCGTCATGGCGGCGGACTCGTCGTAGATGTAGGTGTTGAGGCGGCGGCCGAGCTCGAGGCGGTTGTCGTGGGCGGCCAGCACCTGGCGGTAGCGGCTGTCGAGGAACTGCTGCACCTCCTTGAACTCGTGGACCTCGCGGTGGGCATGCGGACTGCTCTTGAGGCGGTCGAGGCTGCGGTCGGCCAGGTCCTCGAGCGCGGGCCGCAGCGCGCTGGTCACGGCCGAGAAGGCCGCCTTGAGCTCCTTGAGCCGCTCCGAGGCGGCCTGCGGCTTCGGGTGGTCGTAGAGCTTCTGGCGGCCGCGACGGCCGTTGGCAGCTTTCCGCTGCTGGGCCAGCCGGGCCACGTGGGCGCGGACCGCCTGCGAGCGGCCCCGGCCCCGGCCCCGGCCGCGAAAGGATGGCGTGTGAAGATGCGGCTCGCTCATGGTGCCATGTGCAGAAGGTGAATGGAAGGCGGAGGGGTGAGGTTGCGTATCACGGTGAAAGCGAGGGTGAAAGTGAAAGAGGCAAAAGAGGCAAAGAGGCCAAAGCAACAGCAGGATGGACGGCAGCGGCACCGACACGCCCACGGCCGCGGGCGACGCGAACAGACCGAGGCACGACCGGGCCGGGCAGCGAGGCAGCAGACGCGACGGCCGCGAGCGTTGGGGGTGGGGAGGCTGGGCGGGTGATGAGGCCGAACTGACACGGAAGCGGGAAAAGGAGTGCGGAACAGGCGCAGCGGCGGCGCCGATGCTCGCCAGAGAGCCCGACGAGCGCAGGGGGTGCAGAGGCAGAGCCGCAGCAGCACGGCAGCGAGAGACCGACCGCTGGCGTGGGCGCGTTGAGCCGGCGACGCGGGCAGGGAATGCGAGGGAAAAAATGGACTCGAGCAGCCGAAAAATGGCAGAGGGCAAATGGCAAAAAGCGAAGCAAAGGCAGAAAGGCCGGCAAACCGCCAGCACACGCGCTCGGCTCGGCAGGACAGCCCCAAAGCACAGGCACAGCACAGCGGCACGTCCCGGCAGCGTCTCGACGGCCGTCTGCTCGGGCGCAGCGGGAGGGCAACGGGGGCAGAGAATGGGCGGCGCGGCGTGCTCGATCGGCACTGATGGATGGGATTTCTCTTATTTGGCTGCGCCGGACAATAAGATCTGATTTTCCTCTCCCAATAACACCAGCAAAGCAGCCGCATCCACACCACGGAAAAGCGGGCCAGCCTGACTGGACGGCCCAGGTACCTCTGTACTTGCCTGTACTCTGTACGCGTGCCTCGCCGCCAGGCCGTCGGCGCCGGATTTTCTATTTTGCCAGCCGCCGCCCACCAATCAGCGCCGCGCCTGCCGCTGCAGCGAGCTGGCCCCGGCGCCGGCGCACAAGTACCTGGTACTTGTGCTGGCAGTGTAAGCCCCTTTTCCACAGCGCGCGGCGTGCGAGTAGTACTCCGTACGAGTATTCGCAGTTCGTAGTAATGCCGTCCGGCCGTCATGCGTGCGGCCGCGCTGCCGGCGCCGCCGTGCCCCCGCGGCAGACACGGGCGACGGCAGCTGCATCGCTGCCTCCCTGACGCGTGCTGCACCGCCGTGCCTTTTCGTCGTGGTGCTCACCCGGCCGTATTACGCAGCGATCGCACAGTTATAGCGCGCCGCCTAATACGTTTGGCCGCGCTGCCATTGGCCCGCTGGCCCACCGCCGCCACAGCGAGGTACCGGGTACCTGCCGCGGTCCCTGGACATCTGCCAATTCCAGAGCCTGCCTCCGGACCCGCTTATTTCTCTGGCGCGCTTAGGCTTTAAAGCGGGTGGCCGGCGCCTCCCCGCTTGTACGGAGCTCGCCCAAACGGGAAGCCCTCGATAAGATAAGCCCCAATAAATCTATGTCGGCCGACCGCGAACATCGAAGCCAGACCTCTCCCACGCACTCCAGCCCGAAGCGCACGCGACCGCGCCATGGCCAAGAAGCGCAAGCTCGGCCACGCGGGCAAGCCGGCCAAGCCGCACCGGCCGCCGTCCGGCAAGCCCGGCCAGCCCGGCCGCGACAGCCGGAAGGACAAGGACACCAACATCAACAAAAACAAAAACAACAAAAACACCAACACCAACAAAAACAAGCACAACGCCGCGCCCGAGCCCACCTTCCCCTTCGCGCCCGACCACACCATCCTCCTCGTCGGCGAGGGCGACCTCAGCTTCGCCGCCGCCCTCGCCGACCACCACGGCTGCGCCCACGTCACCGCCACCGTGCTCGAGCCCGGCCCCGACGCCCTCGCCGCCAAGTACCCCCAGGCCGCCGCCCACGCCGACGTCGTCGTCGCCGCCGGCGGCCGCGTGCTCTACGGCGTCGACGCCACCACCATGGGCACCGGCGCCGCCCTCAAGAACCTGCGCGCCGACCGCATCCTGTTCAACTTCCCGCACGTCGGCGGCAAGAGCACCGACGTCAACCGCCAGGTCCGCCACAACCAGGAGCTGCTGGTCGCCTTTTTCCGCCGCGCCCTCGCCCTGCTCGCCCCCGGCGGCGCCGTCGTCGTCACGCTCTTTGAGGGCGAGCCCTACACCCTCTGGAACATCCGCGACCTCGCGCGCCATGCCGGCCTGCAGGTCGACCGCAGCTTTCGCTTCCAGTTCAGCGCCTATCCGGGCTACCACCACGCGCGCACGCTCGGCGTCGTGCGCCGGCGAAAGCCCGGCAAGACGGACACGGACAAGACGGACACGGACAAGGACACGGACAAGAACACGGACAAGAACACGGACAAGAACACCGACAAGAACACCGACAAGAACACCGACAAGACCGACAGGACCGACGACCACGACCACGACACCGACATCTCGACGACCGCCTGGCGCGGCGAGGACCGCCTCTCCCGCAGCTACGTCTTTGTCCGCAAGGACGAGGCCGCTGTGCCGCCGCCCACCAAGAAGCGCGCCCGCGACGACGACAGCGACGACAGCGACTGAGGCGGGCGAGCACGCACAGCAGCCTCGATCCATCACTGCGCTCGACCACGCTGCAAGCACAAACGGCAAAGACGCGAGCGGTGACTTGTGGCAGGCAGTCTGCAAGTCAACACAACCAGACACCGGCGACAGCAATCGAGCAGCAGGCTGACAGTGCCACGGATCCCTTTATCCCACAGGCGCCTTACAGAGCACGAATCACTTTATCCTACAGGCGCCTTACAGAGCACGGAGTTTGCCGCCAAGCCTCGGGCGTCGACCGCATGACAGCTCGCACAGACGCCGTGCTCTGCCCGTTGCCTCGCCTCTTGTGTAGTACAGCATACAAAGTCACGCAGTCCTATTCTTCGCACTTGTCCGTCGGCAGACTAGGGGAGAGTTGCTACAACGCAAGTCCCTTCCATCTACGTGCCAAGCCACTCCGTCGATGGCCACTCGCACTGAACAATACGGCTACCCAAGAATGAGAGTTTTGTCGGACAGCATAAGTGTAGAATAGAAATCGAACCTAAGTGAGGCTCCTGCTGCACGACAGAAGCGACGCACATGAGATGGACGTCCGCTGGTGTATGTCGTACAAAAAGGTATGCCACTCGCATCGGACGATGGCAGTGATACAAGCTTTTCGTAGCGAGACATGGGCATCGGAGTATTGTACCCGCAGTGCACTCTGCCAAAGACATGCTGCTACGCACAATTCACGCACAGACACAACAGTGCCATCACGGGCCTGACATGAGCGTAGTAGGATCGGTCTTTTGTCATATCAATCGTGAGAACCAGCAGAAAGCTGGGAGGAAAGGAGACGGTGGAATAATCACGGACGGAGAACGAATCGGGCTCGGCTGATGGAAAATGACAAGGCTACAAAGTCTTTCGTCGTCGCGAAACAGATCTTCTCATCCAGAAAAACAGCAAGCAGCGCCCAAAGACAAAACATGGACACCTCCCACTCTGAACTGTAATTAGCAGGTAATCCCTCTGCCATCCTGTGCACTGTACCAAAGAAAATAAAACCAATAAACCTAGGGGTATCGACTTGCTGTTGAACACCAAGCCAAGATCGAAGTGGACACTGATCGTGAGAAACGGGAAAAGAAAAGGGGGAGCGGGCAAAGCAAAACACGATAGCTTCTCGACCAGACGCTGCCAGCCATTGCGGCTTCCGGCTCATTAAGGGCATCGTCCCTCCCTGTAACCCGACAGGAACTGACCACCAATGAGATAACTCCATGGAACTCGAAATGTTGGCACTTGGCTTACCATCCCTCCATATGCCACTCACTGGCTTGACAATTTTAGTGCAGCAACACCACCAGAACCTTAACTCTACAAATGGGATCCGCCATAAAGCAGCAACAAAGACCACCCAGAGACCTAGGAAATAGCGCAGGGGATGGGCAGACGGGTGACTCGCTTTTGTGGTTTCAACAATGCGCGGCAGACGGCAGCCAAAGCCGGCACGCCAATGTGCTCATCGCATTCAGTGCAGGTGGCCTCGCGAGCTGTGCTCGCCTTTCAGCCCCGACGACACGCCCCGACCGTCATGGTGCGTCATGTGCAGCGGGTACCCCCCCTGCGTATTCACGCCGCTGGAGGGGGATACATTGCTCAGCCGAAAGAGGCTGTCGTGCGGCGTGTCGTAGGATGTCCGAGGCTGACTGTCAAACGAGGAGCCCAGATACCCTTGGTTCTGCGACGGCATGGGGACCGACGACTGCGGTACGAAGGAGCTGTGCTGCGTAGCTGCTTGCGGGTGCGGCGGGAACGTGTACAGCGGCGCCGTGCTCGGGGCCGTCGTCGAGTGCGTCCACGCCGGGTACACGGGCGACTGTGCTGGCAGTTCGGTTGTCGGGCTGAAGATGGATGGCCGCCGGCTGGACTCGTGCTGGCTCGGGAACATCTCGTGCATAGACATGCCGCCGTGCGGGCCCCCTATCGAACTCTGGCTACCGCTGACCGAGATGCCGCCATTGCTGTCCACGTAGCTCGAGTGCTGGTCATTGCCAATGTCCGGGTGCAAAATTTGCGGTGGAGGATATGGTGCATGGGAATTGCGATGTGGGAGGTCGTTCATAAACGGCTGAGCCGTCGGTCCTGGGGGAAGGTGGCTGGCCGGGCTGTGCTCACCACCATGCGCAGTCGACGAAACCGTTGCCGACAGAGCTGATGCCGGCCCGCCAGGAGGTGGAATAAGACTGGGCCGGTGAGAGGACATTGTCGGCACAGCCATCGGATCCTCGTCGTCATCCTTGACTGGCGTCGCTTCTTCGGCTTCTGACTGATAGTTGTCCGGGATCTTGTCATCGCTCATGACGTACACGCTGGTGGAGCCATCTGGCACGAGTTAGACCCGGGAAACAGTCAAATATGAGGTGAGGAACAAAGGCCACTGCAATAGAGCAAGAGCACGGGAGCAAATACCTATTTCGCCGTTCTTGAACTTCTCTTCGTTCCGGGCAAGGAGGAATATTTCCTTGAGGTATGGGCGCTTCCTTGCGTTATTGGGGGCATCCTTGTCGGTAAAGAAGCTGGAAAGTGCCTCGTTTGTAGCCTCTTCCAGCTTCGCAACGTTGAGGTTCAGTTTCTGAATATCTATATGTTGCTCGCGGTTGGGCACCACGACCATACGAAGAATGTGCTTGAGCAGATGGACGCGCTCTGTACTTGTTAGTGGTTATCATCATCGTCCGCTATTGGTGGCTGCTGACCTTTCTTGTACAGATGGTCGGGTTCCTTATGCCGCACTCTTTCCTCCCGTGACAGCCCCCACGGCTTTGGCCACCAGTCCGGGGCTTTCTCATCGCTGCCCGTGTAGGGATGCGTCGATTGCTTCTTCGGCTCGACAAGCTTGACCCAAGCCTTGGCAATGAGCTTGCAGGCAGTCTGCTGCAGGCTGCGAAAGCGCTGATCGTATATGTCCCAAACGGCTTGATGATCTTGAATTTGGACAGACATCTTTGTTGGCTGGGCCATCTGAACTGGCATATCGTCCAAGTCCGCCACACGTCGCGACGTGGTCGCCCTCACCCGTTTTCTCCGGTACAGGTCCTCATCCAACATGTCGTGCCCTGTCATGCGACGACGATCCATCGTACGCCGCCCATCGAAATCGGCCAGGCTCTGGCGGCTGTAAGAGCGAGTGTCTGAGCGAGTGTAGTCGTTGAAGCCAGCGTCTTGATCCTCCATCATGCCTGAGACTGTCCACATGAGGCGCTGGGTTAGCAATCTGTTTCTGCAGCGACTCAAACCACTAGCTGCTTTCGGTTTGCTTTTTCCTTTGCTTCTTTTCTTCTTTTCGCCGTCTCCGTCTCCGTCCCCGTCCCCGACAGCGCTTCCTTTGTCTTACCTGCCTGCCCCGTGGCGTATCGTCTCCATTTGTTCATGTCGAAGAATGACGGCGTCTTCTCCTTGTACTCGGTCGGCCCCGAGAACGTGACAGCTTCTCCATTGTCGAGAATTGCCGAAAGAAAGTAGTACTGTGCTGGGATCCTGCAATGCTCACGCAGGGCACCTCCAATGTTCTTGGGTATATGTTAGCGATGTCAAGAACGACACGTCGTTGTGTAATGGCTACAGCTCTCCACCAGGTCACAGCTGATATGTCTCCATCCAAAGCTACCAGGAGCTGCTTACAAGTGGGCGTGACAAGTCGCTGGGCGGCGGCGGCGGGTCGTGCAGTTGAGGAGGTTCATGCTGGCCGTATCTGTTGCCGAGAAGGGGATGCTCGTTTGACCGGTCCGGTTGCCATTGAGGAGGGCGAGGGAGGGAGTAGTAGTCCCGTGCCATGGCTATGCTGGATAGACCCCGAGGCTTGGGGCGAAGTGACAAAAAAATCGATCGTTCAAATCAACCGGCATGCAGCGGGGAAACGACAAGTAGGCTTGCGAGCGGGCCTCTCAGAAAAGGTTCAGTCGAGGTTCCGATGGACTTGGGTGACGTGGTCGAGCTCAATCCCGTGGGTTTGCTGTTGCTACAAATTGCACGAGGTACCGCAGCTCTGACAACCGCTTACTGGTCGGTTTCCTGCGTAGAGTCCCGAGTTGGATCAACGTCCGCGATGTCGAAAATATTTCGACTCCCAAAGATTAGATAAAAAGTTTCGGGCGAGCGAGTCCGCTATGGCAATATATAGGATAGTCCCGAGTCTCAAAAACCCCTTGCGGCAGTGGACATATCACTTAGAAAAGTCGTGATCGATAACGTGGCGGCAGAGCTTGACGCATTGCCTGACCGGGTAATGGATGGAGCGGATGATCTGACAGTAGACAGGTAATGGGCGGAGGAGGCGGGCGAGTGGCAGTATAAGATCAGATGTATCACAGATAAGTTGGAAGAGCGCGCTGTGTGATGGCAATATTCGTTGCGATAGCGGTGCCGGGAGCCAAGGTAGGAACGGCCGAGGTAACTGGGGGCACTCTGCAGGAGAAGAAGCAGGCAGCCCAAGTGGGAAGCGCAGGTAGCGCAGAGGAACGCGGCAGAAAGGATAGGGTTGCTCTGGCTTGGGCTATCGCATGTTGAGAGACTTGGGTCGCAAGCAGCCGTGTGGTGGTAGCGGCACAAGCTATATGTATGTGCGTGGCTGCGTTTGGTCGACGGGCGGGAGGATGGTCAACAGACGGGCAGGACGGCGCGCGCAGGAGAAAATATGACAGAAGAGAAGTGAGGGGATGGAAGGGCCGGGGACGACAGGTAAATATAAGCGTGCAATGTATATTCCAGACGTAGTGCGAGCGTGGACGGGAAACGAGACGCCGTGTGCCGCACTCCAATGTGTACTTGGCCCAGTCTTGTACACGTCCAGAGGACGTAAAGCGGAAGCACACGAGCACACAAGAGGGAGGATAGGATGTTTGCTGTTTTGTTTGCGCGGGAGGCCCGCGAGCAAAAGCACACAAAAATACAAAAGCGATAAACAGGCCTAGTGTACGTAGGCGAGGATAGGCAACACGACGGGAGCAGCGGGAGTCTCGTAGCTTGTAACCAGGCCACGAGCGACACTAGCAATCTACCCGTGCCAGAGCATAGAGACAGGGGAAGAGGATGGGGTTCTGGCTGTGCGATCCTCACGGACCTCGATATTGGCGGGTCTGTGCCAGGTAGAGCCGAAGTCTGAGAGCACGGAAGCGTGGAAAGCAGGACCAGGGAAGCTGAGGCGCCGCGAAAGACAGAAGGGGGAGGTGGAAGGCGCAAGTGAGAGCGTCGTAGCAATACTTCGTAGAGAGAGCGGTCGCCGCTCAGTGGAGAGGGGGTCGCCGAAGGTTTATGACCAGTCTGTGCTGGCGGCCATTAGTGGATCAAATCTAGATTGAATTCTGAAGCCGGGGGGCGTGGGAAGAGACACGGATGGGGTGGATGCTGAGCAGAGCGCAGCGGGACGAGAGGGGCGTTTGCACGGGTACAGGTACGGAGTGCGTCGTATGTCGTATGCGTCGTAGGCTAACGGGCCTGCTGCAGCGCGAGTGCAGGTGCGGCGCAGGAGCAGCGGTGCAGCGGTGCAGCGGTGCATCAGTGCATCAGTGCATCCGTAGTACGGAGTAGGGCACCAGTCCAAGCAGAGACGAGCGACCATCACACCCAGAAGGGCTTGTGACGCGCCTCGTCCTGCGTGCCCGGGCTCATCGGCTGCAGAGAGTGTCTTCAGTGCCTCGCACAGCCGTGAGACAGCAGAGGCCGTTGTACGAAGTAATGGAGCTGAGCGCAGTGTCTGCAACAGACGTGAGGATGCTGCTTGGGACGGGTCGTCGTTCGGCGTGTACTCCGTACTCCGTACGGGTACAAAGTACAAGGGCACGTCGTGGTTGTGCGGCGTACCCGTGTTCACTCTCGTACCTGTACTCCGCATCCCGTGCGTGCTGTGCGTGTGCGAGGGCACGGGTCGTACCAGCTTCTGGCCTGGTCTGGTCGGGCTTCCCTTGCCAATACTTTCCGGAGTAAGGTCAGGTTGTGGCCTCCACCATGTGCTATTCCTGGTAGAAGAGCAAGATACCCAGGACGTCGTAGTACGCCGACTTGTAAAGGCGAGGGCAATAGGAGGGCAGCAGGATTCTTCGTACTTCGTAGATGACGACGGAGCAAATAGCTTGCTGCAGACCCTGAGCACCCTGGACCTGTGACGGACTAGTAGTGTGGAGTGGACACGGTGGAACAAGGATGGTTGCGGCCAGGTCGCAAGGAGCTAGCAAATATTTGACGGTAGTTGTCGGGCCCAAGATCGATGGGGGTGGCAGGCCGGTTGTGTGAGGCGATAGCACGAGGACTTGTACTCCGTCTTGTCCTGTGCCGCGGTGGGAGGTGTTTTCATAGGTGCGGGACGAGGGAAGCGGTGCGTGTGCTTCTGGCCGGTGTCGTACTGTCTTTGTATGCGCCTGCGTTATGAAGCACGTGTTGTCGTCGTAGGAGCTTGTGTAGGCCTTCGTACGAAGCATGGAGTGCGTGCAAGTGAATGGGAGCAGTACTTCATTCTCGCTCATGGATGTGGGTGTGGGCATAGCTGGGAAGCTCGCACTCCGTCCTCCGTACAGTCAAGTGTGAATACGGATGGTAACGTGGCAGCGGCGAGAAAGAGAAGCGGCAGGGAGGCGACGGAGCGGCGACGCGGTTGACGGGGGTGAGGTGGCAGGGGTGGCGGGCCAGGAGCGACATGGCGGCATCAGCCCCGTGGGTGTTTTCGTACGAGTAATGTGTATGGAGTATGTACTCGTGGTGACACTTTGTACTCCAGTCGCGGCGGCTGTTGGGGCTGTTGGCGATGGCAGCCGTGCAAATTGCGTCAACCGGCGTCTGATGGCAGGCGGCAGACGGCGACGGCAGACGGCGACGGCAGACGGCGACGGCAGACGGCAGGCGGCAGCAGGCAAACAGCCCAACACGAACAGGGGCGCGCGGCCGGAAGCCGGAGACGGCGACGCGGCTTGAGAAGTGTCCAGATACTTGATGTGCTGTGCGAAGTACTCCGTCTGTACTGCGTGCTCCAACTTCGCATCAAGCTACTCCGGCGACGCCAGTTGCCATTGGCAGTTGTTTATCTGTCGGCCTGCAGCCATATGTGCGCATGCCCGTGTCTGTAGCACTGCGTGTCTGCGCGCTCGGAAGGCTGCCGGGCAGTCCGCTGCAGTCGTCCGGCCGTCGTCCGCCTCGACGTTGCAGGCCGCAAAAGGCCGACTGGACAGCCAGACAGAGCCATATGAGCTGGAGCGCCAGCATCTGTGTGTACGAAGCGCCGTCTGTATGTAGGCAGTCTGCGCGTGGTAGAGCGGCAGCGTCTTGTACAGAGTGTGCTGTAGCACGAAGCAGGCTGTGCTGCTGGGGGCTTGGGGTTCCGGCGGTCTAGAATCGTGGTTTTGGTGCTGTGTGGCTCCAAGCTCCTGCGCTCCAGATGCAGAATGATATCTGACGGTTGCGCGGCTGTACATGTGCTCGATACTTTGCAGAGTAGCAGAGGCGGAGGTGGCACAGGCGTCAAGCCGTCAAGAGAGTCGCACAGTTCTGCGGCCGCTCGTGTGCACGACGCTGTTGCTCGGCTGTGCGCGTATCGCACTCGTTCCGCGGTAGACGAGATGGCCGCTGCCCCGCGTCTCAGAGTCTGGCGAGTCGGGAGGCGGCCGTGACGCCAGACGACAGCAAGACGGCAAGACAGAGACAGGAAGACGAATGCGGCCTGCCAGTGTCAGTGCGCCACGGACAGCCTGGTGTACAGAGCACGTAGCGCAAAGTCGCACTCCGGACTTGGTCTGCATGGCAGCGCAGACACAGCAGACTGGGCAGCAGTGATCGCCGTGCTTGGCTGGCCGATCTGTTGAGTTCGTGCAGGCCGTGATGTGCTCGTAGCGCGGTACTCCGTACGGACGTCGTCTGCTGTACGGAGCAGGTGTGTTTGCATGTCTGGCCGGGGCCGTGCCGTCGACGCCGTAGCCCTGCTTGAGAACGGAGCCGTCCGCGGCACTGCGCTGCATGTGAGACCGAGCTCGACAAGGCAGCACCAGCGTTTCTGTCCCGGCCATTCAGCGTCTGGTGGTTTCCTGCATTTCTGTTAGCCTCTCCCTCACAGTGTATTGCTCTCCCTCATCGCAACGCACAAGGCCGCAGGCCGTCCGACCCTGGTCGCGACGTCTTGACAGACTGTCAGCCTTGGCGGGGCCCTCGGCGAAGCTAACCGGTCGCCGGCCGGATAGCTTGCCCATGCTCTAAAAGAAGGCGAGCGCTTGCTGGACCGGGGTCGTGCAGCGTTCTTCGCACACCCCTCCACCACCAGCGAAGACGGAGTACGACGTCCTCGTAGTGTATGCCGTATGTATCCCGTACGGAGCGTGCTGCGCGCAGGCTCCTAAAGACGGAGTACGTCGTACTGTACCTTGTCCATCTTCGTACTTTGCGAGCTCAGAGCTCGCAGATGCGAAAGGCCAGCAACGGCAGGCGGGCAGATGTCGTCTCGCAGTGAGGGCCAGAAGCGGCTGAGGCACGGACGCTGCAGACGGCATGGCTGGCGTGCGTTGGCAGAGGAGCAAAGAGCACATGCGCCGACGAAAGCTGGCCGATGTTGTCGCGATGAAGCTGCATTCGCCGGCCTGATTTGCCCGTTTCTTTTGTTGTCTGTTCCCTTTTGCTCTACTTTGTCTCTCGTTCCTTGCTCGTGGCATCTTTTCTCGTGGCATCTTTCCTCGTGGCTGTTCTTTCCTCGGGCTGTTCCTTCCTTGGGCTGTTCCTTCCTCGGGCTGTCCCTTCCTTGGGCTGTTCCTTCCTCGTGCTACTCGTGGCTCTTGCTTTCCGCATCTGCTTCATCTGCTCTCCACTCGTATCTCGTACTTTGTCCAGCAGTCGCTCTGTCTTGCCCTCAACTCCTTCAGGCACAGGCGGCTGGCAAGCGAGCTAGACGGCACGGTGGGGCGTGGACGGGTGGCAACGGGTCTATTGCGGTGTGTGCGGATGCGGACGGGCATAGGTTTGCGCTACTGCTCCGTAGACGGGCGTCTGTTTTGTGCGTTTTGCGCTATTGTATTGCTCCGTCCATCTGTGTTTTGACTCGGACAGCGGTGCTCCTCTGGCCGTCGTTGCTCCTTCCTCCCCACCAATGCACTTTTTCTCCTGCAGTCTGCGAAAAGGTGCGCCTCGCTTCTTCTTGCCCTCTACCGTGTTGCTGCCGTCACAAACGCGTACAAAGATTACTCCGTTGTAGCGTCCCTGTCCAATACGTAATGTACCAGTACCTGGGCCCTCGCTTGCGGCCCCCACTTTTCAAAACGGCCTTTTGTCTTTGGCTCTGCCGTTTCTCATGTTCCGCGCGGGCTTCGGTTCCTTTCAGCGTGCTCGCCTACCAAGTTCCAACGTAAATGCTCGTAGAGCTGTCAGCGCCGGGAAGTGGCGTGGGAATGGCGGTGCACTTCCGCCCGGGGAAGCAGCCGCGGTTCGTGGAGAGCGGTGCATTAGGCGGGTACTTGTGTACGAGTACGAAGCAGAAGTGCACGAGATGTGAAGCATCACTGCGAGTATTTTGAGAGCTGCTGGTCATTCGCTCGTTGACCGCACACAGCGTGTAGCTGCGTATCGTACTCGTACGGTCATTGTACTGCACGTGTGATCGGCGAGTCTGCCGTTCTCAGAGTAGAGAGCATGGCGCACATACAGCAGCATCCACAGAACGCATCCATGGCGCGCTGCAAGGCGCCGACTCCTCCCGCCAGCGCAAGGTCGCGCCGACGTGGGCAGGTCTTGGCCAGTGCTACGATGCTGCGGCAGAGCATCGCGGCGTGAGGACTGACAGCGATGGCTCGAGCATGCGACTGGCGCGGGCCACCGTACGTGTTACATGTTGCCTGAAGCCCAATCTGGGAGGTGATCGTGCATCGCCATGACACGATACTGTGCCGATAGGTGTTCGGCTCCAGGCCGTGCGGCCGTCTTCCGCACCGGAATCGGAGGTAGTGCCACTGACGGCCGCTAGCGACCGTCGCTTGCAGGGTTGTCTTTCGAATGACGCCGTACGGAGTTCTCGCCGTGCTCAGTTTTGTGCTCAGTCCTCGCTGTGCTCCGTCGCCGTGCTCAGTCCTCGCTCAGTTCTCGCCCTGCCAACCGTTCGGCATCTCTTTCCCCCGTCCTGCTCCCTGGCCAAAGTATCCGTACGCTCTCCGAGTTTCCCGTGCAGATCGTTTGGGTCGCTGAACCTCCGGAGACTTCCACAAGCTAGTTTAGCGTGCAGGCCGTACTTTGTACCGTGGAGCCTGGCCATGATCAGTGATCACGCACAGCTCCCGCTCCTCGCCGCCGTTCTCGCCGTCTGAGCTGCACGGCTCGGTGCGGCCAGTGGGACCAGCCAGAGTCGCGGCGATTGGTAATACGAGTTCGAAGTAGGTGATGCAGTATGACATACGAACTACGGAGTATGCTGGCAAACTCCGTGCTCCGTGCTCGTATGCCTGATCTGGCAGTTTCTCGTACGGAGTATTCCGTATTGTATTCAGTGTATTCAGTAATACGGAGTATTCCGTATTGTATTCAGTATATTCAGTAATACGGAGTATTCCGTATTGTATTCAGTATATTCAGTAATACGGAGTACGTACGGACAGAGCTCCACGCGCAACACTCGTCGGCTTTGGCAGCGATGCGGCACGTCGGAATGCCTCAGCGCAGCCAGAGACCCAAAGTAGCGAAATGTGCCTCAGCGCAGCCAGAGACAAAGTAGCGCCGCCAAGAACGTGGCGGCCGTTGGAAGACGGCGCGACTTGCTCCCGTCCGGTCGACACCGAAACAGTGGGCCACCCCATCCTCGGCCGAGGCCGTGATTCAGCGGCTAGTGGAGTGTCACGTGACCACACCACGGGCCGGTTTTCCTCTGCATACCGTCAGGCGTCGATGCTCTATTGGAGATGCCGTACGGCGTAGTCGATGCCGCAGTCGCCGCCGCCGTGCCGCAGTCAGAACGGCGCCTGTGCTGACAGCGCACCGGCTCGATCCTGAGTCCTGATGTTGGCAGTGGCTGCATGCCGCCGTTTCATCTTGTCTGCCGTCCGGGGCTTTCCGTGTGGGGCCGGCGCCTAAGCGGAAGTGCACGTGATGCTGACAAAGAGCCCACATGGCCGACTTTGAATACCGCGTCGTGTAAAGTACTCTGTACTCGTACTCGTATCTTGCTAGCATCTCCTCGACGCCCGCTCTGACCTCGCCCCGTCCACTTCCCGCTGCAGCCTCCACAGGCCTGTCCGAGACAGCGGAGCCCAGCTGAGCGACACGCTGACGCACGCCGGCACGCGCTCCGTACCAGCCCAGCTAAAGGGGGAAATAAGACACGGCGGAAGAAGGAGAGAAAGCGGAAAGCGAGAAGCGAAAAGAGACAGGTCTGAAAGCGCAGAGATCTACAAGTAGCGCAACGACAGCATGGGAACGTTGCAAGTACGGAGACGGAGACGAGTACGGTATGACGGAGTATTAGTACTCCGTATGAATCGTTCCTGTATGACTGCAGTATGTCGCTACGAATAAGTAAAGTATCTCCAAGTCGTCTCACAACCAGCACAACGCCAACACGCCGACACGCTGCCAACACGCCGACACGCTGCCAACGGCCGTCCGGACCCAGCCCGCCGGGCTCATTGCTTTTTCACGCGTGCGGGTCAGCGCTCTGCTGCCAGTGATACCCGTACTTGATCTGACCGCTCTTCGTCTGGAGATATCAAGAACAACCGCCGTCTAGCGCTTGCCGCCGGGAAGATAGGTCAGAAAAAATAAGGATGCGCCAGTATCCTCCGTAGCGCGACTGGGCGTGCGATGAGTACCTGTGCGTGCTCCGTATCTTGTCGGGCAAGTACAGGTACTTGTTGAGGCTGGCCCATCTCCGGCTGGACTGGGTCTGGCAGTGGCCTCGGCCAGCGGTGAGCTTCTGGTGCACATACGGAGGATTCGACGATACGTGTACTCGCCGTGGCCCAGTGGGCTCGCGAAGCATACTCTACGAATGACATGAACTAGCAATGAGCAGTACGTAGGCGGCTGCATGGGTCACAAGTATCGACATCCTCCCAGCATGGTGACGGCGTGCCTTGTGCTGCACTCGCTGCCGGCTGGCCTTTGCGGCGACGCGTGCTGAGTGATGCCAGTGCTCTTCGCCGAAGCAGTCCAGGCCCGGCCAGACAAACGACGGCCGCCGCGGCAGCCCACATCGTACGATGGGCCACCCTTCACTGGGTGCGGACGTCGAGTACGTACTCGTACTCGTACAGACAGACGCGGCCAGCGTTGCATTGGCCTGGTGCCGGCCGGCGCTATTGCTACGGAGTCGTCTGCTGCCGTTTGCCGTGCAGCGAGCTGCTGGTGGCCGAAAAGGGCAATGAAGGCGTCCTGCGCGCTCTTCTGCTGTCCACGACGCTGCCGTCGCGACGTGGGCAAGAAGGGAGCAAGAACAGCCGGTGGCGGCCCGCTGCCCAGCGGCCCAGCGCCGCCCAGACCCGGCAAAACTTGCAGATGGCAGCGGCGGACGAACGAGCGCTGCCGTGGCGGCCGTGCCGTGCAGCTGCAGCGACTCCGTATGGCTGCATAGAGTACGGAGTACTCCGTAGGGGTGGCCCGCCCGTCTTCGTCTTCGTTTTCCCGTCTGGCGTCACCCCCGTCCCTGCGCGACCCGCGCCTCCTGCGGTCAGCCGCGGGAAGACCCATGGCGCGGCGGCGCTGTCGTTTCTGTCGTTTCTGCCCTGCCTCGCCGGCTCGTTTGGCCATGTGCGGCGGCGTGCCGGCTCAACGCACGGAGGAAACCAGCTGAGCAGTGCCTCCACAGATGACAAGTGAGAGAATGCGGCGACGAACTTCGTGGGGCGGAGACGCTTGTCGCTTGGCGATGTCTCGGGCCTTGTGCTTCATTCACACGCGTCCTACGGTACATCACACATGGCTCCGTGATCCGGCGCCGATCGTCCACCGCCGTCGATCCCTGCCGGGCCCATCGCTGCAAGAAGCATACGGCCGGCCTGCCTCGCTGCCGGACAAGCTAGCTGCTCCGGCACTGCTTCCGCCGTTCCGTGCCTTCAGCTGCGGGTGCGTCGTTTCCAGGCGGCTGGTGTTGGACGCTCGAGCCGCCGTCGTTTGCACGTACGGGCATGGCTGTGACGCGATTCCTCTCTACTACTCGTACGAAGCATCCCTGCGCGCAGCAGCCGCTTTGCCTTGTTGCCTGCCGGTCGCAACGTCTATGAGTAGCCTCGTACGAGTACAGGGAAGGCCCGGTGCCTCGTACGAAGGACGAATACGAATTAGGTCCTGCTGATCGGCGCACATCCTCCCCGACTTCCTCGTCGCCCTGCGCCTGGCTTGTACCCATACACGAGTCTGGCATCCGGACAGCCACTACGGCGCGTACGAGTACGTGTACGACGTGCGTCGTTTTGCAAGCACGCATCGTGTACTGGTACGCGCGCTTTGCCATGGTCCTCGCCCAGATTGCCACCACAATGCTACCCTGGCACCCAGGCGCACTGCCGATCCTGCCATACTTGCACCCTACCCTTACAATGTACCAGTACGGAGTACGACGTGCTCTGCGCACCACGCGGCGCGCTGTCGTATTCTGCAGAATTCCGTGCTTCATCCGAGACGGGACAGCATGGAGCTGGCACGAGGTGCAGGGCTCCCCTGCCGCGTCCTGTGTCGATGAATAAAGCCCGCAAGGAGGCAGGCGAGATACCGGTAAGGGCAATCAGAGAAGTGGCGCTCGTACGGAGTACGCGCAGGTGCTCCGTCACCGAACCCGAAGGCACTCGCCTCCGGGTGCGACCATCTGTCTGAATATCCAGCGGCACTCCTCCGTACGCGACGTCGAGTAGAAATACCTTGCATGCGGCACCGACTCCTGCGGTAGCGAATGCACAAGGCCGCCAGCCAAGCTGCAGCCAAGGCCGTGTCGCTCGCCAATACCACGCATCCCGGTGTCATATGCCGCCACTGGTCCTGTCTGCGCGTCAAGTCCCCATCGCGCCGGGTGGGGGACTTGGGCATGCGGACCTCCTGGTTCTATTAGCCAAGTCGCAGGCCCATGGCAGCCGCCTGCGCTCGGACGGCGAGACACACGGGCGTGGGAGCAGTTCCGAGAGCCGAGAGGCACAGCGTTGGGAACGCGCAGGCAGGCGCACGCCAGTCCTGGCCGCCAGCGGAACGAATATGTGTCGTATGCGCGGTGGAGCGCCAATGTCATTCGACAGCGTACGCAATACGAGCCGATGGGAGTGTGTCGCGAACTCACGCGTCCTCGTACTCCGCCAGGCGACAGCAGCATCGCCAGACCGTGCCGGAACGACGAAGCGATGCCCAACAAAGTCAAGCCGACCGATCGACAGGAATACCGCAAGACGAATCTCGCTACGAATAAGCTCATATGCGAACAGGCCAGCCGTTGCCGGCTACGACGCATCGACAGATACAGGTCATTTGTTGCCATGGTCGGCGCAAGAGACACGGCCGAGATGTGGATGTCTGTATCGTAGTCAGGCCTCGCGCCGTGCCGAAGCGCTACGAAGCATGCCGGGCCTTGTCTGGGGCGGAATGCTCCGTCTCCGTATGCGCTGGACTTGTATCCACCAGGGCGTACGGAGTACTCGAGTACGGAGTGCGGAACGTCGTCGGAACACCGCAGATGGAGAGCCCAAGGCCCTCGTAATGACAACAGACGGCCGTACTGTCGATATGAAATGCTCCGTACATACGGAGTCCTCCCGCCCGTAAAACTACTCTGAACAGAGTAACCCTCCGTACTTTCCGCATGGCAGCCCGCCGAAATCAAACAGATCATCCCGGACTCTGCCCGTGGGTCGGAGCACTGCTTACGGAGCCTGCACGACGAGTAGTCCTGACCCGCACGCGTGCTCATGTCTCTGCCAAGCTGCCCGAAACGCTGCACGGAGCCTGACGGCACACCGTCCATCCCTGCAGGTGTCCCTGCCGCTTTCCTGCCGGCCGCGCGCCGTCGTTTGACTCGGATCCGCTGCCGCGCCGCGCAAGCGTCACATTCGCCTCTCACGCGCCTCTGCTGCCCGCCTAGCATCGCCTGCTCGTCACTCTGCCTACATCTGCTCCGGCCACGCCACGACATCGTGTCCACAGAGGGCCTGCTCGGCGGTGGTGCGCTGGCGTGCTGGCGTGCTGGAGCTCGATGCGGCGCCTACGGAGTACGACGCGAGCCCACAGCGGCCCGTCGACGAGTGAGCGCATGCAGCCGACAGAGGAGGCGAGGCGAGACGGTACGAACACCGTAATGCAGAGAACGGACATCCCGCGTGCATACATTGTGCACAGAATCGGGCGTGTTTGCTTGCGTAGAGGCGAATACCAGACGGCACAAGATGGAGACACGGCATAGCAAGAGACAAAACAGACATAGCAGAACAGACATAACAATGCAGACAGACATAACACAGACATGACACAGACATAACAGACAAACATGACAGACAACAAAACAGACAGACATAACAGACAACAAAACAGACATAACAGACAACAAAACAGACATAACAGACAACAAAACAACCGCCGAGTGGCTGCGCTGCCGTGCACCCTCCGCTGTAAACCAGTTTTGCTTTTGTCCCTCTGATCTATCAGTCTAAGAAATCACCGCTCACCGGCTCACTAAATCACCGTCGACAATGCACGTCGTACACGTACGTTGTGCCTTGGCCAGCACACACCCACCCGCTCGCCCGCTCGCCCGCCCACACGCTCCCACACACGATCCCTTCTCTCCCGGCTGTGCGCCTCAGTCGGCCAGGCCCGCCTGCTTCACCAGCCCGTAGAACTGCCCCTTCTTCGCCAGCAGCTCCTGCGGCGTGCCAAACTCCGCCACCTCGCCCTTGTCCAGCACCACCACCCGGTCGCTGTCCAGGATCGTGTTGATGCGGTGCGCCACCGTGATGATCGTCCGGTTCGCAAACAGCGGCGACCGCAGCGTCGCCTGCAGCAGCCGGTCCGTCTCCACGTCCACCGCCGCCGTCGCCTCGTCCAGCACGAGAATGTTGGACGGCGTCAGCATCGCCCGCGCCAGCGACACCAGCTGCCGCTGACCCTGCGACAGGTTGGAACCTGCGAACATTAGCAGTAGCTCGGGCAGAAACAGGAATACCAGGACGAGCAGCCATAACACCAGGACGAGCAGCGAAAAGCAGCGAGGAAAGAATAGCCGAGTGATGGCGTGTGGCTGGCCGCCGGACAAAAACAGCCAGAGGAATGGACACAGAGCCACAGCACCACAACCACTGCCACACACTGCCAGGCCACATCCGCCGAGTCGAAGCAGGCTTCGACCACTGGGTCGCACCACCTCGATCTCCGGCGCCTTGTGCTGCCGCACTCTGTACCTTGTACTCGCAGACACGTCCTGCCACACAACACCTCGAATGGCCCGGTCCCCGCCAGACTCCGTGTCACGGCATGCCCAACTTGCGCCGCTGACCTCCTTTTGCTCCTTTCCTTGCCTGTCCTCTTCTCGGGCAGCACCCAGGGCGTCATCTGCCCCGACTGTGTAGCCCGCCGGGCAAGTCCGATGTGCGCCAAAGACGGGCACAGAGTCGACGCACTCGCGTAGATAATGCAAGACAAACAGCCGTGTCACACAGCGGCCGGAGCCGCCGTCAGAAACCGCCCTGGCAGCGGAACAGGGACTCGGGGATGGGACAGTAACAAACGCGGCACTGGCTCGTTGGGGCAATGACAATGGCAGTCCGACACGTACCTCCTTCGTTGATCTTCGCCTCCAGGCCGCCGTCCATGGACGTGACGTGGTCCTTTAGGCGAGCATGTTCTGTGCCGTGTTAGACTCTGCCTCACTCGTCCCTGTCCCGACAGAAGAAACAAACATACCCAGTACCGTCCAGAGCTCCGTGTCGTCGTGCACGTGTGCTGGGTCCAGGTTGTCCCGGATCGTGCCCTCAAAGAGCGCCGCGTCCTGCGGGATGATGGCGAGCCGCCGCCGCAGGTCCAGCAGGCCGATCGACGACGTGTTGAGATCGTCGATCCGGATGTGGCCTGTGTCCGGCTCGATGATGCGGAAGAGCGCCAGCGTCAGCGACGACTTGCCCGCGCCCGTGCGGCCGACGACGCCAATCTTCTCGTGCGGCCGCACGTCGAGGCTGATGTTCTTGAGCACCAGGTCCAGGCCCTCGCGGTACCGCGCGCTGTACTGCCGGAACTCGACCGCCCCGTTGGACGGCCAGCTGACCGGCGGCCGGTGCCGCTGGATGATCTCGGGCGCCTCGCTCGGCAGCGCCGCGTACTCGAGCACCCGCTCCACCGACACAATGTTCGTCTCCACCTCCACCGACAGCCGCACGATCCAGTTGAGCGCCGTCACGATCTGCAGCGCGTACGACATGGCCAGGCCGACCATGCCCGCGCTCAGCCCGCTGCCGTGCGCCACCGACACCACCGACAGCCCGGCCGCCCCCAGGATCACCACCGCGCCGATAAACTCGAGCCGCACCGCCAGCCACCGGTTCGCGCTGATCGACGGGAAAAAGGCCCGCAGGTTCGCGTCCGTCCGCCACTCGTTCTCGCGCTCGAACCGCGCCTGCTGCCGGTACGCCCGGATCGTCGACGTGCCGCCCAGCGACTCCTGGAAGTGCGCGTAGATCGGGCTCTTCGTCACGCTGTCCAGCCGCTTGAGCTCCCGCGACGTGTGCAGGTAGTACCGCTGGATGAAGATGTACATGACGCTGAGCGGCAGGATGAAGGCTACAAACGCCGGCGTCGACACCGAGATGATCGCCAGCGTGAAGCCCGACTTGGACACGTTGACAAAGAGCATGTTGAACGACCGCGCCAGCACCTCGTCGACGCGGTAGATGTCGCTGGAAAAGCGGTTCAGAATGCGGCCGGCCGGCGTCACGTCAAAAAAGGACATGGGCGACCGGAAGATGGCCGTGGCCATGCGCTCGTGGAGCTTGCGCGACGCCTCGATGGAGCACAGGATCCAGAGCACGAGCGTCTGCACGACGGTCAGCAGCGCAGAGCCGATGCCCAGCGAGAAGTAGATGCTAATGTATTTGCCAATGTCCGCGTTGCCGCCGGCCCGGGCGTTGTGCTCCGCCCACTTCTTCAGCCACACGCTGCCCGCCATGTTGACGGCCTGCGATGTGACGAGCGCCGCGAGGTAGACGAAGACGGCAAAGAAGCCGTTGGCCTTGGCGTACTCCATGTAGACGTTCCACTGGACCTTGCCCTGCTCCGCGTGCTCCTTGCTCTGCTTCGTCTTGCTGCCGCCCGACTCCTCGTCCGTCAGCTTGCCGCGCGGACCACTGAAGCTGGCCGCGCTGGCCCGGCGCAGCGTCGCCATGCTGTTGGTGCGGCCCTTCTTGGCGCCGCCCGCCGACGGGCCCGGCTTGAGCGGAGCCAGGCCCTCCTGCGCCTCCTCTATCTCGTCGTCCCTGAGCTGCGTCGCTTCGCAGTCGATCACCGTTGACGTCTCGCTGGCCGACTCGGCGCGCGACGGCGACCCGGACTGGTCCTGGCCGGCCGTTCGGATCAGGTCGCTGACGAGTCCCTTCATGGCCATCAGCTGTCCGTAGGTGCCCTTCTCGGCGATCTCGCCGTCGCGCAGCAGGTAGATGGAGTCGGCCTCCATCAGGACCGGAATCGAATTGGTGGCCAGAATGCGCGTCTTGCTGCGCAATAGACCCCGCGGCCCGAGAACGTTGTCGATGAGGTGGCGGCCGACGTGCGAGTCCACGGCCGACAGGCAGTCGTCAATCAGGTACACGTCGGCGCGGGCGTAGACGGCGCGGGCCAGCGTCACGCGGGCCTTTTGGCCGCCGCTCAGCGAGATGCCGCGCTCGCCGACCACGGTCTCGTCGCCGTCGGGCAGCTGCGCAAAGTCTTCCAGGAGCGCACAGGCCTTGACGGTCTGCTCGTAGAACTGCGAGTCGTAGCGGTGGCCAAACAGAATGTTCTCCTTGACGGTCGCGTTCATGATCCACGACTGCTGGGCGACGTACGCCACGCAGCCGGCCACCTCGACGTCGCCCTTGATCTTCCACAGATCGCCCAGGATGCTCTGCAGCAGCGACGACTTGCCGGCACCGACACGGCCGACAATGCAGGTCAGCTCGCCCTTGTCGGCGGAGAAGTTGATGTGGCTGAGCGCGGTCCTGTTCTCGTGGCGGTCCCAGGAGAAGCTGCCGTCACGGATGCTCACGGCCTCCTCGCCGTGCTCCTGGGCAGCCGGCTTGAGGAGGACAGCGTCGGGCTGGACCTCCTCGGCGGCGAGGAAGTTGGTCAGACGCGTCACGGCGACACTGGCCTCGATGATGGAGGTGATGACCATGGGCAGGACGGACAGCGGGAAGGCGAGCAGGTTGAAGAGAGCCAGGGCGGGGAAGATGATCTCGGTGGTCAGCGGCTTGTCCTGGGTCAGGACGAAGACGGCAAAAGTGCTGCACGAGACGAGGAAGGGCGTGGTGGTCCAGGTGAAGTTGGCAAAGGCCTGGTTGGCCCCGATGCGCCGCAGGTTCATCAGCTCGAGGTCGTTGCGAATGTAGTTGAGCTTGTTCATGAAGGCGGAGCCCCAGGCGTACAGCTTGATGCTCTTCATGTTGTTGATGATCTCGGCGATCAGCCGGCTGCGGGCGTCCTTGTTCTTCATCTGCTGCTTCTGGAGGGTGCGCATGCGACGGGCGATGAAGCCGTTGACGGGCACCATGACAATCATGACGGCGATGCCGGCCAGCATGGTCCAGCCCACGAGGCGGTAGAGCGAGAACATGCAGATGAAGACCTGGAAGGGCGCGGACCACAGCTGGTGGGCGAACTGGGTGAGGTCCTGCAGGCGCTGCACATCGACGGCCATGAAGTTGACAATGTCGCCGGTGGTCTTGCTGGCACGGCCCTCGTTGGACAGCTTGAGGGCCTTGCGGTAGATGGAGGCCGTCAGGCCGCCCTTGACGCGCATGCCGGTCACGAAGCCGAGCTGGAAGTACTGGTGGATGACGAGGGTCTGGAAGACGGCGACGGCAAACATGCCGAGAGCAATGGAGGCGCCCTTGATGACGGGCTGCGGCTCGGCGCCCAGGCTGTACGAGTCGACAAAGGCGATGAGGAAGCGCAGCAGCTGGGGCTGGGTGAAGGCGGCCAGGTCGTTGCCGACCTTGAAGAGCGCGGCCAGCACGTAGGGGCCGCCGTAGGCGCGGAAGAGCGCGATCCAGAGGTTGGGGCGGCCGGCCTTCTTGCGGAGCTCGCGCTGCCAGGCCTCCTCGAAGCTGCGGCCGGTCTCGGCGGTGCGGTCGCGCGTCACGAGGCCCCAGAGGTTGTCTTCGGTGAGGTAGGTCGAATAGCCGTAGCGCATCAGCGGGGTCATCCACGCAAAGGTGAGCTGCGAGAAGATGGTGGCGTGCTCGGCCGGGCATTCCTGGTCGTCGATGAGGGCCTCGTAGGACGACTCGGGCAGGCGCGGGGCCATCCACTCGACGAGGAAGCTGGCGGTGGCGAGGCCGACGCCGACGGCGTACACGACAAAGTAGGCGCTGCCGGCGTAGACCTGCTGGGAGACGAGGGAGCGCAGCTTGACGGCGAGCACGAGCACGAGGAAGAGCCAGTAGAAGAGGACGACGCCGTTGGCGTTGCGCAGCCGCGTGTGCTCGACGTGCTGGATGGCGAAGACGACGGCGAGCGAGGCGATGGTCAGGACGGTGGCGTAGACGCGGAAGTCGGTGAGCCAGGCGTCGTGGTAGCTGACGATCTGGAGGACCAGCTGGGCGGCAAAGTCGGCGATGGTGGCGGCCAGGAGGGACTGTCGGTCAGCACGCTGTCCTGGCTTTCCTCGTCTGTCCAGCGTCTCCGGCACTTACCTGCTTCGTCCAGTAGCCCCAGTTCTTGGGCACACTGCTCGTCGGCTTCTTCGCCAGCAGCCACCAGAGCGCGCCGGCGCCAAAGAGCAGGCCAAACACAGCCACCGATGCCACCCACACGTCAATAAAGCACGGCGTGAAGTCGTAGCGGAACGGGCTCAGCGGGCCCCAGCCCTCCTCGTTGCGGCACAGCGGCTGTGCCGTTGCGGCCGAGGCGCTCATGTAGCCGCTGCCGAGCGGGAACAGCGGACGGAGGCCCGAGAAGGAGCCGGTCTGGGCCATGGCTCTCGCCGGCGGTCCTGGAACAAAGTCCGGGAAATAGTCGTAGGCGGCAGCGTTGTTCTCCATGGCGGAAAGCAGGCCGGCGGCCGGGCAGAGGCGGTCTGCGGCGGTCAATGCAGGGGATGCTGTCGGTGTCTGCACTGTTTGTGTTTGTTTTCAGGGTGTGAAGGCGGACAACGTCCAGTCTGCGCCGCGGTGATCCGGATCCCGGAGGCTGAAGTCCGACTTTTCTTGTTTCTTCCGCCGTCCTTGTGCTCTAAGCCGAGATTGTGTGCCGGTTTCCACAGACGCCAGCCTTTGCTTCTGGCAGTCAGCGCCAAGGGTCCGGCGTGCTGTACCTTGCCCTGGCGGTCGACGTTGTCGAAAGACGAGCTCCGGACGGCAAAGTGCGGCTGTCTTTTGGTAGGAGAACGGCACAGCTCAAGTCTCGTCCGAGCTCGAGTCGTGTCTCGGGCGGCGTCAGCAGCAGCCTATCAAAGACGGAGCAGACGGCAGTGGGCCACGGACCGGTTTGCGTACCAAAAAATAAGCGACTCAAAATAGAGGCCACGAGAAATGGCGATCAATTGGCGAGGATGACGCGAAGAGATAAAGCAAAGGCAAGGGGACGGGACGACTGGAAATAAGAGGGTCCTGTGGGGCGATACGCACTGCTCCTGCCTTTGCTCCGTAGAGTAAGGCTGGCAGCATTGCTTACTAAGCTTCGAGGCAATTGAGCTTCCGTGGCAGAGCTCGGCCGCATGCAGTGCATGTTGCAGCGCCGGGGTGCAGCACGGCCGGCTGGAAGCGCCAAATGGTCAGGCGACGCGGGATGAGTATCTGCGGGGAGCGGAGTTTTCACCCAGGCTTCCTAATCACGTGCACACGCATGAAGCTGCTACTCGCACTGTATCAGAGCTTGTACTTGATGTCGTTCCTGCGGATCGGTTAAGGTATTCTGGTTTCCAGTCTCCGTCCTGCAAACGCATTTGAATTTGTTGGTCAGTGTCCAGCGTGCAGATCAAGCCGTCTGAAGTATTGCCTTCTTGCGTATTCGCGCTTACGTAACGAGAAGGCAAACTTGTATGGCTGCACTGGCGATAAGCATTGCCTCTGGTTGCACTGGCATCTCTGTCGTCCGTTCAAGCACGCCAATCGGCAGCGCAGACCCCGACAGCGGACGGAGTGCAGTGCCGATGTGGTGGTGCGGTGATATCATCTCACCCGGTTCCGCGCTTCGCGATAAAAGCGGCGCCGATCCAGCGCCAAAAACCAAAAGCCAAAAGCCAAAAGCTCCAGCGGCCCCGCCTTCCGCCACCACTGCTCTCGCAACGCCCTCCATCATGTCCTGGTATCAGAAGCAGTTCTCGCTGCCGGCCCACAGCCGCGGCTCGTACCTCATCACCGACACCGTGTTGCGCGAGCTGCCCGCCATCCGCAACTACAAAGTCGGCCTGCTGCACCTCTTTGTGCAGCACACGAGCTGCGCCCTCAGCCTCAACGAGAACTGGGACTCGGATGTGCGCGTCGACATGAGCGATGCGCTCGACCGCATTGCCCCGGACGAGGGGCCCGGCGGCGAGGAGCTGTACCGGCACAGCGCCGAGGGACCAGACGACATGCCGGTAAGCGGCGGCGCGGATAGACAGGAGAGAGAGGGAGAGAGAAAGAGAGGGGGGGGAGACAGAGAGAGAGAGAGAGCGAGAGAGAGAGAGAGAGAGAAAAACGCTGACCAGCAGGCCCATATCAAGAGCGCGCTCATCGGCGCCAGCGTCACCATCCCCATCCGCGACGGCCGACTGGTAAGCGCGCCCCCTCTGTCCACGCGCCGTCACGGACTCGCTGACCGTCCAGGCCACCGGCACCTGGCAGGGCATCTGGTACCTGGAGTTCCGTGCCGCCAAGCACGCGCGCAACATTGTGGCCACCATCCAGGGCGAGAAGACGGCGTAGACGGCGTAGACGGAGAGCAGGCGTCGAGCAGACGCCATGCGATGCACCAGGAAAGACGAGGCACAGAGGCAAAACATACGATGCATGAAGCCGAAGCAGAAAACAAACGCTCTACGCGCCGCGCCATGCGCCCATTGTTTATGATGCCGTGTATTGTTATTGTGTCCATGGTCCGCTGCCATACACTGCGCCGTCGCCTGGTTTCATTTATTGATTCCTTCTTCCTTTTCGCCCAGGCATGTCCTGTGCAGTCACCTCTTCCCTCTTCCCTCTTCGCCCTCCAGCAGTTCCGCTCATGTCTGCCCGCCGTTCTCCGTGCCCATGTCGGTGTCCTCGCCCGCGAGCACCTTGGTCTGCAGGCCTGCGCCGCTGCTCTGCCCGTTGCTGGCCCCGGGCGTGCCCGCCACCACGTTGCCGTCCTCGTCGTAGAACTCAAAGTTGTACCGGCTCAGCAGGTGCGGGATCGCCGACAGCTGCGGGCCGTAGCGGGCCGTGTTGTCGTAGAGCTCAAAGAGCGGCACGGCCAGCAGCTTCATGTTCTTGGGGACGCTGAGCACTTCTGTAGGAGTTAGCATGGTCGCGAAAGGAAAGGAAACCAAGACCAAAACCAAGACCAAAACCGAAACGAAAACAGCACGCACTCGACTTGGGCAGCTGGATAAAGTACAGCTTCTTGCACTCCTTGGGCCGCGTGACGTGCGCCGGGATAAAGGGGTACATGAACGTCTCAAAGTTGGGCCGCCACCACTGCGCCAGACACTCGCCGATCTGCCAGTCGCCGGCCTCCTCGCCCTCGCCGAGCCGGCCGACCGGCGCCAGCCGCTCGTCCAGCCGCGTCTTGAAGCCCTCGAGCTCGTCATCCTCGGGCCGCAGGTAGTCGCCCGGCAGCTTGAAGAAGGCGTTGGCAATCTGCAGCATCAAGATGTGCGGGTGGTTGTGCTCGTGGCAGACCAGGATGCCCTCGCACGTGCGCCGCATGCCGTGCGCCGTGTAGTGCTCCTCGAGCCGCCGCAGCCGCGCCACCACCGACGGGTCCTCTTCCGGCTGCGTCTCCTTGACGCCAAACGTGTAGTTGGACAGCGGGTACAGCCGGATCGTCTCCGGCTGGTTGCCGTCGAACCCCAGCGGCACCACCGGCGGCTGGCCCGACTGCATCGCGTTGCTCTTGATCGTCGACATGGCGGGCTCGTGGATCGTCTGTCGGAGCAGTCTGTCGCAGTCTCTGCCGCAGTCTCTGCCGCAGTCGCTCTGTCGTAGTCGCTCTCTGCCGTCGTCGCTTTGTCGTCGCTTTCTCCGAGGTCTCTTCGCTTTTGCTGCCTCTTGAAGCTGGCGTGCGCTAAGACGAAGAGTCCGGCTGCTTCGCGCCGCACTCAGAGCTATGCAGTTAGGGCGGCAACAAACTTGCAGACACCGTCGCGAGAAGTAGCGAGAGTTTGCGCAGAGGGGCGGCTGACAAGCACACGCGGACGAGATCAGCAGGATTGCGCCGGCTGCCGTTCAAAACACCAAAACACACGGAGCTTCTGGCAGAATGGCGTCTGCCGGGAAGGCGGTGAGAGCTCCGGTGCAAGGCGCCGTCTCGGCCAATCAGCGCTCAGATTCCTCATTCTCTTATTCTCGTCAAAGTCAAAGCCTTGCCGTTGTTGGCTTCTACCTTGCCGATCTAGCCTATATTTGTGCTGGCGATGGTCAAGAATGAAACAAACGAGAGCGTTCATCTTAACAGCGTCTCTAAATCAGACCTACCCTCTGTCTTTCTAAAATATTTTCTCTTACGACATTTATCTTTCTTTTTGATCGCATTTGAACTTGTTGCGTTACGTAGATGGCGGAAACTTCATAACAGCTCCATATTCCTACCGAGTTTAAGGATACTTAGCTCTTCCACTTTATGCAAACTACTGTGTAGCCAGAAACATGTTACAATAAAACATGGCAAACTACGTTGAACTCTCTGATTACATGAGACGTCCGTGAGCATTTGATCCCATGTATATCTTCGTTTTTCACTTTGTGATCAAGTGACAAAGCTTCCCTACTATTAAGCTTAATTCTCACTTGAAAATGACCTCATTCATCTTCATCCTTCAACAACCCCGTCACGGCCATCCCAAAGTTTTGCTTTCCAGTCCAGTGAGACACAACTCTGCAGGCGACTGTATGCCTTGCTTCTTCATTTCTTCACATAACTCGTCACCGCTTTAGGTCTTCCAAGTTCGCTTTGAACCCTCCTCTTCTTCCAACAAGCTTAGATTATCACAGTCCTCCGGACCATCTGACACAGAATAGAACAATATGGCACCAAAAGGCGATCGAGGGGGCGCCCAACAGCGAAAAGCACGCGCAAGGAACAACCCGCCAAACGAGACGGCGCTTGACCGTCCCAGAGGCCGGCCTCGGTTGCGACCACTGAAACCGCCGCGTCAGGCACGGCTTCACTCGGAACGCCAGTCGGAGCAGCAGCCAGACCCGGAGATTCGAGAACAGCCGACTCCGCCTCAAGCGGAGCTTCTACCAGATTTGCGCCCAGACACACAAACATGCTTTCAATCAGAGCCACGCGCCTCGCCTCGTCCAGAGTCGGAGGTGATATGCATCGACGATGACAGTACCGACGACGAACTGTTTGGAACTGTCGATTACGGGGAGCGACATACAGCTGTGGTCAAGACAGAGTCCGTGGACACTGAGTGGTACGAGATCGACGTTGTCGCTTGTTCGCCCATCTGCATCTCGGATGACGAGGATGACGGGGACCAAGGCTGCGTTGTCAGAGACACGATTGTGTGTGCGCCTCGACCGGCAATCAAACAAGCAGACAATGACGTTGTCAATCTGGACGTGGCTGAATACCAAGAGCCACAAGACGCAGCAGACCCCCTGAACGAGTGGAATGGGACGCGTAGCGCCGTGGTTGTTGCTCGAGAGGAGGTTCAGCTAGATGCGCAATCCAATCAGCTGGGTGTTGCGGCAGCTGCCATTGACGATGTGCAAGTACAGGCAGATGTCCAGGCTGGTGCGCAGCCAGATCCTGTGACGGGTGTCTCTCCGGTCCAGCGTCATGCTTCTTCGCCCGTCCGGCCTCTTGTCCAGACAGACTCGCCGATCGAAACAGAGACCCAGCCTGCAGTCGGACACAGCTCCGACGTGGCCGACAACGAGCCCGGCCTATTTGTCGATCAGCACGACTTTGCGCCCAGCGATCACGAGGAAGCCGAGCTGAGCATGTTTGTGGACCAGCACGACTTCTGTCTCGACGATACCGAGGCCCACAGGTCCCTCTTCTCCTCGCCGGCCCCCGGTGACGTGCTGCACGTCCCGGGCCCATCGGGTGCAACGCCGGAAGCGCCGCCGGTGCTGCGGTCCGGCAGCCCGGAGATGGCGCCACCCCGGGCCGCCAGCGGCTCTCCTTCGAGTCTGGCAGCGTTCAGCAAGCGCGCAGCCGCTCGTGCTGCCGTCAACGCAGTCGCGGTAGCCGCGGCGCCGAAAGCACCGCTGGAAGCGCCGCTGGAAGCACCGGCCCGGCCTCGGACACCGCCGACGCTGCCGCCCCTCTCGTTTGCCTGGCCGCACCTGCGCGCGACCCTGGAGACGGGCACGCCTGCGCGCCTGGCCACGGCCGTGCGCACCGCGCGCGAGCTGCTGCACCTCATGGCGCGGCCGCTGCAGGACATTGAGGACCGCATCAGCGTCGCGGGTCCCGGCTGGGCGCGCCAGATTGCACGGCTGCAGCAGGCGCCGGCGCCGGCGCCGGTCTGCATCGGCGTCGTCGGACGCACCGGCGCCGGCAAGAGCTCGCTGCTCAACGCGGTGCTGGACGAGGACCGCGTGCTGCCGACGAGCGGGCTGCGGGCGTGCACGGCGGTGGTGACGGAGATCGCGTGGAACGCGTCCGACGACGAGGGCGCGCGGTACCGCGCCGAGGTCGAGTTTGTGCAGCCGGCGGCGTGGCAGCGCGAGCTGGCGCAGCTGTACGGCGACGTGGTGGACGGCGACGGCGGCGATCCCGAGGACGACGGCCGCCTCGGCCACGGCCAAGACCTCGACCTCGACACCGACACCGACAGCAGCACCGATGCGGCCATTGCGCTGGCCAAGCTGCAGGCCGTGTATCCGGGGCGGTTCGGACAGTCGGGCGAGCCGACAGCGCCCGCCGGTCTGGGCCTGGGGATAAGCAACGGCCCCGGCCCGGCCACCTCGGCGCGCGCCGCGCTCGCAGCCCACGGCTTGCCGTCGCTGCTCGACGACCCGCACGTGAACGGCATGCTCGGGACCGTCCGCACCGTCGCGGCGGCCACCGCGCCAGCCTTTTATGCCGAGTTGCAGGGCTACCTCGACAGCAGCAGCGCGTCGTCGTCCGCGCTGATGCGGCCAGATCCGCCCGGCATGGCGCTGTGGCCGTTGATCAAGGTGGTGCGCGTGTATCTCAAGTCGGAGGCCCTGGAGACGGGAGCTGTGCTCGTGGATCTGGTGGGTTGTTTCGTTTTCGTTTTCGTTTTCGTCTTGTTTTCCCGTCGGCCGTCTTCTGACCCTACAGCCCGGCTTCGGCGACGCCAACCATGCCCGTGATGCCGTCGCCGAGCAGTACATGGCACGCTGCGCTGCCGTCTGGGTGGTCAGCCCCATCACGCGCGCCGTCGACGACCGCACGGCGCGGGCGCTGATGGGCCGGTCGTTCCGGCGCCAGCTCCTGCTCGACGGCGCGCTCTGCGACCTCACGTTTGTGTGCTCCAAGACGGACGACCTGTCGGTGCGCGAGGTGGCCGAGTCGCTGGACCACACGCAGACGCTGCGCAGCATGGCAGCAGCCATCAGCTCGCTCGACCGCCAGCGCACGCGCGAGTCCGTACGTCTGGACGCGCTGAACGAGCAGCGCGAAGCGGCGGCAGCGCAGGTCGACGACGTGCTGACGCAGCTGGAGTATCTGAAGACGATGCTGGCGCAGCGTGTCTCTGGTGAGGCCGAGGAGGACGGAGAGGACGGAGAGACACACGGAGAGCCCCCGGCGAAGCGGCAACGCACCGGGCAGTCGGCCTCCCAACTCCAGGCCCAGATCGAGAGCCGCCTTCTGCAGCTCGTACGCGACCGGCAAGAGGCAGCGGCGCGCGTGGACGCGCTGGATCGGGAGCTGGAGCAGGCGCAGGCCGACGGCCAGAGCAGCGAGCGGAAGCGGGCGGACCTCGTCAAGGAGCGCGCAGCGCTGTGCATGCAGCTGCGCAATGCGTACGCGCGGGAGCGGATCAAGCGCGACTTTGCCCAGGGGCAGCGAGAGTGAGTGCGACTTTTGCCTTTTTGTGCCATTCTCTTTCTTTTTCCTTTCCCTTTCCGTCCTTGTTTGATTTCGCACACACTTTCCCTTTGCCTTTCCCTTGTTTGATTTCGCACACACTGTTCCCTTCCCTTTTCCTTGTTTGATTCGCACACACTTTTGCCGCGCCGTTTGCCACGTATTCATCCCGTCTGTCCAGCATCGACGACGACGCCGGCCGCGCCCCCGAGCCCGACCGCTACCGCGAGCGCGCCGACGCGCTGCCCGTCTTCTGCGTCAGCAGCCGCGCCTACCAGCAGTTCCGCGGCCGGCGCGAGGACGGCCCCGGCGAGGCAGCCCTGGGCGACTGTGCAGGCTACCGGCACATGGGCGACACGGAGATCCCGCGGCTGCAGCAGCACGCGCGCCGCCTCGGCGCCGCCAGCCACGCGCGGCGCGACCGGCAGGCGCTGGCGGCGTGCGTGCAGCTGCTGACGTCGCTGGCCGTGTGGGTGAGCAGCGCGTGCGGCGGACACGGCCTCGACCGGCAGGTGCAGCAGGACCAGGAGCGGCGGGCCTACGAGATCGACCACCTCGGACAAGCCTACGAGGAGCTGAAGACGGTGAGCCTTTTTTGGGCCTTTTTGGGCCTTTTTTTCGTTCATGTCTTACTGTACTTTACAACTCACAACTCACAACCACAACCGCAACCCACAACTTACATTACAGAACCTCACCTACGCGGCGAGCCACTTTGCCGGCAGCCTGCAGCGCATCGTCGAGGGCGAGGTGCTGCTGAAGCAGACGCAGCTGCTGGGCCAGTGCGTCGAGCAGGCGCCGACGGTGGCGGCGTCGTGGTCGCTGAAGCGGCAGCAGGGCGGCCTGCCGTACAACACGTACCGGGCGATCTGCCGGCACCAGTGAGTCGGGACCATTGTGTGGGCGCGCGTGTACTGACGGCACAGAGGCAGCGCCACGGGCTCGCGCGCGAGACGGTCGTTTAACGAGGGTGAGTGGGCATCTTGTTTGAATACATGTTTGATTTTGGTTTTGATTTTTTGATTATGGCCTTGTGATTTTTTCTCTTATTCTCTCTTCTCTATTCTCGCTTTTCTCTCTTTTCTCTTCCTTTTCTCTTCCTTCTCTCTTCCTTCTCTCTTCTTTCTTTCTTCCTTCTCCCTATTCTTCCTTCTCCCAATTATTTCTTCTCCCAATTATTTCTTCTCCCAATTATTTCTTCTCCCAATTATTTCTTCTCCCAATTATTCCTTCTCCCTGTTCTTCCCTCTCCCTCCCCTCCGTCTCATCCCTCTCATCGTCGCCAGACCTCCTCTGCTGTCTCCTCGACCACATCGCCCCGGCCTGGGACACCACCTTTGGCACGCGCATTCCGGCGGCGCTCGACGACTGCCACGCCGCCGCCCAGAAGATGGTCGAGCACTTCCATCGACGCATGCGGGCGCGGCCGATGCGCCGGCTCTGCGACGACAACGACGGCCTGCTGCTGCTGCTCGCCCACGAGGTCGGCGGACTGCAGCAATCCATCCGCGAGGCCCTCGAGACAGCCCGCGACTGCGTCGACGCTTTTCGCCGCGACACAAACCGGCTGCCGCTCGCGCTCATCCAGGGTGCAATGGCGCCGGCCTACCAGTTGTGCGCCAAGGAGTCTGGTGCGTCTGCCCTTGTCTGTGCTTGTCTTGGCTGCTTGTCCTCACTGCTTTTCCCGCTGCTTGTTCGTCTGCAATCTTCGTCTACCTTATCTATGGTCGCATATTAGGCTCTTTGATTTCTGCTCTCCCCTTGACACCTTTCTTGATTTCTCGATAACTTTGCGCTTCCTCAAGCACGCATTGTATAACTTAAAAACCAGCTCTTGCTTGCTGTCCGAGTGTAAAGCAACTCCCATGCTCTTCCAGTCCAGCCCCTCGCGTGATATACCAATTACACCCTTCCTCTCGCCTCGTCTCTTGTCTCACCCTGACCTCCTAGGTGCTGGCTGCAGGAAACGCATGGCCGACATTATTGCCACTCACCTCGAAGGCTGTCGTCACGCCATGTACGGAGCGATCGAGTCGGGCTCCCGCGAACGCCTCACAGCCTTCTCGGACAGGCTCCTCAAAGACCTGCTCATCGGCCAACACGAGTCGCTCAAGAGACTCTACAACGACTGCATGAACATGATTGTGGGGATCGAGGTCCCGGAGGCGGTGCAGAGTGCCCGCCACTACATCCACGGTCTGCTGGCCGCGGCAGATGACGCGTTCACGCCTGAGACGCTCGACATGCTGGGACAGCCACCGGCGGAACTAGTGAAGCCGTGAGCCAGAGCAACGAGAAGGGGCAGCAGCATAATAGATCTCCATAGTAAGCACGGCGAATGTTCTGCCATTGCTTATATAATTGCTTATATAACAGCTAAATGCACGGCTGGCGAGATCAGTCTGCCGGCGGGCTTCAGTTCGCTGTTACCCAGATGATGCCTCGTTACCAGATCTCCTTTACATGGAGGCCTGATTCTGTTACTTGCCCTCGTGCACCCTCGTACGCGTTTTGTGCGCACTCCGCCATCTGCATGCACCAACTGGTTGCGTGTCAGCGCCACGCGTCTGTCGTCGCTTGGTTCGATGCGGTGCGGCAGCACCACAACTACAGTGCCGATGACCGGCAGCGACCTGCCGGCTGCTGCTGTGCACTGCTGTACACTGTAAGAAAACGTGTGCCTCCTCGACACGCAGCTGCTCATCTCGCTGGACATGTCGCTGGCCATCTCGTCTTTCGTCCTGCAGCTCGTCTTCCTTCTCGCTCACATCCTCGCATCCGGCCTCCCGCCTCGACCATGTAATGCTCGTCGCCTGCGCCGCCGTTTCCGGCCCTAGTGCTGCCCGATCCGGCGGCGACATCTGCACGGCGATCCTACTCGTGCTGTACATTCCATCGCCGTGAACAGCCATTGAGACAGACTGGAATCTGATGCACGGTGCTAGCACGGCCATCGTGCCTTTGCGCACAGTACGGAACAGTGTAGCCACCTCTCCGTCACCGTCATCATAGCACGCGCCCCACTCATTGTGGGGCTGTTTTACGCTACGGAGTAGATCGTCGCTTCCTTGTGTTTTTTTCTTTTTTCTTTTTCCTCGAGTTTACTCCGTACTCCGTACAGAGTTCGATTTCCCGAAATAGCCAGATGACTAATGGCGCCGAGCCTCGGTGCCTTGCTGGGTCTGGACTCGTGGCCGACGCCTCAGCACTGCGCGGAAGAGCCGCCGACGAAGCAGCCCACAGCCTAGCCCAGAGCCTCTAGCCTGGAAGGGTCACTTGCTTTGTGCGTCGGGGCAGAATTGACAGGAGCGCCTGGGGGCTGTGGCTGGCTGGCTGCTCCTGCCAATTCTGCCCCGACGCACAAAGCAAGTGGCCCTTTTTGGCCTTGGCCTCGGCATTGCCCTTTCTGGATTCTCTGGCTTCTGTGGATTCCTGGAATCTCTGGCGACGACATCGCATCGACACTGCTCTTTTCTGCTGCCGGACGCCTCACGACAGCACCGCCTCGACGCCAGCCCACGCACAGCGCCGCCCCGCGCACGAGCTCAGCACGACTGCGGCCTCGGACGTCTCCCAGCCTCCTGCGGACGCGGTCAGTCCCAGTCAGCGCACTGTCGCCACGTTGGCGGCTGCTTCCTGCTGGATTGCCCAGTTGCTGAACTGCCGCACGAATAGACTGCACCGGCACTGGCACGCGCACGGCGGCACGAACAGACACAGCGCCGCTGCGAGAGAACACGCGCGCCTCCCCGCGCGGGACATGCCGCCGCCCCCGGCCGCCCTTCTGCCGCTTCCCTCCACGACGCCATGGACGACGAGCATGCCGAGCATGCCGAGCGAGACCGCCTGGCCGCCGACCTGCGCCAGCAGCTGACCGTCCTGGACGCCAGCGTCGTGGCTTTCTGCCGCGACCAGGCCGCCGCCTTCCGCCAGCATGCCGCCCGCGTGCTCGCTGCCGTCCCGCCGTCCGTTGCCGCCGCCGTCGCCGAGCGGATCAACGCCGAGCTCAACGCCGGCAGCTACGCCGCGCTCCGGCCGGGCTTTGCTGGCGCCGACGAGGCCGGCGGCGGCATCGACATCCGCGCCGAGGATCCGGCGATCGCAGCGGCCGCCACCCAGTCTGCCGACGCCGTCCGCCGTGCCGTGTCGCCGCCGCCGGTGCTGCTGCACACCTCCGGCACGCCGAAAGCCCGCGCGGACACGGAGCCTTCGTCCATGTCGCCAAAGTCGCCGGTCTCGCCGACCTTTATTCCCTCTTTCGCGGTCCCCCCGCAGAGCCCAGTCCGCCGCCGTGACGAGCTCAGCGGCGTCTTCACGCCGTCCTTCCTCCCGCTGCTCGACGACTCCTCCAACGACCGCCATCCGCCGTCGCCCGTGCTGCCACAACCAGCGCCCGCCCCGGAACCTGCCGCCAAGCCCGTCGCCGAGTCTGTCGCCGTGCCCGTCGCCGAGCCGCTCCCGCCGCCAGCGCTGAAGAGTGCCTTGAGTCAGACATCTCGCTTGCGCTCAGCGCGTTCGTCGCGCTCGTCCAGCGTCTCGTCCGCGTTCTCGGCCGAGCCGCGACCCCCCGAGACCCGCCGCGTGCGCTTCAGTTTCGGCGGCCAGGAGGTATTGCCGACGTCATCGCCGCCCAGGCCTGCCGACGACCTGTCGTGGCTGCTGTCGTCGAGCACGATGGGCACAGTGTCGCAGGGCTACGGCGACGCGGGCAGCGATCGCGCCGGCAGCTTTCCTGACTACACCGGCTTCTCCTTCGCCTTTGCCACACCCAACCGCGCTCCTGAGCGTTTTGGCGCAGCCAAGGACAAAAATAAAAAAGACCCTGGTCTTGCCGGCGACCCGGCTGCGCCCGGCGTGGGCAGTGCAGGTGACTCAGGCGCACAAGGCTCCAGCCCGTCGCTAGGCAGCCCTGACACCGACCCCCACCGTCGCAATCACACTGACACCGGCACGGGCGCAAATGGCAGTGCAATCACGGGTGCGACCACGGCTGCGACCGCGGGTGCAGCTACAAAAACGAACACGGACGGGCAGCACAGCCCTCAACACCACCGCCGTCGCCATAGCCTCATCCTCGACGACGACGACCTCGAGCCCAGACCGCTCACCCGCAAGCTGTCCTCGTCCGACCAGCTGCGCGCCCTCTCCAAGATGCCGCTCGAAGACCCGTCCATGTGGACAGTCGTCAACCCGCAATCGAGCCCGGCCGACGACCAGGCTGACGCCAGCACCTTTGTCGCTCAACCGCGCCCGGAGCCCCTCGTCTACCCCGAGCCGCACCGTGACGACGGCGCCCGCTACGACGTGGACGACGATGCCAGCGGCGACCCCTACATCTCCATGCGTCCCGCGCGCCGCGACTCCGGCGCGCGCGTCGATGCGCTCACAGCAGCCACAGCCGAGCCCACAGCGCAGCATGCAAGAGATGTGGCAGTACCGGAAGCCGCTGTGAAAGCCACCACAGAGCCAAAAGAGCCCGTGGCAGAGCCCGAGGCCAAGCCGGCAAAGCCGGGCCCCGAGCCTGCAGCAACGGTATTCGCATTGGACGCAACACCCGCCGCGACACCCACGGCGAATGGTGCCGCGCATACGCAGGCAGCAGCTGCCAGGCTGACGTCTACCAAGGCCCAGCCCGCCACTACTACCATTCTCGTCGACGACCCGGCCGACGACGACTTCTTCGGCTTTGAGCAGGACGACGACCTCCACCTCAGCGCCGGCGCCGCGGACCGCCCGACAACCATTCTGCATGCGAAGCCTGCGCCGACGCCGAAGCTCAAGCCTTATTTAGAAGAAGAGGAGGACGACGACGATGACACTGCAGAGGACGACGCCGCTATCGAGGCGGACGTGAGTGCGGAGGAGTGTGCTGCCGACGTGGATCTCGAGGCTGTCGAGCACGCCGAGGCCGCTAGGACGACGACCGTGGCGGCCGCCAGCCTGCCGACGGCCGCCAGCCTGGGCCGCGCCGCCGTCCTGGCAAGCCACCACCGCATGCTGTCGCGCGACTACGCAGCGCCGTCGCTCGCCGCCTCCGTCGGCTCCTACCGCGGCCGACCCATCAGCATGTTCAACGTCGTCAAGGACCCGCGCATCCTGCAGCAGGCCGCGCAGCTCGGCGACTTCGACTCGTTCATCGGCAGCGTCGAGGATGGCCCGCCGAACGGCAGCGTCAGCCTGGCCGGCCTGTCGAGCCTGTCGAACCTCCACGCCTTTACCGGGACGCCGCGCAGCCTCGCCGAGCGCATGGCCATGGAGGACGCCATGGAGGGCCGCCGGTAGTCGGTAGGCGGGCCACGCTACGTGCACGCCGTCCTTTTGTGGCACTGCGCCGTGTATTTTCCCTTGTCTTTTTTTGCATATGTTCCATCGACTACAGGCGGCATTCTCTTTCTTTCACCTCTTGTGCACAAATGGCTCATGGAGTTCGCGTGGTCCCTCTTCTCTCGGTGAGGTTTTTTCTGTTCTGGACGCAAAGTGTAAACTAGTACTATAAAGCTATACAAACGACTGGCAACAGTCATCTGCCGTAAATGATAAAATCTACAAGCCATGGCTAGAAGCCGCCTCGCTCGCCTCGCCTCTGAGGAACGGACTTGTGTTGGTCTACGTAGAGCAGGGCATTATAAACCGTGGAAACATGGTCGGCATGTATGAACGGGAAAGAAAATAAAAAATCACACGTGTTTTCCATGATGAAGCAGATTTAGAAACGAACTTTTGGTACGAACTGCTGGTAAACACATCAAGGGCCGATTTGGCCGAAGCGAGCATGCATTTCGCGCTGTCACGGCGCCTCAAGGAACGCGGAGACCGGGCTGAGTCATACTTGGGCCTCATTGGCCAAGCGGTGAGTCACGTGGATCGAGCGCCTGGCCGCTGTTGTTTGCCGTCTGCCCATAGCCGCTGACCCCTGCAGCCGCCCATTTCCCCCTCCGCCGACCAAATACAATAACCTGTCCTCGTTGCGAATAGCGTCATATCGGCCTCTCTCTCACCCGTCACAGCCTTCTGTCCGACTTCGCCCGCCTCCGCCACCGCTACCGGCTCTGCTGTTTGTCCTCCCTCCACTTCTACGCTGGCTTCTCCGCCACGACAACCTTCGGTTGTCGACGCAACAACCCGCAAAGCCTTGGACCAAACCAGCGCGCCAGGCGACATTCTCTTCCCCGCCAACTTCAGGACCGTCCGTCTGTCCCACGCCTTTGCTGCCTCTGCCGAAACGCCCGCCTCCGCTGCCGCAGCGTCGTCGACCACCGCCTTCTCGCTGCCCGTGTTCCCGCCGCCTGTGCCGCACTACTGCATCTTCCCCGTCGCCGCTGGCCTCCACGAGTTTGAAGCCGAGCAGGTCAAGATGGACGGCAAGCGCCACCTCAACTCGTTCCAGCAGCTGGAGAAGCTGGGCGAGGGAACGTATGCCACTGTGAGTTCTGGCTTCTGCCTCGGGCCTACCTTGTTTCTGGATCTTGGTTCCTGGCGCGCGGCTTGGACGTCGGCTCTTGTCGCGTCTCGTTGCCTTCTCCTCCGCTAACCCCCGCAGGTCTTCAAAGGCAGAAACAGACACACCGGCGAGCTTGTTGCGCTCAAGGAGATCCACCTGGACTCCGAGGAGGGCACCCCGTCCACGGCGATCCGCGAGATCTCGCTTATGAAGGAGCTCAAGAACGAGAACATCGTGGCACTCCACGACGTGATCCACACGGAGAACAAGCTCATGCTCGTCTTTGAGCACATGGACTGCGACCTGAAAAAGTACATGGACACCCACGGCGACCGCGGCGCCCTCAAGCCGATGCTGATCAAGTCGTTCATGTACCAGCTGCTCAAGGGCGTCGACTTTTGCCACCAGAACCGCGTGCTGCACCGCGACCTCAAGCCGCAGAACCTGCTGACCAACAGCAAGGGCCAGCTCAAGCTGGGCGACTTTGGCCTGGCCCGCGCCTTTGGCATTCCCGTCAACACCTTCTCCAACGAGGTCGTGACGCTGTGGTACCGCGCGCCCGACGTCCTGCTCGGCAGCCGTACGTACAGCACGAGCATCGACATCTGGTCGGCCGGCTGCATCATGGCCGAGATGTTCACGGGCCGTCCCCTCTTCCCGGGCACCACCAACGAGGACCAGATCATCCGCATTTTCCGTATCATGGGCACGCCCACCGAGCACACGTGGCCCGGCATCGGCCAGTTCCCCGAGTACAAGCCGACCTTCCAGCGGTACGCGCCCCAGGACCTGCACCATATCCTGCCGCAGATCGACCCCGACGGCATCGATCTGCTGCAGAGCATGCTGCAGCTGCGCCCCGAGCTCCGCATCAGCGCGCACGATGCCCTGAAGCACCGCTGGTTCCGCGACCTGCTCTACCAGCAGCAGCATGCCATCCCCGCCTCGGGATCGGTGGCCTCTGTCGCCCAGCAGCAGCATGTTGGCGCCTCGATGCAGAATCCGCCCGCCCGCCAAGGCTACCAACAGCCGCATGTCACGCACCCGGCCAGCTACGATAACTACTAGGGACAGTATTCTCCGCAGGGGAATCTGATAGCTATGAGAAGTGCTGCTGCGCGCCCCGCGTACCAACATCACTCCTCCTACCTACACTACCAGCCACTGCCCCTGCACTCTCGATTTCGGTGTTCGCCTCACGAAGAACTACCTTTGTATCGGCAACTGGCCACCTATGGAAGCCTAGCACAGACATTTGTGCCGCCGCACGATCGACAGCCGCTGGTGTCCCCGTACTTCACGGCCCAGCCTATGCTGCCGTACCAGCTACCTACAATCTACAGCGCGTGGCACAACTGGTTTTCATAGCGGTCTGCGTCTATCGTTTCCGCAGTCGCACGACCAAGGGCCGACCTGTGAAGTGTCCGCGAGGACCAGCTGTGGTCGCTAGTGCCAGACATAGGTGGTTTGACTTTCTATTTCATTCGCGTTCTCCTAATGAATTTTGCTTTTACTCTGCATTTTGGCTGCCATAGAGTTTGGGGTTATTGGATTACGGCGCAGGGTACTTTAGGATGGACGTTCGTACTTGCTCGATGTGCTTTAGGGATGGCTGGGGGTGGCACTGACTTCCTGGTTTCCGTCACAGGCCAACTGGAAGTTTTGATGATGTCCACGTTACGAGGCTGGCAACGCATAAACGATACCAAACACCCAGGAAGGAGGATAGGATGTCGTCATGTCGACGGCTTATATTGGACGGACGATGGTTGGAACGCAGCTACTGATTGATTCGAGGAGGAATTACGTGCCATAAACTATTACTTACTGCAGGGACAAAGAGGTCGATACAGAGGATCGGCAGTTCTGAACAGGCCCTCGCAAGTCCATAATGTCACGTGATACGGTTTGCAGAGCCGCAATTGCAGCCCGATAAGAAGGGAGAAATGGGGCATCGCCATCAATCTAGAAATCGATGCCCAAGAGCCATTTCGTTCACGTCGAGTTATCATCTATTCTTTCGCGTTCTTCTCCCTCATCGGACTTGACGACCCCCTATGCTGGCCCAGCCCTGGACCCGACACGTTCGAACTCTATCCACGCGCCTAATCGCGCGTCGCATCGCGGCCTGGCCGGCCTAGAACGTCTCTATCCATCCCGCCACATTCGACATTCACATCCGTACGGCTCGCATTATGTCTGACGTGCGAAAGGGCCCGTCGTCATCGCCGGCGCCCGCAACACCGGCAACCGGAAAAAAGGCATCATCGGCCACACCCAAGCACAAGGCAGACGAGGAGGGAACCATCAAGGTGGCATCGAAAAAGGACAAGGACGGCGTCGCGACGGGCCCGAGGAATGGCATCATCAAGCTGAAGAAGCTGCCGCCAAAGCACAACCAGCCGGGAAACTGGAAGGATGGCACCTATGTTGATCGTACGTGATGGACGTGATGACCTCTTGTGCGCGGCAGGCGTGGTAGCGTTCCTGCGAGCTGTGACTAACGCTTCTCCGCGCCCGGGCAGAGGATAAGAAAAAGGCAACGAAGCCAACGATCCCGGCACCGTCGCCCAGCCCGGTCGTCAACCAGCTCGACGATGTCGCGCGCGAAACGTTTGCCACCGGGCGACCGCTCGAAGATGCGCCGGATCTGCAAACGTGCAAGCACTGCAAGAAGAGCGTGCTGAGCACCGCGGCCAAGCAGCATATCGCAGCGTGCCTCAAGATCAAAAAGGAAAAGGCGCTGCGCAAGAAGGAGCTGAAGGAGGTGCGTGACCGTGCGCGTGAGAAGCAGCAGCGCGAGGAAGAGGAGGCTGCGCGCAAGGCCGAGAACGGGGGTGCGGACGGCAAGGACGACGACAGCGACAGCGACGAAGGCGACGACAAGAAGGGCAAGGCGACGGCCGGCAAGAAGGCCACCACGGCCGGACGGAAGGCGGACGGCGATGGCAAGGGCGGAGCGGCTGGGCCGGCGGCCAGCAAGAAGCGAAAGGCAGACGGCGATCTGGACAAGGCGGCCCCGAAGAAGAAGAAGAAGGAGGAGGCCAAGGCCAAGACGGCCAAGCCCAAGGGCCCGGTGGACGTCGAGCGGCAGTGCGGCGTCATCCTTCCCAACGGGCAGCCTTGTGCGCGTTCGTTGACCTGCAAGAGCCATAGTATGGGCGCCAAACGGGCGGTGCCGGGCCGCTCCCTACCGTACGACATGCTCCTGGCCGCTTACCAGAAGAAGAACCAGGCGAAGCAGCAGAGTGCGTATGACCGGGTGTGGGCTTTAGCTCTTGTTTCCTTTTTCCTAACTGTTGTGCAGAAGCGGCGATCGATGCGAGTGCCCCGATCGAGGAGGACGACGACACCAACGCCGGCAACATTGATACGGACGAGGAGGCGACGGCCATCATGGGCGCGCTCGCCAACTGGCAGCCGGAGCCGGTGGTGCCGCAGCCGTCGTTTCAGCCCATCCGGCGAGAGTACACGCTCGCACGGCTGCACGAGCAAATGAACATGGCGACGAACGGCGGCCGTCTCAACATCTTCCGCGTCGTCGGGTTCGGCGCGCAGAGGCTGCCCGAGGGCCACCCCGGCCTGCAGGATCACGAGGATGCGCCGGGCGAGCCGGACACGCTCATGCTGCCGCCGGCGCCGCCCAACATGGCCGGCCCGGCGGCCAACGGCACGGCAACGGCGCCGTCGGGGACGTCGGTGACGCCGGTGCCGCTGCCTATCACGCCGTCGGGCGCCATGTCCTCGTCACCGTCGTCGGCGATGCGGACACAGAACAGCCCGACGGCGGCGCAACGTCCTTGTCCGATGTCTGTAGCGGGCCTTGCATAGGGGCATACGGACGGTAGGATGTGTGTTTGTGGGCACTGCTTTTTTGACGTGCCGGCTCAGGAGTTCTAGGGCCTGCTATGGGATGGGCGCTGCGGCGTTGGATCTCAAAATTGGGGCGTTGTTCGTTTTGGGGGTGGTTCGGAGCTTGGCGCCATCTTTGGGATAGCGGCGTCATACCGCGGACAGACAGGCGTTTACTCTTGCAACTTTTGGGCGTTGCATGACTTTGTTACTTCTTGTTATCGTTCGCTGTCTGAATCGCAGACACCAGCGCAGATTAGACACCGCATACATTACGCACAGCTCTCAACACGTATTACGGTACAAAACAGTACTCTCTTGTTATAGAATGCCCATATACGGGCTAAAACACTTTTGATTATCCTTGGTTGCCCCCGATGTTTACAACGGAATCTAACGTACCACGTGCTCTGACTTGGCCTCGGCGCTTCAAGCCGACAGAACGCCGGCGTTGGCCAGTGCCGCCATGCGGCCGCCCGTCCTCAGGGCAATTGCCTCGGCCGTCTCGCCTTGCTGGTTCGGCAGGGCACGGATGTCGGGGAGCGAGGCGGCCGACGGCGGCCGCGTGAGGCCGATCTCCTCGGCGGACTGCAGGACAGCAAGCGGGAGCGTGTCGAGGGGGATCCTGGAGGCCAGGTAGAGCAGCAGATAGACGACCTCTTCCTGCTCGTTCTCGACGGCCAGGTGCAGTCCAGTCTGCATGTGGCGGAGAGGGTCCTGGTAGCGCAGCAGCGCGTCGGGCTCGAGCCTGGGCACGTCGCCGTCCTCGTCCATCTCGTCGTCGTCGTCGTCGTCGTCGTCTTCGTCGCCGCCGCGGAGCAGGCTCACGATGCCCATGACATCGCCGGCCGAGCACATGACATGGAGCGCCTGGGCAGGGCGTGCCTCGGGGTGGGCGAGAATGTAGGCCTCCTCGGCGATGTCGGGGAAGATGTCGTAGTTCTCCTCGAGGCCGCCCTCGTTGTAGTAGCGGGTGAGGATCTGGACGCCGGACAGCGGCACAGAGGCCGAGGCCGACGCGGAAGCCGAGGAGGCGCCGCCGGGGTAGTTGGCAGACAGGTGGCGGCCGCAGGACGGGCAGCTGATGGACACGGCGACCTGGGGCGCTTCGTCAAGGAGACATTGCCTGGACAGGGGGCAAGCAGCACACGGCAAGGCAATGTCAGAAACGGTCTACCGGAAAGCGGAAAGCGGAAAGCGGAAAGCGGAAAACAGAAAGCAGAAAGCAGGCATTACGAGGACTTGCCAGTGAAAGTGGCAGCCACAGGGCAGGAGGAGGTCGTCCGGGATGACATCGTCGCCGGCCGCGGGATCGGCGTCGCCGCGCAGGATTAGGGGTTCTCTACAGCTGACGCAGGCTGAGGTATCTATCTAGAAGGCGGGCGGCGGCGGATGCCAGTCAGAACGCTGGCCGTCGTCAAGAGGAGGCAGTGGAGAGGCCGGCACGAGGGAGCAGGTCCCGGCGGCACGGCCGGCGAGCCGGGCGCCCGGAGACGAGCCCGCAGAGCTGGCTGCCGCGTGCAGAGTGTGGGCGTTTGCAGGTGTCGCAACGGGCCGGGAGATCGCGAGGATCGTCCGTCGCCGGCTGGAGCGCAGAGACCTGGTCCTGTCCGAGTTTGCTTTCCGCCACCCGAGTGAGTCCGAGCCCCATAGAGGCAGGAGGAGGAGGCCAGACTCAAAGAAGATGGCGGGCCAGAGCAGGCAGATGGGGGGAAGAGGTCAGAGCCGGGACTACGTGCTCGCGGCCGAAGCCCAACGCCGACTTACCGTTGAGGCCATGATATCGCGAGTTGGGACCCAAAAGTTCCACAACACAGGCAGGCGGTATGGGAAGAAGAGAAAATACGCAGCGTGAGAACTGTGCGACAGGAGACAGCAGCCTGGTCTGACCGGTGCCTGGCAGATGTGAGGCTGGAAGCGGGCAGCGGATGTGAAGCCGGAAACTGGAGCTAACACGCGACGTCGGACCTTTGACGAGAAAACTCTGCCCGTCCTTCTTCGCATTGCCCATAGCCTGTACAGCCCCACTTAATGGCGAGTTGCAATAATACCATTGGCTAGAAATAATAAGTAAATCATTAGTCATCTCCTACTGTCCCATTAGAGATCATGCCTCACCCAAAGGACCACGTACGGCTGTGGCGTCAGCCTCAGCCACATTCGGGCCCTTGGCCAAAAAGCCGGTGGATTTAGTTCATTGTGTGCTTCTATATACTAAATACATACAAGCTTGCCGTCTTACCAGGCAATTATAACGTCTAGACTCAATCACGCGTCTCGCGTGCAGTAGAACCCTCTGGGGCAGAAACTACTGGGTACAAAATAAAGGAGGTAGGTAGTAAGGGTAAGGTAGGCCCTTGGCCAAAAAGCCCAGGGCCCTGAAAACCCCAAGAGATGCCACCCTCCGTGCTTTCGCAGTGGATTTGCGGCAGGTGTTGCAAACCTGTTGGATTTTCTACATCTCTTCTTGGATTGGGTTTTCGGGTTCTTTTTTTTACCTACTTAACCCGGGTTGCTTTTGCTATCATTGATTAAGGTCGTGTTACTGATCTCCTCTCGGTTCTAAATAGTTTCAGTGGTCGGGATTTCGGAGGCATCGTAGTCTCCATATCGAGACGTAACATCTTCACCATTCTTCCTTAACGCATATCTATTGAAAGACGCAGACAACTTTAAATTTCTATCTTACTGCTAGCTAACAGTCTTAAGCAGCAGGATAGATTATTAGGTAGAAGGTAAAATCAGTCTGAATAGTTGTATAAAAGGTAGTTGTTGGATAGAATGTAGGAAATTATAAGATGAAAGGTGCTACCACAACTCCCTTTCAGGACCTGGGACAATGTTTGAGGGGGATGGCCAGCCGTAAGTCGCTTGTGGATCACACTACTACTTCTGCGGCAAACCTCCATCTTAGCAGCAGATTTATCTTAACATATTTATCTTGGCAGCAGAGTGCCGCAAAAATAGTAGTGTGATCCACAAGCGACCAGGTATCAACATTTCGAAAAACCAGATGGGCTCAAACTCTCGCTCTGCACAAAGACAACTAGCCAATAGGCCTGCCACATCTGAATCGTACGGAATATCATTGCGCACGGGGCCGGTCGATTGGTTTCCCTAAACCATTTTGACCTCATATCCCACGTGCTCACTGATGTCGGGCAGGAGCTGCGCCATCGGTATGGCATATGTCACGTCGTTGTCCGTGAAGCTCGACGAGGAGCCCCCGACCAGCAGGCCGCCTACCCGTCCGTAAATGTCGAAGACCACGGAGCCAGAGTCTCCTCTTGCGGAAAATACAATCCGTTTGTCAAATCCGGCTACCAACCATTCCCGTGACGTGAATTCTTCCAGGTCGCGGTATCTGCGTACAACAGAGTCGATCTCGTTGGCGGTGCCAAACGTCAGGCCAGTGGTGGGACCACGCTTGCCCACAATAATGCATTCTTCCCCGTTCTTGTCCAGCATATTGGGTTTACGCAGCCCATCCATCGGTATCACACCGGAGAGAGGCAGGAGACCACCCTCCGGGAACGTAAACTTGTGGGGACTCCGGGGATGTGGATTTAAAAAACGCGTAAGTTCCGCCTTGGTCCACTTCCCGGTCCTGAGATCGACGACGTTTTGCGGCGTTTGCTTGCCTGGGAACTTATCGGGATCCATGTGAATCAGGCACCAATCTCGAGTCCACGGGCCCGGGTTGTGGGTGCTGTTGTCGTACGCCAGGCCTATAGATGGCGAGAAGAAGATCTCGCCTACAACCCGATTGTCGATTGGTTGCAGCGAGTCTACGGTCCGTTTCCACACCGAGGTGGCATGTAAGTGGTGCTCTTGATATTGAATCTCCCTAGGATCCGCATTTTGCTGCTGTTTAGTAGCCTGCAGGCCTCTTTGACGATCCTCGACTAAGTCTTTGATTTCCGTGTGCCAGGATTCAAAACTGCCAGAGGCCGGTATGATCATCTTGTTAGCCGGCTGACCCTGGAAGCGTCTACGGTACGGACGGTTGCCGGGAAAGTGTCTCTCTGGCAGAGCAACATGCCGGCATGTAAGACCAAAGAGGTCGGTAGGGTTTTCAGATCCGGCTGCCCAAAGATACATACCGAGTGCTCCTTGGATCCAGTCTGCCTTTGCTGACGCAATCGGCTGCCCAACCGCCGTTGTATAGAGCTGGCGAAGATAATCGACATTCGAGAATACATCAATGTTGGCCGGCAAGAGAGCTGGGCCTGCTGCCTGCGACACGGCCGCAACGCGGATCTCGACCTCAACGTCGTCTAGGCCCTGCAAGTCGAGGACGACGCGTAACGCACGCAGAGCCTTTGCGATCTCCGACCAGGGAATTTCTGCGGTAGAGACGCCAATCCACACAACGACTGGCTTGTCGCTTTTCTTGGCGCTCATAAGCCCGATGCGTACCACGTCCACAGAGGTCCATGGAAGATCTTTGATAATCTTTAAGACATGCGCTTCTAGCATTCCATTCCACAGCGGCACAATCTTGTGCTGCCCGATGGTTGCAATCTCCTCGCTGTTAGGGAGCACCACCGTACTGGGAAAATGAGCCTGCCAAAGCTCCTTGCCCGATGTTCGCCCGACCAGTCGAGGGGACGACGGCAGACGACGATAGTAACCCTTGGCCTCGCCGTCTGACGGCGGTGCCAAGTCTGGAAGAACCGCCTCTTTCCCGGGCGCTGTGGCGCCGCTGCTGGCTTCTGTTTGTTCCGTCTACGTCGTGGTTTCCGGTGATGTGGTCTCGTCGCTTCGTTTCTCTTTCCGCGACGCCATATTTACCACGTTCGACTTGACTGTTTGTGGTTGAAGCTCAGAACTCCTTGGGCTGTAAGAGAACAAGTGCTTGTGGTTGGGTCATTTGTGACCATCTGTTCAGCAACTCCGCTTTCCTTGTTTTCTTAAAAGAAAAAAAAAGAAAACAAGTGGAAGCGGAGTTGCCGAACAGATGGTTAAAAATGACCAGCAAGTCACTAAATGGTGAAAACAAGGGAGAAGAAAAGAGTTGAAAATACAAGTAAAAGGATATGGTTAGAAAAGACACAAGTGCATAATTATATAAATATACATATATACATATAGGAGGCATAGTCGGAACAGAGAAGAAGGGAGTGGTTAGGTGCACGGGTAACCTTACACGTGACTAGTGTTACTAATGGTACGGTAGGTTCTAGCTACCAGAGGGCTGCTTAATAATGGCTGCCTTACGGCGCTTGGCCCCGTCCGGCGGCTCCGCACGCGTCAGTGGCTGTGGCTGCGGCCTTCCGGGCGATCTGGCGCTGCTACACGACAGACGTGCGCTGTCGAGCGCTGGAGCACGACGCGCGCATATTACAGAGCATTGCGGAGGAGAGAAATACCGTACAGTAATACACAGACGCTGTGCTTGCGCGGCGCTACTCGCTATTGGGCAGGCCGCGCTGGATTACATCAGGCCAGCCGGTCGTGCCTGCCTCCCCGCCCCCGCCACCGTCGCTTCTGTCTGCGGGCCAATCCTGCTTCTTGGCCAGACGAGCTCCTTCCCGCCTATGCGCCGTGCCTTATAACGCCGTGCATCGCATCGCCTGCCTTGCCTTTCCCGCATTTTCGCATTCTGCTTCTGCCTCGCTCGCCGCCCGCCGCCGAGAACCATCGCGACCGACCCAGCTCCAGCCCCCCTCCCGACCCGCGCGTGCTAGTCGCATACGGGAGCCACTTCAGCAGACCCGTACGAAGTGCCTTTTGCGACCTAGGACTCCGTACTTGCGGACTTGCTTGTCCCCCTGTTTCGCCAGCTTTCGCCCGTTTTCGCCAGCTTTCGCCAGCCTTTGCTAGCTTTTGACCAGCTTGACCAGCTTCTGACCAGTCTCTTCCTGCTCTCACCGCAGACTCTCTCCCATCCGCATCCGCCACCACTGCAACCCGGCAAGTCCGGCCCTGCGCGAATATGAACGTCCTCAAGATCCAGAGGTAGGCAAGCGACCACCCGTTTGACGGAGCAGCCAACAGACAGCAGACGGCGGCTTCAAAGCCCGCGGCGCTCTGCTGCCTGCTGCCTGCTGCCTGCTGCCTGCTGCCTGCTGCCTGCTGCCTGCTGCCTGTTGCCATGCTGCCGTGCTCTCTGCACCACGTGCGCCCCGCGCCGACCAAAGACGGCTGGCTGACGCGTGTGCGCGACTAGGAAGTTCCCTCAGTTCCAGCAGAACGAGATCTTCGACCTCAGCAACTCGTTTCGCAAGCTCGACGTCGACGACAAGGGCTACATCGACGAGGCCACCGCGATCAAGGCGACGCAGCAGACCGAGCGCCAGCCGTACGATGTCGTGCGCCAGGCGCTGAAGGAGGTCGATCTCGACTCGTCGCGGCGTGTCGAGCTCGAGGACTACATCGGCGTAAGTAGCTGGGCGGCACTTTGCGTCGTGCCTCGCTTTTTGCGCTTTGCGCTTCCTTGGCTGGCCGGTTGCGTGGTTTCGGTCTCGCTCCCTTGATTTCTTTCGCTGACCACCCCACTCCCTCAGCTCATCGCCAACCTGCGTAGCTCTTCCACCGCTCAGAAGAGTGTCTCGGGCGGCGCGTCCCAGCCCGGCGCGATACCGCAGCAGGGCACTGGCATCGTTTCGCAGCGCACCGGCGGCCATGCGTCCAAGGGCAGCATCGGCGGCCGCATCCAGGTCCAGGGCCACAACTCCAACACTACCCACACGATCAACGAGGATGAGCGTACCGAGTTCACCCGCCACATCAACGCCGTCCTGGCTGGCGACCCCGACATTGGCAGCCGCCTCCCCTTTGCCATCCACACCTTTGAAATGTTTGACGAATGCAAGGACGGTCTCGTGCTGGCCAAGCTCATCAACGACAGCGTGCCCGACACCATTGACGAGCGTGTCCTTAACGTCCCCGGCCGCAAGACCAAGACGCTCAACCACTTCCAGATGACCGAGAACAACAACATCGTCATCGAGTCCTCCAAGGGTATCGGCTGCTCTGTCGTCAACATTGGCAGCGGCGACATTATCGAGGTGCGCGAGCATCTCATCCTCGGCCTTATCTGGCAGATCATCCGCCGCGGTCTGCTCGGCAAGATCGACATCAAGCTTCACCCGGAGCTGTACCGCCTGCTCGAAGACGGCGAGACCCTGGAGCAGTTCCTGCGCCTGCCGCCTGAGCAGATCCTGCTGCGCTGGTTCAACTACCACCTGAAGGCTGCCAACTGGCCACAGAGGTATGCAACGTCCAACCCTCCTTTGCACAGCACGGCACGGCACGGCGGCATACTAACACTCTTGCAGGGTCAACAATTTCTCGTCCGACGTCAAGGATGGCACAAACTACACTGTCCTCCTGGCACAGATTGGCCACGAGTACGGTGCTACACGGGCGCCGCTCCAGACGCACGATTTGCTGCAGCGGGCCGAGGAGGTGCTGCAGAATGCGGAGAAGATGGGGTGCCGCAAGTTCCTGACGCCTTCGTCGCTGGTGGCCGGCAACCCGAAGCTGAACCTGGCGTTTGTGGCGAACCTGTTCAACACCCACCCGTGCCTAGACCCGATTACGGAGGAGGAGAAGGCCGAGGTGGATGACTTTGACGCGGAGGGCGAGCGGGAGGCCCGCGTGTTCACGCTGTGGCTCAACAGCCTGGACGTGCAGCCGGCGGTGCAGTCGTTCTTTGACGATCTGCGGGACGGCACGATCCTGCTGCAGGCATACGACAAGGTTGTCAAGGGCTCGGTGAACTGGCGCCACGTGAACAAGCGGCCGGCGCACGGCGGCGAGGTGATGCGGTTCAAGGCGGTGGAGAACACCAACTACGCCATCGAGCTGGGCAAGCAGCTGGGCTTCTCGCTCGTGGGCATCCAGGGTGCCGACATCACAGACGGGCAGAAGACGCTGACGCTCGGCCTGGTGTGGCAGCTGATGCGCCGCGACATCACGGTGACGCTGTCGGCGCTGGCGCAGCGGCTCGGCAAGCGTGAGATTACAGACGCCGAGATGGTGCGGTGGGCCAACGACATGTCGCGCAAGGGCGGCCGTACGTCGTCGATCCGGTCGTTCAAGGACCCGGCCATTGGCACGGGCGTGTTCCTGCTGGACGTGCTGAACGGCATGAAGAGCAGCTACGTCGACTACGACCTGGTGACGAGCGGACACACCGACGAGGATGCGTACCTCAACGCCAAGCTCAGCATCAGCATTGCGCGCAAGCTGGGCGCGACGATTTGGCTGGTGCCCGAGGATATCTGCCAGGTGCGGCAGCGCCTGGTGACGACGTTTATCGGTAAGTTTTTGTGTTTTGTGTTTTTGTATTTTTGTCCCCTTCTTGCCGGTATCTCGTGCCCGCCACTTGCCTGCTTGCTGACACACACCAGGCTCTCTGATGGCGACGTACGAGAAGATGACGTAGGGTGCGCCCGTTCTCAACCTTCTTCGCGCTCGCAACGGCGGAAATGGGAAAATGCGACGGACTAGGCTAGACAGACGCACAGGGAAGACCAAAATAGAGGCAGTCAAGTCGTGTTTCTCCATTTTTCTTGTTGCCCTTGTCGCCCATCGTCTTAGCAACTTGTTTCTCTTTGCGTCTGGCTCTTTTTGCTCTCGCTCTTGTCCTTTGCTTCTTGCCGCCACTTTTTATCTTTTCTGTATTCACGCTTTCTTCATCCTTTGACTTTGCCTCAGGAAGATACTTTTTCGCGGAACACCGGACGCTGTGAGTGTGGATGAGTAAGACGGGTGGACCGGAATCCGGTAGCGCCGTGTGCCCGTACTCCGTCTGCGGTGACACCCGCTTCCATCGGATGCGCGTGCAGCAGTGGATCAGCGCAGTGCCAGTATGACGTCGTTGCGTCAGACTGGACAAGGCTTTTGGTGCGTGGCAGCCGGCCAATGCCACGAGATACCGGCCCCAGCCGGCAAGGGTCATGCAGAACGGCCTGCGAAGTAGCAATGCATACGAAGTAGCCGTGAGAGCGGGCAATGCTACTGTGTACTCGTGCTGCCGGAGTTGGCGCTGCACCCGGACTTGGTGCCGACGCCCATCGGCAGCTCCGGAGTTTTGCCCAAGCCGCCGGAGAGCTTTCAGGCACCTGTCACTCCGTATTGATCGTGCTACAGTGCAGTGCTCAATGCTACAGTGCAGTGCTTAGTGCTCAGTGCTACAGTGCGGCAAGCCCTGAACGGATTGTTTTGTAATCACCTTCTCCGTATCGTACACCATTTCGTACGAGCCGTTGCCGAGGCTGAAGCTGTAACGAGGCGAAACAGCTCGGCCGATGCGTGGGCCTCGTTCGTACGATGGGCACGGTCAGGGCAAAGTCTGCTGCCGGCGCTCCGACCTGCAGCACAGGCGCGCGTATCAGCGCCGTATGATGGCGACCACGCGCGAAATTCAAGAGCTGGGCTCCATGCCACATCGAGATTTCCTTGTAATCCGGCCGCCAGCCCCAGCTGTCGGTCTTCCGCCCTCCGGTTTCCCCCTCGTGCCTTCCTCGCGCCATCTTTTCTGACGCCCTCGTGCCTTCCCTTCCCGCCAGCACGGCGGTCGAGCTCGGTTAGCCCCGGTCGGACTGTTCAACTCCCCGCTGTTCACGGTGCGCCTCGCTCCTGCCATCCGCGTCGAGTCCGAGCAAGCCGGAGCCGTCTGTCGCAGCGTTGCCACTCTGCCGCGCCGTTGAACCTAATTAAAGTGGGAGCTCCCAAGCATTGTCTTTAGCATATATCGCCCCTCTCGTCATCCATCCCAGCGCACTTCTTATTGGCATTTTGCTTCCACGTCCTGTTTCTTATCTTATTGCGATCTTCCCCTCCCCGATAGGAGTCCACATATTTGCGGCTTAAAACTGTGAGTTTGGAGGAAAAGAGACGCCGCGAGCGAGAAGAACGAGAGAAGCGGAAAAGCAAAAAAGCAAAAAAGCAAAGGGCGAATCGTTGACTGATCCTCATCAGACATTTATTTGCTTCTTCTTCGTTGTCGCACTACCACCACGCACAACATGTCGCTTAGCGGACCTGCACCAGGCGACACGCCCGCGGGAGATCCTGGGCCGCGGCCCAATGCCCTGCGAGACGCTCTTCGCGCCGCGTCCATTGCGCGCGGCCACCGTCGCAGCGACTCCGACTCGGAGTCTCTCGCGCCATCCGACAGCCCAAGCGAGGAGGATTACGACGAGCTCGCCGGCCCTCCAGTGGAGGCCATGGTGCTGCGCCAGCGACGGCGCCCACACTCGCAGCTCCAGACCGAGCTGCAGCATACAAAGCACGCATCGCCGCGACAGCCACAGACGCAGTTCCTCAAGTCCACCTCCGCCGCCGCCGCTGCGGCCTCGACCACTCCGGCTGAGACGTACGGCACGGCGGCGCCGTCGTCGCGTCCGCAATATGGCGGCCGCAAGATGTCTGCCACGCTGACGTTTGAAGAGATGAACCTATCCAGCGCGTCGCTGCCGTCGTCCACGGCCGGCTCGGCGTCCGCCGGCGCTTCGGCAAGCTCTGCAGTCTCATCCGCCTCTGCGCAATCGACAGGATACGCGTCGGGACTATCAACCGATGGCAGCAGCGGCGGCAACAAGCCGGGCCGTGCGAGCAAGGGTGGCGCAGGCATGACTGCCATTGACGAGAACGCTGCGGCTACGGACACCAAGAGCCACGGTCACAGCTTTGTCATCTCCATCGACGACCCAAAGGTGGCTGAGATCTTGCGTGAGGACCTCAACATCCTACGCGAAGAGCTGGAAGAACGCCGCCGCCTCGAAGAAGAGGCCAACATGTCCTCATCGACCCTGAAGCCGACCGGCGCAGATGGCAGCCCCGGCCGCGTCACCAGCGCCGCATCACAACCGCAGTCGTCGCATCACCCGCACCATCGTCGGCGGGGAGGCCAATTCCGTGACTTTGTCTTCACCCGCAAGTTCTCGGCGTTTGACAGGCAGAACGAGGCTGCCGCCAACAGCCCATTCCACGGCTTCTTCACGCTCTTTTGGATCGCCCTCTTCCTGTTCATCATCAAGATTGCTAGCACGAACTGGCGAAACACGGGCTCCCCGTTGGGTACGAACGAGATTATGAATAACATGCTGCATCTCGAAGTGCTTGTGATGTTGGCGTCCGACGGCGCGCTGTGCGCCCTGACGGGTGTCAGCTGGCTGATTCAGCGTGCCGTGCTCGCCGGCTGGATCGACTGGGACTGCAGCGGTTGGATCCTGCAGAACGTGTGGCAGACGATGTATATCGCCGGCTTCATCGGTTGGACGCAGGTGCGCGACTGGCCATGGTCGCACACCGTGTTCTTTGTGCTGCACGGCCTCGTGATGTTGATGAAGCAGCACTCGTATGCGTTCTACAACGGGTACCTGTCGTCCGTGCTGAAGCGGCGTGCGGCGCTGCAGCTGCGGCTCGATGAGCTGATCGCTGTCCGCGACGCGTCGGAAGCCGCGAAGCGCAAGGAGGACAAGGGGAGCAAGACTGTGCGAGGCAAGGTGGGGGTGGACGGCCTGCCTCCGACGCCACCCGAGACGGTGGACTCGGTCGAGAGTGTCTCTGCCAAGGCGGCCGCCCGCGACGTCAAAGATGTCCCGGGTGTCGGCGACTTCAACGGCAAGGATGGCCGCGAGGCTACGACCGCATCGGTCGACAGTGTGATGGCGGCCATTGAGACGGGACGGCCGCTCGACCGCGACCAGCTGCACGTGTTTGCGCGCATCCTTCGCTGGGAGATCGACAGCTTGACAGAGGAGCTGCGCGGCAAGGCGGCCGTGAACCAGCCGGAGCGCGCGTACCCAAACAACCTGACGGCCAAGAACCACTACGAATACATTGTGCTGCCGACGCTCGTCTACGAGCTCGAGTACCCGCGCTCGGAGCGGATCAGCTGGCGCTACGCGGCCGAGAAACTGGTGGCCTGCTTCGGCCTCATCTTTGTCATGATCATGGTCTCGCAGGCGTTCATCTACCCTGTCGTCATGCGCACCGTTGCCATGAAGGAGGCCGGCGTGCCGTTGGCGGATCGCTTCCGCGAGTTCCCGTGGATGATGAGCGACCTCATCTTTCCGTTCATGATGGAGTACCTGGTATGTAAATTGTCTTCCATCGATCGAATCGGCCGCAGTCCGTATCTGGCACACCCGGCTAACCTGGCAGCTTGCATGGTACCTCATCTGGGAGACGATCCTCAACTTTCTGGCCGAGATCACCTACTTTGCGGACCGCAGCTTCTACTCGTCGTGGTGGAACTCGGTTACGTGGGACGAGTTTGCGCGCGACTGGAACCGCCCGGTGCACCTGTTCTTGCTGCGCCACGTCTACCACAGCTCCATTTCGGCGTTGAAGGTGAACAAGCACACGGCCACGCTGATCACGTTCTTCCTGTCCGCCTGCGTACACGAGCTCGTGATGTGGTGTATCTTCAAGAAGCTGCGGGGCTACCTGCTCTTCCTGCAGATGTGCCAGCTCCCGGTAAGTTTATGGAGTCAGACGTCGACGAAGGAAAGACGGCATGCTAACAGTCCAGCTCGTGAAACTGAGTCGCACACGCTGGCTGCGGAACCGACAGACGCTGGGCAATGTGATGTTCTGGTTTGGCATATTCATGGGTCCCAGTCTCCTGTGCAGTTTGTATCTGATTTTATAGACGGCGGCTTGGCTTCTGGATACTGGTCGCAGGCGGCTTTCCCGATAGATGGCGCGAGGAGCTGCTGTGATTTAGACTGGCGTTTACGACACTCGACGGTTATGAAGGGAACCGGCATTGATCTACATAGAGTTCCGTATGAATGAAGAATGGTTATACGAAGAACAGCTGCTTGGAGATGTTGAAGGGCCGCTGTCAGAACGTATTGGGAGGTCGCCGTGTCTTGCGCTGAAGAAGCCCTTTTTCTTGCCCACGCTCTATCACGGCGCCTTTCAGCTTCACCCGCATGCAGTTTTTCTACGAGAAGAGTAGGTTCGTGCTTCTGCATCTGCCCGGACTGCGAAAATCATTCATTTTTCTTCTTGCTAGAGCGCTCTTTTGTTCAGGGCTGTACTGGAATCTCACGTGACCTTTCCATATGCTTCTACTCTAGTCTTCTTTGGGTAAGCGCGGCTGCCGCCCCCGGGCACGGCGTCGCTCGTGCCATTCGTTATTTCCTCGTCGTCGCATCATTTCCCGATTTTTCTTCCTGGATCGAACCTGACCAGACATCTTCCCACCATCACCACACTAACGAACTGCGCACGCGCCGAAGCTGCAAGTGACGGCGTGTCCCTGAGAACACAAAGCCGTTTCCTTTCCTTGTCTCTGACCGGTCCCAGCCGCTTGTCTTCCTGTCGTCCTCTCTGTCTTCCTGGTTCCCGAGTTTGGCCTCCCTGCCTTTGACCTCGTCTGCCTCTTGATTTATCTAGCTTCGCAGCCGCCCAGCAGCAAGAATGTCTCGCGGTGGCACTACGCTCTACGTCACGGGCTTCAGCCATGGCACGCGCGCGCGCGACCTTGCCTACGAATTCGAACGGTACGTTTCCTGAAAAGACGACCAACCACGTCGCACCTGCAAAAACGCGCATCTGGCGTCGACCGCCATCCCTCGACCGCACCGTCCTCCGTCCTCCGTTTTGCGTCCTCCGTTCTCGTTTTCGTCCTCCGTCCCCTTCCTCCGCCGCCGCGTCGTGCTTTCTCCCACCTTGCCGATCTCGAACGACGAGCGCATCTCCGAGCGTCGCGTTGCACCGTCCTGTGCCACAGACCCTCCCTAGCGTCGTCCTGTCCGTCCGTCCTGCTCTCCTGTTCCGTGCCGCACGCATCCACCGGTCTTTTCCGATACCGTTTGGGGCGATCTAGGATCCAGGGCCGGGCGTTGATGCCTCCCCCTTCCGAAGCCCGCCGCCGCTACGGAACGGCTCTCCGTGGCCGAAGATATCTCGCTTGTCTTTGGGTGAGGCAGGACTTGTCCCAACTTCACTTCTTCCCACGTCTCCCCTATCCCAGCGAGCGCAGGTCGGGGTGGCACGCGTGGTTCGCGCGATGCTTGCACGAGAAGAATTGCATTTTGCGGCGGGCGCCTGTCCAGAACAGAGATCTCGACACACGAAAGATGGGACGAAATGCCGATCAACAAAGTACTGACAGTTGCTTTGCAGCTATGGCCGTCTCGTCCGCTGCGATATCCCGGCTCCACGGTCGGCCTCCAGCAGACTGTAAGTATCCTGCATTCTTCCCGCAGCCCAGCAGCGCCGTGTGGGATGCGCAGCTTGCTCGACTCCAATTGCTTATATGGATCGTTCAGTTTCGCGTTTGTGGAATACGAGGACCGCCGTGATGCGGACGACGCTTACCACGAGATGCATAACAAGCGGATCGGCCGCGACGACATGCTGAAGATTGAGGTATGGCCGTCGTCTTTAGCCCCTACGTGGCAGGAGGCCGGCTCTGCTGTCTTGATGCGCGCTGACATTGGTTCTGCAGTGGGCACGCACACCTCCGTCGGCTTCGTGGCGGTTCGACTCGGGCCGCGACCGTGATCGTCGCCGTTCGCCGCGCCGTGGTGGCCGCTCGCCGTCTCCGCGCCGCCGGGGCGACTCGCCCCGCAAGGAGGACCGTCGCGACCGCGACCGCGACTTCGACCGCGACTCTCGCCGTGACCGTACCGACCGGTCGCGCAGCCCCGATCACCGGTAGGTGTCTGCTAGAATGCTTCGTGGTAGAGTACCAACTGCTAACGACTGGGCCGCAGTGACCGCGACCGCGACCTGAAGGACGACCGCGACGACCGCGATGACCGCGACGACCGTGACGATCGCGACGACCGTGAGCGCCGCGGCAGTGCGACGAACGGCGACGACCGCAAGGGTATGTAAAAGGAGAAAAGGGAGTATACGTGTGTGCAGAGCATGCAGGCTGACAGCCGGACAGAGCGCGAGCGCCAAGACAGCCCGGGGACGGCAGCACACGACGACCTGGACGTCGCGGAATAGAGCATCAGCGTATGTGGATAGGTCGTACGCGTGCACGACAGCGCATGCCCTGTACGAGTATGGGCGGCGCGCCCCCGGTGATGACGGTGTGGCGAGGCCTGGACTGGCCGCGGCGCCACTGATAAGGTTATGTCCTGTGTGTCTCGTTTGCTTCCTGCTCACTCTTCTCCCGCGTGCCTGCTGGCGGAGAAGGAAGGAAAGCGCGCCATGCAGAGGTCCTCGCCGCGGGGAGGCCCTCTGCTCTCTCTGCTTTCTCGACTTCTCTGCGACGGCCCTCTCCCTCTTGCGTCGTGTCTTGTCCCATTTGTCGCTGCTTGACCTCTTCGACGCTCTTGTCTTTTTCTTGTCTTTATAGTGATCGGATCGATCGGTGCCCCTGTCGCGAACGTCCCCCTCCCTCCCCGATTCTGCCTCGACGTCGTCTTCTCGTCCTGCTCGTTTGCGTCTCGTCCTCGCCGTCATCGTCCTCGCCGTCGTCATCCTCGCCCTCGCCGTCGCATCGTCAGCACGTCCACGCCCACGGAGGAAGCCACGGCTGCGCTCGGGATCGGAACATCGGAACGGCGGAACGCGCTCGGCGGCCATCGATATCTACGATTTACCTCGTCTGAAAAAGTAATGTAGCTGGTATTTTGTTCCGTGTTTGTTGTCCATTTGTGTTTTTGCGGGCCTCCACGCCACCCTTTCAGGTAGTCACCAAGGCAAAATACAGAAAATGAAGGAAGCTATGGCAGCGAGTCGAGTGGCGGTGATCGTAATTCGGGATGCATCACAGGGTTTCCGCAAAGCGGCGTCTTGATCGTGCTACTCCGAGGCAAAGCCAGAACAGGCTAGCGGATACGTTTGGAGTATTGCTCCGTCATCTGAGATACGAGTACGAGTTCTCCGTACATCTCCATATCGCTGGGCCGGCGCGGCTGCGGAGGAAGTCGGCGAGATTCGGCTACAGGCTGGCGCGGTCCGAACGGCAAACCGCCGTGACGCTTCCATGGTTCCTAGCGTCGGGATGCACACGTGACCCTGCTGAGTGTCTGAGGCCGGTGCTGCGGCTCTGACTGGCTTTGCCCATCGCCTACGAAGTACGCCCGACATCAGCCTTGCGGCCCCACCGGCGGCCATCACTCGCACTCGGACGCGAATCTGTACGCAGTCGAGCACGAGCACAGGTACAGGTACGGCCTGCCGTGTGATCGGGACGGCGCTTCGCCTGCGCCGCCACTGCGCGTGGACCTGCCATGCCGGGCCGTCTTGGGTCTGCAGCGGCTGACTGTCGCGAGGGTTTCCGGTCTCGTTTCTGCATGCTCTGTTTCACTTTGTTCTGCTCTGCCGCTCTGCCGCTCTGCCGCTCTGCCTGTTCTGCCTGATCTGCCAGAATCTCCTCTCGCCGCCCTACTGTCTGCTCTGCGCTCTCTCACCTCGACTCTCATCTTCTCGGCCAGCCTTGCGCGCTGCTCTGGTTCCGCCTCTTTCCGCTGCCGCCAGCGTCTGCCGGCGCGAGAGACTGGCAGGGCGTCTCGCCAAAGACACAGTTCGGACGCCAGCTGCACATCCAAGACAGATCTGCACTCTGACTCTGCAGCGGACCGCTCGACAGAAGCTTGGCTCTGCCACTGCCGCAGCCATCCGCGCCGTGTCGCCGTCTCCACCGGCCGCCCGACGTGTCGACCCGGCCCTGTCGCAGCCTCCGGCCAGAAGGCCGTGTGCATCGCATCTGCCGCGCGCGATCCGTCTCGTCCGCCCCAGACTTCAGGCCCCGACTCCGCGCAGTACGACCGAGGCATGCGCACAGCCCGTCGCAGCTGGCCCTCGCGCGCTGCTTCAATGCCCACGGCCGCCGCCCGCTCTCTCGCTGCGGTCTTGCCGTGACGGCCGCGCCGCTCGTCCGCGTGCGCCGCTGGACCTGAGGCAAAAGGCCAAAGTCGCTGAGGAGTAGTACAGTACGGCCTCCACTCCTCCGCAAACCAGCCTAATTCGGTCTAGCACGGTGCGGCGCCAAGCGCTTTCCCTTTTCCGCCTCTCATTTCTGCGTTGTTCTTGCCGCGACCCGGAATCGATTCGCGACCCGCGACCGCCAACCGACTTCTGCCGGCCCCCAGGCCTCCTCCGGCGCGCTCCTCTCCTTTTCGTGCGCGCGTCTGCCGCTCCGCCGAGCCTACCGTCGCCATGGCCACCGTACGTGCTGCTCCCCGTTCTCCGCGCGCCTGCGTACCGGCTGCTGGGCCGCGGCGGCGGCCTCTGTCTTACAGGCGCGGCTCCCGTCCTCCGTTCTGATCTGACATGCTCCAGGAGACCGTTCTCGCGCCGCCGCCGCGCCCGACGCCCAACGGCCTCTCGACCAGCATTTGCTTCTTCTTTTCCGAGCCGGTCGTCGCGGCGTTCTGCGGCGGCGGCGTCGCCGGCGCCGTCTCCCGCACCGTCGTCTCGCCGCTCGAGCGCCTCAAGATCCTCTTCCAGGTCCAGAGTCCCGGCCGCACCGAGTACAAGCTGTCCGTCGGCAAGGCCCTGCAGAAGATGTGGATCGAGGAGGGCTGGCGCGGCTTCATGCGCGGCAACGGCACCAACTGCATCCGCATCGTGCCCTACTCGGCCGTGCAGTTTGGCAGCTACAACTTTTACAAGAGCGTAGGCATGCCTCTCCTCTTGTCCTGCCGTGCACTTTCACTGACACCGGCAGCACATCTTTGAGCCGTACCCCGGCGCCGACCTGTCCTCCTTCTCCCGCCTCCTCTGCGGCGGCATCGCCGGCGTCACCTCCGTCGTTCTGACTTACCCCCTCGACATTGTGCGCACCCGCCTTTCCATCCAGTCCGCCTCCTTTGCCGACCTCGGTGCGCGCCCCGAGAAGCTGCCCGGCATGTGGGAGACCCTCGTCACCATGTACCGCACCGAGGGCGGCATGCTCGCCCTCTACCGCGGTATCGTCCCCACCGTCGCTGGCGTCGCGCCCTATGTAGGTTTCTGGCGGCCCTGCAGGAGGAAGAGCGCGCGGTATCTTGGACGGCGACGCCGTTGCTGACACGCGCCGCAGGTCGGGCTGAACTTTATGGTGTACGAGGCCGTCCGCACGTACTTTACAAAGGAGGGCGAGAAGAACCCGAGCGCCGTCCGGAAGCTGGCAGCCGGCGCCATCTCTGGCGCCGTCGCGCAGACCTGCACGTATCCCTTGTGAGTCGCAGTCTCGCCTTGTCACGCCTCTGGGGCGCGAATGCCGAGTACTGACCGTGCCAAGTGACGTCCTGCGCCGCCGCTTCCAGATCAACACCATGTCCGGCATGGGCTACCAGTACAAGTCCCTGGCCGATGCCATCCGCGTCATTGTCGCCCAGGAGGGCCTGCGCGGTCTCTACAAGGGCATCGTCCCGAACCTGCTCAAGGTCGCGCCCAGCATGGCCTCGAGCTGGCTGAGCTTTGAGATCTCGCGCGACATGTTGCTGAGCTTGCGGCCAGAGACAGACGAGGCAGTCGCCGCATAGAAATGAACTGCCGCCGATCGAGCGGCACTGGGCAGCTGACAGCCGTCAGCCGCAACCGATGCGACTCAAGAAGCCGGCAAGGAAACGAAACGACCTCTTACCCATTTAGAACGCCAATCGTATAGAGATTATTAGAGGCTAGAACGCCTTGCTTGATTCCCTTCTTAGCGGGTTGCAGCACTTGGACGCAGGGCGAGTTTGCACGGACTGGCTTAGTGACTGGCCAATGCGGCCTGGCGTCCTGTCAAGTCGGAGAGATGGAGCGAAGTTTGGCGGGAGGAAGAGAGCCAGAGGTGCGCAGAAGGAGTGTCATTGGGTCGACAGCACAGCGGGAGGCAGCTTGACAACATTGCGCATTGTTCATTGGGTACTGCTTCGGTCTTTATATGCATATGGGAAGGCAGATTTCTGGATAGAAGTCGAGACAGCGACGTCGTAATAGCACGAAACATTCGTCATGCGGACATGGTACGGTTTGCGCTCTCTTTCGTGTCTCGGTCGATTACTCGATGCACGGGAGAATCGTATGAGGAATGGGCATCTGCCAGTCCAAGTGGAGCTGGGTTGGTTGAGCTGCCATCGTGGACCGAGTTCTCGCCTGGAATGTAAGGCAGAAGTGGTCCACTCCTGTACTGCTTCAGGACCAAGGACAGTTGGGTACCCTAATTGCCGCTTGTCACCGCCCGGCACACCACAATTTTCGCCGGTCGTGCAAATGCCAGGCTGATCCACCAAAATTTTAGTGTCCCGATTTTCTGTTTTTTTGTCATCTTTTTTTTTGTCGGCCCGCCCCTCTCGGATTTTTCTCTCTCTCCTACCATCCTTTTCTGTATCGCCAAAGTCAACGTTCGGGTTTCCGGGGGATTCATCCAAACGACATCAAGATGGGTACGTGAGAGAACAACATTCTTCCTGGATGGGAAGTTCGGCTCTTTCTCGAGTATGCGAGTGGACAACAGCGGCAAGGACGTCGACGGACGAAAGACGGCGACGATTTGGCGATGGAAGGCGGATAGCAAGAACACACGCGGTTTTGCCTCTCCTGTGCGTGCGCCCTGAAAACGGACGCACGAGGAGGGGCGTAGACTGCTGGCGCTCTGCTTCCGCCAGTTGCCATCTTTGTGCCGATTGTCGCCGTCTCTGTCGACGGCCTTGCGCTTGCGTCTGCGAACCATGGCACTGGTGTCGAGCGACGGGAACAGCGCGCTGTCCGCTCTCTGCAGCTCGTCTGCAGCTTGTCTGCGCGGACACGCCGCTGCTCCTGTCGACCCTCATGACCCTGCCACCGCTCTCAATTGTGGACAATTGTCTTTCTGAGCATACCAAAGAGACCATTCGGCTGACGGGGCACCTTTTTTCTCTCTGTAGGTATCGATCTGAACAAGAAGCACGTGCGGAACACGCACCGCAAGGCGCCCAAGAGCGACAATGTGTACCTCAAGCTTCTCGTGAAGCTGTACCGCTTCCTGGCCCGTGAGTAGTCCCGAGTTTTCGTGTTTCTTTTACCTAGTGGTGCCAACACTGACCGCCAGGCCGCACCGACTCTGCCTTCAACAAGGTCGTCCTGCGCCGCCTCTTTATGAGCCGCATCAACCGCCCGCCCGTGTCGATCTCACGCATCGCTGCCAACACCCGCAACGGTGACTCGGGCAAGAAGACGGTCGTCATCGTCGGCACCGTCACCGACGACAACCGCCTGCTCAAGGTGCCCAAGGTCGAGGTCGCGGCCCTGCGCTTCACCGCCACCGCCCGCGCCCGCATCACCGCTGCCGGCGGCCGCGCCCTGACCCTCGACCAGCTGGCGCTCGAGAAGCCGACGGGCGCCAACACCCTGCTGCTGCGCGGTCCCAAGAACGCCCGCGAGGCCGTCAAGCACTTTGGCTTCGGCCCCCACAAGCACAAGGTGCGTTTTCTGTCTTTCGTGTCTATCTTGTCCCCTTCTCGATCTAACCCCTCTGCAGAAGCCGTACGTTGCGTCCAAGGGCCGCAAGTTCGAGCGTGCCCGTGGTCGGAGACGGTCTCGCGGCTTCAAGGTCTAAGCGCGCTCTCGGCGCTCTTGGCTCTTGCGGTGCCGGCGGTGTGCTGGAGGTGGCTGTCTTGTTGGTTTCGTCTGTTGGCTGGGGCGCGCTGCGTTCTGCGTTCTGCTGTACTATTTTGGGCGTCCGTGCCTGGGCAGGTCGGATGGCGGCCCACCCGTGCAGACGAGAGGGAGCGAGAAAAAACGAACAAACGCGGAAAAACGTCGGTGTCGAGCGGGCTCCTGGAACTGCTTACGGTGTTGCATGGATCGGCGTGGATGGGTTTCACACCACAACTACAATACAAATAAAAGAAATGTATGCAAATGATCAATCGGAGAAGCACTGAGGTGTGATGGGCCTGCAGGCATGTGCAGTATTGTCACCAGTAGTGCGAGTGGGATGGGTATACAGATTTCAAAGTAGAGTGTCTGTTATTGTCCTGGTCACCGGTCATGTTATGACGTGACGGTATTTGTGAATCATACTCCATAGCCAAGATCCGTGAAGGATATGGCCGTTTTACGCCAACGTCTTGCGCAGCAGATCAAGAGCTTTCCAGATCAGCCCACGTCACATTCGGCTTTCTCTTCAACGCGACAAAGAAGTTTTCCCTTGATTCCTAAATATGGCGCACCCGTCGGCTAATGTTAGCCAGGTGTGACAGCAGTCTGCCATCAGGGGTTGTGGGTAGGGACACGCACGCTTCGCGAGGACGCAGGCTTGTCCCGGAAGACTTTGGCAAACATCTTGCGCAGGCGGACCTCGAGGGCCTTGTCTTCGCTGCCCTGGTAGAACTTGCAGACGAAATGGCCGCCGGGGCGCAGCGTTTCGCTGGCGAATTCGAGGGCGGCCAGGCAGAGGTCCTGGGCACGTCAGCGATTTCTGTACGGAGGCGGATGTGGTGTTGCTGATGGCCTACCATGCTGCCGGCGTGGTCACGGAAGGGAATGCCGCTCGTGTTCATCAGCCTTATATACGGGTTATTGAACGTTCTCGACCAGTTATTCGATCGGGGCCAGGGCTCGGACATGTCGCTCAACACTACCTAGTGCGGGTTAGCCAGAGGATGCACGTTGGATAAGGAGAGAAGCCAAAAACGAAAACAAAAAGCCGAGAGGTAGACGGCGCTCGTCTTACATCTACCATGGGGCCATGGGATCCCTGCTTGACTGCTTCGTCGCCGAGGTGCGGCGCACTGCACAGCTGGCGCTCGGTCTCGAGGTAGCTGGGCTGGTTGATGGCGTCGGCGTCGGCGTCGGCGTCGGCGTGAGACTCGTCTTCGTCTGGCTCGAAATCGCGGGCTGGTTGTCGTAGCGGCGGTGGCGGCATCGCCAGGTGCTCCTTGATCATCCTCTGGACGGCCGGCGATAAGAAGTTGCCCTGGATCGTCGACACGCCGCGCGGCGGCTGGGCCGGGATCAGGTCGATGCCGAGCACGCGGCCAGACGGCTTGGTGCGTTCCACCGCGACCTGGAGTGCAGATGAGCAGATGAGCAGATGAGCCGCTGAGCCGATTGCCAGAGAGCCCGGGAGGCAAACACACCTGGGACCAGCTTCCGGGTGCGTAGCCCTATGCCAACACCGGTCAGCAGAACAGCGTCTCGCCTCTTGGTGTAGTCCGCTGTCCGATCTTTGCGTTCTCGCATCCTCGATCAGCACGAATGGAGTCTCACCAGGTCGACAACCGTCTGGCCAGGCCGGAACAAGCGGTACTTTTCGTCCATCTGTTCGCATGAGCATCGCCACATCGTCTGCCGGGACAACACAGGAGACGCACCTCTAGGAGCTTGAAAGCAGCGCGGCTCTTGAGGCCTTGCACCTTGGCTTCGCGTGTATACTTGTCATCCTTCTGGCGCGTTATCCACTGCCAGTTGCGCCCTGCAGCCGGCCTGCTGGTCGAGAATGGCCGGCAGAAAGGACAGACAGAGGCGCCTCTCGGTTCCGGCCGAGCTGGCAGAGCTGCTAGGGCCGGCCAGGCACCTCTTGTCCTCGCCTGGATAGCTAATAGCGGCACAGACGCAGTGATGTGTTTGGCGTGTCCGAGACGCTGCGCGGCAGACGGGCCGCATGCCCGCCACGAGACCGGCGGCATACGAGACGATGAGATGGACGACACTAGAGGTATCTTACAGTGAAACAGGACAATATACAAACTGGAGAAGCACGTCAAGGTTCGTTGGCAGATATGGCATGGACCACGACTTCCAGAACATGGTGGTAGAAAATTTGGCGATGTCAGTGAGTGGAGTCAGAAGTGGCCGACACTACAATTTGATTGGCCGCAGCTCTAGCTCGAACGGAGTAGTGCTGGAAGAATTGGCTGCCACAACGTCTTCCCTGATCGTGGAATGATACAATGATGTCCTCTCTTTCCCTCTCTTTCGTGCACGCCATCATCGTACACACGCCAACTGATGGTCAAGTGAGAAATTACGTAGTAAAATCATGGAGAAAAACAGTTCAGCATTAGAAGTAGAACTAGAATGAATCAAACATTTTGGCCATTATGAATCACAATACTTCTTTCTGGAAATATCCTTCATAAAAAGGAAATTGGAGAATCACTCAAAATGTGAATCTTTTTCTGTCATGTCTGGGCTTATTCGAGACGAAGTAAAATCAAACAAGTAATCCAATCTCTCCATTAGGAATCTGCGCTGTGCATACCAGTATTCAACTTGCCGCTTCGACGTATACGGCGTCTCCAGCCTCTTCTGGTCTACAAGAAGAACCTGGTGCTAGCTACAAGTTTGTAGACACGTGAGCACTTGTCAACGCGAATCAGGAGATTCTCAGAGTCCACGTGTTTTAATGGCTTTGGGGAGCCACTTGGCGACGTGATCACAACGTCAGACGAACTCTGGCCAGACTCGACAGCGGGTAGACTGAAGTGCCGGAGCGGTTATCAACGGGTCTCATTCGGTCCCCGCCACCTTCCTTCCGCTTTGCTAAAATCTGGCCTGACTTCTGATTGCCGAGGCTCTCGCTGGCGTTGACCGCGCACCGCGTTCCTTCCGTTTCGGTCATTTTCACCCACAATCTGTAGCTTGTACGCCCAATGGATCCGGGGAATTTTGAAATGCTCTGTTGAGAGAAGACGGGATATGACAGTATGCCTTCTCTTTTCCCTGTCTCTCCTATTCTCCTTCAAAAGAAGGACTGGCCAAGGCTCTGCCTGCCCAGCCCTTGTCGTCCTTTCTTTCGTCTCTTCCCTCTCCATTGACCTTGACTGACAGGCTTGCTAGATTGTTCGCCACCGGCCAAACCATCGTGAATAAGACTGTTACACAGTCGTACGAGCGTCATCGCTCCCTCCTCTCTGAATATTTCTTCAGGCGACGAAATGTGGCTGCCATATTTATGAATGCAGATTTTTTATTTGCTCAAGTCTGCTGTGATGTAATACTGATGTGCCAATGTGCTGATTGTTTTTCTCTGGCTGATCCTGTTTCTCTGGCGGACTTTAGACAATCCATATATATCTTCCATGTCAACTTTTATCACATCTCATCTTCTCTTCATCACATCTCATCTTCTCTTCGGTCCCATCAACGCAATATGGACAAACACGAATTCCATCACAGACTGCTGGCCGCAGTTTAGATGATCCAAACATATCTTCTATGTCAACTTTAATCACATCTCAACTTCTATTCCGTCTCGTCTTCTCTTCTTTCACAACACAATGGACGACCACGAGTTTCACATTCGGCTTCTCGCCGCCGTTGAAAAGATCGCAGCAGGGCCCAGTGCGGTAGAGCTCTGGGGTGCCACACTGGTGGTGGTGCTGATCTCGGCCGTGGCCTACCACACGGCCCAGATCAGCACCACCACCAGTGTGGCACCAGGTGTCTACCCGGCTGTTCCCACCTAAGCCAGTGCCGGCCCCCAGGCTCTCCGCGGAGGAGATGGCAGCCATTGTCGCCGCCGTCGCCGCCGCCCCCTCCCGCTGACCTTGCCGCCCTCACCGCGGCTATCAAGGAGCTTAGCGCTGCGACCGCCGCCGCCGCTGGACTCCCTGCCGCCGCTGCTACTGACGCCGGCTAGAGCTCTGGCGTGCCATACTGGTGGTGGTGCTGATCTTGGCCGTGTGGTAACCAGTGTGGCAATAGGTGTCTGCCCGGCTGTTCGCACCTAAGCCAGTGCCGGCACCCAGACTCTTCGCGGAGGAAATCGCAGCGATTGCCGCCGCCGTCACGACCGCCGACCTCACGGCCGCTTCCCTCCCCCACCACCGCCAACGCCGCTGCCGACTCAGCCGCTGCCGCCTCTCCCGCCGACGGCAGACGCTCGAACGACTGGTTGTTGGTGCTCATGGGCGCCACAGTGAAAAGTTGATGGGATAGAAGAGAACAACAACCAGTCGTTCGAGCGTCTGCTGGCGGCACTCCCTCCCCTCTTACCGGAGCCGCCAAAGTCTCGAAGGAAAGGCGGGAAGCATACTTAGTCATAATTAGTGTCTATTTCTTTGGACTGCTACTCTTTTTCCCTTGAAGACGGCCAACAAGTGCCTCAAAGGTTTTTAATGAGAGCAGGAGGACTGTACGGGTACCTTTTTATTCTCTAAGTGCGTGCCTTCTTAATTATTACAAAAGCCTATTTTTAAAGGAAAAAATATTTGAGTGCTCATTTGGCTGCATTGATCATTTGGCTGCGGAGCACCACCTTTAGGTGGTGCGCTTCTTGCTGAAGGCAAGACGCGTACTACTTAAAGTGGGGCGTGGCACGGGTAGTAGTACGGAGTATTACTTTGCGCCGCATTAAATATCTTACCGGATCACCACCCCATCGCCCCATGTATCTTACGGCTCCCCATCGTTACTACCACAAACGTCCCTCTCTCCACCGTCCCACCACCACGCCTGCCGCCATGCCTGCTGCTACACGCGCCGCCGCGCCCTCCAATCTTCCCTCCGTCGCACCGGCGCCATGATAGTCAGACAGACAGAATTTGAGCATGCACCACCGATCAACTGTATACTCTCCTTATGGATTAGGAGGACGTACAGGATCAACGGTGCACTGCCAAACCTCTACTACAAGTACTTGACAAGTGACATTGATCCATACTATCACTCGGGATCTCTGGGATGCCGACACTATGCGCCTTACTACGTTGCCATCGTACAGCCTGCCTTATGCTTACTTGGGATTCTCATAGGTTATACGCCTGGTAGGTAACTATTACAAGACTAGTCTACGCACAGTATTGGTAAGTTCGCGCAGGCACGAGGGTTTCAATAGGGCTAAAGACTTGTGCGTTACAATAGAGAATTATAAACGATGCGCCTCTTAAGCCTTTGTATCTGGCTGCCCTTGCACATGCCATTTTAGTAGCCATGCCCGTATTCGCTGGGATACCGTAATCTTGTCTTCCTTAGAGTCCCATGAAGTTTTCCCAGAGTCCAATAGGCTTTCCTTACTGTCTGATAAAGAGTCCTGTAAGTCCAAGAACGCTCTCCTAGCGTTCAATGCGGTTTCCCTAGAATTCAATGAAGTCTCAGCAGAGTCTAATGAACGTTTCCTGGCGTTGACTGCGGTCTCCTTAGATTCCAGACTAGTCTCAATAGTGTCCAATGAAATTTTGGAAGAGTCCAAAACACAGCTCCTAGCGTTCAAAGCAGACTGACTTAAGTTCAATGAATTTCTTATAGAGTCCAACTCAAGTCTCTTAGAGTTGCATGAAGCTTCTAAAGAGTTTAATGAAGTTTCTGTAGAGTTCAACTCAAGTCTCCTAGAGTTCAGCGAAGTTTCCATAGAGTCTAATAAAGACTCCTCCAAGTCCAATATACCTTTCAAATTATTCAATGAAGTTTCCCTGCAGTCTAATGAACTCTCCCTAGAGTCTAATGAACTCTCTTTAGAGTCCAATGAACTCTGCCTGGATTCCGATAAACTCTCCCTAGAGTCCATTGAAGACTGTAAGGACCGGCCGTACTTGATGTATATGTCCGACAAAGCCGATGAAATTTCGGGGGTGGATGTAAGCGAGTGTACATACTTAGGGAGTAGCTTATGAAGAAGGTCGGTTGAATGTAGTACTATTTTTGGATGCTGATGACCAACGTAGCAAATAGCGAGGCCCATGACACAATACACCTCAGGTCGGCTAAAGGCGGCTGATATCTGGTCGGAGAACAATAGGTTTGCGCGCTGCTTGAATTGCACGTCGCATTTCAGAAGGAGTGCCCCCGTCAAGACATCCAATTCAGCTTGGCATAATTCGGGATTTTCAGCGTCTCGCTTATGTACGATGGCGGCCATCGTCGTGGTTGCCTCGATCACCATCTCAAGCAGGAAGCCGGTCGTCTTGACGTAGTTTTCTGTTGGAAAAACGCTCATTGCGACCCTCAAAGCGTCCATGATGTCCAAGAATTCGCGGACTGCAATAATCTTAAGTTCGTTGACGCGGCAAGTATCTTGCGACTCCACAGCCTGCCGAGAATCATATAAAAAGTTCAGGCTGTATTTCATGGTCTGCGTCACGTCTTCGATCTCGTCGCCTGCTTGATCCATGGCCGTGCGGCTGCTCGTCGACTCCAAGTCCTTTGTCAGATCAGAGTCGACCACCGTGAAGTCGCTTGTGTCAGACATGGCGGGAAGATGAAAATAAAGGTAGAATATGGTGGGGGAAATGTCGTTTCAGATAGTTTGGTGTCAGTGTTTGCTGCCCTATTTTTTTTTTTTTTGAAAGGTCAATAGTGATACACGGAACAGTAAAGGAAATGCGGGAAAATGGAGACGTAGTAAGGAGACTGAGACTTAAACACTACAATTTAACAAGGGATGCACGATCGAGAAAGGTCCTACGTCACTGTTGGCTACGTCGCTGTTGGCTGCGTTAATATTGGCGTAGTCTATTGCAAAGCCGCTCCCTAGATGATCATGCTATCTAGCACATACGTTGGGCGTTTTAGGGTACATGATGAATCGAGGTCAGTCTAGTGACCGCACAATTGAGAAGTGATTCTAAAGGTGAAGCGAACGTCCGCGCCATCGAGGCATTATGGAAGGCATGACGCCTACTTCCTTTTGACGTACCTATTTTACAATGGAACCTGCCCTCAGCGACGGAGGCGTCTCTTGTACATAGTAATGGCTACACAGATCAAAACGTTATTATTGAATCATAAGGTACGTAATAGGTCTCCCCCGCGTATCCAAAGACAACCGTTTTTTTCAGGAGAGCTGAGTGATGTGATGCAGCTCCGAAGAAGTAGTATCTGGTACATTCGTAGAAAAGAAGCACGCATGCACACAGCTGCTTTGCCTCCTTCGACAAATATCAGCCGCCAAAAAAGGCCTCCGTGCTTAACTTGGTGAGGCTTACTGCTTCCGCCGGACTTGTGGTCGTAGTCCGTAGACGTGGCCACCTAGCTAAAACAAGGCTTACAGCGTCGTAACACTTATGTGTTGTCATGCAGACTAGCGCAAGGCACACCAACGACAAGGCATACTACGAAAAGATGGCGAGTTGCTGCCCGAGATGCGAACCATGCAAGCCATGCGAACCACGCAATGCGAACCACGCAATGCGAACCACACAAATTATGTTTCCACTGCCAGTGAGCCATAACCGGGATCAGCCTCAATACTTTTCGCGTTGGGTTTTGCATGCAATAGGAAAAGCAGGTTTTGAAGTGATTGAGACCGGCAAAAAACTTTTTTATTTACAGCCTTTGCACAATGGAAAGCGTCTTGGCGATACGACTTGCGAACCGTCCAAAAAATCCAAGACTCGGAGGCACAAAAGATGGGCAACCACACAAGCCGGGAAACAGCCGGCTGCGACCCCCCAGAGACAAGATCACCAAAAACACCCAAAACGCCCGAAGAAAACAGCCGCAGCATAATCGACGAAGAGGTTTTTGCGAGCTTTGCAAAGCAATGTTCTCTCCTGCGGGTCTAGAGCAGCTAAATTCAGGTTGTGGATTCCGCCATCACACTATAACCAGTTGCAAAACATCATGCGACGCCTGTGAATTGTGCTGTTTGATCTTGAGGGAGGTTCTCGAGCATGATCTTCCATATGTGGGCCGTAATCAGCTTGTATTCTGGAACTTCCGGAGTAAAGAGTCAAGCGGAGACAATAGACATAGTCTGTCTGGTATATACGGACTTGCAGGCGCATTTGAATCCAACCCAAAAAGCATCCTCGTCCACATTTACACGTTTGCACGAAAAGGTAAAATGCAACCCCAGGTCCCGAGAAAAACAGCACGCCAGCTTACTTTCTATAGGAAATCCTTTGGCGAAGATTGTTAGCCGACGCCCGCAAGAACGAGATGTGGTCAGTGACAAGGCCTTTACAGCGCTAAAACAGCACATGGACGAGTGCCGGCAGCATACAAGTTGCCGGTATACGATGTATTCGACTATGCTTCCACCGCGTATTCTCGACGTAGGTGAACCCGGGGCGCCCAGTTTGGGTACAATAAAGCTGTTGACCAACACAAACTATGCTGCTGGACACTATGTGGCCTTGAGTTACTGCTGGGGCGATCAACCAGATGATGGTACCACTCCTGCACAACTGCTCTCGACAAACCAGGATGACCTTGAGAGGGGAATAAGACTAGAAGATCTTCCAAAAACCATGCAAGACGCTGTTGCTGTCACTCGAAGACTTCAGTTTCGATATTTGTGGGTGGATGCTTTGTGCATAATGCAGGACAGGCATGATATGGAGGACCAAATTGGGTCCATGCCTTCCATCTACAGCGACTCTACCATCGCACTGTTTGCGGCGACGTCTAGAAATGCTTCAGAGGGGTTTTTGGACCAGCAAATTAGCCCGTATCTGCCCCGGAATAAGCTCTACCTAGACGCTGAAGGCGCCAGAGCCGTATACGTTACTACGAAAGAGTACGAACCACAGCACCCGTTGGACACGCGAGGTTGGACGTTCCAGGAATTTGTGCTGCCAACCAGACGTGTCATCTTTTCCGACTATGAGATACTGTGGCACTGCCGAGAAGTGACTCTCAGGGGTGTCACAGGTGAAGGGCTCGATTATGCTGAACCAGTTAACGATTTCGAGCTTGAAAACTTTGTCGCCGACAAAGATACAGAATTGCCACACAGCCGAGATGATATGCTCTACCAATGGATTTCTATCGTCCACTTGTCAAACCAGCGCACACTACGTGATCCAGGCGATCGTTGGCGCATCTTGGAGGGAATCGCCGGCAAGCTGCTTGGCAAGTGGAATGACCTATGTATTTACGGTCTTTGGGGGAAGCTTTTCATACCTCTCATGGCTTGGTACACGCTCGACTCACATTGTACACCCTTGCCTTACGACAGACGTGGCCCCCCTACTTGGTCCTGGGCATCGACCCACGCCCAAATACAGCACCTGGGCGGTTTCGTCGAGGACGCAAGGCTGGAGGAAGCATTGTTTGATAAGGTGGCCAAGATCAGTTGTCGTATCGTCCTAGCCGATGTTCTCCGAGCGAAATTCAAGTCCGCCATGAAAGAGTTTCCGGACCCAAGGATACACGAGCCGCAACCGCCAAGTTCCGAAACTGAGTGCATTCTTCTTGGCTTCAGGAGTGGAAGCCATCAAGGAATAGGGCTGCTTGTTGTCAAAGCAAGCCAGAACTACCGGAGAGTTGGCGTGGCCATTTTCGAAGAGACAACCATGTGGACGTCAGCAACGCGACGAGTCATCGATATAGAGTAGGAGATAGAAGCAAGTCGATCACTAGCTCTACATACATCCAGGCTCCGCATGTTAACAGAGTGCTTCTTCAAGCTCATCTAGACCTTACAAAACTCAGAAGGGCATATCGTATAGGAATAACAAGAACGTCTGCATATCAAGACTACTATCTGAAGAAAATTCCAGCCCCCAATAACTATCTGTGCACTGTTTTTTCGTGTCTCCGGCATTCATGTGCTCGTCTAAATGTCCTGCGACACTTTGAACATGAAAACGGCCGCTCTCCAGTATGTGTCCGTGTATGTCCCGTCAAATTCTCTTTCCGCGTAAAGGCACTGTTGCACCCTGTTATAGAACACTTGAAGGTAGCCGCCTCTTTTCTTTCTATCGGAGGCCGAAAAGTGCCGCCTTCCCCGTTTAGTTCTGGATGAAACTTGCGGTTGTGGGATTTCAGGTCTCTTTCGTGAGCAAAGCCTTGCATTGCAGCCTGGCATTTATATTGACAAGAAAAAGGACGGTTGTGGCGGTTTTCGTGCCTCTTTTTTTGCTCGCTATCCGAAAACCCCAGGTGAAAGCGGTCACATGTCAAGTAACTACACTTGAACAAATTTTCACCATAGTATGTTCTAATCGTATCCTCGTCACATACTTTTTCGTCCACATCAAATTTCTCGAGGTTTTCCCGGTTTCGCATCAGGGCCTTTTCAAGATTTTTGATGCCAACGGTATCGCGCTCTTTTAGGCCGTTCTTCAAGTGGTGAGAGTGAATGTGCTTCCAAAGCGCTTCAAGATTCTCGCGAATCGGAGAGCTAGAGTCTACTCCGAATTCTCCCAGCCTTGGGTGAGGCTCGTAGTATGTGCCTTTTCCCGTGAGTTGTTCCTTGTAAGTGCTCATGAAATCATTGAGCGCGGACTCAAATCTTGTGGCTCTCTCATTAGTTTGTCCGGAGAACAGCTTATAGCTTTTCCCCATCATCTCACTGATGTGATAGTACCACAGGGCACACGCATAATCCTGAAAAGCAAACCAGCCCTGCTTGATATACTCCTTTTGTTTGATCCCGTCGCCGCAGTCGAAGAGAGTGTTCATCTGATGCAGATAACGAAGACAAATAATTGCCAGATCACATTGTATTTCTTTCTCATCAATGTGATATTCGTCGTCCTTGTCATCGTCATCTTGAACGACATAGCTGTAAGATGTTAGCTACGGTCAAACAGAAGTATGTACATCCATTTTGGGCAAATTAGTATTACGTACTGCCTTGCCGTGGAGTGAATAATGCGAATCTCTCCATATTCAGGCTGAAAATAAACCAGACTACCCAGATACATCCGGGCGTCGTGTCGGAGCATCTTGCCATCGAGATCAAGCTTTTGATTGTCTGGATCGTAGCTCAGAATGGCTTGCATTTCATGCCACTTCAAAGGCCGGTATGCACAAACTAACCACCCCAAAAGTCGTTTGCACGTGGCCCATTGCCATTTTCCTTGTGAACGGCGGCCCAATAGTTCTCTTCTGATAGATCCAAGAACTTTGCCGTATCTGAGATTAAATGTGAGTACTAAGAATATTACTGTCTCCTGTCTCAAAAATATAAGGACGTACATTGACTTTAGATCTGTAGGGATCATTTTTTTACCAAATAAATCCTGGCGAAAATAATTCTTATTCGGAGCATGCTCCAAGTGCTCAACTGCCAAAAACGCGTAAAGAAACATGCCTGGAACAATTATCAGTTAAATTGGCATTATAGACTTAATTGTTGATGTCGCGATTAGAACACATACCTTCGCTTCTTGTGAAAAGTACGCTCACAGTCCGATCAAGTTCCTCCTCGGAGAGTCTGTGTTCGTGTAGCTTTTCCGGGATAGTTTCTGATAGATACTTCTGGATATCCGTTGCGTTGTCAGTTTCGTCAAGAAGCACAGTAATGCTTTTATCGTCGTCGCATATCCCTTTTTCCACGTCTCGTGCCAACGGCGCGGTCAGATACATGAGCCTCAGATTGTCGGTTTTGAGCGGTTTTTGTTTATCGGACCCCCCGAAGAACTTGCTCAGTCTTTGAATTTCCTTTGGCTTGCATTCGTCAAGCCCGTCGATTATGATATACTGCCTGGCGCTGTACTCAATAGATACTCCGAGAAGAGATTCAACCAGTTCTTCTTTATCAAGACTCGTGCCGCTATTCGCTTGGATCCTGTCCTCGTAGAAGGGCAAGAGAAAATCGTTTCTCCAGACAGCCTGGTACAGAATCCCCTTGATAATACTTATGTAAGAGCAAAGCGCTGGGTCATCTTCTCTGCAGTAGAAGTAGCAGATCGTGCTGCTTTTAGGAATGCTTTTATCCGAATCATTCGCGCTTCGCCTCTTTAGTTCTTCTACTAAGAAAGATGCCAACACACTTTTACCTACACATAGTTAGTTCGGTTATATTACTAGGGGTGGGTTCCAGTAGTTACCAAATCCTTTTTTCCCATGCAGAAAGATCGATTTGCACTTCGGGTCGTCATCATTCATCCAGTCGAAAATGTCGGGAGACTTTCTCAAAATCCACGAACAAGTGTCTGGAGCCCTTTTCTCACAGAGCTCCTTATGGTGTGAATCTGTTTTATTGGGAGACAGGATCAGATTTAAGACCTTGTCCTTCTTTGCACGCAGCTTGTTCTCTTCAGTGTCTTTATACTTCTCCCTATCTTTTTGTATCTCAGACACCAGTGTCTGCAGGATTTCATTAGAGTCTCCTTGTAGTAGGTTATCGTGGGGAATCAGTATTTCATCGAGCTTCTTAAAACGCGCGAGATTCTTTCCTAGCTGTTCGAAGGTAGTAGACGTCCAAGATCTCCAAATTTGTTTGTGCACTTTCTGCCGCACTATGGTAAAGTCAGGGTCCGGATTTGGCGTATTAGGATCTAGCAGGATTTTGCGCTTACAGGTTGCCTGTAGAACAAAAAGGCTGTACGCAATCTTATGAAACTGGGTAATATCATTATATATGGAAGCAAGCATCTCAAAGCGACTATTGAGGCTCTCAAAGTGATGCCTCGCCTCGTACAATAATGGTATACTGCTTCCCATTTGCTTGTACATGTCGAGCACGTCATCGAAGGCTTGGTCGTTGTAACTCGAGGTCTGTCTTGTGCGTAATTAGTGCTGCCTGGCTAGTAGTTGTGCTAGTGTGTGTGCAAACCTTCAGGAGGTATCGTGCAGGGCCCCAAACATATGACATGACCATCGTGTCTTTGAAGCCGAACGCGTCCAATGTTTTCTCGAAGCTTTCCATTCCATTCAGGAAGTCTCGCATCCGTGTCATGTCCCTTACTTTTTTCAAGGCAATACGGTTGGCTTGAATCTTCTTTATCTCGCCTAGCAACTTTGCGCGACTACCTCGATCAAAGTACTGCTTATCAGTGGGCTTAAGGAGATCCCATGTTCCGAACTCGCTCGCAATTCTGCTGAGACTGTCCATGGCGATGTTTCTGCGGTAATTGACCCTCTGGATAAGAAACTCAATAGTCTAGAGCGAAGAACTGCAAACTCAAGGGCTTGCTTGAAATATAATTGCACAGAACAGTTTCGATACTACCCACCATGCAACCCCGTGTAAGCCTTGAGCCCGAATTGCAGACGCCTTATTAACCACAGCCAATAGTATCCCATTATTGTTCCCCAAAAATGCCTAACAGGCGCCTTGTAAGCCAAGGTGGCGGCTCGATCCCAACAATGCCTCTTACATGCTACACCGCTACTTGTGTGTGCGCAAAGGGATCAATATCACTACACAAAATCATTAGCTTTCCTCCTTAAAAAGAAACTCAGAATAAAAGTCGAAAACGGCATACTCGATCGATTTGTTCGGAACGTTGACTCACTAATGATACTGTAGTTGGCAATGTCAAGTTTCCATTTTTCGCATATTCTAAACCATGTCCCCTATGAGGACTCCATGTCCAATGAGTGTCCGCCAATGTGGGATCAGGGTATGCTATACGATAGCTACCCGGATGTAGGAACGGCTTCCTCTCTTCCTTATGGAACGCAAAATATGCCGTATACTGATCTGGATTTCAACATAGACGAAGAAAGGTGAGAGAAGAGAAGGGAAGATGTGTTTAATGTCGGATGTGTTCTAAACTGCATAGTCAAATTCCTATGCAAATTCCTATGCAAAATCATCACGACACATTTTTGGAAATTGACACCTCCCAACTACCGATGCACGACTTCGGCCATATGGATCTAGATCCTGATTTTCCGTTCTCACAAAGTGCGACAATGGGGCCTAATATGGATTTTGCTTCGCTGAATTTTATGAGCCCGATTACGGACTCACCGCCGCTTGTAGTACCATCTAGAACGGTGTCTCCTATACCATTTGAGACACCGAAAGATGCCACGACTGTGTGCTACGGGATGGTTAGTCTTATACAACTAATACTGTTAGGCTACCTAAAGAGCGCAACTAATGATTATCAACAGCTACAAGATATTGAGTTCAAAGCAACCAACCAGCGGAATCTCCAGTCTATACACGTGCGAACTGAAAAGAACGAGGAGCGTTTTACACTGAAGATAGAAGAACACAACATCATGTTATATCTGAGGGAGAAAGAGATTGGCTATGCTCGGGATGGTCTGTTCACAACACTGGGTCCATTGTTGAGTAATCAAGAACTTACCTTTGAGCCAGTCGCTCAGATGTCCGACCTAAGAGCCGCAAGCAAGACTGATGAAACAAACAGCAGAAAATCTAATGTTTTCAATGTAGAGATATACATCTACGGGCCATTGAATGAGACAGAAAAGTACGGCGCCATTCTGTCTCAGAACAAATTGTGGCTGCAGCCTCCTCGAGCTTCCAAACCTGGCGTCGATTACAAAAATCCTCATATTCTAGAGATCGATGCACCCGACATCATGGATGAGGTAGAAGAGATGAAAGAGATAGCAGCTCAGGACTGTGCCACGGCGAAGGACACCAGAATGGAGCGGCTCAGAAAGTTCATGATTGAGGTAGGCAAGGCCACAGATGGCACGCGAAATTTGGAAAAGGTGGAAGGTGGATCACGCGTTGAACGGGAACTTGTCGAGTGAGTAGTGCTATTTTCTTGCTATCAGTACTTCGCATAACTATCATTTACTAACTAAACCAATAAAGTCACCAAAAAGAAGCCCTGGGCTTCTTGATAGAGAGAGAAAATGGAACTATCAGCGACGAGTTCAGATTATGGGAGCCGGTGCAGAAGGGTGGAGGAACAAAGTAAGTCCTGTCTCTTGCGAAACAACACTGCTGCAGCCGCGTCCATCTAACTCTACTCAGGTATATTCACAAAATCACGAGAGACGAGTACCAGTCCGATATTCAGCCGGATGAAAGAGGAGGGGGCATTCTTGCCGACGAGATGGGCTTGGGAAAGTCACTCTCTATCCTTGCTTTGATAATGAATACACACGAAAAAGGGGTCAAGTGGACACAGGAAAAAAACACCGGTGAAGATAATTCCTACGAGTGCGCTACACGCTCGACGCTTGTGGTGGTCCCATCTGATCGTATGTCATGCCAAACCCCCTGGATCAAGTCTCCTTACACACTCTAACCAACAGTCGTTATTGGCAATTGGGAGAACGAGATTAAGAAGTATGTTGACATTACCTTTGTTTTTTTGCTGCTATCCGAAACGATCATTTCTTAACTATCACAGACATCTGAAAGAAGGAATTTCCGTTGTGCGATACCACGGCCCAAACAGAAATCGAGATGAGGCGAAAATCGTAAACTCAGATATCGTCATAACCACATATAGCACACTCGCCTCTGAATGTACAAAGGGCCCGAATTCGATTTTACTCAGATTATTGTGGTACAGAGTTGTCCTCGATGAAGGTAAAGTGGCCAAAAGTCCAATCTTCTCGTGATACAGTGTTTAACAGGAATTAGCCCACATCATTCGCAGGACAGCAACACGCTTCTACAAATCGTGCTGCGAGATCCAAGCTAATTTCCGATGGTGCATTACTGGCACACCAATTCAAAACAAGCTTTCGGATATCGGCTCTCTTCTTGCCTTCGTCCGGGCTGAGCCATTTTCTCGGCCATCCGTTTTTCGCAGGTGGATCGAAAATCCTTTCCAGCATTCAGAAGAAGGCATGAGTTTTGCAAAAGTTCGTTTGGTTATGCTTCTGCAAGCATATTGCCTGCGACGCACCAGAACGAAGGCTGGGATACTCGAACCCTGTACGACAGTCAAAGAGCTGGACTTTTCTGCCCAAGAGAGGGACCGCTATGACAAATCGAAGACCATCCTTAAGCGACTGATTGATAATCGTGTCGGTATCAGCGGCGATACAAAATTTGGCCCTTTTGACATGGTTCTTCAGCTCCGGCAACTGTGCAATCACGGAACATACCAACCAATATTTGCTTGGGCCCGTGCCGGGCACAAGAAAGTAATTGCTTCAGACTCCCGGCGCTGTCAAGGTTGCTGTGCAGCTATGACTGGTGTAGATTTGAACCCCACGTTGCAGACCACGGAGAAGTGCTTTCATGTTCTTTGCGACGACTGTGTAGAGGTTTCAAAGCCCCAAAACTGGGATTCAGCAGGGGTAATCCCCTGTTCTATTTGTCAACCTCGCCATCACATGACTATACCTTGCCTTCCACATCATGAAGAAGATATGGAAATTGAGGACGGCAAATACTTTGATACGGATGGGTTCTCAATAAAACTGAAGACTCTTGTTGCGGATTTGCAAAAGGATCTGACGCGAACCAAGAGGTATGTTCATCTGTCAAGAAGCACTGGATCGTGTCACTCTAACGGTAGCAGTATTGTATTCTCAGGCTGGACAAGAACGCTGCGACTGGCTGGAAGGCATCTACAAAAAGAAGGCATTAAGTACCTTCAGGTTGACGGCAACTGTCCCAACGATTTACGCCAGTCAAGGCTTGATTTGTTCTCGAATGACGAGGCGTACCGCGTTTTGATGATGACTACCGGAACGGGTGGCTTTGGGTATATCAGTTCCCGAGATCTGTTCATGCTTTGAAGTCTCATTCACTAACCAAATCCAGTTTGAATCTTTTGTGTGCAAACCGGATCTTTATCCTAGAGCCCCAGTGGAATCCGGCAGTGGAATTGCAAGCTATATCGCGTGCTATCCGACTTGGACAGAAAGAGGTTGTCCAGGTGATACGATACATTATGAAAGACTCTATCGAAGGGGTTTGTCTCTCCCTCTCTCATTGTCGTTGCGGAAACGCAGTGTTTGCTGATTATGTGCAGGACTTGATCAAACAACAGGATTCCAAGACCATCGCAGCGCACGTTGGATTTAGAGCTGAGAAGGAAGACATCGAAGTTGAGATAGTGCCGGTTGAAGATGATGAACAGGACGATGACACGGATGAGTCTGACGAGGGTACGTTGGCCGAGAGAGACGAAATGGATATTTTTGCCGCAAGAATTTTATGCATGGGCACGTTGTGAAAGACGCTTAAGGTGTTGGAATGCACTTACTTAGCTGTTTCCAACGGTGCTTATGCGCTGCTACTTTGGATGTCGAGTTGGCCTGCTTTATCGAGGCCACCCAGAGTTATACATGTCAGTGACCGAGGATTGTGTGAGCATATGCTTTATGTGCAATGACTACTGTGCGTTTGTTTCAAGTTCTACTTAGTTCTATATTCTTGGTTTGAGAAAGGGCTGCCATTCGTGATTTTGGGGCTTTTAAGATATTGATAACCGAAATTGCCATACTCAATCAATATATTTAAATGCATATTGTCGAAAATGCCCCAAATTATATGGACGGTAGGCACGCTGTGCAATCTAGCAAGTTGCAGAAGGGACTGTCCAGCTTTATGCTTCGTAATTAGCATCAAGCACCTGCGCTTTCTTCTATGGAGGTGAGTGCAAACCATGTCCCCTTTGCTATAAGCAGCTTGTCTTTTCATCTTTTCTTACAAATCCACTACTTATTTGTACAAGTTTTCCGTAAGGATTTTTCCATCGTTCTCTTGCTACATCGTCTTTCCCCAACATTCTCGTGAGGGCCAAGACCCTTCTTATCGTCAACAGTCATGTCGTTAGCGCACATATGGTTATGTGCGCAATACTGAGTGTTCATATCCCACTTGTCTTGCGGTGTTGGCGCTCAGAAGAACGGCGGTAGAGAGAAGGGGTAGCCGCCGTTTTTGATGCGGAAGATGCTCAGCAGGAGGCTGTACATGAAGAAGAGGATGCCACCCCAGACAGCAGCCGTGATCTTCTGCGTGCGCTCGTCGGCTATTCTCGGGACCTTGATCGCCAGGGAGATTGTAGCGAAAGAGAGAACGCCATCTGAGAAGACGGGCAGCAGTTAGTATGTATGTCTGGCGTGCAGAGAACGGGCCAAACTTACACAATGCAGCGACGATCTGTGTCTCCATGCCGAACTGGTTCTGGAATCCGTTCGAGAAGTAGGTGACGCCTCCGCGGCCATCGCCGGTAACATAGGGCACCTTGCGGATCTGGTTGAACATGTGGCCGCTGATGAATAGCAGAATGGATATGAGGCTGATCGCAGCCCAGAGGTTGCGGTTCTGGATGATGGGGAGGACATAGGGCCAGGCGACAAAGACAGAGGTCATGCTACCCAGGATAATGGTAATGGTTGTGGCCCACGCGAACCAGTTCACGGGGCGCTTGATAGGGGGATGAGGGCGGTTAGGAAGATGGCGGGCGAGCCAGCCCTGGATCACCTCGGCTGGGCCGGGACTAGAAGCAGAACCATGTCAGTCTCAACGCTGGTATGGCGTGGAGGGAGCAGGGAGGAAGCATCAGCTTTGGCGTACCCGTTTGTGAAGTCGAAGCGGATGGGCTCCGGGCTGGCAACAGCGTGCGGGCCCGAGGTAGGCGGGAAGAAGAACATAACGGGGGCCGTTTGCAAGCCAAGCTGGAAGGACGAGGTTAGCGACTGGTATCGTGGAGATGCCAGCTGGACGCTGGGCTAGCACTTGGCCGGATGCCCATAACCAGCGGCTCCATAGGCGACGGCAAGGGAGCAGGGAAGCTGTCCAAGATGCGTACCGACATGAAGGTCTCACGGCCGTCACTGAAGTCCAGCACGCCAAAGACAACGCGGGACTCGCCGGCCTTGTCGCCCTTGGTCCAGCTGCGGGCCAGCAGGTCGAACTCGGGCTGGAACTCGCGGCAGAGCTGGCAGCCGTAGCGGGCGTCCATGGCGGTCAGAAGGATGGCGGACCCAAAGTCGCGCGGCAGGCCGACGAGTTTAGCGTAGAGAGCATCGTCGAGCTTGATGGGCGCACCCGCAAGCTGCTTGGCGTGGAAGTCCTGGAAACGGTCGGCCGACTTCGCCGCGAGAGCACCGAGGCCGAGCAGCGAGGAGGCGAGCAGCGAAGACCAGCGCATGGTCGCGGCGGGCAAGGAGTCTGGCCGGCAGAGAGACGAGTAGCGAGGACGGGCTCCGGCTCGCGCGAAGAAGCAGGCGAGCGGCGAAAGATCTGTCAAGGTGAGGAAAACGACGCGGAAGCCGAAAGCAGCGATGGCGACAGCGGCAACCAATTGGCATTCACCAGAACAACGGCGTGCGTCCGGAGCGTTCGGAAGGCAACAAGAGTGGCCGCGGTGCGTCCCGTGATCGAGGCCGAAAGTCGTGCAGTCGAGAGTGCGAGACAGGAGGGGAAAGATGCCGCACGCTCGCAAAGATGAAGCTGTCGTGTTAGAGCATTCAAGAACCACGTACGCCGTAAGAGGACCGAGCGTCTGATTGGCGGATACTGCCCCATCAAAGCTGGGGTACGTACTGGCGGCCGGAGAATATCAACGCCGTTCCGGGCAGGCCAGCTCCGCGCTGCCGATGACAAGCATGGCGCTAACCGCTTGCGGATGCATGTAAACAATGAGCACAACAAACTACTCTGTACTGGCTCGCCTGTCCTGCTTCTTACCGCAATTCATTCTCCAGCTGGGCTACGAGTATCGTGCGCACCTACGACGCCCTTGTCCATCTGCTGCTCTATCGATTGTATTATTTCCGTAAATTATCAGCTTCTTTCGCTTTTTCCGTTCTCAATTTCTCTTCTACCCGCGCAGTCGCCCTTGCGGCCAGACGCGTCTTTAGAATAGCAACATGGATATCGACCAGGTACGACAGCTCCCTGAATCTCTCGTGCTTTCTGTGCTGACGGCGCCTTAGAGATGTCTCCGGAGCCATGCGCTCGAGCTTCGGTATCAGGATGCGAAGCACCGGGAGACGCTCGTGGTCAAGGACGAAGAGACCCGGAAGCGAAAGGTGACGGTCGTGCTGCTGCAGCAGGAGAACGATGGACTCAGGAGCCAGGTATCGCAGCTCAACAGCCGAGTCAAGCAGCTCACAGCCGAGTATGACGATGCGCGCGACAAACTGGACAGCATGGAGCAGAAGCACCGGGACCACGAGAAGCAATTGCGGGCGCAGGCGCGCGAGCACTCGACCTTGCGGGTATGCGAGTCCGTTGGCGTTCCGTAGTCGGGCTTGACCGACTGGCAGACGAGCTTTCGCTGACACATCCAACGCAGACCGAATTGTTGTCCATGAGCAGCATCACCCAGGACAGCTCGAAAATCCTGACGGAGAAGCTGGCGCTGTCGCGCGAAATCGCGTTGCTCAAACCCGAAGTGGAGCACCTGCGATCGCAGCTGGCGCACCAGAAGGACGTGCTCGCCGAGAAGCTGGCGCTCGAGCGTCAGGTCAACTCATTGGAGGTCGAGCTAGCCAAGGAAAAGCACGCAACACTGCGAGCGGCACAGCGGCAAGAAAGCCAGGAAAACGACATGGAGTTGGCGCTCCGGCAGCAGTTACTGGACCTCGAGAAGAAGCTTGCATCGGAGAAGCAGGCACGAGAAAAAAGCGAGCAGGCACGGCAGGAGTCCGAATCCTCGATGGAGGAGCAGATGCGGGAGCTCGAGGCGCGGTTGAAGCAAGAGCAACGGTCGGCAGAGCAGCGGAAGACAAAGGCCGATGGCCAGCCGTCCGACGCGCTGAGGAAGAAGGTGCAGGAGCTGGAAAAGGCGCTGGAGGACGAGAAGCGCGATAGTCAACGCGGCCGGCGAGAGATGGAGATCGAACTGGCCGAGGCACGCGGCCAGATCGACATTTACGAGCAGCGCATCAGCGACCAAAAGGTGAAACTGCGCGAGACGCGCGACGAGCTCCGGGCAGTGCGGGCGGAGCTGGCGACAACGAAGGAGAGCGGGCACCAGGCGGCGGAGATGGTGACGAAGACCAAGGCGGCAGCCAAGGTGCAGACACTGGCGCAGCGGAAGCGGCGCGCCGAAGAGCCGACCATACCGGACCTGCTCCAAACGCCCGGGCTCGTCAACGAGAAGGCGAAACGGCCGCTGAAGAAGCGGGGATTCAACCCGACGGTGGGCGTGGAGAAGTCGACGTTTTCGATCACGCCGTTCCTTAACAAGACGGCCAGCATGACGGAGGACTCTCTGGAGGCCGGGCAGGCGGACGCAGGCAACAGGGCCAAAGCATCGGAGCCGGAGACAGGGGCAGTCGAGGGCTCTGCAGCGTCTGGCGCACCCGAGGCTGCAGACGAGTCTGAGCTGCCGGAGGACTCCATCTTGGGTGGACGGGTGCCGGTGGCGCAGAGCATTCCGCTCAGCGTTGTGTCTAAAGCCACGTCGACGGCAGCGGCGGCGGCCGCCGAGAGCGGCGAGGGGGCAAAGAAGCGTGGCCGGCCACCAAAGGAGAAGATGCTCAGCGAGGTGACCGTGTCCAAGGGCAATGCAAAGGTGGTGCCGGCCGCGACGGCCGCACCGGAAGTGTCGGCAGTCCAGCCCAGCGCGGGCCAGGAGAACCGGCTGCCGAGCGGGATGGGAGACAAAGACGGCAAGAAGCAGCAGGCGGCTCTCGTCACGGCCAAAATGACGGTGGAGCCGAAGAAGAAGAAGCGCAAGGTTCTCGGTGTCGGCGCCAAGGCGGTCTTCGATGACGACGACGACGCCGGCGCGCTGGCGGCTGGGCCCGCCGCGGCTGCTGCTCCTGTTGCTGCTGCCACGACGGCGGCTTTGGCTGTCCCCGGCACGGCAACCAAGCGAGCGGCCAAGACGACGCTTGGCGGTGGCGGTGCGGCCAAGCGGACGATGCTGGGCGGCGTACGCAATGCCTTTGGGGTGGCCGGCGGCGGGTTCTCGCCGCTGAAGCGAGCAAAGCGTGGCGTTAACGCGAGCTTCCTCGCATGATGCAAGGGCGGGAACCGGTGCCACCAGTGTATGCATTGTTGCGATCTTGGTCTTGCTTTTGATTTATGCGTCCTTCGTTTCCTGTCATTGCATTGGGAGGAGTTGTCGGGGTTCGGGGTCGGCTATGGCCCTGGTTAGCATCGGGTGGCAGCGATCCCCCGCGGAAGGGGTCCATGTACAAAATTCTATCAGCAGTTTCAATGCACGTTGTGTTAGCCATGGTCTGAATCTGATGTGGGCAGAGTACGGGGTACGTCGAGTAAGACGCTGTGACACTTAGCAGGCAGGCTGAACAATTTACTTTATTCCCTTTTGTGCCCTACACCTTCGTCGTTACTTTACAGAATACTGGTTAATCTACTCGTAATTTAGTCTCTAAACTGCTAGTTATTTCTCCCCCCCTTTAATTATTTGACCACCTAACATTACGACGACGACGTCGTAATACCACGTCAAACTCCCCTTAGAGGTGTCTCCTTAACAAAGGCGAGACGGCTGCGCTTATATTAAGTATCTAGTCGTTTACGAATCTACTAGTATCTACCGCATCTAGGTGCCTGGACTAGTGAGGGAACGGGTCACTCGTGATGTAATGTTCAACGAAGGAGTGTTATACTATGGGTCTGCCAACCCGTCACCTGCCAAGGTCGCCATCGTGGACAGGGCGGTACAGTCAATCAACGTTGCTAGGACATGCTCCCTGACTAGTCCTTTCGAATATAGTAACAACAAGGGGACCCAAGGACCAAACGCAGACGCGCTTCTGCCGGCAGAAGACGAGGATTACAATCCATAGTTCACTTCGAGGGCTATCCAAGCCATACAAGCAAGATAGAACCTCCCCCAAGCAAGACTAGGCCTAGGTCGAGACGCTTGCACCGGAGAGACCTACTAGCCGAGGCACGTAACTATCGTGACCCGATTAGTCACCCTCTCAAAGGAGTTTAGGGGTGTGCGGCAACCAGCAGTAGAACACCACCACTCCTGGTCTCCGTAACAATATGTCATGCTTTTTCGCTCTATCCTGTTCACTGGACCATAGTATACATCCCAGCGCGGCATACGCCGTCTACACGTAGTCGCAGGCCTCATCCTCGTCCTCCACACAGGACTCGGTCTCCTGCAGGCCGCGCAGCACCTCCTCGATCTCGCCGGGGTCGGTGATGGCCCAGACGCCGCCGCCCTTGACCGGGTCCTTGCCGCGCATGCCGACCTCCTTGCCGACGAGGTTGCGGCCGACCTTGCCGGGGCCGATGCCGACCCAGCGCCGCACGCGCACCTCCTGGTCCAGGTAGCGGATGCTGTCCCACCAGTAGACCGTCTCGGCGGCCTGGCGCGCGAGCAGGTCCTTGAGCTCGGCGCGGCTGCCAAACGGCCGCGCCGACACGTTGCTGATGCACGGGATGCGCCCCGGAAAGGCCACCATGTCCTGGCCGGCGCGCGCGGCCACGCGGCTGCCGCCGTCGAGCAGGCGCCGCATCTCGGCCACGGCCGGCCGCATGATGGGGCTGTGGAAGGGGCTGTCGCTCTGCAGGCGCACGGCGCGCGGGTCGTGGCCGAGGAAGCGCCGCACGGCCACCATGAGCGCCTGGATGCGCGCAATGTTGCCGCTCAGCACGATCTGGTTCTTGCTGTTGACGTTGGCGATGCGCACGTCGTCGGCCACGGCCGTCGTGGCGTCGCGGTCGAGGTGCTGGTGGATCGCGCCGATCAGCGACGCCAGATACTGCGGCTCCGTCACCACGGCCACCATGCCGTACTCGGCGCTGCCGCCCGACTGCTCCGTGGCGCGCCGCGTCGCCGCCGCCATGGCCTCGGCCCGCCGCCGCACCAGGTACAGGCCGTCGGCGAGCGCCAGGTAGCCGCCCGCCACGAGCGCCGCAAACTCGCCCAGCGAGTGCCCCAGCGTCACGTCCATGTGCTCCGCCACGCGGAACCCGAACTCGCGCTCCAGCACGCGCAGGATCAGGATGGACGTCGCCATGATCGCCGGCTGCGCGTTCACCGTCGCCGTCAGCGCCTGGCTCGGCCCGTTCTGGATCACGTCCGACAGCCGGAAGCCCATGTAGTCGTCCATCTCCTCGACCGTCGCCCGCGCCGTCGCCGGGAACGCCTCGAGCCACGGCGTCAGCATGCCGACCTTTTGCACGCCCTGGCCTGCGCGGTGTCAGCTCAGGCCGCTTCTCGCTTCGCGCTTCTCGCTTCCCGCTTCTCGCTTCTCGCTGCTCACCTGGAAAGAAGATGGCCGTCTTCGGCCGCGTCGGCGCCGGCGACGACGACGCCCACCGCAGCCGTGGCGGCTGGTCGCGCGGCCACGGCGGCGGACGCAGATGCTCTGGCCGCCGTGACCGCGGCCGCGGCGGCGGACTACTGGAGCGCCCGTGAAGCGCGGCGCTGTGCTGTGCCGATGTCGAGCACGGCCGGCCAGTGCCGCGCGATCGGCGGCATGACGTCGGCTGTCGTGCCGCAGCAGACGGCGTGGAGGAGGTCGAGGCTGGCGAAGAAAACAAGCCCAGAGGCGCCGACGGACGCGCCAGTCGCTTCATCGACCCTGCGCCCAGCCGAACCGGGCAGCCGAGATGCAGCGAGTGCCTCGGCAGAAGATCGTTCGGATGACTCAGCGGTGGAATTGCGTAACAGCAGACAGCAGACAGCAGACAAGTCGAGGCCAGTGTCAGTGTCGCCAACGTGGTCTAGACGGCGGAAACAGCGTCCGTATCGCTCGCATAGTCCGAATGACGGTGGACAAGTCGAAGGCACGAGCGCCACATGTCGGTCACGAGCGTCAACAGTGAAAACGGAATGCTCAGGTAGAGTCATAAATTGACAACTCGGGTTTCCGCGGTTATCAAATCCCATATGGCCGTATTTCGTGTGGGGAAGCACAGCGCCCCCGTATTACCCCAGCCAAGACTCGCCCTGATTGGCTGCTGGCTAGTCCATCAGTCTGATCACATGATTTCATTCGGGCAACTGAATCATCGGTAATGCTGGAAGGGCCGGCCGTCACGCCCGACACTGTGCCGGACGATTCTTTCACTTGATAGATCACATGACTGATCCATAACCGTCTTGACACTACCTTCTAGCGCAGTGGTGCAATTCCGGAGTGCGCATTGTTGGAGTGTCGTCCCGTGGGGTGGCTGGTGCGGGGTTAATCGGTGCACGTGATAAGTGTGGGTCACCTGCAGACATTCACTTCAGTGAAAGTGTGTTTGGCAAAGGAAATTCGTGGCCAACGGGTACTTGTTGTGTAGCGTTACCTCACCGCCCGAAGTGCCTTTCAGCCAGCGACTTCCCTTATTTTTGAAGCGTTTGTCATAGATCACATCAACGCGTAAAGAAGACGCGTGAAAGACAGGAAAGGGCGAGAGATTAGAGGACATTGTGCGCTTTACACGTTTGTAATGGATAAAAAGACACAGCGTACTTCGTGTTATTAGTATGGAAATTACCTCTTTTACGCGATAATCATGATTGAACACTATGCACCACCAACCAACTGTACCCATTCATGGAATAGGAGGAAGTACAGGGCCAATGGTGCACAACTAATTTCTTCGTACGAGTATGCCCTTGTGTTGCGTGAGGTGCACAGACCACACACGCAGTAGTATTTAGCTCATGCCTTCACTTGGCTCTCTGATAGTCTTCTTCCAAATACAACGACCCATCCCAGACCACAGGCTATGTGACCTTCCTTTCCGCCACGCACCACGCGCGCGCCTGTTTTTCTTGAGTCATCGTTACTCTCATTTAGCCATCATCAGAGGCAGAGTCCCTTGCTAGCGTCTCTAGGAATCACCCACTACACAAAAGATGCAGGAGACATTTAGTGGCTCACTACTCCTTAAACGCTTGTTGGCTGGCCGCCAGAGGAGTTGGCTAGAATGCCCTAGCAATATGCTAGAATCCGCGGCAGGCAATAGATCTCTGAGGTAGATATTGCCGAAGCAGTACAGGCAGGAGAGCTGGTAGCACCGTTTGTGCCATTTTACTAACTTTCGCCTTCCTTTTTAACAAGGGAACGTTTAGTTTAGCTCGCAGTTTTTCCTACACGGCACGACTCTACCATATACGCCTAGTCAACTGGCCACCACAGAGGCAGATCTTCGTTGATTCTCCGAGGCAGACCTGCGAGGCAGATTGCTAAGGCAGTTATTAGCACAGGCAAGAGGATAGAGGAGCTTTCTGTGCTTTTCTTTTTTTTTGTCGTTTTGCCTTTACTTGGCTCTTGTCTTCTTCCGAATACGAAGTACAACGACCCATCCCACACCACAAAGGCTCAAAGAGGCTTCTTCGATGACAGCGACAGCCGCAGCCTCACCTCCACCCGTCCAGCGTTCTGGCTCTCCCAGTCCCCCAAAGGCACAGCCCAAGCAATGCAATAACGTCTGGGGAGAGTTCACAAAAAATATAAAGAGTCACGACTCGAAGCAAGCCCTTGATAGCATTAGGTAGTCAAGAACTAAGCAAGCTTCCTACATTACTCTTCCTACGTACATACTTTCGATCGTGCCTCTCCTACGCCATGTCAGGGCGCTGCTTCGATCATGGCTTGCCCATTTCGACTCCCTTGGTGACACATGATCGAGCATCTCTTAAAAGACGTCTCTGTCTTTTATTCGTTTGTTTTCTTTCTTCTCCTCTTCTTTCCGTAGCAGCCCAGGGGCCGGTTCCCCTGTCCCGCGTCAGCAGCTACTGGGATCTGCTCAGAAACCACCTGGCTGGCCATGGCCCCTATAAGAGGACAGCCATGGCCCTTCTGTATCTACTTATCATCTAAAACTTACTCTTTAATTTTATCTTTTAAGATTATTTGTCTGCCTCTGACCGTTAAGCCCCCATACTGCCACAGTACGCATATGCTCGGTCGACACTAGCCTACTTTACAGGCTATAAGCCTGGTCGGTATTTGTGATAGGATTCAGAAGCCTTCGGTTAGAGGGACATTTTATTCGAATCCTCTGCACTGGGGTTTCGGGTGGATCCAAAGTGTTGACCTGACGGTTTCTATAGAGCGTTCAGTGCGTCCCGTAAAAAGACCGTAACAAGTTACAGGGATTTGACCCACCGATACGGCGTTGATACGGAGTATATTAGATCTGGAGGCCTTAGAACTCGCGTCGCAACACCACGCTTGAACTGCTGTTCCTTGCCCGACGACACCTCAAGCCTGTTATTCGCCGCTCGTCCGGCCGTCTGCCGTCTGCCGTCTGCCGTCCGCCGTCTTCAAGGTGGCCGCCCGCCGCAGCCATGTCCCACAGTACGTCTGTCTTTGTCTGGGCGATTGACCGCTTGATCGAGGCTCTTGCGTTGGAGCGCCGCGCACGCAGACCCATCCTCTTGCGCGTCCAGCCTGCTGACCTGTCCAGGCAAGCGCAACACCAGCCGGGCCGTCTTCACATCGCACGAGCGCTCCCTGGCCAAGGCCGCCTGGACCGTATCGTCCGCGCGCCTCACACGCGAATCCTTCTTGCCGTTTGCGTCGTGCTGTCTGTGCCTCGAGCCGGCGCAAGACCCGGTGTGCTGCCCGGCGGGCGATCTCTTCTGCCGCGAGTGCGCCCTCCAGAATCTGCTGGCGCAGAAGAAGGAGCAGCAGCGCCAGGAAAAGGCGCGCGCGCAGGAGGCGCGCGCGCAGGAGGAGCAGCAGGCGCGCGACGACGCCGAGGACGAGGCGCGGGCGGTGGCCGAGTTTGAGCTGCTGCAGGCGGGACTGGGCAGCCGGGCCAGCGCGGCTGTGCGTGAGGCCGCGCCGAGCGACGCGCCACACGCCCGGGACGCGTTCCCGCCGGCGTCCGGCGTCCCACTACTGGAGGCGCCCGGGCCGGCCGACGAGCCGTCGCGGAAGCGCAAGTTTGCGCTCGACACGGACGCGCTGCGGCGCGTGGTGCAGGAGGACCGGGCGCGGGCGCGGCGGGCGATCGAGGCGGACCGGGCGGCGGCGCACGACGCGACGGCGCTGCCGTCGTTCTGGACGCCGTCGGAGACGCCGGGGGTCACCCCGGTACACAAGGCACGCAAGGAGGACCGGCCCAAGACGGGCCCGCACACCGTCTGCCCGGCGGCCCGCGACGGCCACGCCTTTGCGCTGCGCACGCTCGTGGCCGTGCAGTTTGCCGAGGACGCGCAGGGCCGGCGCACGTGTCCGGCGTGCGCGCGGACGCTGTCCAACGCGTCGCGCGCGGTGCTGGCGCGGCCGTGCGGACACGTGCTGTGCCGCAGCTGCGTGCACCAGTTTGTGCGGCCGCTGCCGGGCGGCGACGCGCGCGGCGGCGGCGACGGCGCGCTGCTGCACGACCCGCACAGCGGCGCGTCGGGCGTGCGGTGCTACGTGTGCGAGGCGGACCTGGAGGAGCCCGATGACGGGCGGAAGCACAAGAAGGGCAAGGACAAGAAGGACAAGGAGCGCGTGCGGCCCGGGCTCGTGGAGCTGCGCAGCGAGGGCACCGGCTTCTCGGCGGGCGGCGCGAGCGAGGTCACGAAGAACGGCGTGGCGTTTCAGTGCTAGACAGGACAGGCAGAGAGGTAGGATGCATGTATTCGGTAGCAAAACAAAACAGTCTATGCGCGCTGGCTCCCAACACCCTATGCCATCAACTGATGCTACTTGCGGACGACGCGCTCCCTGCGCAGGATCATGTTGTAGATGACGGTGCCGAGGGGCAGGTTCTCGCGCACGTAGCCGTGACTGTCGAGGCCGCGGTCGGTCCAGTTGCGCAGCCGTTTGATCATGCCGTCGTCCGAGTCCAGCGGCGGGGCTGGACGGGACGGCAGTGGCAGCGACAGCGGCCGGTGGTTCGGCTCGGGGTCGGCGTCGGCGTGGGTGTCGTAGTCGGCGGGATCCAAGGGCTGAGACGGGTCGGCGGGCTCGGACGCGGCGGACTCGCCGGGATCGTAGCGCCCATGCACGTCCGACCCGGAGCCGGAGCCGGAGCCGGCACCAGAGCCAGAACCGGCCCCGGATGCCAAAAAGGTCGGCCCGGCCGATGGCAGCTGCTGGTACTGGTACGGCTGGTAGCCCTGCAGCGAGTCGTGGCAGTGCGACGACACCGCCGACTGGGCAGCACCCACCGGAGCGCCGGCGTAGGCCGGCGCGCTGTACGCCGCCTCGGCGGCCTCGCGCGCGGCCTCGCGCTGGGCCATCTGCGCCACGTGGTCGGCGGCGTCGGGCGCCAAGAGCTGCTCCTCGGCGGGGGCGGCGCGGCCGCGCAGGCTCGCCGTATGGCGCTGGACGAGGGCCTTTTGCTCCGCCTGCAGCCGCTTCGGCCGCAGCCGGCCCTCGTCGCGCGCGGCCACGAGCTGCGCGTTGAGCTGCTGGTCGCGGTCGCGCTCCGCGCGGCGTTCGCGCCGCCGCTCCTCCGCCTCGGCCTTTTTCGTTGGGCGGGCCAGGGCGCCGGCGACGAGGTAGACGAGCCGCAGCACGAGCCCGTACAGGAGGCGCTGGCCGGCCATGGTGAGGCCGTGGCGCAGCGCGGCGCGCGCGACGGCCCGCGGCAGACCGGCGTAGAGGGCCAGGACGGCGCGGAGGCCGCCGGCGTCGGCCGTGTCGCGTTCGCGCGGCCGCCGCGGCCCGGCGCCAACGCGGTGCAGCGGGTACGTCAGCGCCGTCGACAGCGCCTTGGCGGCCGTGGCCGCGATGCATGTCGAGGCCGTGTCGAGGGCGAGCTGGACGGCGACGGGGCGGCCGGCCGGGCGGCCGAGACGGCGGTCGAGAAGGCGGTCCAGACAGCCGCCGAGGACGCGCTGCAGGCCCAGGGCGAGGCCGGGGTCGAGGACGGCGGCGAGGTCCGCGGCCGGGCTGGCGCGGCGGCGGGCGAAGAGACCGCCGTCGAGGGCGCCGCCCACGACGTGGGCGCAGGCCGCGGCGGCGGTGGCGGCAAAGAAGTCGTGGGCGCCGGCGCCGGGTACATCCACGGAGACGGGCGCGCGGCTGCTCCCAGACGGCCGCCGGCCGGCCACGTCGGGACGGGCGGCGCGGATGTAGCCAAAGACGAGAAAGAAGAGGAAGCTGTGGGCGGAGGCGGCGAGGAGCGGGCGCGTGGCGGCGCCGGAGGGAGCCGACGCGGAGGCCGCTGCTTCCGCTGGCGCCGCCGGCTCGGCCGGGCCCAAGACGCGCTCGGTGGCCAGCGCCGCGGCGGCGCTGGCCGCGGCGCCCGAGACGGCGAGCGACAGCACCGGGAGGGACATGTCAGGGGCGGCGGTGTGCTGACATAAGCAGTCGAGACAAGACGGCGGCGACGGCGTACGAGTACGGCTTGCTCCTTGCTCCTTGCTACCTTCTGGCGACTGCACGTCGGCCGGGCAAGTGGCACTTGGAGCGCTGCTTTATCTACCGCGACGTGCTGGCACGCCCTCGTTCTGGGCGCCGGACGGAGACGTAGTAAACAAACGCTCTCCGTATTACGTACATGCGATCGCTTCGTATTGTGGGCTCTGTTTTCTAGTGTGTTCTCAGCGAGCGACCCACTGTCGATGGACGCCCAACGGTGGGGCTGCCGTTGTACTCCGTCGCAAAAGTACGTGCGAGGCGGCGTAGAGCGCGCTATCCGGCGTGTACCGGTACGGGCCGGGCTCTGGCGTCGCAGGCGAGCCGCGGCTGAACCCGACTGGCCGGCCGCGGACCAGCGCTGGCCAACCACGGCCGGCCGCGCCGCGATGGCGGTGACGATCCTGGCGATGCTTGCCGTTCCGTGCAGGGCGGAGAAGCGGGACAGGAGCCGGTGTGGCATCGCGTCGACGGTGTTGGGCCAGGTGTCGAGCGGGCACTGAGCCGGTCGAGTTGGCATGCAGAGCATCGGGGGTGGCACGCCGAACAGCAGGACAGGCGGCCGCCCGCGATAGGCCGAGACGGCCAGCAGGCGAGACAGCAGGCACACCTGCCCAGCTGGGCAGCGTGGCAGGTCGGCCGGGCATCAGGACATCTGGCGGGATGGTGGTGAACAGCAAGTCGACAGCAAGTCGACAGCATCAACAGAACAGCATCAGCATCAGAATCAACAGCATCAGAATCAACAGCATCATCAACAGCATCAACAGCATCGACAGCACAAGGCAGCACAAGCAGCACAAGCAGCACAATCAAGCAGCAAGCACAAAGCACAGCACAAAGCACAGCACAACTGGATCAGCACCTGGTCCAACACCCTGACTAACACCTGGTCCGGCACCTGCACCAGCACCTGCACCAGCTCCCGGTCACCGCCATTCGGCTCCACGACTACTTGAATCTGTACTCTGTTGCCTCTATGTTGCTCTATGGATTCGTCTCCCAGTGTACTCCGAACCTACCCGAACACGTGCCAGTCTTCGTTGCGTGTTCCTTGCATGGATGCCGTCTGCCGTGTCAGCGCGACCGAGTTCCAGTATGCGTACGTACTTTGTTCTCCGTCCGTCTGTCTCCGTCTGTCTCCGTCCGTCTGTCTCCCTCCGTCTCCGTCCGTCCGTCTCCGTCTCCCTCCGTCTCCGTCCCTCCGCCCTCCGTCAACTACCCGTGCTTCCGCTTCTTCGTCCCCTGCGACCGCCCCGACAGCAGTTGCGTCATGATAAAGTGGCTGACGTCCTCGTCCGCCCAGTACGCCATGTGCGACGCGATGATGTTGACCGGGTTGAAGTCGAGGACGCCCCTGTGCTGTTAGCAAAGCCCGACCACGCGTGTTGCCGCCCACTTACTCCTGTATGCTGTAGTCCACCCGTCCGCTGCGGTTCAGCGCCCGCACCTTGGCCTCCTCGCGCCGCAGCCGCAGCGCCTGCGCGTCCTCCGCCTTGCGCTGCGCCCGCGCCGCCGCCTCCTCCCCCTCCCCCTTGTCCTTGTCCTTGGCCCGCGCCGCCCGCTGCTTCTGGAACTGCGAGAAGAGCGTCTCGACCTCGCCGTCCTTGGGCACCGGCGGCTCGCCCGCACCGCCCGCACCAGAGCCGCCCTCGAGCCGCGCCATGTCCTCCTGCGACAGCCCCAGACTGCGGTTCAGCAGGTTGCTCGCGATCCCCGCCGACAGGCTCGACCACAGCCCCGACACGCTCTGCCCGACCTTGGCCCCGATCCCCGTCAGGCCCGCCGGCGCCACGCTGCCAAAGATGCCCTTTTTCGTATACGGCAGCACCTGCGGCTTCATCGCCGACATCGCCGGCGTGATCAGCGGCTCCATCCGGTAGCTGACCGGGTCCGACGGGTGGAACACGTTGAACAGCTGCGCCACCTTGGGCGACGACACCGCCGTGTCCGGCGCCGCCGTCGGCAGGTACGGCACGTCCTCGTCGAGGCCCAGGCCCCCGTCTCGGTCCCAGTCTCGGTCCCAGTCTCGGTTCCAGTCTCGGTCCCCGTCGCGGTCCCCGTCGCGGTCCCCGTCGCGGTCCCCGTCGCGGTCCCCGTCGCGGTCCCCGTCGCCCTCCTCGTCCAGTCGGATCGCGTTGCCCGCGTGGCTGCCCGCCGGCAGCGCCACCGGGTGCCGCGCCGCAATCGTCCGGCCCTCGAGCATCTGGAACAGGCCGACCGGCGAGCCGAGACAGAAAAAGTCCTCCACCTCAAACTCAAACTCGCGGTCGCGCCCGGCCTCCTTCTCCCGCTCCCGCGACGCGCTCTCCCCGGCCCAGAACCGCAGCGGGTGGCGCGGCGCCGGCACCGCCTTCTCCCGCTGCCGGCACAGCAGGTCAAACATGATGGCCGAGCCCAGCGAGTGCCCGATCACGTGCACCGTGCCCTGGAAGCCCGGGTTGCGCTCGCGGAACAGCCGGTAGATCCGGTTCGACTCGCGCAGCACAATGTCCGAGATCGCCGCCCGGTACGCGCTCTGGTACAGCAGCACGTCCAGCGCGAGGTCCGAGATGAGCGACCGCGCAAAGGCGACGCCCTCGATCGTGATGCTCTCGAGAGAGGGGTCTAGTGTGTGAGCAGGGAATCAGACGCAACCGACGCAAGCACTCACATTCGTCCTCGTCCTCGTTCATCTCGCTGAGGTCCTGCTCCTCTCGTCGGGACTCGCGCCGCTTCGGGAAGTCGAGAAGATGGCGCCAGCACACCGGCAGCACCTGGATGCGGCAGTTGCCCGGCCCGTCGCCGTCCGGCCGCTCGCCGTTGAGCGCCCGCAGGCTCGGCGAGCCCGCGTACACCGACTTGACCGTCTTGCGCAGCACGTTGACGTTGTGCACAAAGTTCATGCTCTCCATGCTGGCACGGTTAGCCTTCGCCTTGCCCTCTGCCGCCGCGTGACAGCAACTCACCGCATCCCAAACAGCTGTCCGATGCCGTGCGTCACCAGCACCAGATGCTCAATCTCGCGGCCCTGCGTCTCGCCCTTTTGCGCGTTGTAGTCGTTTTGGATCTCCGTCTCCTCCCACCGCCGGATCTCCTCCTCCTTGAGGCGCGCTTCGGACGACGCGCCCGCTGCTTCGCCCTCGCTCGCCTTGGCCGCCGCGCCCTTGCCGCCCTGCCCGAGCAGCGACGACAGCTGCCGCTGCAAGATGTTGCCACGCAGCGGCACAGCCTCCGGCGCCACGACCACCTCGGGGCTGTCGTTGCCGTCGTCACTGTCCGCTGCCGCGTGCGTGCTGGCCGGCGCCGATCGCCGCTTCAGCGCCTTGGCCTTTTTCTCCGCCGCGCTGTCGCCCGCATCGTCGGCAGCGGCCTTGTCCTTGTCCTTGTCCCGGGCCTCCTCCTTGGCCTTTTTGGGCTCCGCGTAGCCGCGCACCAGCTTCACGCCGCTCATGTAGGCGCCGCCCGAGAAGCGCTCGTACATGGTCGACGTCACCCACGAGAGCATGCCGTCCGTCGACAAGAAGGCCGTCGTCGCGTCCTGGTACGTGGCGACGTGGTTCATGTACTGCCCAAACAGCCGGTGCGTCTGGAGCTGGTGGGGGGCGGCAGCGGGCGCAGAAGCTGGCGCCGTAGAAGCCGTGCCACCGACGGCCGTCGCGGGCGCCGTAGCTGACGTAGCTTTTGCTGCAGCCACTGCCGCCGTCGCCGCCGCTGCTGCTGCTGCCGGTGCTCCGGTGCTGCTGTCTGTTGCCGCCGCCCCCTCAGTCTTGGTCTCGTTGCCGCCGCTGTTGCTGCGGTCCCGGGCCGCCGGGTACAGCCACGGCTTCGCCTTGAGGTAGCCCTCTTCCAGCTGCGCGGCCAGGTTCTCCTCGCACGGCCTCAGCGTAGACGACTCCTGGTAGAACCAGCTGCCGCGGCGCACGTCGTAGACCGGGCCCAGCCAGTACACGGGTGCGAGCTCGCGCTCCTCAATGTCCACGTCGAACAGAAAGTCCTCGTTGACCGGCACCTTGACGCCGTGGCCCGGCGAGGCGTCTCGCACGTGCTCGGCCGCCATGTCCGACAGGTCGCCGGAGCTGTGCGTGCTGCGCAGGCTGCGGCGCCTCGCGGTGAGGCTGCCCTTTTGGCTGCGCGCATCCTCGATGCTTTCGAGCACCTTTTGGTAGGCGGCTTCGAGCGAGCGGTTGTCCGGCCCGGAGAAGGCGACATACTTCTTCGGCCGCACGGCCGGCTTTTCGTCCTTGGCCGCCTTCTTGTCCTTGAGCCAGTTGGCCTTGCGCTTCGGCACCTGTGGTCGTTAGCATCGGCCCCGGCGCACCGACGGCCCGCACACAGCGAACTCACATCGACAGCATGGAACCACTGCACGCTCAACGGCGGGCAGCCCGCGGGGTACTCCCGGACGCTGCAGCCATAGTAGGGGTTGGTGATGTGGTCCGGCGCCGACGCAGCGGCCGCGGGCGGCGGTCCGGGCGTCCGCGGCTTGGCGGGCGGCGGAGACGAGGTCGTCGACGCTGCTTTGTCGGATCCCGGGGTCGGCGGAGCGGCTCGCCGGGTCGAGCCCCAGGGGTTGATGTTGATGGCGCCGAGCAGAGTCGTCCGCTCGGGCTTCTTATCGCTCGTCGGGGGCGCCATGGTGCCGGCGCCGGGCGGTCGGACGGCCGCTTCCGGGGTGTGCCGGACGTGCGAAGCGTGTCCGCGGAGAGACCGCCGGGACAGCAGGCCGAGACGAGCTGGGACAGAGTCCGGAGAGTCGGCGAGCCGCCGGTTTTTGTGTGCGGATAACGGTCTTGTCGGCGCCGCCACGGTTGTCGAGACCGCGCTGTGGAAGAGGGCGCCGGATGCACGTACGGGTAGAGGGCGGTCTGGAAGCCAGCCGTCGCGTCTGGCGCTGCTTGTCCTGCTCGTACTGGCACTGCTCGTCTTCTTGGCCGTCGGCTGGCAAACAAAAGGCGGCAGCCTAATCCACATGGAATTCCCGTATTGGCGGCGTGTTAACAGAACGGGCAGGGGGACACGGCCGGCTATTGGTGGCGTTCAGCACGTCGGCGGAGCATGTGGATGGGTGCTGATGCAGGCTGATGCAAACACGAGCGCGCCGTTGTCGATGGGTCGTCGTCGTGGAGTGTCGACGTTGGCCAAGTGAGCATGCGAGGTGAGAGCTCGAGCTGGCTCTGCGATGACGGCATGGATGCGATAGGCCAATGTCCCGGCTGTGACTGTGCGACGGTGCGATACACATGCACTGTATCTGCGCACGGCTCTCTGTAATGCGGCCAGCGAGGCAGGCGCGACGCCCGCGCTTTCCTCGTAGCGCCCGTCCAGTACGATGGTGGGGGACGAATCGACCAACCATACGCTGTATTACGGAGACGGCAGGCGCGCCGGCAGCGCTTGCCACGCCCCGCAGCGTCGTATCGATAGCGACGGACAAAAAAAAGAGGCAAAAAAAGATCACGACGCATCGCCACGAAGCATCACGACGCGACTCCGGCCGCACTCGCCGCACTCTGCACACGACCGTCGACACCATGCGGTAGCACTGCCGCACCGCAGCCAAGCTAGACCCGCCACCGTGCGTTGCGACACACCAAGTACGCGCGCGAGCTGAAGCACTCCATCGCATCGCATCTTTCGCAAAAATCTTTCGTCGCCAATTCCCTTCTGTTTGACCGCCGCCACGATGTCCGGCGCACGGCCAAACGGCCCCATCAAGGAGCAGATGGTGGACCGGCTGCCGAAGAAGTTCAAGGGCATCAAGTTTGGCATCCAGTGCGTGCCGTCCCGTGCCGTCCTGCCCTTGCGTCGTCCGCGTGCTGACTTGCTTCGCCAGGTCGAACCAGGACATTGTCAACCAGGCCGTCCTCGAGGTCTCGGACCAGATGCTCTACGACATTGAGAACAACCGCGCGCCCTACAAGCACGGCCCTCTGGATCCCCGGCTGGTACGTTCCGCGCAGCCGCTGCGCCTTTCCCTTTGCTGCTTTCCTCTTTGCTTTCTTCGTCTTCGTCGCCTTCTTATTTCCTCTTCGTCCGTTCTCGCTTGTCCGCGCTGACACCCCCAGGGAACCTCGAGCAAGAGCGGCAAGTGCACTACCTGCATGCAGCCGCTGCAGCTGTGCTCCGGGCACTTTGGCCACATCCGCCTGCCGCTGCCCGTCTTCCACATTGGCTATCTGCGCTTCATCCAGATGGTCCTGCAGAACATCTGCAAAGACTGCGGCCACGTCCTCCTCGCCGAGCCCGACCGCCGCGCGTTCCTCAAGGAGCTGCGCCGCCCCGGCATCGACAACCTGCGCCGCACCGGCATCAGCAAGCGCATCAACGAGACCTGCCGCAAGTGCAAGATCTGCCCCTACTGCGGCGCCACCAACGGCGTCATCAAGAAGATCGGCACGCTCAAGCTCGCCCACGACCGCTTCGCCGCCTACAACCGCTCGACCGCCGTCAAGAAGCAGGTGCCCAAGGACAAGATCGACTTTGACCAGTCCTTTGCCACCGCCAAGAAGTACGTGCCCGACCTCGAAAAGCACGTCCGCAAGGCCCTCGAGGACCTCAACCCGCTGCGCGTCCTCACGCTCTTCAAAAAGGTCAGCCCGTCCGACTGCGAGCTCCTCGGCCTCGACCCGTCCGAGGGCCGCCCGGAGATGTTCATCTGGCAGTACCTGCCCGCCCCGCCCATCTGCATCCGGCCCTCGGTCGCCCAGGACAACTCCAGCACCGAGGACGACATCACCACCAAACTCGCCGAGATCGTCCACCTCAGCGGCCTCATCCGCGGCGCCCTCGCCAAGGGCACGCCCGTCACCACCGTCATGGAGCTCTGGGAGTACCTGCAGCAGCAGGTCGGCATGTACGTCAACAGCGAGGTCCCCGGCCTCGCGCAGCCCGGCTTCGGCAAGACCATCCGCGGCTTCTGCCAGCGCCTCAAGGGCAAGCAGGGCCGCTTCCGCGGCAACCTCAGCGGCAAGCGCGTCGACTTCTCCGGCCGCACCGTCATCTCGCCCGACCCCAACCTCAGCATCACCGAGGTCGCCGTGCCCATGCTGGTGGCCAAGAACCTGACCTACCCCGAGGTCGCCAACCACATCAACATGGACAAGCTGCGCCGCCTCATCCTCGCCGGCCCGGCCGAGTGGCCCGGCGCCAACGGCGTCAACAAGAAGGCCGACGGCGGCTACAAGATCGACCTCCGCTATGCCGACCGCGTCCAGGTCGCCAAGGACCTGTCGTATGGCGACAAGGTCGACCGCCACCTGGAGGACGGCGACATTGTGCTCTTCAACCGCCAGCCGTCGCTGCACAAGCTGAGCATCATGTCGCATCTCGTCAAGGTCCGCCACTGGCGCACCTTCCGCCTCAACGAGTGCGTGTGCACGCCCTACAACGCCGACTTTGACGGCGACGAGATGAACCTGCACGTCCCGCAGAGCGAGGAGGCGCGCGCCGAGGCCATCACCCTGATGGGCGTCAAGCACAACCTGGCCACGCCCAAGAACGGCGAGCCCATCATCGCCGCCACCCAGGACTTCATCACGGCCGCCTACCTCATCAGCAGCAAGGACGTCTTCTTCACGCGCCAGCAGTTCACCTACATCTGCATGCACATGACCGAGGCCACCGTCCACCTCGACCTGCCGCCGCCCGCCATCCTCAAGCCCCAGGCCCGCTGGACCGGCAAGCAGGTCTTCAACATGCTCATGCGCCCCAACAAGCAGTCCAACGTGCTCGTCAACCTCGATGCCAAGTGCCGCGAGTACAAGCCGCGCCCCGGCGCCTGTCCCGACATGTGTCCCAACGACGGCTGGCTCGTCGTGCGCAACTCCGAGGTCATGTGCGGCCGCATGGACAAGTCCATCGTCGGCGGCGGCAAGAAGGACTCCATCTTCTACGTCATCATGCGCGACTTTGGCCCGGACGCCGCCGTCGTCGCCATGAACCGCCTGGCCAAGCTCTGCGCCCGCTTCCTCGGCAACCGCGGCTTCTCCATCGGCGTCATCGACGTCTTCCCGACCGACGCGCTCAACGAGGAGAAGGAGACGCTCGTGGACGACGCCAACGCCAAGTGCGACGACCTCATCGCCACCTTCAAGGCCGGCAAACTCGAAAAGGCCCCGGGCTGCAACCCCGAGCAGACGCTCGAGAACGTCATCTCCGGCATCCTCAGCAAGGTGCGGCAGCAGGCCGGCCAGAAGTGCGAGGAGACGCTCAGCCGCCACAACGCCCCGCTGACCATGGCCAACTCCGGGTCCAAGGGCTCGTCCATCAACGTGGCCCAGATGGTGGCCTGTGTCGGCCAGCAGATTATCGGCGGCCAGCGCGTGCCGGACGGCTTCCAGGACCGCAGTCTGCCGCACTTCCAGAAGAACACGCGGCAGCCGGCGGCCAAGGGCTTCGTCAAGAACAGCTTCTACTCGGGGCTGCTGCCGACCGAGTTCCTGTTCCACGCCATCTCCGGACGCGAGGGTCTGGTCGACACGGCCGTCAAGACGGCCGAGACGGGCTACATGTCGCGCCGCCTGATGAAGTGTCTCGAGGACCTGTCGACGCAGTACGACAACACCGTGCGGACGTCGTCGGGCGGCATCGTGCAGTTTCAGTTTGGCGCGGACCGGCTGGACCCGGTCAACATGGAGGGCTCGGCCGTGCCGGTGCACTTTGACCGCACGTGGACGCACGCCGAGAGCATCACCTTTAGCAACGACGAGCCGACGCTGCTGCCGGCCGAGATCGTCGCGACGGCCGAGGCCGTGCTCGACAAGGAGCGTCGCAAGAACACGCGGCGCGACCTCGTGACCGACGCCGTGCTGCCGTACACGGACACGAGCGACCGCAACCTCGACCTGCTCGAGGGCGCGCGCGACTTTATCGAGACCGTCAGCAAGTACGTGCGCAACCGCGCCGAGAAGCTGGCGCGCGCGCGCCGTCTCGCGGGCCTCGACGGCGACGAGGTCGACAGCAGCCGCATCGACCCGGACCTGCTGGCGCGCTGCGAGCGCGTGGCCAAGGTGTCGCGCCGCACCGTCGAGTGCTTCCTGCGGCTGTGCATCGACAAGTACCGCAAGGCGCACGTGGAGCCCGGCCACGCGGTCGGCGCGGTCGGCGCGCACTCGATCGGCGAGCCCGGCACGCAGATGACGCTCAAGACGTTCCATTTCGCCGGTGTCGCCGGCATGAGTCTGACGCAGGGCGTGCCGCGCATCAAGGAGATCATCAACGCCTCCAAGAAGATCAGCACGCCCATCATCAGCTGTCCGCTGCAAAACCGGCAGCAGATCGAGGCCGCGCGCATCGTCAAGGGCCGCATCGAGAAGACGTACATTTCCGACATTCTGCGCTACATTGAGGACGAGTGGGACACGTTTGCCGGGCGCGTGGTGCTCAAGATTGACCGGCAGGCGCTCATGGACATGCACCTGGAGATCGGCCTCGCCGAGATTGCGGGCGCCATCTGCCGGCACAAGAAGCTCAAGGTCGACGAGAAGACGGTGGAGCTGGACCACGCGCGCAGCACGATCACGCTCGTGGTGCCCAACGACTACGTGGACGTGGCGGCGGCCAAGCGGGCGGCCAAGGCGCGCGCGACGGCGGTGCTCAACGGCGAGGCGCCGGCGCGCGCGACGGCGACGGCGACGGCGTCGGCCGGCGAGGACGCGGCGGACCTGCTGCTGCGCGTCAACTACCTGCGGCGCATGCTGCCGGCGGTGGCCATCTCGGGCTACGCGGACGCGACGCGCGCCATCATCCAGACGTCGGAGCAGAACGAGCACGCCGTCTTCGTCGAGGGCTACGGCCTGCTCGAGTGCATGAACACGGAGGGCGTCATCGGCACCGGCACGACGACCAACAGCATCCTCGAGTGCCGCGACGTGCTCGGCATCGAGGCCGCGCGCACGTCCATCGCGACCGAGATCGGCAAGGTCATGGGCGACATGGGCATCGATCCGCGCCACATGGAGCTGCTCGCCGACGTCATGACCTACAAGGGCGAGGTCCTCGGCATCACGCGCTTCGGCATGTCCAAGATGCGCGACAGCGTCCTCCACCTCGCCTCCTTTGAGAAGACGCCCGACCACCTGTTCGAGGCCGCCGCCGGCATGAAGACCGACCGCATCGAGGGCGTCTCCGAGTGCATCATCCTCGGCCAGACCATGTCCGTCGGCACCGGCGCCTTCAGCATGGTCCGCCGTCTCGGCATCCCGCCGCGCCAGCTCGCCCCCAAGCCCACCTGCTTCGAGGACGCCTGGTCCGCCGCCAACGCGCCCGCCCACGCCCGCCGCGCGATCGCGGCCTAGGCCGGCAGCGGTTCCGCCATGGGCGTTGCTCTCGAGTGGATTGGCATCGAGCGTGCCCGTCTCAAGTGGATTGGCATCGGGCTTGCCCGTGAATGTTTGATTATGGAGTCCGTGTAAAGAGCGTCGATCGATTATCAGTATGAACAATGCAAAAGCACGCTCTGCGTAAAGAGTCATCCAACGGTGCCACGTGGGTGGTGTAGTGTTTAACGCAACTGTAGCATCGAGTTCGTCCTATCTGCTTCAGATCTACTGGCCACCTCTACGCTACTGGCGAGGTGGCTAAGCACTTCCAGCGTACTTGTCACTACAGAACACGCACACTGCTCTTGCCCAAATTATGGCAGTTGCCCATGCCCGCGGGTAAGGATAAACTTTTTATTGCCAATGTGTACGGCATCCGCAGCAAAACAGGTTGTCATGACTATCTCGTGGCCTCGTACGCCGGTGGCGCTTCGTCCTGGTGCGCTTCCCAGAACGCCGGGTTCTTGCGGTTCTCGTCGTAGACCCGCCGCGCAATCTCGCTCGCCATCTTCATGATCCACTCCTTCTCCATGACCGCGGACGTATCGCTGTCCGCGGCGGCCGTCGGCGGCGGCAGGGACGCGGACGTGGCGGACAGTGATGCGAAGAGGGGGGCGCGCGCGCCGGCACTGCCCTGGCCGCGCTTCTTCTTCTCGCCGCGTCTCTTCTCGCCCGCGAGCGCCGCTTCGAGCGCCGTCTCCAGCACGCCGCCCGTGCGCGCCGAGCGTGGCATCGAAGCTGTGGGTGTGGCCGGCGCGGTGGCCGCTGTCGTCGGCGGTCCGTCCAAGTGCCCCCGGTTGGCGGCCGCGAGTGCCGCGCCGATGCTGGCCGTCGGCTCCGAGGCAGCGGCCGTGGACACGGGGGTCTGCATGCCGGACGGCACTTGCCTCGGCATCGTCGGCTCCGCCGGCTCTTCCTCCTCGGGGATGGACGTCGGCAGAACCGACTCGGAGAGCGGCCCCTGGACGGAGACACTGTCCGACGCCGTGTCGCCGTCGCTTGGTGTCGCGCTCGAGGCTGTGCTGCTCTTTCCGTTCTTGCGCAGGTTGACCACACGCGTCTTCTTCTTGCGCGCGCCGCCGTAGACTTTGGCGTGCCGACCGCTGGCGCCGAGCGACAGGCCCGTTGTAGCCGCGCCCATGCTGACCATGGATGCCCGCGCCGGCAGGTGGCCGTGGACTTGGCTGCCGGTGTCGGAGAAGGTGTAGGTGGTCGTCGTCGCGGTCGTCGACGTCGCCGCGGCCGTGTACGAGTTGCCGCGGCCGAGGTTGGGCGTGGAGAAGGGCGGGCTACTGGAGCTGGCACTGCCGGCGACGTGGCCGCTGCTGTCTTGCCGGTCAGACGGACGCGTCCAGGCGCGGAAGACGACTTCCCGGATGCCGGGGGTGAAGAGGGATAGTGTGCGGTGGGAGTTGGTGAGGGCGGCGAGGCGCAGCAGGTTCTTTTGGGAGAAGAGCGATTGGGTCTCGGGGCCGGATGTGGCGAACGCGGACATGTCGGCGTCGATCAGGTTTCCGTTCGAGTCGACGGCGTCGGGCGGGATGTCGGAGAGCGGGTTCACGCGGACCTCGCCGTCGTCTTCGGCGTCGGCATCCGTGTTGGCGGCGTCGCTCTCCTTGGGGGCTTGGTCGGGCGACCACAGTTGCAGCGACAGGCGGTGGATGATGGCGGGCAGTTCGTCCATCATCAGGTCGCGCAGCTTGCCCTCGATGGTCCGTTGCAGGTAGTCCCGGACGAACTGGATGGAGTCAAAGGTCGACGAGACCTTGAGCGACTCGAGGGGGTCATTGCGGAAGACGAGGGTGAGACCCTTCTGTTTGGAGAAGACGACGATGATGAAAGCGGAGAGTTTGATTTCGGACAGGGTGATTTGGAGCGGAATGGTCAAACCGGAGGCGGCGGCCAGCGGTGCTGGAGAGGTGAAGGAGGGTTTGGAGGAGAGATAGGTGTTGAGTGGGTTTGCCTATCACTGTGTTAGCGTTTCTGACGCCGTGATGTTGCCGGTTGCCGGCTGTTGCGCCGAGCCGGCGCGCAATGCGATGCGACAAGCAAACAGATCATGACGTAGACTGGAGAAGGGAGACCTGAAACAGGCCAATGCGCAGATGAGTGTACGAGTAATAAGACTGGACGGCCAAGAAACAGAGCACGATGGGCCTGTCGCGAATCCCTGCTGGCGGCAATTTACGCGAGCAAGCGAAACAGCGGGTCCCTGTATTCTTCCGCAAAGAGGGGAGAAGCGCGCGGGAAACACAGCGGGAGACGGACAGCATGCACACAGCTGGGTCCAACTTGAGGGGATGGCAGAGCGTGGAGGGAGCGAGATGTGCCGTCGAAGTCATAATGCATCCTCACCGCCGCTTGGGCCCACTGAGGGACGGAGGGGTTGTATTGGCGTATAGTGGCGTAGAGCGGCAGACATAAGTAGAGCAGGGAGGGAGAAAGAAGTAGAAAGACAAGAAAAAAAGAAATAAGAAAGCTGAAGCTGAAGCAGAAGCAGAAGCGAAACAAAACAGAAACAGAAACAAGGCACGAACCTGGACACGCGTTTTCAGCGTCAGGAAAGCATCGCCAGTGTAGCACATCTTGAAGATGCCCCGGAAGCGGTCGGCCGCGATATCGCCAATCTCGAGGATCTCGAGGTCGGGCGGCACAGAGCCGAGATTGAACTCGGTGACGATGATGTCGTCGACGATGATGGGCGGCTTCGGCGATTTGTTGAGGGCGGTGGTGAGCAGGTCGCGGGCGCGCTGGTAGAAGCTGGCATCGGCCGCGAGCGGCGACCAGTTGAAGTTGAAGGCCATGGCGTCCGAGAGTGTCCGCTTTGCGTGCTTCCAGCTTCAAGACGGCGCCCGGCAGGGAGGCGGGGCGAGTGGCCTAGATCCCTATCCGAGTCGCAGAGGCAGGCCTATAACCGTGTTCGCATGGTGAAGGCGCAGGCGGCGGAGGCGGTCGGGGCGGTCCGGTCGCGGTCGGCGCGGCAGTCTTCGGCCGGCTATGGCGAGGCTTGGGGAGGTCGAGGCAGCGGCAGGCGGGGCGAGAGCCGGGGATGGACAGAGTCGGGGATGGACAGAGTCGGGGATGGACAGAGTCGGGGATGGACAGAGTCGGGGATGGACAGAGTCGGGTGAAGCTGGACAGTCGAGACCAGGTCCGGACAGACAAGATCGTAGCCAGCAATGCTGGCGGCACGACAAGGTCGAGTGAGAAGGTCGAGTGAGGTCGAGTGAGGTCGAGTGAGGTCGAGGAGATCGAGATCGAGGTTGAGTTGAGTGAGGAAGTGTAGCCAGCAACGCTGGTGGCACGGCAAGGTCGATATGGCTGCCGAGACAGACGAGGTCGAGGATATCGAGGAGATCGAGGAGGTCGAGGAGATCGAGGAGATCGAGGAGGTCGAGGAGATCGAGGTTGAGTCGAACTCAGCGCGAGGGCTGGTCGTCGAGAGCAGCGTTGAGGCTAGCCAAGGCGGCGGGGCAATGCAGGTGCCGAGGCGCGACAGCAGAGACGATGGCGGGCAGAAGAACGAGGCGAAGAGCCGAGTCGACAGACGTCGCAGCGGCAGCCGGGCAGGTCGAAGCAGAGAAAAGCGCGAGTGGGAACAGCGAACAGTCCGTAGGCGTGGCGCCGATCACGACAAGGCCGTCGGAAAATGAAGTGGCAAGACGAGGGAAAAGGCAAAAGGCAAAAGGCGCAGGCCGAAGGGCGACGAGAACAGCAGACGACCAAATGCCACTGCCAATGCAAAGGCAAAATGCAATGGCAGGGATCTCGGGCACCGCAACGAGCGAAAGTGCGTGTGCGCGGACGGTCGTTGGTCGGCGTCCGGGTGGCAGACGCAGGGTGGATGCGGTGGAGAAAGCCGGAGAGGCGGAGCGCGAAGAAAAAAAAAACGCGGAACGGCAAGGAACCAGAAGACGGAGTCGATGTACACGACGGCTGACGAGTGCGGGTACTTGTACTTGTACTCTGTACCGTACGGAGTTAAGGCGCAATTTCAGGCGGGCCCAGCACAGACGGCAGGGGTGGGCTGAGACGCGTCCAATGGCGCGCGTGACTCGGGTCCCCGCTGCTCCTGCCGCTTTCGCTGTCGTACAGAGCACAGCGCACAAATAGGACGCTCGTTATGACACGGACGTCCTGGTTCGAGACGGCAGGCGCGGCTGGCCTGGTCCCCGCTCGTACGCCGTCCAAGACAGGCGTATGCGCACGTGACCCTTGTCGCCCGGATGCCGCATGGACTGACGGATTGGCGAGTATTCGGATGCCCGGAGCTTTGCCGGAGCCGCGGCACGACACGCCTTGCAATTGTCAGCCTGGCTACGCAGTTTTGCTGGCGCTACAGATATGCGGGCACGAGTACGAGTACGGAGTACAAGTACTCGTAATGTATTACTCCGTAGAACTATGCTAGCCCAGCAGTATCAGCTAGCCGCTGACAACACCTCGGGGTACTTCAGCACAGGAAACCAGCCAGCGGCGGGTCATGCTGCAGCACAAAACCAGCTGCGATGCCAGCTGGGCACAGTATCGTATGCAGGGAGGCCAAGGCGCAGCACTGGGCAATCCGGGCCTCGATCGGTCGCTGTGGCCTGCTTCTGCGTCACCGCGCAGCCACGGCAGGAAGATCATCAGGTGACGGCATACCATCATCCACAAGAGCCTCTGCCGCACGAGCATTTGTATTCAAGTACATGTACGAGTACTCGGAGAAGTGCAGGGTAGCATTCCATAGATCATTTGCCAAAGACGGGGAAGTACGGAGAGACGGGGAAATGGGCAGATGGCGGGCGCGGGACTGGCCGGCGAGCACGAGCGAAGACCAGAATCATCAGATGTGGCGACTGCCGAAGACAGCCGGCAGGTCCTCGTGCTGCCCATCAGGTGTCCTCGTATCGTCATATGTACTGGAGGATGTCGTACTTCGGACTCGTTTGCAGGCCATAGACCAGGCGCCCTCGCAAACCACAGTCCGAGACCAGGCGCCCTCGCAAACCACAGTCCGAGACCAGCCTCGTGCATAACGCCGCTCCACTAGCGACATGCAGACGTGAAACAGGGCGATGCACAACCAAGACATCACAGCCGCGTGCGCAAGAGGCGGTGGCCGCTTGTCCACCGCCTTTTCGCTGGCTTCGTGCGTAAGACGTGAGGTCGTAGAGAGTTCGTACTCGGACGTCAAAGGACGAAGCTGCCGGCAACCAGCTGCGAACTCACGCGTATGAATTCTTGGAACTCGCCCATCGGCATGCGCTGTGGCGACTATGCACGGGCGTTCCGCCAGCAGAAAAGAGGAGCAAGAGGGTCGAGCCAGAGGAGTCGAGAGGGGTCAGCAAGACCCAGAGTCCTCGGAGAGAATGCTGCAGTTCTAGCTCCACGGACCGATCCGCAAAGACCCTGTATTGCTCCTGCGCAATACTGCGCACAGCATACTCCGTACTCGTACAAGCCCCGGATGCACCGCACGGCGACGGAAAGAGACAAGCATGCAGCGATGTGCGCGGGAAAAAAAGGCGGAAGACCGAGGAAGAAACGGCAAGCCGGGCCTCCCAAGGATCGGAGCCAGGGCTGGCTGCTCGTTCCCCCGGGTCATGCAGGCAAACGGGGGCGCAGCAGGGTTGTTGCAGTAGGGCAGCAGCGCATCAACCACCAGCAGCGATACCACGCAATCCGCAACGCAAGTGGACAATCGTCCCGTCTCTATGACGTGTCTGCAGGTCAACACCGCGATCGCCGCAGCGATTGGCTAGTAGTCGAGGAACAGCGCGGTGAGCCGGCCAATGGGATGGTGTGCACACTTTGTACACTTGCTGCGTGTAGTCTTCGAGCTGGCTGTGCATCAGTGTGCTGAAAACACAGCTGGTCTGTCCCTGCGGCATCGTAGCTTTCGATAGGCCTTCTGGAACAAGAAGCGGCGCACAGCGGTCTCACACTCAGCCGTAGCACAGGCCTTCAGGCTCCGTCTACCGGTTCAGCTGTCGTCTGAACGGCGGCGGCGAGTCCCAGGTCGAATGATCATGCCACCTTCAGACCCGGCAGACGCTCAGACCAGACATTCGTGGAGTCGGGATCCAGTAGCCGGCAGCCGGCGACTCCATAGCCAAATATAGCCGTTGGATTAGACGACCTCTGCTTGTGCTCTGCAAAGCCTGTTCGCAGGTCAGATCTCACCTTGCACCAGCAATCTCGCGAAATTGAGGGTGTATCGGCAGCAAATAGATGAAAACGAAGGCGATACTTGAGCTGTACTCGTACTCCGCAACTCTGTACGAGTAATACTCCGTAAGATGTGTAGAGTGGAGTCGATGAGGCGAAAAGGAGAAATGCAACAAGAACTGAAGCTATGAGTATTTCGTGGGAGCCTTTCGTAGCGCAAAGTGCAAGTCCCAAACAGGAAGGAATCCAGAAGCAGGCACGCATCGCACACCGCACATCAGCCCAAGGCTTCCGCCGCCGCGTCGCCGATCTAGGCCGTTCTTCGGGCCCTCCGCGCATCGCTCCTGCCTCCTGCCGCTCGCCGTCCAACACCGCCTCGGCTGGCCGTCGCTTCCCGCTTCGTCCAGTCAGCGCCACGCCGCGTCCGGCCGCTGGCCGCTCTTTCCTCGCCAGTCCTGCACGCCCGTTCCCGTCCCTCGCTCTTGCCTCCCCTTTTCCCTGCGTCCGCCTTCCCGTCTCGTTAATCGCATGGCAGCACTCGGCTGCGCCGTCTCTACCATATACAACCGTCCCCGCCACTTCGCGCCATTCTGGCATTCCTGCATACAAACTTGCGCATCATCGGCATCACTTGGACGAAAAGTGCTCTCGTGCCCCTTCTGCGTCACGGCTGCAGTCCCGGGCTGCTGTCAACACCCGTTTCCGCCGTGTCTGTCAGCATTGCGTCATTCCATCCATCGTCACTGTCAGTTGTCACTTTGCGCATCTTCGCAGTGCAGATATCGCCAGCTTCACCACACAGACATTGTCTACTCCGTATGCGACCGCCTGCAGACTCCTTTGCACTACGAACACGCGCTACCTCGCTTCTCCATACACAATCCCCCACGTTCACCGTCTCCACCTGGCTGCCCCCCTCTCCCCTCCGCTCTGTCACTCTCTTTCCCCCCTCCCTTCCTCGCAGTCACCGCGCAGCCCGAGAGCCCACCCGCATCGTGCTCGACCCCCAGCCAATGGCCGCCACTGCAGACGATGCTGTCGTCGTCGTTCCACTCCCTTGCGCCGAAGACGAATCAGGCCCCGGTCAAGATGGACACGGCAGAGGAATCAGCGCAAACAGCGCAAACAGCGCAAACAGCGCAAACAGCGCAAACAGAGCCCTCCAGCAAAACGTCAGTCGGCCAGCCGGCTCCACCCCGGAAGCCACTCGGACACAGATTCCGTCTCGACCGGCAGCTGCACACCCGCCAGCACAACCCGCAGCAGCTCCGTATGCGGCCCCTCTCGGGAATATCCCGGCCGCTGCGCTGGCCGCGCCGCAAGCCGATCCCGCCGAGCCCCTCTTGGTCGATCTGCCTGTTCTGCCCGTCGCCGTCGCCTGTGCCTTTGTCGGCGAGGGCTCGGCCAACGCCGTGTTCCAGCTGACGGCCGACGACGGCGTGGCCGGCGCCGCCACGAGCCCCACCCCGTCGGATGCGGACGCGGCCACGGCGACCACCCTGGCCTCCCACCTGCTGCGTGTCCCCAAGGCCGTCCCCGGCGTCCACATCACGCCCCGCGTCTGCATCGATCACCACAACTACTATGCCTCCGTGCTGCAGCCCCTCGTCGGCGCCGACCATTTGGTCGCCCAGCAGCTGGTGCGCGGCGTCGCCCGCCTGCAGCCTCAGCTCAACCACCTCATGGCCGTCCAAGACCGCACCCTCAGCCGCCGCCACGACTGGGCCGGCAGCCGCGTCGCCGACACCGTCGACGTCGCCCTGCTCGTGGAAGACATGACCGCCGATTCGTCCATGCTTGAGAGCCGCGGCGAGACCACCCACATCGGCTCCGCCATCACCGCCACCATCCAGTTCAAGCCCAAGTGGCTCGCCCAGTCGCCCACCGCCCCGGCCGGCGCCCGCCGCTGCCGAACCTGCGCCCTCGCCGCCTTCCTCGGCTCGGGACGCCATCGCCGCGTCCCGAAACCCTGTCCGCTCGTGCTGGTTGCTGCTCAGGCTGCCGGGAACAGTGCCCGGGCCGTCCCCGAGACTGGCCCTGTCGATGGCCTCCTTGCTGCTCACAGTAGCAGCCTTGCCGATGGGCCCAAAGAGACCCCTACTGGCTCCAACGCCGCCAACGCCGCCAACGGCTCCAATGGCTCCGCTCAAGACCGCCTCCTCGACGACCACCTCTGGGACTATGTGTGCCGCCACCTCGGCTCCGTCTCCGACTCTGACACCGGCACCGACGCGAGTTCCAATTCGGGCGCCTGCCTCGATGCTGCCTTCAACGGCAGTCCCACCGCCCTGCGTCTGCTGCAGGCGCCCCCGGCCCGCGCTGCCATCCTCCGCTGGCTGCATACGACTGACCTGTTTCGCCGGCTCGCCGCCATCCAGCAGGAGTACGATCCCCGGGGCGCGCTTGCCATCGGCGACCCTGCGCGAGCACCGGCCGATCCTGGCGTGCCCCCCAGCCCCGACCTGGACCGCCTCCAGACGGCCATGACGCTGCGCGACTGCACCTGCTTCCTGCGGGTGTCTCTCTCGGCCAGCGACGGCACCGTGCTTTCCATATCCGCCAAGCTCGGCGACCTTGACCGCAAGGACGGCCGCCGTCGCCTTTGGCGCTGGCAGTCGCAGGAACGCGACCTCATCGACGGCGGCTTCTACACGGCGGAGGAGATGCCACGACAGGCGACGCAGTGCTGGCTGGAGCAGCAATAGGCGCACAGCAATGCGGCATGTGCATCTTGCCTTTTTCGCTTGAATTCGCTTCTATTTTGTGTTTTTCCATCCTTTGCTCTCCTGTTTTTGTTTCTTCACTCTCGGTTTCATCTTCTCTTCTTTCACACACTTGCCCATTTCCTTATATATCCTTGTATTACTTTTTGTGTATACGCATGATAATGGGGGGGCTGGAGCATATTAGCATAAATTCTACCAGGACGGTGGGACATATGGCGGCAGTTCCAAGTTGAACTTGCGCCCGGCGAACACTGGCGTGTTTGGCATAGCATATGGTCTTTTCCTTAATTCCTTAATCTCTCGTCTGACCTTCTTAGAAGAACTGAGCCATACTTCTCTGGTGTCAAGGCATATTGCATACGTGTTAATACCATCAATGGGTTTCTACTGTGTGGCTACTGAATCGTGGTTATCTGGCATGGGATGGCAGCTCAAAAGGGGGTCCAAGTGATCAGGATGAGACTCTGTATGATCGTGAATGTGTATTTGTTTGCAGTGAATGTGCCTTGTATGCCAACATTTCAACGCGAGCGGCGAACAGGTCCTTGACTTATTGATTCATCCCCAGTAGTATTTCTATTCATATTTCTATTAAAAATCAAAACCAACAGTGCACGGCTATTCCAGAGCATACATTGTATGTTCAAGTGGCGCAATATCATAAACGACATGTCCAGCGCCGAGAAACAGAAGCAGAAGTGAGCCATGCCGCACAAGGACGCCAGCGGTCCTTTTGCGCGGCACGCATGTCTAGATGCCGATACGTAAATCATAAGGAGACTGGCTCTATCATGTATAGAGTGGAACAAGGCGAAAGCGACAAGACAGATCCTGCCAACAAAAAAGAGCACAGTAGAACGAGCAAGCGGCCCGCAACGATCGACAACGCCCGCTCAGAGCCCCGCAACGGCGAAGCTCAGCAGGCTGCCGACTGTGAGTCCGGCCACCAGACAGAGGCCCATGAACCCGCCGGCCGCCTCGCGCTCCCCGTCGGCGACCCACTCGCCGGCGGCCATCATCGCGCTCGAGCCGAGGCAGCCGCTCGTGAGGCCAAACGGCAGCTGCACCACGAACAGGTAGAACAGATCGCTGTTCACGACCGCGCCGCGGCCGCCCACGTTGCACATCAGGTACAGCGGCAAAAACACTACGCGCGCCACACTGAGCCCGAACAGCAGCGCCGGGCGTTCCCGCAGCGCCGCAATGGCCGGGACCACGGGGCCCATGCGGCCCAGCAGGTCGCCGAGATTCCAGAAAAAAAAGGCCAGCGGGATAAAGGCCGCCGGCTGCAGCAGCGGCGGCAGCGGCGATCCAGAGCCAGCAGCCGCTCCCGCTCCGGCTCCGGCCCGCGGCGTCGTCACCGACAGCACCTTGGACGTGAAGACGGGGAAGAACATGGAGACGGCAAAGCACGTGAATGCAGTCAGCGCCACCCAGTGCAGCTTCCGGAACAGCGTGCCCATGCTCACGACCTTGCGGGCGGCACGCTCGGCCTCCTCAATCGACGCCAAGCTCTCGGAGAGGGCCTCGGCCATGCGCACCTCGACCATGTGGTTGTGGCGGCGCACAAGCGGCTGGAAGGCCGCCAGGGCGACCACGGAGATGAGCACCGCGGTCAAAAAGTAAAAGAAGGCAGACCGGCCGGCCGCGGCGACAGCATCCTGGTGGCCCGGGACGCTCGTGCCGGCGCCGGATGCCGGCCCGGTGCCCGGCGGACCCGCGGCGGGCGGCGGCGGTGCCGGGAAGAGTAGAACGGTGACCATCTGCGCGATCGGCGGCAGAACGCCGGCAACGCCCTGGCCGGCCATGATGGCCTGGGTGTACTCGGGGCGGCCGAACGAGGCGGCAAAGGCAAAGGCGCCGTTCTGGATGAGGCCGCACGCCCAGGCGGAGCCGGAGACCATGAGCAGCAGAAAGGCGAGGTACACGGCGGGCGCGGCGTGCAGAAAGACGGACGTGGACGCGGTGAGCAGGCCGAAGACGGCGACGTTGAGGAAGAGCGCCGTGTTGATGCGGAACGGGTACGAGGCGGAGTACTGGATGTGGGTGAGGATGAGCATGGCGGCGAGGTTGGTGCATGTGGACACGGACGTGATGGCGGACTGGAAGTGGACGAGGATCCAGGGGTCGGCGGCGAAGCGCGTCTGGAAGTAGGGCGCGGCGGCGAGGAACATGTTCCACGCCCACAACATGGCGACGCCGATGAGCGCAAAGATGCCGTACTCGACCCACGAGAAGACGGCGGCGTTGGCGGCGTCCAGCACGCCGTCGCGCTCGTCCCCGAACAGCGAGCCCTCGCGGAGCGACGAGGACGCATAGCCCGCCTCGTCCTCGAGCACGAGCGCCAGCGGCCCCTCGCTGAGCGGCGCATACTCGCGGTCCTCGGTGGCCTTGGCCGGCAGGAAGCCGCGCAGGCGGTCGATGATGGCCATGGCGGATGGGGAGCGGCTGCGGCTGCGTGTATGCGGTATGCGTATGTTGTATGTTGTATGCTGTATGCTGTATGCCAGCAGGCGTTGTTCGAGTGTGGCGAATGCCCCGGGACTGCTCAGGCTGCTGGGTTGAGCCAATGTCTGGCCGGACTCGATCACTTGGAGGACGAGAAAAGCGCGTTCGAGGTCCGACGCGGTTGTCGCTGCATGTCGGAGCGGCGGGTGTGCTGGCGACGAGAGACGATGGGGCGCTGGCCGGACCGAGTGCACCCGGGCTCTGCAAGATGGCGCGGGGGCGCAGAGACTCGCTGATAGGACGTCGAGGCCGCGCGGTGGCGATGACGGCGATGATGGCGATGGCGGTTGAGGGAACGAAGTCGGACAGATGTATGCGATAGTGTCTGGGGCCCACTAGCGCCCGGATAAGGATGGACAGCGGGTACTGCTGTCCTTGGCACGGAGCAGAATAGGGCAGCCTGGAAGACGACACAGCACTGCTTGTGCGAAGGAATAGTAGCAGAGTTCCAAAGCATCGACAAGCCAAAGACAGCCTTGAAGCAGCCAAAAAGCATTCTTTCTACGACGTAAATCGAACCTTTAAGTTGGGCAAAAGCCGCTGCATCGCGCCTGCCTCGTGCGTGCTACGGTCAGCGGAACAGGCAGCAGTGCAAAACGCGGGGACCGCGACAGGTCGTGCCTGCCGCCTGACGCCCCGGCCGGAGCAGCCCGCCTCGGGCTCAGATCAATTCGCGCACAGGCGGAGGCCAGCGCCGCGCTACTGCGCGCCTATCTGCGTGGCGGGTTCGGCTATCTGCGCTCCTCGTCGCGACCTCGTCTCTTACGGTACTTTGCTGCTTAGACGCGCCGTGGCCGTCTTTTACGTTGTACTTTGCTGCTTAGACCCGCCGTGGCCGTCTCGGGAAGCGTAGCCAAAGGAGTCTGTATTGGACTGCGAGCCGCAGCTGCGGTCCGGTCGCTGTCAAGCCACTGTTGTCTATACCATATCTGCGATGCTATCGACTTCTCCATCGGCCGAAGCATTGCCGCCCAAACACAAGAGACGCTCGCACTCTCGTGATCCCACACTTTCCAGCGCTCCTACTACCGTCCGCGTCAGGCGTCCCCTGCTCGGCCTCGTCCACGGCGTGGGGCCGCGGGCCGCCTGTCGAACGTCCGTCTTGTGCGTGCGATGCCCTGGATGGGATGGCCTCCGCAGTGACTAGACGTAGACCTTTGTTTCTGCCTACATGAGCCGTTCAGCAGCGCAGCTTGCCTAGGTCCAAAGCCGTTTGTCCCGTGCACGTGTAGACAGCCCAACGCCACGGCATCGAGCGGTGCCATGAGGCCACTCTGGTTTCTTGCGTCTCGCGGTCGACGCCAGCCTCGTGTGATGGGCCCTGCTCAGCTCCCCGACGTGTGCAAGTCTGTACTTCCAAGGCGGCGTGAGGGCAGCTCGGCGAGTCTCCTTGCTTCGTCAAGGGGCAGACTCGAGCGCTTGCAGAACGGGCGGTTGGCTCAGTACAGCACGGTGTCCTCCTCCGTCTCCACCATAATGTCCCTATCCCGCTCGTCGTGGTCTTGGTCGTCATCGTGACCATCGTGCTGAGGCATGTGCTCGTCAGCGTGTGCCGTCGCCTCCACCACCGCGGCCTGCTCGGCCTGCCCGGCCTGCCCGGGCTCGCCAGCATCCTGATGGCCCTCCGCTTCGGCTGGGCCTTGTGGCGGCGGCTCAATGGGTCTGTCTGCAGTCACAGTGTCGTCTGTCATGGCGTCTGGGTCGACCGCTGCCGGGCGCTCGATCGGCTGCTGCTCGCTTGGACCCTGCCGTTTCTCCTCTGCTTGCGGCCGTGGGGAAGACGCCCTCACGCCCAGCGCAGCCAGCCTGTCCGCTTTCTCACGGGCAAAGGCGGCTTTCTCGCGCGCAATCGTCTCCTTGGCTGCCGCGACCTGGTCGTCGATGGTGCGCTCTTCCTCGCGCGTGAGCTCCCACGGGAGGTAATACTGTGCGTGTTAGCTTGGCCCGCCGAACATGCAGACACGCGCGGCGTATCCGCGCAGATACGTACCAGCTTCGGCTCGCTCTTGGTCTGAAGGCTGTTGGCGAGAGCAAGCAGGGTCGCATGCCGCGTGTGCATCTGTGTCGGTCAGTACGGCGTCTGTCAGTGGAGCAGTTGTGGTAGGGCTGTCTCTGCGTACTGCGTCTTCGTCAAACTGCACCTGCGCAATCTTGCGCGCCGTGGCTAGCTTTTCAAGGCGTGCTGCCTTCTCCGCTTCATCTTCTCTGGCCGCGGCCGTTCCGTACTCCCGGTTGCTGTCCAAAGTCTGCTCCTGTTCCTGCTTTGGCTGCTGCTGCTGTGGCTGCTGCTGCGGCTGCGGCTGCCGGTCTGCCTCTTGCCGTCGCCGCAGGTGAGGAGCTCCTCGGCCTGTTGGCTGGCCCAGCGTGCTGAGCAGTCCGCCAAACAGCCGCTGGCCGCGCTTCCGCTCTTCCTGGGTCATGCTGGGTTTGCGCCGGCTCTCTGCATCGTGCGCATCGTGCCCGGGCACCGATGGTCGCCGCCGGTCGTACGTGTCGCGTCCGTCCCTGCGGTCCCTCCGGTCTCTGTATTCTCCGTAGTCTCGGTCTCTGTAGTCTCTCCTTTGGTAGTTTCTGTCCCGGAGATCTTCGCCGTCGTCGTCTCCGTTTTTGCGGTCATTTCGCGCGCCATGCACCGCACCGTCGTGTTCTGCGCCGCTATTGCGCCTGCTGTTTCTGGGCGTCAGGGACCGCGAGTCTCGCTGGCTATGCTTGCCGTTGCTATAGCGGCGACTGCGCTCGTCTTCTTCTTGCGTCATGGGCTCGTCTTCGGAGTCGCGGCCGGCGCCGCCAAGGCCAGCCAACTTGGCCCGCTTAGGCCCTGACTCGACATTCTCACGGCAACCGTCCACCCGCACCCCGGCCGCATCATGCTGTCCGTCGTTGCCTTCTGCTTCCCAGCGTCTTTTGGTGGTCTGCTCAGGTGTCGCTGCCTTCTCAATTGGGTGCTCTGTCTCCGGGCCACTCGCGTTTTGGGCCCGCGGCTTTCCCTCTGTGCTATCTCCATGAGGAGAAGAGGCACTGTATACGTTAGCTCTGGTAGGAGGCGGCGGTTCGACCTTGAATGCAACTTGTTTACTCACCCATTGGTTGCCATGGCCGCGCGCGTAGATGAAAGCGCAAGCAGAAGCGCGCCAGAAACGGGCACGAGAAGGCAATACAGGCAGGGTATCCGGTCAAGAAACAGCCGATAGCTTTACCACATGCATATTTGCTGATACAGCTGGCCGTACTCCGTAATTGAGAAGAGAACGCGATCCCCGCTGAGCTCGCAGCGAAGCTATCAGCCTGGTAATGGATAGTAGCATACTGGATTTGTACATCATACACTCGTGTCTGCTTAATTACATACTTGCATACTTGAGAGAGCCTTCGCATTTACCGGCGAAATAGTCAAAATACAGGAAGCAGAAAGCTTGAAAAGAAACTAAAGTATTTTTGGATGAAGCATGTAATCATATTGTATTGAATGAACCCTACAAAAAGCCAATCCTGAGCCTCGTCATGAGCGCTCTTCGTCATTCTGCATCGACGTGTGTCAGATCACGTGCTGGCCTAGAAGGAAGTGGAATCTGTGGCAAATGTTGATAAATCCACTGCTTAACGGCAGCTTCACATATCTGCTCCGACTCCTCGCCTCCTACTCCTGTACGGTCGGCCCTCTGACAAGTACAAGCCCGCTCGCGCTCTCCGTGCTTTCGCTAGTCTTGCTACCGAGAAAACAACACCCGTCATGTCTCGCCATCACCCCGATCTCGTCATGTGCCGCAAGCAGCCAGGCATCGCCATCGGCCGGCTCTGCGACAAGTGCGACGGCAAGTGTCCCGTTTGCGATTCGTACGTGCGGCCGACGACAATGGTGCGCATCTGCGACGAGTGCAGCTTCGGCAACTACCAGAACAAGTGCGTCGTGTGCGGCGGCGAGGGCATCTCCGACGCCTTTTACTGCTTCGAATGCACGCGGCTCGAGAAGGATCGCGACGGCTGTCCAAAGATTATAAACTTGGGCAGTTCCAGGACAGATGTACGTATCTGGCGCTCCCCCGTATCTCCTTGCAGCTGGCTAACAGTCTTGCAGCTCTTCTACCAAAAGAAAACAAATCGAACACAATACTAGCATTGGCATCGCCCGGGGTCCGGGCTGGAGTTTCGGTCCTATTGACAAGGGCTGTGTATTTTTACAAAGTAGAGAGAAGCATGCACAAGAACAACACGGGAATTTTGTATGGAAGGTTGTTTGATACCCACAGCATGAAACTCGTTAGCAGAGACAGATTCACAGTCGAGGCACAATGCTTCAGACAAGCTTCATAATGGCAACCAAGCGAGCAGACTATAATCATGGCGTAGGACGAACTGATTTATATTGATAAAAAAGATAAAATGGAATGACAAATGATTAATATACATGGACGTGTCAGTGTGCCAACGCTCGCCGTCATTCTGTTTCCCGTTGTGTCGCTCGCCAAATTATAACCAATTATCCAAAATCCCGGATTGCGGGAGTCCAATGCGTCCCTTACATGTAGCTAACCTTCACGCCCATGCCCGCTGTGGCCCTGACTTTGGTCCAACCACTGCCGAGGATGCGAGCAACACGCTCGCGCATGTTCCGCCTCCCTAGCATGGCCAGCAATGCCATGATGAACACCAGCGTGCGCACAAGGGCCACCGGGCTGGCCCCGAGTGCCGCGCTCATCCTCCCCAGCAAAAACTGCAGGTTGGAGAGGATCTTGGCTGTACGCGTCGCGAGTGTCGGCGCAGGCACGACAGCCTTGCTCTTGCTGCCCTTGCTCTTTGAGCTCGGTGAATGTGACGAGCCAGGCTTGACCATCCCCGTAACCGAGTTGGGCCGCGACGACCGTGATGTCCGCGACCGTCCAGCGTTTCCGCGTACGGATGTGCTTTCACCAGCACTCGATGGTGCCTTGTGGCGCCGCGTAGTGATTTGGGAGCCTGTCTCGCTGCCGGCCGTGCCGTCCCGCCGTGCCCGCTCCTCGTCTATTCGCCGCCGCTCTCGCTCCTCATTCTCGGCGCGCAAGCGACGCACATCCTCCAAGTCGTGCTGGCGTTGTTCGTCCAAGCGTTTGTTCTCTTCCACCTCGCGCTTCTCTGTAATCTGCTGGTCCTCCTGCAAGCTCTGCAGAGCCAGCAGGAAGGCCTCCCTGCGCTCCTCATCGAGAATGGGGCTGGCACTGATAAACTCGCGTGCGTAGTCCCATTCGTCGTTTCGCATGAGCACGTGCAGCGTATACAGCTCCAAGATTTTGACGCGTGAGTTGAGGTCGCGGGGCGTGTCGGCACCGGACGCGCCTCGAGGCGGCGACCGTTGGCGGGACAGAGTGCGCCGTGTTGGTGATGCATCGAAGCGGTTCGTCAGATCAAAATTGGGCACCTGTGAGTAGGACAGATAGGCTTCGAGCCGCTTCTGGTTCAAGACCTGTGACTTGGCATGTGCCAGTAGAAGCGTAGCTCTAATCGAAAGACGTCAGCCTGTGGCCAAAGGAAGGGGGAGACAACAAAACAGTAAACAGTGAATAGGCAGTACTTACAGGTTGATGACGACGTCCGCATCGACCTCGCCTTCCTGGCCATGGTAGCCGTTTCGGACGACCTCTTCCCAGACATCTCCATCACGCACCTTGCTGCAAAGGGCGCGCCAGTCCTGCGTGCCAAATGCATCCTTGCCTTCGTCGGGCTCGAGTTCTAGTATGGCGTTGAGGATAGTCAGGTAGAGACTCCAGACTTTGACACGTGTAGAGCGGGAGGCACCGGCGAGCGGTGCCGGTTCGAGGACCGGAGAAACGGAGCCATCGACGTCTCCATTGGTAATGGCAAGCATTTTGGCGACGCCATCGTCGGCCTGAGGCGACGTGATGAGCGGGAGGATCGTGGTCAGCGCCTCAGGCAGTCGGCGCGTCAGGAAGAGAGTCGATGCCTGGCGGTATATCTTGGACATGCTGTTCGTAGCACGGTTGTAGTGTCCATTTCGCGACGACACGCTGGCGACCAGAGGGGAGAACGATGACGACACCAGCGCCTGGTCGTCGTGGCCGCTGTGCCCGCCGGCAAAAGCCGGCTTCTTTGCAGCCGCGTAGGGGTTGCGGAAAGCCATGGCGAAGCCTTGAAAGCCTTGGAGGCCGCTGAATTATTACTGAGGAATACGCGAATTGGTTCGCGTCGGGCAAGGAGGCCGAGAGATAGGGGCGGTGATGGCGCTGGCGGCCGAGATGCCTCTGGTGGTTAGTAGAGGGGGCCCGGAACAGCAGGAGAGTCCATGGACGCGATGTGTCGTGACAAGTGTCGCATGCTTGACTCGACGCTCTTGACGTGGCTGGCTGGTCAGAGTCTCATGAAACCTGGCCAGGCAGTAATTGGAATGATTGGGATTTCCGGCTGGTGCTTCGTTCTTGCCTCGGCATTCGCCTGATCCAAACATGTGGGGCGCATCTCGGTACTGGTGGACTGCCTGCGAAGAAGGCCTAAGGAGAGGTAGTAGCTAGCGGCATGCAGACAGCTAGGAGAAGCAGCTTTGGCGACGCTATGTCCGTTGAATGGATCCTAGCGCGATTTTTCGTGTGTTGTCACAGGGCCCAACGTGACACCGCCATGTCTCTCCGCATTTATTGCGCACAACAAAAGGCGCCGTTGGACGTGTCCATCCCGGCGTCGTTGAGTAATGGTCGGTTGGGTCGGGGTTTGGCGCAGCAATGCGGAATAAAACCTCGTATCGCCTGTGTGAAAGGCGTAGGAAGCTGTAAGCACAGCCAGAAGCACGAAGTTGGTCACGTGCCTTACGATGGTGTTGCTAAAAGAGCGTCCATCTATCAGACAACATCTCGGACAGCTTTAGAAAGAGTATTATTGCATTACATTATTTGGATGTAAGATGTTCGAGTAACTGTATTCGGTTGTGACAAAGTGCAAAGTCCAAGCCTTCAGGGATGGCTTGTCAAAGCAGTCACATAGGTTCGAGATGTTCGGGCAATATTTTCTGTCTTTGGGACCCTTTTTCTAGAACAAAGATATTACGAGTTAATTAATTCGATAAATTACTAGAGAATTACGAGCATGTCTCTGCATAACTTGACCTGACCTTCATATGCGGGAACCGCTCTTGTCCTCGGTATGCAGCTTGCTACTTTGTTACTGCCCAAGAACATATTCCAGTATGGAACACAATACAAAATCGCAAATATGTATGACGGCATAAATGCTCCCTGTCAGGACACACTGCTATTTCTAATAGTCTATGCTACCACGAGAATGTTTGATTGACGTACTCCGTACTGATTTTCATTGTTATCGTGTTCTTTGTTTTGCCAGTCTCTTCGTCGTCCTCGTTATGGCCTAATAAATCCTAATTTTAATCGACGCCGATGGTTCTTGTTGCCAAGACACTCAGTGCTGGATTGTCCCGGTGTAGGACATGCACAATTTAGCTGCCGTCTCTCCCTCCAGGCCTATATACTCCGTAGTCTGACGCAACTGAGGTTGACCCAGTGGCTGAAAGCAGTGGATGAAGAGCGTACCGGTGCAGTACACTGGCACCACCAACGTTCGATCCAGTCGTCCAGTGGGCCTGCCGATAATCGGGGTAACTCGTCGGCGCAGAGTGCTGCCTGAGCTCGAGATGCAACGGCGACTGCAAACGAATAACATGCATGATCTGACGATCTGAAGTTTATGTTTCTATGACCTCGTCCTCACAATGATGGCCTGAGAAAATCCTGCATTACTATCGATCTTACAAAGTCCAGGACAGAGAATGTAGTGTACATAATATTGTTAGTTCACGCGCTTCATGTAACCGTCAACTGTCGTGCCCGTACGAGGTACGAAGAACACCGGCCGTGATACTGCGGCCTCGTATTGATACCCGCAATCGTATTCGGGACCCTCTTTTAAAAATGTTGAAGAGAATCACGTGCTTTTACAAGGTGGGCCACACTACCGTCACCCCACCAACGGGACTCCGAAGCCAAAACACCGACGACAAGTGGGATATGCAGGGACTCCATTGCACGACATGAGCGGCGCACACTGGCTTGCAGCGCCCGCAGACCAATAGCCCGACTTGCTGGTGCATGCGACACTGTCGGCGTGCGTGGGAGCTAGCTATTTTGGTCCAGTCCTGGTTGGCGGACCCCGGACCTGTGTTTTTTGCTATTTACATGTACTAATCTGGGTCTCCTCTTAGAAGTCAGCCGTCTTTTTTCTCTGCTACAACGTCACCAAGAAGTCTCAGGTTGCAGAGACCTGTCGTCTTGGGCACTGTCGGTTTCTTTGCTCCGGGGGACCTGTCCGCGTGCACGTGTGCAGCACTGCCAGAACGTCGTGGCACCTCCGCTTTCTGCAGGCGGTCTGGCTTCTCTTTCGCAGAGTCCGAACAGCTGCCGAGGGCCCTTTCTTGTTGACAGCGCTCGCCATTCCAGCAGAAGCCGCCGTCTATAGGCCCGTCCGACTGCTTCCCGCATTCCTCGCCTCTGCGCGCATTCCAAGCATCGCCTGTCCGCACTGGCCGATACCGTCGCTAGAAGCACCTTCTCACCGCCGCAGTCGCCAGCATGGCGCCGGCCGACAATCTCGCCGCGGCGGGATCCAGCTCCTATTCGTCCAACACGTTGGTGGTTGGCGATGGGACCTGGGACTACACAAAGAACACCTTCTTGCTGCCTAATCTGGAGGGTCTCAACTTTGAGACCATGCGGTACAATGGTGAGTGCCGATGTCAACGGGAGGAGGCCGAGGACGTGAGATCGGAAGAGAAGCGTCTGGAGGCCAGAAGAATGGAACAAAGAAGAACGGAAGAACGGAAGAACGGAAGAACGGGGAAACGAAGACAGCACTAACGTCTCTGGTTCGCAGGAATGGGCAACCGCTTCTCCACGATTCCGCAGTACCACTCGCTGATCGTCGGTCATGGCGTGGTGGCCGCCATCACATTCCTCGTCATCATCCCGCTTGCCGTCTTGATTGCCCGGTTCTCGCGGCGCCATCCGGGCACAGCCATTCGCTACCACGTCTACCTGCAGATCGTGGCTGTGCTGCTGTCGACCGTCGTCTTCCTTCTCGGCTACTTTGCCGTTGGTCCGCGCCGCAGCCTCACAAACCCGCACCACGGCATAGGCGTTGCCATCTATGTGCTCATCTTGGTGCAAGCCGTGGGTGGCCGCATTGTGCGCCATCTTGCCGGCCGCCACTCCTTGCGTCTCACGCTCCACCGCTGGCTCGGCCGGGCCCTGACACTGCTGGGCATCGTGCAGGTGCCGCTGGGCCTGACGCTGTACGGCTCGCCCAAGGTGCTCTTTATCCTCTATGCGCTGTGGATGAGCTTCCTGCTGCTCGTCTACTTCGTCCTCAGCTACCGCCATGAAGGTCGCCGCCATGAAACATACGTCCGTGGTGGCCGATCCGTGGTGTCCGAGGTCCGCCGCACGACTGTCGCGGGCAGTGACAAGGGCGGTGGCAAGTTTAGCTGGCTTGCGCCGCTGGCTGCAGGTGCCGGTGCCTGGGCTCTGCTGCGCGGCCGTCGGCAGGAGCGGGACCTAGAGAAGGCAAGAAGCCGCAGCCGTCGTGCGACCAGCCGGTCGTTTATCGGGAGCCAGAGCCGGAGCCGAAGCCGCAGCTACAGTCGCAGCCGCAGCCGCAGCCGCGACCGCACCGAGATGTACTCGTCCCGGCGGGACTCGGAGAGCTTTATTGACGAAAAGCATGCGAACAAGCGTCGGTCCAGTGGCGGCGGTGGCTTCATGAGCAGGCTGTTCACGGCCGGTGCTGCGGCCGGTGCCGGTGCCATGTTGACCGGTCTCATGTCCAAGCGTCGCAAGACAAAGGAGAGAGACGAGGAGTACTCGGCTGTTAGCAATACGCCAAGCCGACCCCAGGCCGGCCGTGTCCGTCCGCCGCCTCGACGACACCCACAGAGCGACCTCAGCAGCTACGTGACGGGCGACAGCCAGTTAGACAGTCGTCTTGATAGCCGGGTCGATAGCCGCCGGGACAGTCGCTATGACGATAGCCATGTCGACAGCCGCGTGGAGAGCCATTTCGATAGCCGGTACGACGACAGTCGGGTTGACAGCCACTTGGACAGCCGCCTGGACAGCCGCCTGGACAGCCGCCTGGACAGCCGTGTGGAGAGCCGCGTGGATAGCCGCGTGGATAGCCGCGTAAACGGCCGCCGGCGAGACCGAACCCCTTCACCAGCACCGGCCCGGCGAACGCACACTGCTCCGGCGGTGGTGGCTGGAGCAGCGGCGGGAGTGGCGGCAGCGGCACTGAGCGCACACCACCATCGGGACCCGGAAACACCGCGGCCATCGCATGCGCGGAAGCAGTCGACCCAGGACAATGAACTGTCAGACTACTCGTCCTACCATAGCCCGTCGCGGCGTACGCCACCGGGCCGACGCGGCGACGACGGGACAGCAGGCAGCGGCAACGACGGTGCGGCAGGCAAGGGAATCCTTGCCGGCATGGGGCTGGGCTGGCTGGCGAATAAGATGCGCGGCGGTCCGCCAGCACCAGATGAAGAGCAGCGGCGGCGCGACGAGGAGGACGAACGGCGCGCCGGTGCCCAGGGACCGCGCGACACGGGCGACGGGCAGCCGTCGCCAACACGACGTGACCGACAGTCCCGACCCCCGGCCGTACGGCCGCCACCACCCCGACCTATGACGGAGTCTGATTTCTCCGAGTCCGTGGTAGAGCCAACCAGCACTCTGGGGCCATCCACGGTGGCGCCACCGGTTCCGAGCCACGCACTGGCAACGGCGCCGGCAGCGGACGCGCGGCAGTCGCGCACGCGGTACGATGGAGAGCGGATCCGAATGCCGGCGATGCCGCCCGACCCGGACGCCGACTCGCTATTTGGGTCTGGAGGTGCTGGTGCAGGGGCAGGGGCAGGTACAGCTGCCGGATCGTCGGGAGCAGGCCTCGCCAGCGGCAGCGGCAGCCGCCAGACGTTGGGCGGCGAGAGCAGCCGACGGGGCGACCGGTCCAGCTCGCGGCTGCAGCCATCGTCGTCAGGCCGACCGGTGAGCCTGAAAGTGCGCGTGAACGACGACCGCAGCGGCAATGTGACGCTGCGGCGGCTGACGGAGGAGGAGGCAGCAGCCGAGCGGACGCCTGCAGGCTCGGGGCCACCGCCGGGAAGTGGCGGCGGCGCGAGCGGGGGCAGCGGGCGTGACGCGCGGCGGCGCCCGTACAACGACTCGATGAGTAGTCTTTCGGAGGTGGATTCGCCGAGCACGCGGCGGTACCGGCGGGCGTCTTCTGCCCGCCGATCGATGGAGCGGTCGGCGGAGCGACGGGCCGAGGACGCGACGGCGTCGGGGGTGGCATCGGGGCCGCTGTCGGGGCCGCTGTCGGGGCCGCTCTCCGGCATAGCTTCGGATCCGCTGTCGGGCTTGGGCTCGGGCTCGGGGTCTTCGTCGGGTAGCAGCACGCTGGAGCCGCCGCATCCGCGGTTTGCGGGTGCGCGGCGGCCCAAGGACTCGGCGTACTACTCAGGTGGTGGAGCCGGCGGCGCTGGAGCCGGCGCGTCGGGGGCGGCGGGCGCCGGTGGTGCGCCAGCGGCGGGTCCGTCGGGGTCGATGCCCGCCGCCGGCCACACGGCGTCGACCATTGTCAGCGCGATGGGCAGCTCGTTTGCCAGCCCCGTGCGCGAGGAGAGCCACACGCAGCAGAGTGCGATGAGCCACACGCCGAGCGCTGCGACGGGCACCTCGGTGACACAGCCGCCCGAGGTGGCGTCGTCGGCAGCGGCAGACCGGCGGCGCCGGCGACGGCTGGAACGCCAGGACAGCAGTCGGCAGCAGGCGAGTGTGGACTATTCGTGAGGCCTGAGGCATGAAGCAGCGATGTTGGGCGTGTTTCTTTTTGTCCCACGTTTGTCCTCTGCATGACTTATCGGCGTCTGGTGGCTGTCTTTGGTTGCATTGCAGTTTTTGTTTTTGTTTTGTTTTTGTTTTTGTTTCTGTTTCCGTGATGTTTCTACTTAAGCCGCAGTTGCTCTACAGTTTGAGCCAGGCGAAGACTGTCAGTCTACGACGTACGAAGTACGGACGATCTACGGGCCATCTATGAAAAATGTAGGGTGCCCGGGTCTCACGACCCTAATGGCTTAGGAGTTGGGGAAGCAATGGACTTGTTTTGCCTGTGTTGAGTGAAGTCTAAGCTGCCAACTGTTCATCGTGAAGATTCTTATTCGTAGTAGAGAGATGGGGCGGTTCTTGTTGCGACTGCGGATTTCGTTGATGTCAAGTCGAAGACTCCTACGACTTATCCAAAGCAGAACCAGCCGAAAGAAATGGGAAACGGGGCGATCCCAAGATCAGGAAGTCCAGCAACGTCTGAGAGCGACAAGGACACGATGATGACTAGGGGAGAAGCTGACGGCGTAAGAGGTAACAGCTGTGCGGCTGCGGTACGACTGTTTTCACGCGGATGTCCGAGCTCCCATTTATCTGGAATTGGTGTTATGCTTGCTGTGTCGACTGTCTTGCGGTTGATCAGTTCGGCCGTTATCGCTCATTTGGAACGGCCGCAGCCTTGCACTCCATTTCCCTTTGCCGGCGCCCGTCTGCCACCCGTATGAACAAATAGACCGCAAGCCAGCACAACAAAGTAGGACACACAAAGTAGAACACACAAAGTAGAACACACAAAGCAACCAAGTCTAGCCACGCCTGGCAAGGCGGCGTTGCCAGCACGGCTCATTCCATAGTCCTTAGATGCCTTGGCTCGATCGCCACCAGCAGACACAACCCGCGAGATATCCCAGCACACGACTCCTCTGCATGACGGCTGCTGCACGACTGCCACTGCACAGCTGTCACAACGAAGCCTGCCGTTTCAGACAAGCCACGCAGTCTTCAAGGAGGACGCACTCTGCGGCCGATCTCGTCGAACCGACCACAGCCCGATGAGGGAATTTCCGTCCAAGACAGATTGCAGGCAGACACCCTCGCTGCAATTCGCCACACGCTGGGCTCGGGCGGCAGGTGCAAAGACACTGCTCGAAAGACAAGCATACGCCATGCAGGCCGGGCGACCGCCTAACAGACAGACAGCCGGCGGCCAGTGCAAATACGGAGTGTCTTTGAATCGAGGAAGAGATCAGCCGAAACACTCACGTGCCGAGGCTCATCGGCGTTAACGATTTAACGATCCACATCAGCCTCGTTGTCGGCCAATCAACGGCCAACTCTACCGTCAACCCTGACGCACCGAACCGTGAAGAACATTGTCTGTCCGGTGGCAGACCGCTCCTCGCCCTTACTACCCGGAAGTCCTGTTTCCATGTGCAGCCCGAGCAAAGTGCCAGAGTAGGCAGTCTACGGGTCGAATACTGCAAAATTTTGAGTATCTACGAGTCCAGGTATTCACGAGATATTCACGAGATACTTACACTGTAAAGCGAAGAGGCGCCGACCCACTATTATTTTGAGTCGCGCCTTCCTGCCCTCGACCTCCCACGATCCACTTTTATTTGCACGGTATTTTCTTTTTGCCTTTTTTCCTTCAGGCAGTGAAAACGCAAGACACCAACCTCATCTTCCACCCGATCCATCCTCGCCTGTCATCATCGACCACCACCCCCATAGCGGACAATCCGACGAGCAAGCCCAGCCGGCATCGAACTATCCTCACAAATACAAAAAAAAATACAAAAAACTCCCCCCAGTAAAATCACCCTGCCGCTTGCGCCCTCCCGCCAACCTCTATTCCCCCACCTCACCTAATTTCGTTTTGTTTGCTATTTGTAACGCAGTTGAGCCAACCTCACTGCTTTCTCCCTTTCCAACTTCCACCTCTCCGACCCAGGGCTGCGAGCGTCTCGTCCCTTGCCGACCACCACGACCGTCACCCCACCAAAGCGAGCCCTTTGACCGAATCTGCCGCACGATCCGGATTTGTTTTCCTTTCCCCCTCTTCCCTTGCCTTGCCGTCTTTCCGCCTGATATCTCTGGGCGTCTGGAAACTTTGCATCTTCCCTGGATACCACGGCTAGCTGCCAGCACGACCAAGCCGACCACCTGCTCCCCTCCATCTCACTGACAATGGCGACCAACGGAGTCACCCACGAGGCCGAGAACGCCAACATGACCAAGGACGAGGTTGGCTGGTACTTTGTTGAGCAGTACTACACCACGCTGAGCAAGACTCCCGATAAGCTTCACGTGAGTTGCGTGCCCATCATCTCCGGCCTGATGCGCGGTACAGTGCGCGCTGCGCTTGCTGAGTAGCATAAACTAACGCGATCTGCCTGCAGCTCTTCTACGGCAAGAAGTCCCAGTTCGTCTATGGCCTCGAGGCTGAGAAGTCTGCCGTTTCCGTTGGCCGTCAGGTAAGCAAAATTGCGGCCCAGCTGCCCCTCCAACTCCTGCAGCTGTACAGCTCTATGCCCCGGTCTGATTACTAATCTTTGGCGCGCAACAGGACATCCAGGAACGCATCCAGAAGCTTGACTTCCAGGACTGCAAGGTTCGCATCTCCAACGTCGATTCCCAGGAATCTATCGACAACATCGTCATCCAGGTTATCGGCGAGACCTCCAACAAGTCTGGGGAGCCCCGCAAATTCGTCCAGACTTTCATCCTCGCCCAGCAGCCGTCTGGCTACTTCGTTCTGAACGACATCCTGCGCTTCATTAAGGAGGAGGAGGAGGAGGTTGCCGCCGAGACCTCTCCTGTCGAAGAGGCCGCCGCTGAGGAGGCTGCCCCCGAAGAGGAGCAGGCAGTACCCGCCGAGCCCACGGCTGAGCTCGATGCCGCCGTCGTCGACGAGAAGCTCGAGGAGGTCAAGGAGGCTGACCCGGTTGTCGAGGCGGCTGCCCCGCCTGTTGAGGCTGATACTGCTCCTGCTGTCCCGCCCGCCGAGCCTGCTGCTGCCGCACCGGAGCCGGAGGCTGCCGCCGAGTCAGTTGTTGAGGAGGAGCAGATCGAAGTGCCCAAGGAGCCCACCCCGACACCTGTCGACCCCGTCGCTGCGGCCCCGGCTGAGCCCGAAAAGCCCAAGGGCCCTCCCAAGCCCATGACCTGGGCTAGCCGCGCTGCCGCTGCTGCCGGCACTGTGCGCCCGGCGGTGCCCATCATCAAGCCGGTTGTCCCCGCCGTCCGAGCTGCTGCACCCGCCGCTGCTACCCCGGCGGCTGCTGCTGCTGCTGCTCCGGCTGCTGCTGCTCCGGCTGCTGCTGCTCCGGCTGCGGCTAAGCCGGCTGCTGATGCTGCTGTCTCTGCTGCGGCCAAGGACTCTGGCGAGTGGCAGACGGCTGGCGCGGACTCGAAGCGCCAGAACCGCCCGCAGTCGATCACGGGTGTGGTCGCTGACAAGGACACCACGCTCGGCTACGTCAAGTATGTGACGGAGAAGGTGGACGAGACGGTGCTCCGCCAGCACCTGGAGACGTTTGGCCCTGTCGTTTACTTTGACGTCAACCGGGCCAAGAACTGTGCCTTTATTGAGTTTGGCACGCCCGCCGCCTACCAGGCTGCGGTGGCGGCCAACCCGCACGTGATCGGCGGCGAGAACGTCCAGGTGGAGGCTCGTCGTCCCAAGGCCAGCGCCTACGGCGGAGCAAACTACAGCAACAACCGCGGCGCCGCGACTGCCCGCGGTCGTGGCGGCTTCGAGGGCCGCGCGGGCAGCCAGGGCGGTGGCCGCGGTGGCTTCACCAACGGCCAGAGCCGCGGCCGCGGCGGTGCGGCTACGCGCGGCCGTGGTGCCTCGCAGGTTGCGACTGCTTAAGCGGCAGGCGTGCCCCGTTCGTCTTGATTTTCCGGTAGCAAGTCTCAGCAATGGCCGCAGCAATTGGGTGGGCTCTCCCCGTTGGCGGCAGACATGTCGGATGTCGGCGACGACGATACCTCCCTCATCCCTTGTACGCGAGGATGGGACTCCACGTATGCCGTGACTCCATGGCCTACAGCTAGGGGCAGTCTAGCATGAGCACCGTCTGGTTCAGCGTCGGTCCAGGCGGGCTCTGATATGGACGGCCTTTCTCAATTTTTCCAGCCAGGCCTTTAAAAGTTCGGGTAATGACTCTTACGGGACGTGCTTTTTCGACTCTGTCGATTTTCGATTTCTGATCCTTATCTTCGATTTCGATTTTCGATTTTCTCATTTTCGACTTTCATCATCTTATTTTCAGTTTTTCATGAAACGGCCAGGTTGCTCGCTACCATGGGTGTCGGTTCTTTTCTCTTTTTCCCTTTTTGCTGGATTTCGGTACGTTCGGTACGGCGCTGATTGATGACATAAAAAGCTCCATGAACTTTACAGGGGAGGATTTGGGAAAGCATGTACTGGGAGACGGAAAACGGGAGGTAAGGAGACAGGTGGGAAAGACAGAAGGCCCAGCCCAGAAGGGTTGTGATCTTCCATTCTTTCCCCGCATGAAGCCTGTTTATTCTCATCTGCGTCTTTTTTCTTGTCTTCTCTCCCACCGGCGTTGCTCGACCTGTTTTCTTATTTCTTCTTTTTCTTTCATAGCAGCGGATTGTCGAGGCATTGGCAGGGGAAGACAGGAGGTGGCAGCAGGCTGATGGGTGCAGACAGCGGACCAGCTCTCGGCCGACGCGCTCTAGAGCACGAAAGAGGGGATGTGGGACGACGGAGAATCCCAGGTCGCGGATGGGGTCGAGACAAGCGATATTTCCCGCAGAAGTGCGCGAAAGCATCGGCATTGTATTGTTTGCAACCATTTTGACAGCGATTTTGGGGAGTGAAGAGGCACAGGGCACGGGACAGGGGCAAGAGGATAGGCAGGGGCCAATGTACATTAGGCGGCCCAGGCGGGCTGGCCATTCTATTTAGAAAGCAGAGATAGGTAAAGAAGGACATACAAGCGGTTTGCGTCTTGGGTGGATAGGACGATACTGTCTCATACTGGTACTACGAGACGATACGGGTAATACTGTCGTGTCTCGTAAACCGGATGACGCACACTCATACGGAAAGTGACGACAGTCTTCGGCTATTATTCTCCGACTCAGTGACCGATCTGATCGATCATGAGATGGGCGGCGAGCTACGTCGGTTTTGTCTTCGGCTGTGGATTGTGTTTGTGTATTCGTATTTCGTGTATTTCGTGTATCTCGCTTTCTTCTCTTCTTCTCTTCTTCTCTTCTTCCCCTCCTTCCTCTTCTTCCTCTTCCTCTTCCTCCTCTTCCTCCTCTTCCTCCTCCGTGTTTCGTGTTTCGTTTACTTCGTGTCGTCTTCCTGCCTATCGCGTCCTCACTGCCGCCGGCTCGAGTGCCGACGCTGACAACGTGGCAGTCGGCGGATCGTCGGCCGCTGTCTGCCACGACTCGTACGACGCGTGCCTTGATGTCGTGCCCGCAGCGTCCAGACAAGCTTGGATGGCGGTCGATCAGCGCGCCGCCGAGACTGTGCGAAAAGGCTTATTGGCATTAGGCTGCCGGGCCGGCCAGGGTAGCGCGGCATGCGGCCAAGCGCCTTCCTGAACGGTATGTCTGCGGGTGGCATCGGACGTGCCGATCGGCTGCTGCAGGGCTTTTGCTGGCTCTCCTGCTGTCGCACATTGCAGGCAGCAGCAAAGTGGACTGCACCTTCCTCGCCGCACACCGACCACCTACCCGGAACGGCCTAGCCCTGCACGGCAGGTGCGTCCGGACTCGCGATGCCGTGTGCTGTCCACGAGCTGCGCCACGAAGTGCGCGCAAGTAATACCCGTTTTCGTACAAAGTACGAGCATCTTGCACGCGTACTGTGCCAGCGTGCGCTTTTTCGTCGGTTTCTGCCTAACGTACGAGTAAGCTGACTCTATGCGACTCTGACTGAGTCGGTAGGAGTATGACTCGGCGCCTTGCACCTAGCGGCCGCAAGTTCTGCCGCTGCGCAGAGTCTTACTTTGCAGGATACAATGGATCTGGTAGCCGCCCGCGCCGACGCGGCAGCCCGTGCCGCGTCCAACGCTGGCCGCAGGCTGTCCGACTCACGTCAGCGTGTTGTCCTGCCGTCGTAGTCGCCTCTGCTCTGCGGGATCACCTGCTCTGCAAGATACTTTGGCATACAGCCACGCCGTACGAGTGCGAGTACTCGTACAAGTGTCGCCTCGCACTGTCATAAAACGCGCCTTCCACCAAAGGCACTACAGCAGAGACACGCCAACTGAGGCAGAACTAGTGGCCTGCTACGGCCGGTCTTGTCCGCTCCTTCCCCGCCTTCTTCCAACGCGCTCTGTGTCCTCCGGACAGGCAGCAGTGCTCTCCTCGCCGGCAGGCACGACCGCGCGTTCCTTCAGCCGCACGCTGCGTAAGAAGGGGCCGTTGACCGCCGGTGTCCCAAACAGGCACGGCCAGACAAGTGCGCGTTTACGACGTATCTACTCCTAGGCATCACCGCTAGCACCGATCGTAGCCCTGTGTCGCTGCCCCGCTCGCTATCGCTAGCGCTCTGACACCACGCCGGCCGAATCACAGTTGCCTGTTGACCAGAAACGAGGCTAGCGCGCAGAGGCCGAGTCATACGGAGTAATACAGTGCACGGCTACCTGCGACTCACGGCCGGCTTAGACGGATGCCCAGAAGTACGGAGTACGTGCCTTCCCATTGCCGGCCAGCTGACCCGCACCTACTGGATCTGGAGGTTTACATTGCCTGCATCGGCCTGCATTTGTTGGACTTTGAATTTCTCGTCAAGACACTCCTTCTTTTGCTGTATTGAACAATTTACAGCACGCATCAGCACGTTCTGATCCGCGTCATCACCAGGACGGCACCACGACAGCGGCCGGCAGACGACGGATCACGGAGAGGCCGCAGCCGCGGAGAGAATATACTCAAGGAAACAATATCCCGAGTATAGCGAAGAAGACAACAACAGGAGAAAAAGGAAACATTGGCAAGAAAGGCCGCAGCAGACAGCAGGACGGCAGGCAAACGACACCCGCCATGCCGTCCACCGCAATCCCGACATTCGGCCCACTCGGCTTAGGCCTCGGTGCGGCGGAGCCGGCCATGGCGCCAACGGCGCCGTCGTCTCCGGAGCTCCGCCGCCGCACCTCGCTAGAAGAGGACTACTTCTACCGCGAGGTCATGACCGTCAGCAAGAAGCCGACGGAGCCGCCGCCATCGTACGACTCGACGTTGAAGAAGATCCGCCGCCAGGACAGGGAGAACCGGGCTCGGGCAGAGGCTGAGGAGGCAGCAGCAGAAGCAGCAGCCGCGGCTCTGGCGGCAGCTCAAAACGAAGCAGCGCTAGCGGAAGAGGCAGCCGCCGCCGCCGCAGCAGCCGCAGCAGCACCGGCCTCGCGGAGGAGGTGGAAAATGGACGTCAGGAAGGAGAGAGATTTCAAAAAGGATTTGAAAAGGGATCTGAAAAAGGGTTTGAAAAAGGATTTGAAAAAGGATTTGAAAAAGGATTCCAAAAAAGACTTCAAAAAGGACAGCAAGAAGGAGCCCGCGCGGTCCAAGGGCAAGGGCAAGGACAGGGAGCGCGACGACGACGTCAACAGGCTTGTCCGCACGTCGACCGCCGAGCCGCTGCCGCCGTACTCGTGCGACCTCGAGCTCGAGGGCGTCTTCCAGCGCAAGATGGAGATCGAGAACACCACCAAGCGCGCCGAGGACCGCCGCTGGTCCGCCGCTTTTGTCGTCCTGCGCGGCACCGCCCTCGAGCTGTACAGCTGCCACAAGGACCGGAGCTGGGTCGGCCGCACGGCGCGCGGCGGCCCGGGCGTGTCGCCAGACCGTCCGCCGTGGCTGCGCCGGGGCGTGCTCGAGAAGAGCTACAGCCTGGCGTACGCCGACGCCGGCATCGCCGCCGACTACGTCAAGCGCCGCTACGTCATCCGCCTGCGCGCCGAGACCGACCAGTTCCTGCTGGCCTGCGTCGAGCTGGAGACCTTTGTGCGCTGGCTCGACGCCCTCTTCGCCGCCCTCAGCATTTCCGCCCCCATCGACGAGCGCGACTTCCCGCGCGACCAAAGCATCCCGCGCCTGCAGCGCGTCCGCTGGTTCCAGGGCCGCGACACCGACCCGGACGCCATCGAGGCCCAGCGTGAGCGCGAACGCGCCATGGCGCTGGCGATTCAAATCGAGATGCGGCGCGGCGGTGTCAACGGCGGTGCCAGAAGCGGCGCCGGCGCCGGCACTGCGTGCGCGAGCACAAGCACGAGCACGCGGCCGCCGTCGGTCCGGACCGTGCCCACGTCCGTGTCGGCAGCGACGGTGGCGGCAGCGGCGGCCATCGTGACGTCGGACGCTGCCTCCGAGGTGACCATTACCGGTCCGACCGGTCCGTCTGCCGTGCCGACGCCGTGGCCGGCCGAGCCTCCCGTGGTGGCCGATGCGCCCGAGGCCGCGGCCGCCATGCCCTCCATCACCACGCGCCTCTCGCACACAAACTACCCCAACGACGCGGTCGACGCCGCCACCGGCAAGTGGCAGCCGCGCCACCCCTGGACCAGGACCCACGACATGGTCTACGCCAAGCTGTGCTACGCGACCCTGCTGTTCCGCAGCCCGCGCAAGTCCAACTACATTGTTATGCGCGGCAAGCAGTGGTTTGTCGACTGGGCGACCGGCAACATGTTCCGCGTGAGCCCGCCGCGGTACGGCGAATTCGAGATGCCAGGGCCGTGGCAGATTATGCGGACGGAGAACCCGCGTATTTAGTTCAGCAGTCGGTTGAACAGTACGAGATGATGTCGAAACGAAAAAGCGTCTACCCAGATTCGGGGTTATTTTGGTTATTTTGGTCATTTTACGACTGCCTCTGTTTGCTTGGCCTATTCCGTCATATCAGTGCATTTTGGTTTCCTTTTATGGCCCCATGGCTGGCGTTGCTCTCTGCCTGATTGGAAAAGCTGCATATTGTTCTCTTCCTGCTTGCTGCATGGATCTACGGGTCCGAGACCGGAAGATCGAGTCAAGGTGAAAACTCAAAATCATATACAGATCAGCCTCCTGACACCACTGTCACGAATGCGTTTACTGTTCTTATCATGCGCACTGTTTGTGCTGCCTGCTCTCCCGTATGTCATAATCCAAATTGGACTCTTTGACCTACATGATCTACATTAGACTTTGAAAACGTGAAGCAGCGCAAGAGCACCCAAACGCCGTAGTCGACCTCGGTCCCCTTTCCGGTCCCGATTCCGGTCCCGTCTTTGGTTCCGTGTTCCACAGTTGTTCGCCAGAAGAGGTCGACGGCTCCTACTCGACGCCGGCCATCTCCGCGTCCGCCATGCGCGTCTCCCGCGCCAGCGCCGCCAGCAGCGCCCCGGCCTCGTCGGCATCGCCCTCGCTGCCGCCGCCGCTGTCCAGCAGCGCGGCCGCCCCCTCGGCGTCCGCCAGCGCTCGCTCCAGCCGCGCCACCAGCTGCTCGGCCGCCGCCTGCTGCTGCCGCAGCTGCGCAAACGCCGCCGCGTTCGCCGCCTGCGACGCCCGCAGCCGCGCTGCCAGGTCCGCCGCCTGCGCCCGCCGCTGCGGCGCCAGGTGTGCCGCCAGCACCACCTGCGGCGGCAGCGTATGGGGCGGTCTCGGTTTTTGTTGTTCGCTCTCTTTGCTCGTTTTTTCGCTCGCTTCGCTCGAGTTGCTCGCGCTCGTCTTGTTGGCCGTCTTGGCCGTCTTGGCCGTCTTGGTCGTGCTCGCCGCCCGTCGCTGTGCGGCGTCGCGGCCGAGCTCCTCCAGCTCGTTGAGCCGCCGCACCACCTGCCGGCTGCGCATGACGGCGCCAAACTCGGCCCGGCACAGCTCCCCCAGCCGCTCCACCATGGCGCCGTGCACCGCCCGCAGCGCCGCGCCGCCGCCGGCCGCCGCCGCCGTCGGGTAGCACGCCGCAAAGTTCTCCCAGCTCACGCGCGCCAGCGTGTGGCCCAGGCTCGACGCGAACAGCTGCTGCAGTCGCTGCGCGCGCGGGCCGGGCGGCGGCGGCGGCGGCGGCGGCGGCGGCGCGGCGCCTTTGTCGTCGGCCTCGGAAACGGCTTCGGCAGGGTCCGACGTGGCCGCTGTTGTCGCCGCCGCCGGCCCGTCCTGCTCCATGGCGTCGGCGCCGGGCGTCTCGTCGGCCGCCGGGTCGCGGTGCGGCGCCATCGGCAGTGCCGCTGCTCTCGTCTCGCTGTCTGTCGTGCTCCGCTCGCCTCGAGGCGCGCGCTGCGCTTGTTCCGCCTTGGCCTCTGTGTGCGGCGCGTTGGCGCCGAGAATGATCGGGCCTGTTCTTGCCAAAGCTGCCGATCCAAGGCGGCGGGGTAGGCCGTTTTATCGCACGCAGTGTATACGGTGTTACAGGGAAAGGATCGTACCATTCAATGCTGTGTTGAATCGTATGTCGTGGCGTGTCGATGAGGTCGTTGTCACGGCCGTCTGAGGGCCCAGAGACGCGTTTGGTCTTATCGATAGCGCACCGATGCGCCACTACTGTATTACAGGCTGTCGGCACGTGACTGTCTTCTGGAAAGACGATTGGTGAAGTCTGATTGTAACAGACGGTAGATTCGTACGGAAGCAGTGAGGATATTTGGGAAGAGCTCAAAATCAAGAGAATAAACGTAAAGTCTGAGGTGTGTCCTGGCCAGCACTTTCGCCTTTCGTTTACAACAGTCAACTTGTCTAGCAAGCACTGCGAGTTTCTTACTATCGTTTAACCCCCCGTATCCTGGTACATGTATATACATGTATATATAAATGATACTTCGTAACATCCCTTTTCTTATAGAGGAAATACAGTAACAGTACTCACATTGACAGGTTTGAACTGTGAAATGACAGTGGCGGATAGGCGCCTGAATGAGACTGTTCCTTGGACGCAATGCTCGCAATACAAGAGCGGTCTGTACTGCAATATTTGATCACTATGGCGGCCCAGTCATATTGGTATGAGAACTCGTATCTTACATACGTATTATGTACAGAGTACGGAGTAGTGATTTAGGAGTGCGGGGACTGGAGAGATCCCGAATGCAGGGCAGTGCTAACACGAACTGGCAGGTCGTATTTATTAGACGAGGAAGGGTGCATGCCTCGACATTATATACTTCGTAGACCACGGGACATCTGCTTGGTCATTCGTTTAGCTGTTCATACTCCGCTATTTCCTGTACTCCTATTTGCTGGTAGTTTCCTCTTCCGTCTCACAAGAGTGATGCAAATAACCAAGCGTACGAAGTACGAAGTGGGAACTGGCTATATCGACGTCTATTTAAACACGGCAGAAACAATCCGAGGCTGCGATGGTAGACACCGCCACAGTGTAGGCCGATGCCAAGGCTTTACTCGGACGCCGTACGGGCGGATAAACCTAGAACTTGATACTCCACCACGTAGTACGACGTACGATTACAGAAGGTCATAGCACACTCATTACGCACGACGTATTGAAGACGAGATTGATGTGATAGTGTCGATGTTGGTAGCGCAGGCCGAATCGATGGGCAGGAGCACGCAGCCGGGACATAGGATACTTATCATACAAAACAACATGCCGTACCCGTACAGAGCCACGGAGCATGGAGCAGCAGACAGAGAGCAAGGGCCAGCACAGTCAATCGGTGTGCGGTGCAGACTGTTCGTATTCGTACAGGATCGGCCAGCCGAGAGATGCCTAGTTCTGCGTAATCCGGTTGCCGTGCACGTACTCGCGGAAACCGCTTTTGCGTACGACGTATCACCCCGTAGGCGTCACCGACAAGGCCAGAGTCTAGCATCGACCGACACGGAGTTGGACCATCTTTGGTGTTTTATGGTGTGATCGGCCCAAGGATGGGTGAACGGCCGGTAAGCAGATCGGCCGGCGCGATGGGTGGCGGAGGGAGGCTCAAAGCTGGGGAGGCGGCGATAGCAAAAGTCCGTTCTGTTGGGTGCGCTTCTTTGTTCGTGCGGAAACGAGGATGGCGAGCGGCACGGCGAGAACAGCGATCGCGGCATTGCACACCTGAAAAGCCTCACCTGAACTTGTGTGAGATACTCTTCTCTGCGGGAGGCAGGCGCGGCACAGATCGGCCGTCCTGTCCTGGACTAGACTCTCAGATCCCCCAATACTACAGGCACGAAGTAGGGCTGCTGGGAAACACTCAGCGCCCCGGTTTTATGCTACACGGTGCCTCGCTCCTGCCCTTTTAGCCGGCCTCGACCCCCCCATTCTGGCGTCTCCCCAATCCTGCATTCCACTCACGATCTGGCTTCCTCCTGTCTTTCGTGTCGACAACTGTTTGTGTTGGGCGTCTGTCTGCCTGCCTGTCTGCCTGCCTGTCTGCCCGCCTTGCTCTGCCAGCCCATCACTGCTGCAGGCCCTGTCTTCCAGTTCTCCGCTGGCGGGTGTCTTGTCACTCGGTCAGCGCCCGCATTGCCAGCCGCGACGCGCTAAGTGGCCCATAACCAGGCGAAAGGCGAAACAGGAACAAGACAAGGGCAGAGAAACGAGGCAAGACACCGTCCAAAGGGGAACCGGAAAGACAGGGCCGGGCTGCGCTGATTCGGCGCGCAGCCGAGCTGCAGGGTCTCGAAATCACGGCACCGTGGAAGCGCAACGAGAGGTCGTCGCCAGCGGCGAGCTGAATACCCAAAGGGGACAATCGACCTGCAGACGCACAACGACAGTACTTTGTATCTTACGCGTCCAGCTGCCGGCAGTCGAGCATCCACTCTGTCTGTCCCCTGTCCCCCCGTCCGCCCTGCCTGCCACCGTTGCACGTCATGGTCTTCTGCGGCAAGGCTTCGCTTAGCTGCAAAAACTGCCGCATAAGACGGATCAAGGTGCGTTTCTCCCGCGCGCCTGCTTTTCCGCGCATCGCCTTGTGCCCTATCGCATGCACGCTGCGCGCTGCGAGTGGATAGGATATCGTGGCAGGATGTGCCGGCTACTAGCGGCTACGGAGCGGCGTCTACGAGTATATCGGCTGGTCTGCCGCTTTCCGCACGTCTCTCACTGGCTAATCCGTTCTATCCGAGTACCTAGTGCAACAAGGCGACACCGGAGTGCTCACAATGCGTCCGGGCTGGCAAAAAATGCCCCGGTTACCGGGACCAGCTGTCTTTAATGTTCCGAGACGAGACCTCCAAAGTGCGCAGTAAATTCCAAGAGATCACAGAAACAGACGGAGATGCCGAGCCGTCGTCGGCAGCAACGTCTGGTACGAGCAGGTCATATCCTAGGGGAAGCCCTAGAGGAAGCTCCAGCACAGAAGACGAAGATGACGGGCTCGACGTGGACGAAGGCCATGGAGAGGAGCCCGGCACGGAACAGTCTGTTTCCGCGTGGTCCCAAGTAACTCCTGCCTATACCCCAGAGTCTCGGAAGTCCAGTCTGGCTGCTCCTAGCCAACAGAAGCAGGCCTTGCCGAGGCCGTCACAAGAGGTTGTGGCTGCTGCACCGACCCTCACGGCTGTGCCTCAAGCGACACCGACGGAACGCGGCCTGCGCTTCTACATTGAGAACTATATACTTACCGACAGTCGCACAGTCAACAAGGCGGACGCCTTGACGGATTTTCCGTGGCTGTACGCGCCAGTCACAGGAACCCTGGCTTCTGCCGTCGGGCTGTCTGCGCTGGCCAACCTGACGGGCGATAAGGAGCTGAAACTCGTCTCGCGCACAAATTACCTTGCCGGTATGCAAGGGACGGGAAAGGCGTTGACGAACACGCGACTGCAAGATCTGGGTGCCACGATGCGTGGCATCGTGCTGATGGCAATGTACGAGGTAGGTCTGTCGAGCTATGGCTCACGTTTGCACGTCTGGAGTTCATTGGCCGCGAGGCTGCTGACACTGCTAGATTGTCCAGGGCGAGGACGAGTCTTTTGGAACTGCCAACAAACATGTTATGGGTGCAGCAGCTGTGCTGCGTACTTATGTAGCGGTTCTTCCCCCGTCCTCACAGCCGTTTCGGAGTTTGATGCAGTTCTGCTATTCCCTGGTAAGGCGCTACTTGTACTGAAGACCCGCATGGGCAAAGCAATGCTGACTGCTGGCACAGCTCATCCCGTGCTACTCTGCAGGCGCTCGTGTGCCGTCTGTGCTTTTCGAGTATATCAGCTACGGAATGAAGGGGGTGATTGACGCCGAGCGGTCTATCACGGACCTGCTCGTCATCACGGCTGACTTTATCAACTTCTCTTCGCACGTGCGCGGCCAGGTTCTGGTAGACAAGATGCCGCAGACGGTCAAGACTGTCTTGCAGGCGAGGCAGCTGGATGTAAGGCTCGATGCGTGGGAGCGCAGGGCCGTCATATCGAAGCACTGGCATGTCGACGAGCGCCGATCCACTGCGTTACCGCCCAAAGCCTGCTTTGACGGTCTCTACCATGTGTACACCGACTTGCCGACGGCGCGGATATGGAGCTACTGCCGGTGGACGCGCATCCTCCTGTGCGAGCTGCTCCTGGAGCTGACATACCGTTACCCCATGTCCACTGAAGCTGCCAGCCAGTTCAGGATGGAGGACGACCCGGTATACGCGGGAGGCATAGACGATGCGCCCGTGAAGCCGGAGTACGATGGGGGCGACTGCTCCTCGGAGACCAAGCCTGGCGGGTGTGCGACGAAGCAGCTGCAGGCGTACCTTTTGGCGACGATCAAGCGTGTTGCCAGGGATGTCCTCGTAAGCACGCCGACATTCTGGCACCATCCTGGCGTGGCTGCATCGGCCTACGACGAAGTGGAACCGCCAGCGACGGCGTTTGCGCGTGCAGGCGGCCCTTCGGTCGGGCTACCGCCGATGCTGTTTCATCTGCAGGTGGCTGGCTGCGCATCGGGGGTGCCGTTCGCGTACAGGAAGTGGGCTCTCGACGTGGTGGAAACGGTGTGGGCGCAGCTGGGCATGCGGCAGGCGCGCGTGATTGCCGATGCGATGCTGTCGTACCAAAAGACGCTGCAACGGCTAGCAGGCGACGGCCTGGAAGCACGGTAGACGGAAGGCGCCGACAACGAGCAGGACACCCGGGAGCGGAAACCAGGAGAAGGCAACAGAGCAGACAATGGTCAACTGTGACTTGGTCAGGGAAGTGCACGTCAGGGAAGATTTGATAGCCTCTGCTGTGCCTATATACATCTTGGAGGGATGGAGTGCAGAGTATATACAAGGACACGTGGCATGCCGAATTTTGCCAATTTTGGTCTCCTTTGATTGGATTTTGATGATTTTGATAATTTTGATAATTTTGATGATTTTGATGATTTTGATGATTTTGATGATTTTGATGATTTTGATTCATCTTGAGTGAGTTATTACGTTCTGTATAGGGAGACGACGCCGGTCAGTCCTGGTTGACGAGGCGGCCGTCGACGTGGCTGCGGAAGCGCTTCTCGTGGGGGTCCTGGGCCCAGGTCTCGGCGAGGCCGTTGGCCGGGTCCTCCTCGGGGTAGCCGAGCTGGCGGCGCAGCTTCAGCACCTCGTTGCGGATCTGGAGGGCGACCTCGATGCGGAGGGCGGCGGCGGGCGCGTGGAGGGCGACGTCGGCGGCGCCGTCGCGGACGAGCTTGCGCCAGCGGGCGCGGGCGTCGGCAAAGACGGCGGGATCGAGGGCGTCGCCGAAGACGACGCGGATGCGCTGGCCGATGCGGGGGAGGAAGCGCGGAAAGGTGCGGTCCTCGGGCATGACGCGGTCGGGGCCCTCGATGAACATGGGCACGACGTCAGGGGCCGGCTCGCTCTCGAGGATGAGGCGCGCGACGCCCCAGCGGAAGTAGCGCATGGCGCGCTCGCGGTGCTGCTGGACGCCGCCCTCGGGGAAGATGTGCACCCAGCCGGCGCGGTTGGCGGCGTAGGCGGCGGGCGCGGGCCAGCGGTCGACGCCGTTGGTGGAGAAGGAGAGGGCGTCTTCGGGGGTGCTGGAGGCGCTGGAGGCGCTGGAGGCGCTGGAGACAGCGGCGGGAGACACGGGCTCCGGGCCGGCCATGCTCTGCAGGACGGCCGGCTTGGAGAGGATGCCGATGGCCTGGGCCAGGGTGGGCTGGAAGAGGCCGCCGAGGGGGGAGTGGCGCAGACGGTGGGTGGGCAGAGTCTGGCCGACGTTGAAGAAGGTGCCGAAGAAGCTGGGAGTCAGCAAGGGGAGGGGAGAGGACAGGGGAGGAGAGAGAGGAGAGGAGAGGAGAGAAGAGAGGAGAGGAGAGGAGAGAAGAGAGGAGAGGAGAGGAAAAGAGAGGAGAGCGACATACTCGTTCTTGTAGCAAATGTCGTGGGCGCCGAGGCCCCAGCGCAGCTGGCGGTGGTCTCGTAGGTACCGCCACGGCAGGACGCCCCAGATGAGAGGATCGTCGAGGCTGCGGCGTGAGCAGGAGCAGGGCGAGCGAGGCGATGGACACTTACACGGAGACGTGGTTGCAGACGGTCAGGAGGCCGCGCTCGCGGGCGTCGACGTCGCGGCGGGCGTCGAGGCGGGCCAGAAAGCCGTCGAGGCCGACAACCTCGACGCTGTTGAAGGCGTAGAGGAAGACGCGGCTGGCGAGGCCGGTGGCGGCCATGACGGCGGTGGAGGCCGAGCGCCACAGCAGGCTGGGCTGCTGCGGCGGCGAGATGGACATGGTGGGACTGGAGAAGAGCAGCCGGAGAGAGCCGGGGAGAGCGCCGAGTCGAGACGTCGAGGCTGAGCGGAAGAGGCCGGTGAGCGCGCGCCGGAGGACGGCCGGGGAGACGCCGGAGGACGGCCGGGGAGACGCCGGACGGTCTGCTGCGGCGAGGGCGGCAAGCGAGACGGCGCCGAGACGGCGGCCGGGCGCCGGTCGAGGGCGCAAGGTCGACAAGGCCGGTCGAGGCGGCAGCCGGTGGCGAGGCCGGAGCGAGAGCGCGGCGAGACGCAGGTCCAGCGAAACTGCGGCGATCGTGGGTCACGTGCTCCGGTGCGTCAGTCCTGGGTGTGCGTCGTCGCGTGGCCGTCGCGATGCGGCCATGCGGCTGTTCACCTCTGTCGTGCTCTGTCTTCTGTCGTCTGTCTTCTGTTCCGGCTTCTGCTCCGGTTTCTGTTCTCGCCGTCCCGTGGAAGCGCACTTTGCAGGTCCTCGTCTTGGTGCCGGCCTGGTTGTTGGCTTTTCACTCTGCCGTCCGCAGCCGACTCGGCAGTCCCAGCCAATCACAGGCGCCACACAGCCCACGGCCGCCCCAGAAAACAGAGAAAACCGAAAAAAACGGGAGCACCGCGCGCAGCCAGGAACGGCAGGCGCGATCATTGGCCGTCCGCCGGGCAGCCGCCATTTTCGTTGGGCCTAGCTCTGGCGCTGTGGCAAACGGTTGTGTACGATACGGTGCGCGTACGCGTGCGGTAGTACCCGGTAAACGCATACACATATTCACATATGCACACGCATGTCATGGAAACGGTAGTCATCCGTGGCATTCATTGTGCCTATCTTGTTCTGTGGCCGATGCCGCAGAGACTGCGCTGTCCCCATCCAACCTCCCCCATGCCTTGTGCGCCGTTGCGATGCGAAGACGTCTGGCAATCTGACTGTAGACGGGCCTGGACACGCGTTAGCCGACGAACGGAGAGCGAGCCCACGGGCAGCGCGGAGAGCCGGCCGTCCACGTACCGAGCCGCTGGCCGCGACGCCATGCCGACGATGCTGCCGCCTCCGCAGCACGCCGGCCGCTCCCGCGCAGGGACCAGTGTGGTGTTGTGTGCTTGTGTTGTGTGCTTGTGTTGTGTGCGTGTGTTCTGTGGTGGGTGTCGGGCGTTGGCGGGCGCCGGTCACAGACGGGCGTGCTTCGTGTGCGCGTCGTCTGCGCTCTTCACGCACCGCCCACCGAGGCGCCCGGGCTCTTGCTGCGGCTGCGCCGGCGCGTGCCGGGCGGGCCGCGGCGGGGTTCGTCGCGGTCGCGGTCGCCGCGGTCACGGTCGCTGCGGTCGCGGTCCTTGCGGCCGCCCGCCTTGGCCGGCGGCGGCCGCACAAAGGCAAAGTCGACCTGGACGGTCTGGTCGAGCAGCTTGGTCTCGTGGGCGCCGTCGATGGCGGCGCGGGCCTCGTTGAGGGTGGCGTACTCGATCAGACAGTAGCCCTGGCCGTTAGCGGAGGGAAGAGAACGAGTCAAATCAAATAAACGAAACAACGGAACAACAACGTAAAACGAAACAACAACGTAAAACGAAACAACAACGTAAAACGAAACAACAACGGAACAACGAAACAACGAAACAACGAACAACGAAACAACACAACGAAACAACACAACGAAACAACACAACGAAACAAACACACCTTGACGTAGCCGCTGCGTCGGTCCAGGTTGAGGTGCAGGTTCTTGATCTCGCCAAACTCGGCAAACTTGTCCTGCAGCGCCTCCTCGTCGGCCTCCTCGTGCACGTTGGTGACCATGACGATCCAGCCCTCGATCGAGCGCACCGCCGTCGCCCTGCCGTGCGTCTGCATGTCGGCGGTGCGCGGGCCGGCATCCGCGCCGTCGCCGTTCTCGTCGGGCCGCGCAGCCTCGTCCAGGTCCATCTCGACGTCGGCCATGGTGGGGGGAGACGCGTAAAAGACGTACAGATACCCAATCAGACACCGTGTGCGCTGGCGAGCAGAGGCGGCAATACGGCAGCGGTCGTGCGGTCGGTGATGCGCGGTCGCAAAGGAGAGTCGAAGCCCACGGAAGACTGAAGCGTCCAGCGTTTGTTTGGCCGCGACGTCGCAACAAACATGTTCCGCGCCGAGCCCGTGGCGCGCTACTCCGTACTGTACCGCGGCCAGCGCTCCGCCCCGCTGGCGCTACGCAGCCTTGCGCCGGCGGTCTCGGCTTGCGCTGTCGCCATACGGGAATACGGGACTCTCCGCTTGCCCAGCCAACCAACACGCCGCGCCGACACGAGGAGCCGCGTCCCCGGCAGACACAGCCGCCATGCTCCGGCGCCCGCCCACCGTCCTCGGCATCACCGCCGAGGACATTGCCGCCTACGAAGACCGCAAACCGCTGGATGACGAGTACGGCTACGGCGACGAGGGCTCCCCGGTCGAGGAGTGGCCGTCCGACGCGCGCCAGCGCATCATGGCGCCGCAGCCGCCGCGGACGCGCCCGCATCCGCCGCCCCCGCCGCAGCGCCGCGTCCTCGACCGCGACAGCTCCGACGACGGCGACAGCGAGCCCGACGACGACGGCCGCATGGACCTCGAGTACGACGGCACCGCGGGCCGGCGGCCGGCACCGACCCCGGCACCGGCGCCGGCCCTCCACACCCCGGCCGCCCGGCCCGCGCCGGCACGGCCGACCACCCGCGCCGCCGCCGCCTACGGCACGCCGCAGACACGGCTCGCGGCCGACGACGAGCCGCCGCCGCTGCACGCGCCGCGGCGCGCCGCGCGGCCGGCCGCCGCTGGTGCCGCGGGCGGCGTGGCGGCGCTGGCGACGCCGGCGGCGCCGAGCACGGCCTCAACGGCGTCGACGGCCTCCACCGGGGCCCGCCGGCCCGCGCGGCGCGGCGCGCGCACACCCGCGGCCGCGCAGCCGCCGTCCCACACGACGCCGCCGCAGGCGCCGCAGCGCGCGCCGCCGGCGCCGCAGGCCTTCCACCCGGGCTCGTCGGCGCCGATGGGGCCGCCGCCGCCGCCGCGGCTGCCGCCGGCCGGCCGCGGCGCGCGGTCGGGGCCCGCAGCGCGCGCCGCGGACGGCACGCCGGAAGGGCGGGCGACGCGCAGCCGCGAGGACCGCGCCGGCGCCGGCCGGGCGCGGCGGTGAGGCGTGCGGCGCAGACGCGAACACGGGCATCCGTGACGACGGCGCCGTGACGCTGCGTGGATCTACGTACACATAGGGTCGAGAATACAGAGTACCGGCGTCTTGCCGCCTTGCGTCTACGGCAGAGTGGCCCTGCTGCCCGCTGTCCTCGGTGCTGTGCTTCGAAACGCGTCTTGGCTACCGTCGGCTGTCTACACTCACAATGCCTGGCCGCACGCCAGAATGCCCGCCCGCGTTTCCCAGCCTCCTATCCACGTAGCAATGCCGCGTCCGGCGGCCTCGCCGGCGCTGGCGGACACGAGAGCGAGTCAGACCCATGCCCGGAAGCCAGAGGCAGAAGCATGTCCGAGCGCACTGTCCTTGCTGCCGCGCATACTGTTCCCTCCTCGCCCAGGGTAAAAGGAAGAAAGAAACAAACTAAGAGACCACGGAACACCTGCTCTTGGCCCAGCGTGCCAATGCCCATACAAACGAGCCCCCGTGTTGTTACAATAGCAAGGAAAAAGGAAAATGGAAAGAAGAATGAACACGAGCGTGGAAAGATGACGCGACCACTGGCAGCGTCGCTCACTGCGCCGTCTTCGACTTGAACTTGATCACAATCGGCTTCGGCGTCGCCGAGGGCGTCGCCGCCGGTGCTGGCGCTGGCGTCGGTGCCGGTGCCGGTGCCGGTGCCGGTACGGGCGGCGCTGTCGGCGCTGCCGGCGCACTGACAGCCGCCGGACCGGACGGCAGCGGCCTGCGTGCCGGCTTCGTAGCGCCGTCCAGCGCGCCGACCGGCCGCATCGGCGACCGCGCCGCAGTCTTGTCTCTCCGATAGGGATCACGGCCGCGGTCACGGTCGCGGTCGCGGTCACGATCACGGTCACGGTCGCGGTCGCGGTCACGGTCACGGTCACGATCACGGTCACGATCACGGTCGCGGTCACGGTCGCGGTCACGGTCGCGGTCGCGATCGCGGTCCCTCTCGTAGTAGCTGTCCCTGCTGTCCTTGCCCGGGAAAGACCGCGGCGGCGTCGGCCCGCCACCGCCACCAAAGCCCGACCACGACGGCCCCGGCGTCACCGACTTGCGCAGCAGGCTGCCCGGCCGCGGCGACGACGCGCTGAGCGGCGTGCCCGTTTTGGGCGTGCCCGCGCGCGGCGTGCCCGCCTTGGCCATGCCCGGCCGCGGCGTGCTCGACCGCGGCGGGCCGGCCGCGCGGATCTCCTCCGTGGCGCTGCCGCTGCCGCTGCCGCTGCCGCTGCCGCTGCCGCTGCCGCTGCCGCTGCCGTTGCTGATGCTGCCGCCACTCCCCAGCGGCAGCGTCGGCGTGCGCGACCGCCGCATCGTCTCGAGCCAGCGGCTGGCCCCCGGCGTCAGCCGCTGGTGGTAGTGCCGCGGCACCCGGATCTTGACCATGCGGCGCTTGCGCACGAGGCCGCCCGCGAGCTCGTCGCCGTCGCGCGCCTCGCGCTTCCGCTTCGCCGACGCCGTCTTGGCCTTGTGCATGCCGCCCCCATCCGCCGGCGCGCTCGCGCTCGCGCTCGAAAACGGCGAAAACGGCGAATACGGCGAAAACGGCGTGGACGGGAGCGGCGCGCGCGGCGGCGCCGCTGTCGATGCGCCCCCGCCGAAACTGCCGCTGCCGGCACCGCTGCCGCCGCCGCCCACACGGCCTGCGCCCCCCACCGTTTCCTTGTCTTTGCGGCGCACCGCGATGGAGTCGGCCACCGGCTTCCGCGCCGCCACTGCCGCGACAGAGGGTGCCGCAACAGAGGGTGTCGACGACGACACCGAAGACGGCGCCGACGACACCAGCGGTTTCCGCGCCGCCACCGGCGTGCTGCTCTTGTGCAGGCTCGCAGGCGCTGCGCTGGCCGGGCTCGCCGCACTGCCGGTCCACGTCTTGGCCGGCGCCGGCGCGCTCGCCGCCGCCCCCGCGTGAATCGAGATCCGGCTCGTCTGCAGCTTGATCTTGGGCGCCGCTGCCTTGCTCGGCACGTCGGGCAAGCGCGTGCGCTGCGCCTGTCCGGCCGGAGCGCCGCCCGGCGTGGCTGCGGACTTGGCAGGCGTGACCAGCGATGGCGAGCCGGGAAACAGCGGCGGCAGCGACGGGCCTGTGGCCGATGCCGCCGATGCCGCCGATGCCGCCGATGCCGCCGATGCCGCCGCCGTCCCTGCGCCCGCGAACGAAGCAGACGCGGGCATGGTGCCCGTTGGCTGACTCATCATCCCGACGCCCGGCGGGCCGGCGATGGCCGGCACCGCCGCCGCCGCCGGGGCCGCGGGCGGCTCTGCCTTGGGCTTCAGCGGCCGCGGCACGCGCCGGAAGTCGAGCACATAGCTGGTCGGCGACCGCCGCGTGGCCGTCCACACGGTGGGCTGCTTGACAGTCAGCAGCAGCGCGTGCTCGCCCTCGAACATGGCCTCCATGAGCGCCAGCAGGTTGCGCTTCTCCGTCGCGCCCGCCGCCGGCGACAGCAGCCCGTCCCAGAGCGCCGCGCGCAGCTCGTCGTTGCCGCGCACCTCGGCGCGCAGCGCGGCCACCGCGGCGCCGATGTTCTCGCGCCGCGCGTGCTGCGCCTGGTGCTTCTGGATGACGGCGTCACCCTGCTCGATGATCAGGCCGCCCGTGTCGTCGTCCAGGTCCATATCGCTGTCGTCGGCTTCGCGCTTCACGGCCGTGACGGCGTGCGTGCCGTTGGCCGTGACGGCGTGCGTGCCGTTGGCCGTGCCGTTGGCCTTGGCCCTGCCGGCCCCGGCCACCGCCTTGCTGCCCTCGCCCCCCTCGGCCTCGCCCGCCTGGTCGCCAAACGCAATCGCCGCCAGCCCGCGGGTGAACAGCTTGAACAGCCGGTCCCGCACAAACGGCGAGCTGTGCGTCGTCATCGTCGCCATCAGCAGCCGCAGCACCGCCGGCCGCAGCATCAGCCCCAGCTCGATCAGCGCCTCGTAGGCCTTGAGCTGCACCACGTCCACCGTGCCGTCCTGCAGGTACCGCACAAACTCGAGCGCGTCCACCGGGATCACGCCCGCCTGCATCAGCAGCTTCTTGCCCTCGAGCGCCGCCCGCGTCCACAGGTTCTGGTACGAGCCCGTCCACTCGTCCATGCGCCGGTAGCGCTCAATCTCGGCGAGCGCCTCGCCCAGCAGCTGCCGCTCCTCCGTGTCGACCTCCATGCGCTGCAGGTCCGCGCCGAGGTCAAAGTCGTCGCTCAGCGCGTCGTCAAACGTCAGCACCATGTCCATCGGCTTCGGCTTCGCATGCCGGCCCTTGTGGCCGTGCCCCGGGCCCGGCTTCGAGCAGAAGCTCGTCGCCAGCGCCACCAGCAGCTTCGCCACGTACACGTGGTCCGAGAAGCCGTTCTGCGCGTTGTCGTTGAAGCGCAGCAGGTCCAGCAGAAAGGTCTGCGCCTCGCGCGGATGCCGGTCCTCGTACTGCACCTTGGCAATGGCCTCGATGATCGCGCACTGCAGCTGGTACCGCTTGCGGTCGGCAAAGTCGTTGGGCCGCGCCGTGCCGTCCGGGTAGCAGAAGAACTCGCGGAACACGAGCATCAGCTGCGACAGCCCGCGGTAGACCACGTTGTCGCCGCCCAAAGCACCGCCACCCGACGGACCGCCCTCGCCGCCGTGCTCGCCCTCGCCCTCGCCGTGGCTGTCCGACGCCTTCCACGTCTGCCGCGCCAGCACGTTCGCCGCCATCGTCCGCAGGCCGTGGAAGTAGCGGTCGTCGTACAGCGTGCGTGTCAGGATCGTCGCCGCCATCGCGTGCTCGCGGATCCGCGACAGGTACAGCAGCGTGTCCTGCTGCGCCGCCACGTCGCGGTCCTGCTGCAGCTGCGACAGGTACATCCACGACGGCATGTTGGTGTGCATCTTGACGATCCACTCAAAGTCCGAGTCGATGCGAATCCACTCGTACGACTCCTGGTCCATGTTCTTCTCGTCCTGCTCCGTCCAGTCGATCAGCTCCCACCGGGCCATGTCCTCCGGCCCGTCCAGCCGGTCGCCCAGCGAGAACACGATCAGCTCGTCGGTGTTCTCGCCGTTGGCGTCGGCCGCCGCCGCCGCCGCCGCCCGCTCACGATGCCGCCGGTTGCGCTTCAGCCGCTTGTACTTTGTGTTGTAGGGAATGTCAAACTTGGCGCCGCCCGTGAACGCGGCATCCTCGCGGATCTCCACAATGTGCTCGTACGGCGTGCCGTTGGCCTCGTGGATGCGGATCGTCATCGGGCCCGTGAACAGCCGCTGCACCTTGCGCGCGTACGTGCCCTGCGTCCGCTCGACAAACTCGCGCCAAAAGTCGCCCGCCCGGATCGCCTGCGGCTTCGTCGCCCCGGCGTCCTGCGTCTGCGCCACGCTGATCTCCACGCAGAGCCGCTTCCGGTTGAAGCGCTGCTTGATGGCCAGCCACGGGCACCCGCTGCCGAGCACCCACTGGTTCCAAAAGGCCTCGAGCTGGTACTGGCTCGTCTTCTCGCACACCCGGCGGAACGTCTCCGACGAGATGATTTCGTTGTTGTTATCGCCAAAACTCGACGTGTTCGCCTTGCTGATGATCTTGGAGATCACGCGCGCCAGATTCGCACTGGCCGAGCCGGCTGCCTTGGTGAGCCGCTTGTCCAGGATGAACAGCACCAGCGGCGCCTTGAGCGCCATGAACTCCAGCTCAAAGTCGCCCAGATACGCGTACGTGCCCAGGTCGTGCAGCGACGGCCGGCCGCGGTCCTCGTCGGCGAGCCGGTCCGCCATGGTCTTGATGCGGAATCGGTAGTCGTTGTTGCCGCACAGCTTCCCGAGCAGCAGGTCCGTCATGTAGTAGGCAATGCCGACCGTCAGCCACATCTCCGCCCGCTGGTTGGGCACAATGTACGCGCCAAAGTACTGGTAGGCCAGCGAGTGCACCAGCTTGCGCGTGACCTCAATGTCAAAGTCCTCGATCCCCTCCGGGAACAGCAGCCGGTTGCTGCACAGCGAGAAGGACATGAGCGGCGTCGTGTCCGTCACCATGTCGTCGACGAAGCAGAGCTTGTAGCTGTCGTACGGGTAGCGGCCGTACGTCATGGCGAACTCGTCGGCCGCAAAGGTCAGCGCCGCACACGTGTTGCGCACCTCGTCTTGGCGGCCGGGCAGACAGTAGCCGTGGATCTTGAGCGCGCTGAGCCCGAGCTTCTCGTCCGCTTCTTCCGACCGGAACTCGGAAAACAGGTCGACGTGCTCAAACGGCCCGACGGCGAAGCCGATATGATGCGCCGCGGCGCCGTGGTCGGTGATCTCAAACGTCATAATCTTCTTGGTCTCGTCGGCGTCGTCGACCCGCTCCCCCACGAGGTTGCCCGAGCAGACCACGGTCATGTCCAGCAGTTTGTCCTCCTCTGTCAGCTGCAGCTCGCGCTGGCCGCTGTTGGGCGCCCGCAGGCTGCCGCTCGCTGTATGGGGGTTGTTCGGGGCACTTCCGCTGCCGCTGCCGCTCCCGTTCCCGTTGGCGGCAGCCTCGTCATTCGAAGACTGATGCGACGCCAGCTGCTGCATGAGCGCGTCGCCCAGCGTGCGCGGCGTCTTGATGTGGATCTTCCAGAAGCAGCGGGATCCGGGGTCGTCGATGCAGGGGAAGATGCACGCCGCGATGCCTGGCTCGGGCGAATGTCGCGTGTAGACGTGCGGGAAGCGGGTGTCATTGTCGTGGACGCCGACAAAGTGCAGGCCGTCGCGGATGTGGGTGGTGCGGAACGGTATGACGATCTCGAAGAGGCCGTTCGTCGGCTGGTCGCTGCCCGGATGGTCGGAGGTGCTGTTTTCGGTGTGTGTGTTGGCCTTTGCGCTGGCCGTCGAGGAGGCGACCGGGTCCGGCAGGCCGGCAGTGGACAGGCGGACCTTGAGCTTGCCGGGCGGCGCTTTGCTCTGCGCGGCCGCTGCGGTGGTGGCCAGGCTCGGGGCTGGCTCGGGGTGGAGGGCGATGCGGAGGGAGCGGTCAGCCGGACAGCAGCCGGCCTGCTCGCGCTTCTCGACGGGCAGGTCGCGGCGGCGGCGCGGCAGCAGACGGGCCATGCGGTTCTTGAGGACGGGGAAGTTGGCGGGCCGGAGGTCCCACGACGGCGGCACGCCGAGGGCCTCGTAGGGATCGCGGTAGGTGGCGCGCACGCGGCGGCCGTTGACGCGGATCTGGGCGGTGTCAATGTCGCTCTGGCGCGCATCCAGCGCCACCTCGTCGGGTGGGTCGTCGGGGTTCGTCAGGTAGATGGTGATGCGGCTCTCGCCCTGGACGCTCTGCTCGCGGAAGTTGACCTCGAGCATCACCTCCTGGTGCACCACCACAAACTCCTCGACCGGGGCTTCAGGCTCAGCCAGCGCCGGTTCTGCCTCACCGGCCGCCGCCGCTGGGTCCTCCCGGCCCGGGCCCGGCACGGCCTGCACAGCGCCCGGCATCGCGGAAGCACGTCGTGTGTCGCGCGGGGCACAACGCAGGCTCTGCAGGCGCGCAGGGGCGGATCGAAAGCAAAAGAAATAGAGGTCCGAGGTCCAAAACGTCAGGAGGCGACGCGACAGGTGAGCGCGGGAAATGCGAGCATCGCGATCGTGGCGGCAAATTCGGGGCGGCAACGGCGTCGAAGGCAGCGAGTGCGCAAGTGAGCGGGCGCTGCGCCAGGGCCGGCCGTGTTGCGCGGGTGCGTGGTGCGTGGACGTGGACGTCGTCGGCGTTGTCGTGACGCTTTTTCGGTGTCGGCGCGCAGCCCAAAAAATATGGCAGGAGTTGGATGCAGCACCACACGGCTGGCCTGGCTGGCTGGCGTCGGCAGGGAAAGAGACAGCGTGCAGCACAAACGCAGATGACGCACGGACCATTCGACTAACGCGGCCTAGCGGGATAGCTCAAGCGGGGCAGCTGCCTGAGCAGCTCCTGGCCTTCGTGCACTATTATTTATTCACTGCGCATCTTCACGTAATATTCGCAGGCCGACATCCAGACACCACCTACACGATAGCGACGCAGGCTCATCACGCAGCTCATGGCGTGGAAGAAAGAAGACAGCAGACAGCAGACCAGACACACACACGCACACACGCACACACGCACACACACTCACGCACACAGCGAGTATTCACACACGCACACACACCCACACAAGTATTCAGGTCAAAACGCCACAATCCCATGCTCACTTTCCACCCATATATCATACATAATGTGACAGTGTCAGGGCCTGGACTTCTCAGCCTGGCCCTCGTGGTATTCCAATTATTCCCTTGTCCTCCAGTGCAATACTTTGACTCCGGTATGTGTTGTTCCGTTCGATCCCAGTTCCCATTCGACTGCGAGTCCATCTCACAGTCCTCTTTCCTATCTTACAGACTCCTCTCGACCGGACCGAGGCATTTGCTGCTCTCACGCACCCAGCTTCTCCTTGGGCTTGCGCCGCGCCTTCTTGGCCACGCCGCCGTACAGTTCGCCCGGCAGCGCAAAGTCTGTCTCCGGTACTTCCGGCACAGGCTCGCCCCACGCCATGACAGTGCGGCCCTTCCGGCGGTTACGGCTTAGCGCAGCTTCGCGTTGATAACGTTTCCGGAAGAAAGATAGGACTTCGGCCTTAGACTCGGGCTCCGGCTTGTCGGCAGGCTGTTCGGTTGTGGCATCCAACTCTGCTTCTGCTGCTGGCGCAGATGCGGACTCACAGTCGGCCCGCGTCTTGCGGCGCTTGCTGGCCGGCTTGGTGATGCGATCACTCTTTTCGCCCGGCACATTCTTGCTCGCCTTGCCGCCTCGAGCAGTCTTGCCGCCTTTGCCGCCCTTCGCCCCCTTGCCCTTGGCGCCTTTGCTCTTGGAGCCGTCCGCGACGCGCGCCCTGGCCAGGGCTTCTTCGCGCAGCTGTTTGGCAATGACAGCATCAACGTCGCTCGAGTCCGTGTTACTAACATCGTCGGGCAGAATTTCGTCGTCGTCCGTGTCGGAACGAGCGCAGTCCTCGCTCGCGTCCGCTTGTGCACCCTCGTCGAGGCCCGTTCGATGGCGCCGCCTGCCGTCTGGCTTTTTCAACCTCTCTGATTTATCTGCCTTGTCTGCACGAGCCACCCTTGCTCTAGCCTTGCCGCCCTTGCCACCCTTGCCGCGACCCTTGCCGCGACCACTATCTGCGCCGGATCCTTCGCGTGCGCGCAACTCTTCCGCGTGGGCGCGGTCCTTCTCTTGCTTGAGACGCTTTTCTTCTTGGCTCCAGAGGCGGAACTTGCGGAGGATGGCGCGGCAACCTTGGATAAAGTGTTCGCGTGCGGGCTCAAACGACCGCTTCTTGCTCTCGGTGATGCCACTGACGCCCATCGTGCGCAGCCAGTCCGGGCCCTGCAGTCCTTCGAGAAGCCGGATGATCTGGTCCTTCTCGTGCTGGGCGTGGCCCTTCTCGGTGTTGCGGATGGAGCGCTCGAGGCGCTCCGCACGCTTGTGGTGCGGCTCAAAGAAGGCATTGGGCAGGGGGTCGTCGGTCTTGTTGGCCCGCAGCTGGGTGCTGAGGAAGCCGAAGTCGACAACCTGTGCGTCGTATAGGTCGTAGAAGAGCGAGTCGGCGTACCCACGCACACCCGGCGGCGCAGCGACAGCCGCATTTTCTGCCGGAGAGGGATCGACAATCAATATGGGGGTGTCAATGTTGAGGATATCTAATCGACGAGGTCAGCAGGGACAGACGGTAAGGCAACAACGCATGGCAGCCAACAGTCATGGCTGGCCATGGCTGGGGACGACGCACTTTCTTCCTTGGGCTCGTTGCCAATGACCTCATCGTAGTCCGGGAAGTACGCGGCCAAGTCGCTCTTGAAGCGCGGAGCCTCCTGGGAGCGGAGCTTCCGACCACTGTCCGATGGCCCGACGGCGGGAGCTGCGGCTACAGCCGCCGAGCCGCCATTGTAGGCCTGCAGGCTCTTGAGTTCCTGCTTGACGCCATTGGCGGCTTTGTCTATTGTTTTCGCCGCCAGTTGGGAGGAGTTCTTGGACGGCGCGCGGCCGGCGAGACGCGGGGGATCGGAGGATGGCGGATGGACTGTGGGACTGGTGTGCTCGCGGGCCGATGAAGCGGTAGATGGCAGCGCAGTGATGGATTGTGCGGTGGCGGCGGCATGGGCAGCGGCGATTTTGGCGCTGCTGCGTGTGTCGTTTGCGGAGGCCGAGGAAGGGGACGAGGCCGCCGCGGCTGCTGGGGGGGCGCTGCGCAGGGCCTTTTTCGGGGGCGTTCCAGCGGCCGAGGGCGCTGAAGCGGCAAGGAGAGCTAGCCCTGCGGACGGCGGCTTCGCAAGGAGCTCGACGGCGAGGCGCGGCCGTTTGCGGTGGGCGAGAAGGGCGGGGTCGGCGCCGCTGATGCCGGCGACGTCGGACACATCGCTGGCATCGCTGGCATCGGCGGCGGGGTCGGACTTGCGCTTGGGGCGCATGGAGCTGGCATGGTTGAGGATGTTCTGGATGCTGCGTGTTGGCGGCAGCGATGGCAGCGATGGCAGTGGCGGCAGTGTAGGGGCGCGAGGCGCGTGCAGCGGCAGCTGGGACGGCTGCTGTAGCGGCTGCTGTAGCGGCTGCTGCAGGGGTTGTGGCGGCGTTGGGCGCTGGAGCGGGCGCTGGCGGACGGGTTGTACAGGGTGTTTTGGCGCGTCGAGTGTCTGTTTGGGGCGATTTGGGTGGTGGAGCACGGGCGGCGCGCGGTGATGCAGGACATCGGCGCGCCGCGAGCGCGTGCCGGGAGCCATGGGCAGGATGGCGAGCGTCTCGAGCATGGCGGCGCGGACGTCGTCCGTCGACGGGGGGCGCGGCCGGCGCAGTCGGCGCAGTCGGCGCCGTCGGATGGCAGAGTGGCGGTGTCGCGAGGGCGGAAGCCGGAGAGAAGGGCAGGCGGAAGTGGTGGTGCTGTTTGTTTTGCGTGGGCGAGAATGCTCAGAATTTTCTGCTCCGGCCGCTCCTTCCTGGGGTGTTCCTGGGCTGGTGGTCGCCCGGGCGCCGCTGTCCTTTGTGCTGTCCGCGCCTGCCGTCTCCTCTCGCCTGCGCGTTCTGCCCCTTATTTTTATTTTTCCCTTTTATTTCGCAATTGTTTTAATCCACCTGGCCCCGGCGTCCTTGGCTGGACAAAGCACGAGGTAAGGGGCGTCCGCTGGCCGCGTCGAGTCTGTCGCGTCGCCAATCTGTACGAAGCAGCCGGGCGGCGATGTCTGGGAGGTCGGCGTGCATCCGTTGCTCGGACAGACGGCGTAAACAGCGAGAGAGCGCACAGTCAAAGACGGGATGCCGTAGCTGTACTCGTACAAGTACGGTGAAGCCTTGCATGCGCACTGTGCATTCCGTCTGGCAGCAGCGTTTGTACGAGTACAAAGAGCAGACCCCGCACGGCACAGGGAGCAGGCACGGGTGCCATGTGCGTATCAGAGCATACACTGTGCACGCTGTGTAAGATCCTCGCACAGAGAGCAGTTTGCACAAATCTGCATCGCAAGGCTAAAGACAAGAATACTCGCTGGAGACTGGATCAAGCCTGGCGATCTCATGTCCATACAAACTCGCACACCGTTGGCAGCAGAAACTCGCGGTGGCGACGGGCTTACGTCAGCGACCACAGCCGCGATGCGGGCGAGTCGGCAGAAGGCCGAAGAATCACGATGCGAGCAAGAGACCAGGTGCGGCGCAGCGCTATCGGACACCTGACAGGCTGACGTTGTATCCTGAGCCGTGGTCATACGCACTGCCCGTCGTCTGGGCCTCCACCAGCCTGTTCTTCTATGTACTTGACATGGGAGGCCACCGGGCCGCAGCCGCCACTCCGGAATGCCCGTGGACGCTGAGCACTAACGCATAGAGCGCTCTTATACCGTAGAGCCACTCATTTTTTCGCGGCATCCGGCCAGGTCGTGCTTTCTGCATTCAGAGCCAGATTTCTGCTGGGTTTGCGTGTTGTACGTCGTACAAGAGCTGCTCCTTCCCAGGCCATGGCTGGCCTCACGACGTCATCGACCCCACCAGCCGTTTCGACAGAATCCGAGACGACGATCTCGACTTCGACTTCGACAACGACCACCACGACCACCACGACCACCACGACTGTCGCGACGACGACCACCACGCACCGCGCCCGCACCTCCGTTGACGGCGCGGGCGATCTCGCCGCACAGGCCCGCGCACACAAGGAGTACCTCGACAGCCTGGTTGTGCCGTCCAGCGATGAGCTTGCCCGCATCGCCCAAGTGCAGGCTGGCCGGGCGGCGGCGGTGCGGCGGCGGTCACGGGAGGTGTCGGCGGCCGCGGAGTCGGACGGGCCGGCAGCGGCGACGGTTGCCGGAGAAGCGTCCGCATCCGCACCACGTGCAATGTCAACAGCCGCTGCCCCTGCGACGAACCCCGTCCACCGGTTCGGCTTCGCCGGCCTGCAGGACCGCATCCGCACGCGCGCCGCCATCCTCATCCAGCGCCACTACCGCGGCTACCGGACGCGCCGCACGATGCACGGCCTCAATATCAGCGCCGGGGCGCGCTGGGTCAGCACCGTCCGCGAGGCCCGGTACCGTGCGCTGATCCAGCCCCGTGCCCGTGCCGATTCGGCGTATCGCCCCGGGACGGCCGTGTCGACGGCGACGAACGTGACCACCGACGCGGAGCGCACGTCCGTGGCCGGGTCGACTGCACGACAGAACTGGCGCAAGGCCACTATGGTGGCGCTGCGCGCCGGCTACGAGGACTCGTCGTCATCGGACTCGGACGCGGACACTGACGCGGACGCGGACGCCCACGGCGACTCCCGCATCATGGATCTGCAGTACTTCCTCGAGATGATCGACAAGAAACACCGCTACGGCGCCAACCTGCGCGTCTACCACGAGGAGTGGAAGCGCGCCAACACCCACGACAACTTCTTCTACTGGCTCGACCACGGCGACGGCCGCTTCATCGACGTGGCGGCGTGTCCGCGCGAGCGCCTCGAGCGCGAACAGGTGCGCTACCTCACGCGCGCGGAGCGCCAGCACTACCTGGTGCGCATCGACGACGACGGGCGGCTGTGCTGGGCCAAGAACGGCGCCCGCATCGACACGACCGAGCAGTGGAAGGACAGCGTGCACGGCATCGTGCCGGTCGACGACCCGACGCCGGCGTACCGCGGCCCGGCCCTGCGTGAGGACGACAGCGAGGACAGCGAGGACATGGAGGCCGACAGCGAGGTCGACCACGACCACGACAAAGAACTCGCGAGGCCGGCGCCCCGGCAGCTGCACCACCTCTCGGCCGCCACCGTGCTCGACGCGCTCCTGCGCAAGTCGGTGCAGAAGAACACGTGGATCTTTGTCGCCGACACGCGCTTCCGCCTCTACGTCGGCATCAAGCAGTCGGGCGTCTTCCAGCACTCGTCGTTCCTGCAGGGCGCACGCATCGCGTCCGCCGGCCTCATCCGCATCCGCAACGGACGCATCGTCGGCCTGTCGCCGCTCAGCGGCCACTACCGGCCACCGGCGGCCAACTTCCGCGCCTTTCTGGCCGCGCTGCGCGACAGCGGCGCCGACCTGCACCGCGTCCGCATCTCCAAGGCGTATGCCGCCCTCGTCGGCGTCGAGGTGTACATGAAGACGCGGCAGCGCAGCAAGGCCCTGCTGCACAGCCTCGGACGCCGGCGGGGCAAGAGCAAGGGCAGCGAGGACGACCCGGGCCGGCTGGGCAAGGCTGCCAGCCGCCAGAAGAGCGTGCGATGATTCGACTTTGTTTGGCTTGCTATTTGGCTGCCAACGCGCGGTTTTCTATTCCGGCCTACGCCACATTCGAGCGGCCTATGCCGTTATACTCCATAGTACTTGATACCCATCGACAACTGGTTTTGCGTACAAGTACGGAGTATGCGTGCAGTGGTCACAGACTTTGTTTCTCTGAAATGACAGTGTATCTGACGTATGCGACGCGTTGCACGGTGTCGATACAGTGCCGTCCTTTATGCACGGCCCCACACGTGCTGACCCCACCGCGGCTCACACGTGCTCCTTGCGCCAATGTGCCACGGCGCCGCGAAATGAGCTATCTGCAGCTCAATTTCTGTGATGGAGTCCGTGTACACCGTATTATAATAATACTTTGTAAAGAACACCAGCGACGAGCCACGCCCGATCCGATCCCACCAGCTCGCCGAGAGCGTTTTTGCCGCCTCTGCCTCCCGCCGACCGCAACGCCTCTTCCGAGCCAGAACGGCCTCTGCCATCGCACTTGTCCCTTGTCCAGACAGAGCGCCTCTGGTGCATGGCCTGAGCTGATGGCCCTGTCCGCGCCGCCGATGGGCGGCAGCGACACCCACGCCGCCGCGCCGGCCCGGCCACGCCCGTCGCAGCGGCGGCCCCAGGCGCGCGCCGGCCTGCCCAGCGACGACCCGCTGGCGACGGCCGCGCGCGGCCCCGCGCACGATGGCGACAACGGCGCCGCGCAGCCGACGGCGGCCGCCGCGCGCGAGCACCGACACGGCGACGCCGACGACGACGACGCCGACACGCTCTTCCACGAAGCGCCCGAGTCGCCCGCGTCGCCGCCGGCCCGGACGCCGGCGCCGCCGCCCTACTGGACGCACAGCCACGCCGACGCCGACGCCGACGCCGACGCTGACGCCGACGCTGACGCCGCCGACAGCGCGACCCGCCCGGGCGTGCGCACGCCGACGTCGCCGTGGGCGCGCGGGCCGCCGCCCGGGGGGCGCACGGCGTCGACGTCGTCGGCGTCGTCGGCGTCGTCGGCCGACCTCATCACGCTGCAGGACAACGAGGGCGTTGAGAGCGCCAGCGCCGGTGCCGGCGAGGACGACCGACGGCCGGGCGCCGACGGCCCCGATCTCCGCGACGCGCCGCGCTCTCCCCCCGACACGGCGCCGTCCACGCGCTGCTGGGCGCGCCGCGTCGACCTCGTCGACTTTGTCGTCGTGCGCGGCGGCCCGCCGGCCGCGCAGCTCGGCTCCTTTGTCGTGTGGACGGTGCGCGTGCAGACGCTGCAGGGCGGCGCGCTGCTCGTGCACAAGCGCTACTCCGAGTTCGCCACGCTGCGCGAGCGCCTCATGGACAGCTTCCCGGCCGCCTGCGCCGCCGTGCCGCCGCTGCCCCCCAAGAGCGTCCTGCACAACTTCCGCCCGCGCTTCCTCGAGCAGCGCCGCCTCGGCCTGCAGTACTTTCTCAAGTAAGCCCCCTCCCAACCCCTTCCGCCGCGCTTCTGGCCCGCCTGCTCACCGACAGTTGCATTCTCCTGAACCCCGAGTTTGCTGGATCCCCCGTGCTCAAGGAGTTTTTGTTTCAGTAACACGCCTACTGTACGGAGTATCGAGTAAAGTACGGAGTACACGGGCTCGAGACAAGGTCTGGGTACTGGTTATTTTACATCATTTACATGCGTCTGTTTGGCACAATCAGGTCACTGCTGCGGTTTGTTTGAACTTTGGTTATCTTCCTTGTATATCTTCCTTGTATATCTTCCTTGTACTTTAAAATCCCCGGTACCAACAGTTCCACAACGACCACATTCAACATAATTAATATTATCATAAGCCAGGATATGCTTGCCAAAAAGCGTGGCTGCGGCGGGACGAAGTGAAGCTAGGAAAGCTAGATATAATACAAAAGTGTATAGCAAAAGCTTCCGCCAATCCGCCAGGTGATTCTCGTGTTTCTCCGTGTTTTGTCGGCAACAAGACGCCGCCCATTGGATCAACCAGACGGTGCAAAGAGAAAGGGGAAAACAAGCGCGAAGCTCCCAAAGACAGGCCATTTGCCAAATAAAAGACGTCTATAAGTCATACGCATGCTGTTCTATATGTTTTGGTGTCCAGGATCCCAGTTTCGGTCTTTGTTTCGTTTCGTATCGTCTTCTTTCAGTGGTGTTTCAGACGTCTTGCCTCTCGCCGCTCGGCTACTGCAGCTTCTTGCCGCTCGAAGGGCCGCCGCTGACGTACTTGGGAAGCCCGCGCTGGTTCTCCATCTGCTTCTCGGCCGGGATCGTCAGAGCATTGATACCCAAAAAGTTGCAGATTGCCGTGATCACCAGGTACGCCCACCGGAAGTAGACCACCATGGCAAAGAAGAGGTACGCCCACAGGTAGGCCAGCTCGACCCACGGGCTGATGGGCACCGGCTCCATCCCCACCATGAGCGCCACCCGCGGCATGTTCGCCATGACGGCGCCGCCCACAAGAGGAGTCAGCATAATGGTCCAGTACGGGAACGGCTGCTTCGTCAGATGCGCGAGGATCATCTTGGTCGTCATGCGGCCAAAGACAAACGACATGGTCACGCAGAACAGCACAAGGTGGTTCTCCGACCGGAGATGCGAGTACGGCGAGTAGATCCACGCGACAATGGCCAGCGTGAAGACCGCCATGGGCGTCCACTCCAGAAAGACCGGCGCCACAGGCTGGCCCCGGGCACGGCGCGCGAGCACGACGTGGTACACACACGGCGGGATGTGGCCGATGATCAGCGAGCCGGCGACCAGTGCGATCCAGCCGTCCCGGATGCAGTTGTCGCCGAAGCGCGCGACCAGGTTCGCGCCAAAGAGGTGGACGGCGCTCTCGTGGCCGCCGAGCATGTCCACAAAGCGCTCGGTCCAGACGCCCGGGCCGTAGAAGCCAGATATGGCCATGATGGCGCAGGCGACCAGCAGGCCCTCGGTCGGTCCGTTGATGAAGCCGAGGTAGAGGGTGTGCGAGTGGTAGGTCTCCCAGGTGGAGAAGAACATGGGCAGACACGGCACGAGGGCGGTGAAGACGCCCGAGTCGGACGTGCCCAGGCCCATGGCGGCCGTCTCGAGCAGGCTGGCCAGCGTGCAGTTGAGGGAGTCGATGCCGTGGTCGAAGAGCTCACCGAGGCCGCTCGACGTGCCGGTGCGCCGCGCCTGCTTGCCGTCGAGGTTGTCCAGCGTCTGGTACATGAACAGGCCGAAGGCGAAGCTAAAGTACAGCCACGACGGCGCCTAGCCGGTCAGCAAAGACGAGTATGGCGGCGAGCAGACAGCGAAACAGAGTATGGCGGCGAGCAAACATACCGGTCCCACCAAGTCGGGAATAAAGATCAACATCAGCCCGATGTTGGCCA